>CM028351.1:67081042-67748892 GCA_016618105.1 Dendrobium huoshanense
AACATCTTCTACACTTTGTATGTAGATTTGAATCGCAGTTAATAAAAATTCCCCCAAAAAAATTTTTCATCGTGAGGATTCCACCTCATGCTGATTCTTGTTGGGTTGATTGGGCGATATTATCTGATAGTGGTAGTGTGACCTCATCCTTCATCCGTGTCACTTCCTAGGTGAGGTACGTATCTTCTTTCTTTTGGGGTGGTTGATGCCTTGTTCGTTCGTATGTTTCGACTCCTCGGGCCTCTTGCATTCTGGCAGTTTTAAGCCCGCCTTCACTGCCTGTCGAAACAACTTGGCGACGCTCTCTCTTTTAAATGAATATTCTTTATTAATCTTATCTTTGAGAGTTGGGAACGTTCTATCACCAGTTCTCATTACTTGCTTCGAGCGTTCTCCACCAACCTGGTAAGTTCGTGGCTTATCATTGCCCCCGAGTATGAGCTTTAGTTGAGGATTAAGGTTGTAGAGTTGCTTAGGCTTTTCTTGATATTGCATCGGCTGCTTGCCTTTGTCTACATTATAAACCATTTGTTTTCCCCTATCAATTCTGGAGAAAAATGTGGAGTCGGCCTCACCTCTTTTAGCACCTGAGGCTTTAGCCTTCTTGGGCTTATCAGAGTGGCTCTCTGATATGGATAAGTTCGGTTTCTCAAACTTAGCCACTCTATCCAACAAATCTTGAAATGTGGTAATTGTATCCATGCATAAGAATGGTTGCATTTTGTCGTCAATGTTTCCCATCAACAACTGCACGGCATATTCTTCTTCAAGTTGTTGCTCACATTTCATGCTCAGGTTGCGCCAGCGAGTAATGTATTTTGTCACTGATTATTCTCTTTTTCTTTTATCCAGAGCGAGGTCAGCGATCGTGATCTTCTTAGTTACACTATCAAACCTCTTCACGAACATAAATTCTATCTCTGCAAAGGTCTTCACAGAGTCGTTTGGCAGTTTAGCGTACCATTCGAAAGCAATTGTTGTCAAACTACTAACGAATTGCCAAAAGAGTAGGGCGTCATTGCCTCCTGTGTTCCCGCAAGTAGCTTTAAACTATGCTAGGTACTGCCTGGGGGTTGTTATTACCGTTGAAAGTATTGAACTTTGGGACTAAATACCTTTCGGGTATGGTACTTGGTCGTATTCAGTAGGATACGGACGACCCTTGCCCACCAGTTTCTTCGCCTGGTCAACGGCTATGATGGCCTTGATCTTCTCGGTGATAATTCCTTCTAACTATGCAACAGTGACATGTTCAGAAGTACTTGCAATGTTCTGCGGAGTGGGTTGGCGGACGACATTATGAGCCTCGTGACCACCTTCAGGAGTACCTCGTACTCCCGAGACTTGAGGCATTTGAAAGTTTGGAGGATCGACAGGAGGATTGGGCATGGTACCAATAGCGACAGTTCTCTGCATCATCTATATCATTGCCCTCATCTGAGCCATCATCTCAGTCATCTTCTCATTTAACTGAGAGATTTCTGTCTTTGACTCTCATTTGTCGCCTCATCTGCCTTATCATGTCGGCGAGTGTGGTGTTCTCGTCATCAAGAGGATTTTCTTCAACTTCCTCTTCTTCTTGAGAATGGCCACTTCTGCCAGTGGCAGACCCATCTCTGCGACGACGCCGGTATACATGTCTAGGTGGCGGTTGCCAACAATTGTCATCTTCATCGTCATCATAATCGGTGCCATCATCAATGTTATATGTGTCACCATATATTCCATTTCCAAGTCGTTATTTATTTCTTGTATTTCTTCTTCTAAATTTTCCTCCATATATTCTTCGATATTTTCTTCCCCTTCAAGGTATTCTTCTACTTCTATATTTTGTTCTTCTTCTATATTTTCTTCTAGTACTCGGATCTCCGAGCGGCGACGTTATTGGATCTCCGGTTCTTGGTTAGGCAAGGAGACTTCTTCAACTAGCTGACTGCGATCAAAGTTGGTTTCTTCTTTTGCAAGGGATGGAGGGTGACGAGATCCCCTGGAGGATTCTCCAAGGTGTCTACTATCGGGAGGAGTGTTATTATGGGTCCTTTTTGGAGTCCATTTCTGACGTTGTTTGTAGACTGGGCTGGATCTCTAGGAAGCATCACCAGATGTCACGCCCAAATCAATTCTTCTTTTTCTTCTATCTTCCTCATTTCTTCGAGGCTTTGGCCTCCATATTTATTTTCCTTTCCGTCGAGACCTTTCGGCAGCGGATCCCTAAATATACGGTTCAGGTGTTACGCCCCGATGTTCACCATACGGGATATACTTTCTTTATCTTCTTTCCGCAATAGCAGATTAACGCTCCTCCGGCGGGGTTCTTCTATCTTCAGTCATCAAGGGCCGTTGATATCTTCTCTTCTTTAGCTCTTTCTCCTTTACTGTCTTCAGGACTCGGTATACCCGAGCTGAAAGAGTCTCAGACTCTTTCTTTCTTGAAGGGATTGGAGCTTCAGGCCGTTGATCCCAGAAAGATTTCTTTAGCTCCCCAGTAGAGCTGTTTCTCTTTACCTATTTTAAATCAGAAAACTTGTTTTGGATAGGAACATTGGCTTCAGGCTCTTGGGCAGATAGGTTTGAAGGGTGAACAGGCACCAGTTGCTGCTGGGCTCGAAGTTCAGCATTAATCTTTCTTTTCTGCCTCCTTGTAGGCATTCCTCCAGATGAAAAGGCTTCAGCATCGTACTTTTCAGGTGCAGATAAACTGATCGGCAGAGTGTTGGTGTTTGCAGCCACCACAGAGACTCTTCCACCATTCATGATTCTTCTGATGGCTGGGATTTCAGGCTGCGACAGCCTCTCGAACACAGAAGTCCTCCTATGAGGATTTTCAGCAGCAGGTCGTTGTGCTGGTAGATGCATATGACGGGTGACAGCTTCAGTAGAATGGGAACTCCTAGCAGGCCTCTCAGCACTCCTGTCATTTGCAGGAATGGCGGTAGTCTTTGCAACGACGACAGGGAAGTCAACGCTACCGAATTGGATAGTAGCTTCGGCATTTTCGGTCTCAATAACAGCATTGACCAGCTGAATCCTGGCTCCTCGTCCGAGCTTGACGGTCATCGGGGTGTTCTGTAGATCCATCTGCATAAATGAAATGCAAGAGTTAGTAATTATAATCTTATACATCACCCTGCACTTTTAAAATGCAGAGACTTACACAGAACAAAAAAATAAAAATAAACAAAAATAATTAGCATAAGCAAGTAATAAAAATAATTTTAAAAAACTCTGCTGAATGCCAAATGAATTTGTTGAGTGATCATTATAGAAAATTCAGAATTTTGAATCGTTAAACAATCATTTTGAAAGAGTCAAAATTTTGAGCATAAGTTGAAATAACTGCTACTATAACACTAAGACGACTAGCCAAAGATGGAAAGAGAAATCAATCCACAGCGGAGTCGTCAGAAATCTATGGGCTCCAAAAATTCAGCCTCGTCCTCCGCCCGCGTGTTGTTCTTACTTTTTCTTTTGGCGAGGGAGTTTTAAGGGATTAGGTTCCAGGGTAAATTTTGGAAGGCAGATGGTTTTGTAGATAAGACACTACCTAGAGATTTCGCCCTCATTTTGCGAGGACTTTATGATCTGAGTTCTGGTTTCCTATAGGCACAAGCCCTTATAGTTAATTACCCCTCCCGATAACGAGAGAACTTTCGATTAAGGCTAGTCGTCAATCAAATACGTAGTGATTCGTTTTTATATGTCATATAGGAGCAGCAATGGGTATTGAGATTTGAAATGTTTGAAGGTTTGGAAATTTGGGTTGAAATATTTGAGAAGTTTGATTTTTAAAATTTAAAATTGCACCATCTTGCACTTAAAGCGGATGGTAGGTGAATGAATGATAAATCCGATCAAGATCCCATGGTTCCGTCGTCCCTGGCCTTCGTGGTCCCTGGTCTACTTAGTCAGAGGAGGTAGTCGACCCAACCTGACAGAAGGATCCTTATCGGCAGCCATGTGTTGCTTCGTCCAAGGTGACCTTTTAGACCTGGGTGAATGTTTGTCTAAGGGGACAAATTTGAATCCACCTTAGCTAACAGAGGGCTTTGTGCCCTATCGATAATATCCTATTGATTCATATCTCAAGGATTTGATGTCATTAAGGAGCGTATTGGCTCTGGCCATAACCCGTATTTCGTGGTGCCATTTGGCGACAAAACCACTCGGTTCAGAGGGCCCAGGGTCATAATCGTTTATCCTGCGGTGCCATTTGGCGGCAAAATCGCCGGTTAGAGGACACGTGCCACGTCCTTAATGGTAGGAGATTTTTTTAGAATGGATCCTAGTGTTATTTTTGACCAAGCATTAGCTCTATGTGAGCATAAGTAAAATTTAATTTGTCCACCAAGCAAATTGTTGCGGAGGGTGAATAGGTTTTGCTTTAAGTGGTTACTGATTGAATTTCTTTTTTTTTAATATCTAAATTTTTTGGATTTTTGGATTTTGGATGGAGTTTGGAAGGTATTTAAAATATTTGAATCACCCCTCTGGTTGAGATCTACATTCAAAACGGCCATTATCGGGGTGTGAGGGGTCATTTGAGAATATTTATGTCTTAAACCTTGTTAACCCTATCGACTTGCTGATAAGGGATTGAGTCTTGTGGGTTTATGCCCTTAATTAGTGAATTCATATTATTATAGGCCTTGAAGGCCTAATATAAATGTATTAAGATAAATATACCGGTCGCCACAATCGCATATTTGTTTGATATTTCAAACCCTGTCGACTCCTATTGATCCGTATAGAAGGATCAGGTTCGAACTTAAATTCACTTATCAACCCGCGCATCATCCCTAGACGTCACGTGTGTACCAATAACACGCTCGCCAGGGCCCATGCGGATGTTTGGGGGCATTTTGTAATTATTTATTGAACCTTGTCGACTTCTATTTACCCCCTTAGGAGGATCAGGTTCAACTTTATTGACCCGGGCAGCATCCCTAAACGCCACGTGTGTACCAATAACACGCTCGCCGGACCCATGCGGGTTTTATCATTGCTTTTACCCCTTTTAGTGTACCTATGTGTATACAAACTACGGTGCACGCATGAGGGTATTTTGAAAGTACTTGTAGACGCCTTATGTCCACTTGCATGAATGTTGCGGACCTGGTGACATGGCGTAGCAGCTTCTAGATTGAGTTGTTGGTTGTTTTGTACAGATTGACTGTCGTGCACTGTTTATTGCTTTCTGCAAGTGAATTATAGTGCACTAACGAATCTCCTGCTTCATACTTGGAGATGCTTATAAATGGTCTGTTTTATACATCACGAGTTTCTCACAGTGACTTGTTGACTTGTTGTCATTTGTACTTGATGTGGCCATATAACATTTTGGTTGGGGATGATGCATTGAATGTGCAACAAATCTCCTACGATAGTTCGTAAGAGCTTACATTCGCTGTATATTTTTCGTTTCCACTTACAGTGAATCAATGTGTTCGCTTAACCTTGAACATTTATATTGATATAGAGGTGTCGTAGCTTTATTGCACTCTATTTATACCCATAAGTTGATTGGCAAAGAAAACATCAGTCACTGTATATTCAGGGGTAAGTTATAGTACACAACGAGAGCTCCATCTTTTGCTTGCAAATAGACTCCCCTTGCAAATTCTTTATCCTTGAAGGTGGTTTGCCATATGCATGATAAACTCGATATCATTTCTTTACCCTACTTGAGATGATTATGTTCACTAGGGGTCTATTCCATTAGCATCATCCAACTCCTCTTTGCAAATTCGTGGACCCACCAATGTGGGTATATGGATATCATTTTATTTATATGTATATTGAAGGTCTTCCATTGTCTTTGAGGTTGATTGTATCTTGAGTGTTGATTTTTTCATCGATGCTCGTATAATGATCCTTTGTGAATCTCTCATTTGCTCATGAGCTAGTCATGTTCAAAGAGATTTTAAAGTAAATTCTTTATTGCTTCATTGCACCTTGTTATTTGCATGATTAAGACATTTAATTGCTATAGAGTTCAATTCTCTATGAATTTTGGCTTTCAATGAACTCTTTCACTCTAAACCAAGCTCATAAATTCCTTCAGGTCGAATCAACGTTCTTTTAATTATTTAAGTCCATTTGCACTTGTTCAAGTTCTTTAGAGCTCATGCTCACCCAAGTTTGAGTGTAATGTTTGTGGGTTCAATGTCATTTGAGTCTAAGATCATGTTCTGACTCAAGTCCAATATAAGTTCAAGTTCATGTTCTTATTTACCTTGCAAGTTCAAGTCAAGCTCAAGTGCACTTGAGTTCAATTCATGTTCAAAGTACAAGTTTCAAGTACGAATTCAAATGACAAGCTCAAATTCTATATCTAGAAGTTTGAGTTCAATGTCAAAGTTCACTTTGTTCACTTCAATTTGAATATTCAAAAGTTCACTTTGGTCCGAATTTGATTCAGATTTGAGTTCAGTTCAATTTCATTTTACTTGGGTTCAATTCTTTATTAAGTCACTTAGATTTTGTTCAAAAGTCCAAGTACAAGTCCTCCGTTGTTCTTGTAGAGTTCAAGTCCAAGCATTTGAGTCCTTTATAGTTCAAGTCCTTGTCTTATTTTAGACAAAATTTTAGCAGCCTCCCGGCGTCTCCCCCGTTTAGGGAAAAAATCAAGAGGCCGCCTACCTGCCACGTCAATAAAGACGTGCACGGTTGGTGTTTGTGAGACACCGCGGCGGTTATTTTTGTTTTTTCATCCACCACGCCAATAAAAGCGTGCATGGGAGTTTTAAAAAGGTTTTTTTTTTTTTGAAAAAAAGCTGTTGCTTTCCCCCCACTCGGGGGTACTTATGAGTGACCTCGCCTCGCTGTAGGTGCTGCACCGGGGTCCCATCCCACCACACGCAATAAAGGTGTGCATGGGCGATTTTTCGGCCCGCCGTAAACTTCGAGAACGAGAATCTGAGTTTGAAAAAATTCATACCTGTTAGATGACTATGGCACCCCAAGAGGGGGAGTGAATTGGGGTTCTTAAAATTTTTATTAAAAGAAAATTTAAATGATTTTAAAGCAATTTTGCAAAGAGTAAGTAATCACACAATAATTCTTATAAAAAAAGACAGAAAAATAAATGCAAGGAATGAAAATAAGAGGCACAATATTTTTACGTGGTTCGGCCCGGATTCTAATTTGACCTACGTCCATGTTAGTCAAATCTCGGGCTAGAATTCACTAATCCCAAGTTTGCTTTGCAAATCTCACTTCTTTAAACCAAAGAAGTTCTTTACAATCTAAGTACTCTCCTACACGGGCGAGTACAACCCAATCTAATTACAATTAAAACTTCTCTAAGCCAAATGGCTTAGATAATGAAAATGAAAAATACAAATTGATGTAAATAAAACAAGCTCAAATAATCTTGTAATAAATATCCACAATATTTGAGGTGATCTTACAAATTAACTTTAATCACCTCACTGCTTGCAAATGAAATATTAAATTTGCTCTCTTTAAGATTGATTTATATTTTGTTTAAAATAAGAATAATATTTTAAATAAAAATATATTCTTGCTGATTTAAACTTCAACTCTTCATATAAAATAAAATGAATTAAATTATAGATGTAAATCTATGCCACCTTAAAGAAGTAAAAATACTTGCTTTGCTAAATTTTATGGATTTAAAAGATATGATATAGAAAACTTTAATATAAAATTTCTAACAAGTATTTCACCATAAAATAAATATTTTCAAGAAATAAATATATGGTGAAAGCTAAAAGAACAACAAGTAAAGATTTATAGATGGAAAGCAAACTCAAGAACTCAAGAGATATCACTCGGTTTTGTGTGTTAATGCTTTGCAACAACGATTTTGATCTCGCAAATGAAAATAACTCTTGGAATAAAATCAAGGTTTCTCCTCTCAAGATTTAGCATGTAAAGAGGAAAGAAAGAATGGAAAAATTGATGAAAATTTTCTTGTTTTTGCAGCTCTTACATGAGGAAGATGAGAGCTATTTAAAGAGAAAGGATAAGAAAAGTCACATTTGAATAAAAATATTATTCTAATATATTTTCTATCAACTAATAATATTATATATTTCATTAAGAATTCATTTATATTAAATATATATGAGATTCAAACGGCTATAAAATAGCTAGCCAAATGTGAAGATCAAAAAGTCATCATATGCATCTAAAATAGGGCTAAAACGGCTAGTAGCAGCTTTTATTTAAATCAGATAATATTTGGAAATTCATTATAAATTCAAATGAAATCCAAATGAGTTATAATATATCAATTTACATCTACATAATCCAAACAATCTAATGCAATAAAAATTAGACCATATTTCTGACATCATATTGTCATATTTAGTAAAATAAAAACTCATGCATAATTTTAAATATTTAAGGATGTATTGAATATTAATATAATAATATTATGTAATATATATAAAATTAATCATACATTAATTAATAGATATTAAACAAGTCAGTTTTGAAAATAACTAAATAATATAAGTTTTGTAATATAAGTTTATTACCTTTTGTAATAAAAGTTTTAGACTGTAAGCAAATTAAATCCTGCAAATAATATTAGTGGACCACTAACATACTCCTGCGATAATGTAAAAGCCTTCAAGTTATCCATCTTGGTCCATCATAATCTCAACATTTGAGTTGTCCATAAGCAATTATAATGCACATCATTACACCTAAAATACTTAGCACACAAATTACAGCATCCAAGCATATGTTTGTTATCATCAAAATCTCTAAAATAGGTCATGATGTAGATAATATCAACAATCTCCCCTTTTTTATGATGACAAACTTATGTTGGTATAGTTATAACAAATGTGCAAATTGACATTTTATCATAACTTTTAAGCATAAGAAAAATATATATAATAATTAAGAAAATATACAAATAATTCTCCCCTTAAATATATGTATGTAAAATGAATTATGACCAATATATATAGTTCTTCTCCCCCTTTGACAACATCAAAAAGAATAATTAAACATATAAAAGAAATTTAAATGTTAGGATCTAACATCTCAAGCATACATCTTAACATGCAAAATCTCTCTTCAGCTAATGGTTTTGTAAAAATATCAGCTATTTGAGAATCTGTGTTTACAAAATCTATATTCACATCACCTTTATTAACATGATCTCTAATAAAATGGTGTCTAATCTCTATGTGTTTAGTTCGTGAATGTTGTATAGGATTTTTTGTTAAATTTATAGCACTTGTATTATCACATTTAATGTGGATATTTTTAAGCTTAATTTCAAAATCTTCTATTTGTTGCTTTAGCCATAAGACTTGAGCAACACAACTACCTGCAGCTATGTACTCTGCTTCAGCAGTGGATAAAGCGATTGAATTTTGTTTTCTAGAAGACCAATAAATAAGCGATGATCCTAAAAATTGATAGGTTCCAAATGTACTTTTTCTATTAACCTTACAACCAGCATAGTCTGCATCAGAATATGCAACTAAATGACATGATAATAAATTTTTGGGATACCATAAGCTTAACTTATGAGTTCCAATCAAATAGCGAAATATTCGCTTAACTGCTATTAAGTGTGATTCCTTAGGATTAGCTTGAAATCTTGCACATAAACATACGACGAACATAATATCAGGCCGACTAGCAGTAAGAAACAAAAGTGAATCTATCATTCTCCTATAAAGTTTTTGATCTATTGGTTTTCCTGATTCATCTAAATCAAGTCTAGTTTATGGGCTTATAAGAGTTTTACTCAATTTGAATCTCTTCATATCAAACTTTTTTAATAATTCATTTATATATTTGGTTTGACATATGAATGCGCCAGACTCTAATTGTTTTACTTGAAGCCCTAAGAAAAAGGTGAGTTCTCCCATCATACTCATTTCAAATTCTTTTGACATTAATGAGAAAAACTCATGACATAAACTTTCATTTGTACTTTCAAATAAGATATTGTCAACATAAATCTGTATAATAATCAAATCATCTCCAATATTTTTGATAAAAAAGAGTTGTATCTATCTTACCTTTTCTAAAATTATGTTCAATTAAAAAGTTACTTAACCTATCATACCATGCACGTGGAGCCTGTTTTAAACCATATAATACTTTCTTTAATTTATATACATGATTAGAAAAATTAATACTTTTAAAACCTGGTGGTTATTCTACAAAAACATCTTGATCAATATATCCATTCAAAAATGCACTTTTGACATTCATTTGAAAAAGTTTGAAGTCCTTAAAACAAGCGAAGGCAAGGAGTAATCTAATAGCTTCTAGTCTTGCTACGGGTGCAAAAGATTCTTCAAAGTCTATTCCTTCTATTTGTGTGTACCCTTGTGCAACTAATCTAGCTTTATTTCTAATAATACTTCTTGAGTCATCTAGCTTATTTTTATAAACCCATTTTGTTCCAATTATTTTTTGATCATGAGGTCTTGTGACTAACTCCCAAACATCATTTCTTATAAATTGTTTAAGTTCCTCTTCTATAGCTATTATCCAAAAATTATCTTGTAAAGCTTCATCTATATTTTTAGGTTCAATTTCTGATAGGAATGCAGAATGTTCTACCTCATTGCTAAGGTTTCTCTTAGTCTTAACACCTTGGGAAGGATCACCAATTATTAACTCTTTTGGATGATTTCTATTATATCTCTAATCTTTAGGTAATGAATTACCCTCATTTTCTTCCAAATTTATTTTTTTTATATTTTCAATATCATCATCATCATCATCATTCAAATCATTTCTTATTAAATCTATAGGATTTTCATCAAAAATTATATGAACGGATTCTTCAACAATTAATTCTCTTATTAAAAACTCTAAATGATTTTCCAAAAATTGAATATTCTAAGAATATACCATCATCAGACTTACTATCAAATTTACCTAAATGATCCTTATCATTATTTAAAATAAAACACTTACATCCAAAAACATGTAAATGACTAATCTTAGGTTTCTTTCCAAAAAATATTTCATAAGGGGTGTTTTTAAGAATTGGTCTTAAATAAACTCTATTTGTAACATAACATGCAGTGTTTATTGCTTCTGCCCAAAAATACTTTGGATGTTTATATTGATCTAACATTGATCTTGCTAATTCTACCAAAGTGCGATTCTTTCTTTCAACAACACCATTTTGTTGAGGAGTCCTAGGAGCTGAAAATTTATGTCTAATTTCATTTTCATCACAAGAATTTTCAAATGATTTATTTTCAAATTCTCCATCATGATCCGTTTGAATTCTATGAATCAAATAACCTTGTTCTCTTTGAATATACTTAGCAAATTTTCTAAAATCATCAAATGCATTATTTTTATTACCTAAGAATAATACTTAAGTATATCTTGAATAATCATCTACAATAATAAATTCATAATTTTTACCACCTAAACTAGTTGTGTTAATAGGCCCAAATAAATTCATGTGTAATAATTCTAAAGGTTTACTTGTAGAAACTATATTTTTACTCTTGAATGAACTTTTCATATGTTTACCATGATTGCATGCATCACATATAGAATCAAAATGAAAATTAATTTTTGGTAAAGCAACTACTAAATCAAGTTTAGAAATTTTATTTAATGTGTGGATATTGGCATGACATAGCCTTCTATGCCATAACCAAGCATCATCATATGTAGATTTCATGCAAAGTAAGTTCAAATTAACATCATTTGTATTCTCTAAATCAATTAAATAAATATTTTTATGTCTATTTCCTATAAACAAAATAGATTCATTATTTTTAATAATGCAATGTGAAGCATAAAAAGAAACATCCACGCTCACCGCACCAATTGTTGATATTATCTACCTCATGGCCTATTTTAGAGATTTTGATGATAACAAATATATGCTTGGATGCTCTAATTTGTGTGCTGAGTATTTCAGGTGTAATGATGTGCATTGTAATTGCTTATAGACAACTCAAATATTGAGATTATGATGGACCAAGATGGATAACTTGAAGGCTTTTACATTATCGCAGGAGTATGTTAGTGGTCCACTAATATTACTTGCAGGACTTAATTTGCTCACAATCTAAATATTTATTAATTATATATTATTATTTTTATATAGAAATCTATAAGATTTCTTTAATAAATAAATTTTATAACCATCATTGATTGATTAATTATTATCAAATATATAAAGTTATATAATTAGGGAATTAAAGGTAATAAGCTTATATGGCAAAACTTTTATTATTTAATAATTTTAAACTAACTTGTTTCATATCTATTAATTATTGTATGACTAATTATATATATATTACATAATATTATTATATTAATATTCAATATATCCTTAAATATTTAAAATTATGTATGAGTTTTATTTTACTGAATATGATAATATGATGTCAGAAACATGGTCTAATTTTTATTGCATTAGATTGTTTGGATTCTGTAGATGTAAATTGATATATTATAAGACTCATTTGGATTTCATTTGAGTTTATAATGAATTTCCAAACATTATCTGATTTAAATAAAAGCTGATACTAGCCGTTTTAGCCATATTTTGGATGCATATGATGACTTTTTGACCTTCCCATTTGGATAGCATTTTTATAGCCATTTTAATCTCATATATATTTAATATAAATGAATTCTTAATGGAATATAATATTATTAGTTGATAGAAAACATATTAGAATAATATTTCTATTCAAATGTGGCTTTTCTTACCCTTTCTCTTTAAATAGCTCTCATCTTCCTCATGTAAGAGCTGTAAAAACAAGAAAATCTCCATCAATTTTTCCATTCTTCCTTTCCTCTTTACATGCTAAATCTTGAGAGGAGAAGCCTTGAATTTATTCCAAAAGTTCTTTTCATTTGCGAGATCAAAATTATTGTTAGAAAGCATCAACCCACAAAACCGAATAACATCTCTTAAGTTCTTGAGTTTGTTTTCCATCTCTAAATCTTTACTTGCTGTTATTTTAACTTTCACCATATATTTATTTCTTGAAAATATTTATTTTATGGTGAAATACTTGTTGGAAATTTTATATTAAAGTTTTCTATATCATATCTTTTAAATCCATAAAATTTAGCAAAGCAAGTATTTTTACTTCTTTAAGGTGGCATAGATTTACATCTATAATCTAATTCATTTTATTTTATTTGAAGAGTTGAAGTTTAAATCAGCAAGAATATATTTTTATTTAAAATATTATTCTTATTTTAAACAAAATATAAATCTATCTTAAAGTGAGCAAATTTAATATTTCATTTGCAAGTAGTGAGGTGATTAAAGTTAATTTGTAAGATCACCTCAAATATTGTGGATATTTTATTACAAGATTATTTGAGTTTGTTTTATTTACATCAAATTGTATTTTTCATTTTCATTATCTAAGCCATTTGGCTTAGAGAAATTTTAATTGTAATTTAGATTGGGTTGTACTTGCCCGTGTAGGAGAGTACTTAGGTTGTAAAGAACTTCTTTGGTTTAAAGATGTGAGGTTTGCAAAGCAAACCTGGGGTTAGTGAATTCTAGCTTGAGAGTTGGCTAGCGTGGACATAGGTCGGATTGGAATCCGGGCCAAACCACGTAAAAATATTGTGCCTCTTATTTTCATTCCTTGCATTTATTTTTCTGTCTTTTTTTATAAGAATTATTGTGTGATTATTTACTCTTTTCAAAATTGCTTTAAAATCAATTTTATTTTCTTCTTTTAATAAAAATTTTAAGAACCCCAATTCACCCCCCTCTTGAGGTGTCATAGTCATCCAACAATTGGTATCAGAGCCTTGTCTCTTTTTATTTTGGCTTAACATCCTAGAGTAGATCCACTTATAAACTATGGCACAAGGTTTTCCTAAGGGTTCACTTCCCGAAGGACAATCCACTCATCGTCTTCCATTGTTAGATAATGTTCCTTTTGATTATTGAAAAAATAGAATAAGTACATTTTTAAGAGGGCAAGACTCTCGTATGTGGCACATGCTCACACATCAATATCATACACCCACTAAAGAAATTAATGGAATTAAAATTGAAAAACCTTTTGATGAATGGACTGCATTAGAGAGGGAATTAGATGAGTTAAATGCTATGGCATGTAATACTTTGCATTGTGCTCTTCTTCCAGATGATTACATGAAAATATCCATGTTAAATTCAGCAAAAGAAATTTGGGATAAATTAATTATAACTTATGAAGGCACTAGTGAGGTTAGAGATGCTCACATAAATAGACTTGTTCATGAATATGAATTATTTCGTATGTCTCCTTCTGAATCTATTTCTGATATGTATACAAGATTTATGAAAATAATTAATACGCTACATTCTCTTGGAAGAATATATAAGAATCAAGACTTAGTCTATAAGATTCTTAGATGCCTTCCCAAAGAATAGGATGCTAAAGTAACTGCAATTAGTGAGGCTAAAGATTTATCTACTTATCCACTTGATCAGCTTTTGGGTTCTTTGATAGCACATGAACAGATTATAGCTCAAAGGGATAAATTGGATGGATCTTCAAAGAAAGAGAAAGAGAAAAAAAAACTATTGCCTTGCAAGTTGATGATAATGATGAACCTAGTTCATCAAGCTTTAATGAAGATAGCGATGAGGTGGCCATGCTTTCAAGAAGACTTGGAAGCTTACTAAGGAAGAAAAATCAATGGTATAATAAATCCAAAAATTATAAATTCATACTAAGAAATTTCATACAGGAGAAGGGATTATTTGTTACCATTGTAAAAAGCCTGGACATATAAGAGGAGATTGTCCAGATCTTATTGATTCAAGGAAGAAAGAGATGGATGTAGAGAGAAAGAGTGACAAGAAAGAAAAGAAGCATCTCAAGATGAAAAAGAAGACACTATGGGCCAACTCAGATTCAGATAAATCAAGTTCATCAGATGAAAAGGTGAACATTTGCCTTATGGCGAGAGGAGAATCATAATAGGAGAATCAGATTATGATTCTCAAGAGGTATGTAATGATATTTCCTATGAAGAATTAGATGATGCTTTTAATGAATTAGTCATTGAATATAAAAAATTAATAAGAAAATATAATGCTTTAGAAAAAGAGCATAAAAGTTTAGATATGCATTTTCATGATTTAAAAAATGAATGTGAGGATTTGAAAAATAAAAATAGTTCTTTATTAGATCGTTTTTTACTTGTTTGTAAACTTGAAAGAGAAAATATTCTATTAAAAGCAACATTGGATTTATGCATGAAATCACATGTTTTTCATGAAGCTCCAACAAGTTTAACATCAAATAAAAATTTTCTTATATGTCATATAGATATCATACAAGTCATATGCAAATACTAATATTTGGTGTAATTATTGTGGTAGAAAAGGACATATCTCATTTGATTGCTATGCTCGTAGATCACAAAATTCTAGACAATTATCTTTTGTATGGATTCAAAAAAATAGAAGCACTTCAACTACCATACATAATAGATATCATACTACTCATTTGGAATGTGGACCTAAAAATATTTGGGTTCCAAAAGTTAACATTTGATTTTCTTTTGTAGGAATGCCTTCAAAGTAAAATAAATGAAGGCATGTGGTACTTTGACAGTGGATGTTCAAGACATATGATGGGTGATAAAGCAAAATTCTCTACATTAGAACCAAGTGATGGAGGATATGTCACATATGGAGATAATGCAAAAGGAAAGATTATTGGCATTGGATCCATATATAAGAACTCTATTACTTTAGAAAAAATCTTATTTGTTTCTGGTTTAAAAATCATTTTAACTTTCTTTTTTTTAATAAAAATTTTAAGAACCCCAATTCACCCCCCCCCCCCCCCCCCTCTTGGGGTGTCATAGTCATCCAACAGTACCTTCGCGGGGTTGTCGGTGTTGGCACGTGGATCGAGGTAAGATCACTTTTAATTTCTAATTAATTATATGTTAAAATTAACATATAATTAAATATATTTAACTCATAGCTAATTATAAATTAATCATATTTAATTATAATAAGTGATGATAAATTATAATTTAAAAAAAATTAATTATAATTATAATAATTAATTATATTTAATTATAATTAATAATAATTAATTTTAATTAAAATAGCTAATTATAATTAATTTTAATAATTTATAGTTAATTATTACTAAAAATAATAATTAACTATTATAATATAAATTAATTATAATTTATTTTAATTAAAACTAATTATTATTAATTAAATATAATTAAAATATTTAATTATAAGAATTATAATTAATTATAATTAACTATTAATAACAATAATTAATTAGAATTTAATAATAATTGATAATAATAATAATAATAATAATAATAATAATAATAATAATAAATAAATAAATAAAATAAAATCCCTCTCCCCCTTTGATTCACGGGTTCCAGCCGAAGAAGCACGAAAGGGAGACGGTCCTTCCCAACTAGCAAGCTCCCGCTTATGTTTCAGATCAAAACAGGAAGGGAAAGTCGGGTATGCAGGCAGAGGCTTGAAGTCAGACTGGATGGGGGAGTCTAGATGGGGCGTCGGGTAGAGAAGAGGTCGGGAATAAAGAGGGCTTGGAGATTGGTCATTGGAGTTGGAGTAGAGGTTTCAGGTAAGTAGAGCTCCTTCTCTTTCTCTCTCTCTCTCTCTCTCTCTCTCTCTCTCTCTGAGGATCGGGATCGGAGGTCCGAGAGGTTGGACAAGGGATTTCGTCGTAGGAGATGGAGTCTAGCGTTGGTTTGGGACGGCTTCTACAGGGGTCGAAGGCAGGGAGGAGTTCGGTCGCTGGCTACAGGGATTCGACGGGAGAAGGCAAGGTTTGTCGGCTCTTTGGTTTGGATCGGGCAGAACAACGGTACGAGTAGGTCGGGCTGAGGGAGGAAGAGAGCGGAAGCTTGGTCGTGGGAAGGAAGCGAACGGGAGAATAGCCCTTTGGAACGAACCCTTCGTTCGCGTTTTAAAGGCGGAGGAAGGAGCGGGATCGAGGCGAGATGCGGGATTCGTGGGAGGCGACGCGAACGGCGCCGAATCGGCGCGACTTCGGCAGGATTCGAGGATCTGGTGGGTAAGAGGTATGTACATTGGATTTTGGCCTCTTCCCTATTTAGTGTGATTTTTACAAAGGTTAACACTTACTAACAATTCTAATTATTGACAATACATATGATGATCAACCATTTCATTGTAGGCTACTATGTATTCAAAGATTGGTTAGAACAAAAACACATGAAGGTTGAATTCACACTATCAGGTTGTTTTGGTTCGCTTGAGAAGAGAATCGACAAGAGTGGTCACGTACTCTTCTATATCCCTGGATAAAGGAATAACTAAAGAAAATTCAATATAAGATGAAGAATGTGAGACTGTGGTATCAAAGAAGTCAGTAAAAATGTTAAAGCAACTTGAAAGAGTTTCAAGCATCAAATGGAAATCTCTTTTGAACTAGTGCTCGAGTTGAAAGAGTGCAAAGGTACCTATTCCCAAGCTTCCAAGCAAAGGGTATCTAGATCAAGCTAGCTCATTACGGTCTAGTTAAAGCTTATCAAAAGAACCAAAAATGAAAATCAATCACGAATGTCAAAGAAAAAGAAGACTATAACCCAAAATATTATAAATAATTTGAAGGATTATCATTTGCCTGCAAAACAGCTTGTCAGGCTCATCAATTTCATATATGGACCCTAAATTATTTTGGCTAAAGAAGAAGATGAAGGGTATGAAATTAAGGAATCCCTTTTAGTGGAAACATGTCAAGTCATATCAACGATGTCGAACACCCATCAACGAACTTCTTAGGCTCACCAATTTCATATATGGACTCTAGATTATTGAGGCTAAAGAAGAAGATGAAGGGTATGAAATTAAGGAATCCCTTTTATTGGAAACATGTCAAGTCATATCGATGATGTCGAACTTCTATTAGAGAACTTCCTTTCAGATTCATAGCAAGAGTCCAGTGATAAGAACTCCCATAAATACAATACAAAAGAAAAGTCAAGATTTGCCTCAACAAAATGGGGGATCTTTGGCAATATAACAATTGAGTATTGTTTGATGATATATAGACACATGATAGCTCAGGTTACTTGTGCTTTCCTAATGGAAGTGATTCATAATCTACGATGGCATCACTGATGCACTGTATGAGGTTGGACAATACTTTTGAACCTGTCAACCAATCTTCTAAAGAGATAGAGGAAGTTGCTTGGTTGGAAGAATTGGATACAAATTAATTGATCCAAGTTCAACTAAGAAGTAGTAGGATACTACCACCTCCACCAAATAAAAGATCATCACACAAGGATGGAAGGAAAAATATTATGATCATTGAAGAAATCATTCATAATGATTGCAAGAACGCATTCATTTCTGGTAAAGGAGTAGGCTATAATATCTTATCCCTTCAAGGAAATATTCTTGCATAGATCAACATATATGAAGCACTTCTGATGTTGAAAGACCTTTGTGAAACTTTAATTCAATCTCTTAAGGATCCAGAGAGGTATGAAGCATCATACCTCTTTGAATGCTGTCTGAGTAAAGTTCTGAGAGCACAGAATGAGCCAATTATTGCCTTTTCTAAGGATGATGTCATACTGGGGAAAAGGAGTATAACCGCCCTATGTCATATGCTAAGAGTAATTGTGTCACTGTAAGCCATATTTTGGTCGGTCTAGGCTCCTCAGTTAATCTCATGAATTTTCGGGCACTAAGAAGGTTGTCTCTTGATGTCCAGCATCTCAAGTGAAGCTAGTAATGATGCATATATTTAACAAAAAGGGGCAGAAAATAATAGGATCAGTCATCCTTCCCCTTTGATTTGGGAAGCTCTACACGGAAGCTAAATTCTATGTAATTGATATAGATACCTCCTTCAAAGCACTTCTAGGTCGGTCGTGGCTCCATGAGTACGATATCAATCCATCGACCTTGCACAAATGCATGAAGCATACAAGGGATAGACAAGAGTTAAAGATATTTGGTGATGTAGAGCCCTTCGTGGTGCACAAAATGCAAATTTGTTAAGATACTAGATATTTTGTTCCAAAAAACAAAAGTTGTCTTAATCATTCAAACCCGAGGCGTCTACATCAAAGGGCTACGAAGCCACCTGAGAAGGGTGTTAAGAAGCAGAGAAAGAGAAAGAAGACAAAGTCAACTCTCTCCAAACTCACTAACCCTCCATCCAAAACCTGAATGGAGTTGTTTTTCACTTGGGAAGTGACACAAAAGAAAAAAGAGATATCTTTGTCAAACCTGAGGAGATGCACAACCCCCCAGCTAAAGGGAATATCATTAAAGCATATTCAAATTCAAATTATGAGTTTGAATCTGCTTATACAAGCAAAATACAATTGTTGACTAATAATAAATGAAACGAAATAATGAAAAGGGAAAATTCAAACAGATGCTTCTCTCCATGAAACAACCAACCTTCTGTCAATCTTGCCCCATCTTGCCAAATGACGCAATGCTTCATCACCATAACTCCATCTCGACAATCCAATTGATAAATATATGATGAAACAAGAGAAAAAGGAGAAGAAAAGCTTTTGCTCTATTTTCAATTTTGTCGGCTCTGTTCCGCCCCTTTGGCCGAAACCCTTAGTAGTCAATGACATGCATAGTTCTTATGTTTACGATGCAACTGCAGGTTGCCCTTGAGATATCATCCTTCTCCAAATATGCTGGATTCACCGGTGTTCGGCTCGGCTGGACCGTTATTCCCAAGGAGTTGCTTTTCACTGATGGGTTTCCAGTAGCCAAGGATTTCAATCGCATAGTATGCACCAGCTTCAATGGTGCATCTAATGTCGTTCAAGCTGGAGGTCTGGCTTGTCTCTCTCCAGATGGTTTAAAGGTCAGTTTTCTAAGATTTCAGCATATAAATTTGAAGGAACTGAAGGTATAAAACCAGCTGATATTGAACACCAATTTATACAGGCCATGAAAGATGTGGTTAGCTTTTACCAAGAGAACACTAACATACTCGTTGACACATTCACTTCTCTTGGTTTTAATGTCTATGGAGGGAAGAATGCTCCATATGTTTGGGTACATTTCCCTGGTAGAAGCTCTTGGGATGTCTTCGCCGAGATCCTCGAGAAAACCCACCTGGTCACAACGCCAGGGAGCGGCTTTGGGCCTGGAGGTGAAGGTTTCATCAGGGTAAGTGCGTTTGGCCACCGCGAAAATGTCCTTGAAGCTTCTAAGAGATTAAAACAGCTTTTCAAGTAATCTGGAGGAAGCTCAGCGTCTTCTCAGTGGAGTTCTTGCACTGATGGCTTTTGGTAAGCAATTTAACGTTGGAAATTTGAAATCTGCTCTCTTACTTGTTTTGCTTCTAATCCAAAAACTTATGTAGGTGCAATTGCAGCTTCTGGAAAAATTTTGAGAGTTTGTTTTTCCTTGAAATGCTTTCCTTTGATTGCTTTATTTTGGGTTTGTGGAACGCGGTAATAAGCCGACTTTTGGTTTACTTTCCCTCATCGAACTGCTTCATTTACATCAATTTGGAAAAGAAAAACACTTTTGAAAAAAAATTCTAATTATGTAATGTCAGCCCATACTTAACGGATAAATATTTGAAATGGATTACCCTATCATTGATTTGTTCTCGCTTTTGTGAGTAAGTTCTGTATGCGGTAAGAGAACTTATTTTATTCTTAGCTTCTTAGCTTCTTAGCTTTGTTGTCTTGAAAAGAAGAATTGATTAAAGTTTTATTTGGCTCGACTTTCTTACTGTTTTTAAAAATAATTTTAACTATAAAAATTAATTTTTTTTTGTTAAAAAGCTGTTTTAAAAGCATTAAAAAATCGTCCCTAATTAAGTTGAGTCACTTATTTTTTACTTCATAAAAATATATAGAGAACAATTTTAATCTTCTTAATTTTAAAAGTATTGTGTTTGAAGCAATTTTCTCTCTCTCTCTCTCTCTCTCTCTCTCTCTCTCTCTCTCTCTCTCTCTCTCTCTCTCTCTATATATATATATATATATATATATATTAAATGTAAATTATTGTAAATGTTAAAATTAAATTAGTTGTTATTTTTAGTTTGAATTAAAGATGATAACATGCATGAGGGAATAATTAAATAATTGAAAATAAAATTTAGGATAGAAATAAATCAAAAATATTTTTATAAATTAGAAGTAGGACATGATAAATTATGTATATTTAAGCATAAGGCTGTTTATAAATTTGGAGGGCGTATATTTGTAAATTAAATTTCATGCAAGGAGTTGGTGAATCTTTTTTGTAAAGAAGGTTTTAAGATAAACTCAAAATAATGATGTTCACTTCTAGAACTAATAAAGTACATTGCGCAAGTTAGAGCCTCTTATCTCCATTGACATGCTTAATTAACGATTGTATAATAATGAATTTTGCTAAAATCATAAGTAATTTAGGCTTTGTTTGGAATGATTTTTTTATTATTTTTTAAAATAAATTTTTTACTAAAATTCTTTTTAAAGAAGCAATAAAAAAAGTCGAGTTAGTTTACGAATATTGTGCATTCTTGATGCCCCTAAATTTAGGATGGTAAAACAAAAATGTTATGCTATAGAATTTTAGCATTATCGCTATCAGGTGTTGTGGGTGGTAGTAAAATATGTATTGAACATAACAAAGAAAAAAATAGAAATATAATAGAAAATAAAGAGCTTTAGGATTTAACGTGAAAAATTCTAAAATGAGGAAAAATTCACGAAGTTATATCATATCAAGAAATTCACTATGAAATATGAAAGAATTAGTATAAACAGTCTCTTCTCTCTCACTCTCTCTTACTATTTTTTATATAAGTACAAACAAAGAGGTATAATACATACCATCAAAGGACAACCATTAAGAACAATGAGAAAGAAAAATTATCTAGCGGACCTCGCAGCGTTGCAGTGCCAGTTTGGAGCATCACAGCTCTCAATGCTCTTTCTCCAGTCAGTCTTGATGAAATCCACGAATTGGATGAGGAAGACAAAGAGAGGAGAACACGAAGAACAGTAAAGAACCTTGAATTTTATTTATCAATCTTATATCACCAGAAATACATTAGGCTCCTATATATATAGCTTACAATGGCTTAGGTATACACGTGTACAATTATAACTGGACAGCAAGAATAAACAATTTGATTTTATTTATCTATTCTAACAAGTCTGACAACATCGTAGCACCATATATATTGAGTGATGCAGTGCTCTACTGTCTTTTCTCCAAGCACAAAGGAGAATTGAGAGGGGTCTGTGGGGGCACTTGCTACATGAGCATGAAATGTAGCAGTGAAAATGTGCTTTCCACAAGTAAGCCAAAGGAGATCTTGATCATTTGCCTATATGAATAGATAGTCTACTTATTTGTTGACCTGCTGATGATATCAACATTTAAGGCAAACTTTTATGAATTACTTACATCCACACTCATAGCTCATCAAAAATCCTATGTAAAGACATACAAAATGAGTTGGGTGACTTGGGTCTTATTTGCCTCTTTATTGGCTCAATTCTTTTAACTATCGTAGTTCTCTAACTAGTAATATATTTTATGCATGCTAGACTAATTCATTACCGAGTCTAACACTTGCAAAATACGAAAGTCAATTTCCATTAAATGTAGTACAAAATTTTATTTTACAACTCAGATTATTTGGAGAAGCTTATGATTTTCTTAATGTATGTTAGGAAAGATATATTTTTGTGTGATAATGAAGTGTATCGTATTGGCCACGTGAACTTGCTCGACACTTAAGAAATTAATGCAATATATAACTTTCAAGAACTACAATCGAACAAAGCCTCACAGAGGAGAAATTATTACATCAGGTCAAAAACCGAACGGTGCGAATGTATACCGAGCAATATCGAGTCTAAAATACCGAGTTTTAGGTGACGTGGCGTGTGGTTATTGGTCTTTGAATGCATTGGGACACCAGATGTAATAATTGCTCCTCACAAAGAAGAAGAATCAAAAGCACCACACCACATATCACTACTTTTGATCTTCATTCGAAAAAGGGAAAAAAAAAAAAAGAATAAAGCAATGCCGAATGAGAGATTCCTTGCCGGTGGAAGAAGAACCTAGATGCAAATCCGAATAAAAAAAGTTGAGCAAAGTTTTGAAATAATACATTTAAGCTCCCGCTATAAAAATTTCTCTCTCCACTATTGTCCAAGCCAACTATGCAATATCGGGGTGCTCGGATACAGAACATCGAGCACTCGGGTATACAACACAGGAGTGTTGTGTGAAAAAAAATTTCAGGTGCAAGCAGGAGGACCCCCTGCACCCTTCACAGAGTGCATGACAAATTGAGTTGAGGTCCGTGGCATCAATACAACCCGTTAGATTGACACAATCAAATTTCACACATGGATAAAAAAAAATGAGTAGTTATGTTAAATAATCAACATTTAGCATAATCTTATCGGACAACCGTGACATAAATTTCCATGCAATGAATTAAAAATTGATGTTGTTGTTGTTATTGTAGCATTGCTAAAAAAACTAATATATGATTGGCTTTGCTTGAATTTATTATAAGGGCATAATGAGAGTATATTGAAAACTCCTACTTTAAAGTATATTTGAGGAGTTCACAAAATAATATAAAATAAAAATACTTAAAATGAACAGTTTATACATTATAATTAGATTAATTACATTATCCAATCTCCAAAAAAAAAAAAAAAACAGGATCCAATTTTCCACAAAAGGAATACTAAAATTTCCGGCTCTAATCAATTAAGCCTTCATTGAAATCATAGCTGAAGAGCGCACCAGAGACCGCGGCGGCGCAGGCAGAGGAAGAAGGGCAAGAATTGCAGGTGAGCTCGCCGCGGGACGGGAGATCTGATACTCCGGCCAGCAAGCGACGGATGCTGGCCGAGCGAGATGATCGAAGGCTGTGGGAGCCGTCGTTCGCCGAGAAAATGGCGGAGGAGTTGGAGAGGATGAGGTACACCAGAACCTGAATCACTGCGAACAACGTTATCTTCATTAGAAAATCAGGCAAAGCAGAAAAGACGAAGATGTCTTCCATGGCTGATTGATTTTCCAAGGATCTATGAAGAAGAAAGAAGAAGAAGAAGAAGAAATGTTGGGTTTGAAGCCTGCTTTGTTTCTTGATCAAGATGTGTATATATATATATGTTATAGTTAACGAGTTGAGAGAAACAGGCGGCTCAGGCTCTTCTTAGAAGGCTGCGGGGTTGGAACTCTGTGACTGAAACGTAAGCTCTGATGGATATCTCCCTCCACTTCTTCTGGGAAATGGACTGGCAGCTTTAAATAAAGGAGAAAAGGGACTGCTGATGTGCACGCTTTTTATTTATGAGAGATAAACGTGCAGTGTCCGGACCGTTCGGAAGAGAATTCAGATATGTCATATCACCTGGATGCTCTGGGGCCCAGGTGATGTGACATGTCCGGATTCGCCTTTGGACGAATCCAGACGCCGACGTAATAATTTTCCTTTATTTAGACCATCTTCAATCGGACTGCATACAATCGTATGTCGTCCACCATTTCTTGTATTCGAACTCCAAATCTCACTTCAAAATTCTGTAAGTGAACAGAAATTGAGTTGCAGAATGTGCCGAAGAAGAGCGCGAAAGAAGACAAGAACGTGCGAAAGAGGATAGAGATTGTTACCTTCGTAGCGTTAGGAAGCACGTTAAAGAAGAATGAAATGTAGTTCGATTGGAAATGAATTATGACATTTTGAAGTTTTACTGCATTTTAGAGTGGAAAATAGATTTTTCGGTTGGAGATGCCCTTATTGATTTATCTTTATTTGCACATTTATATTATAGGTATTTATATGAGCACGGAATTTTTTGTCATGCGCTTATTAACATTTATATTTTATTTTTTATATAATATATCATCCTTTTTGTCAAGCAATTCTGTTGAAAGAAAAATAACATAAAAATCTAATCATATGTACATCAAAAAATAAGTTAAGGAAACCATGCAAATCCACCTATCTATAAAGGGAACTTCTTCTCCTTCCTCCCTAAAACATCTGAGTAGACTGAGTGAGGTTAAGAAGTTTTCTATGTTACTTGTTGTGCTAAATCTCAGTATGAGCAAACTCTTCCAATAAGATACTAAGATTTTGTTAATAAAGATTCATTAAGGATGTTATAAAAACTATGGAAAAAAATGTTGGAACCTTTTTTTTCATAATTGTTAATAAAAATGTGGTGAACCTTATAATTATAATTGATAAAATTGATCAGAATAATATAGAGTTAAGTTGATAGAGTTTCACGTAAAAAATTAGGAAAGAATGATAAATGACAAAGAAGTCATAGAAAAATAATTCGAAGGAATGCCACAAAGAAAATGTAAAAATATGTGACAAAAATAGTGAAGATTGGTCAAAATTTTATTTAAAAATAATATTTTGTTCATTTATGTTTACCATTTTATTTATTTAAGGAGAGAAAATAATATAACCTCTTTTAGCAATCACTACAGGAAATTCAAATTTTATCGGCAATTTTTTCTGACGGTTTAGTAAATTACTGACGCTTTTTCAACGGTTCAAAAACCGTCGGAATAAACCGCGTAGGAAACTAATTCCGACAGTCTATTTCAGGTGACAGAGACGGCCAGTAATTTTCGGCAGTCATAACGCCGGTGACCGCCGGTTAATCATTGACGGCGTACCAGCCGTCAAAACCGTCAGTGTTATCGGCGGCCAAACAACCGGATCACCGTCGGTGGACTGCCAGCGACCGTCGGTAAGCTGCTGATAATTAACTGGCAGTTTACTGGCCGTCAGAACCACAGGTATTACCGGCGGCTAAACCACTGGGTTACCGCCAGATAACCGCCGACGACCATTGGTAAACAGCTGGTAATTACCGGCGGCTGTAGTGAACTTCTGGCGATTATAATAAGACGTCCGGTATCGAGGTTTCCAATGGCCAAACCGCAGGTTGGCCGTCGGAAACCTGTAGCATTTAAAAAAAATTGACTACCTCCCCTATATATTTACTGAATTTTATCATAAACCCTAAACCTACATAGAATAAACAACAATTATCACAAATATGGGCAACACGCCACTATAATTAAACACAACTATTATAAAGTCTACAAAGTTCATTGAAATGAAATGAAATCCACATAATCAATCACAACTATTTTAAAGTCTACAAAATCAACATATATAGCATTGAAATGAAATCCACAATAAGCAAATAAAGTCTATAAAATTCATCAAAACAAATAAACTCATCAAACCAAATAAATAAATAAAGTCAGATAACATATAAATCCACAATGACATATTCATGTCATCGCTTCCACACAACAAGTTCATCGAACCAAATAAGTTCACACATAAGTTCATCATAAGTTCATCAAACAAATAAGAGTATTAATCATCAACTACAGGAAAACTGTCCATTACCGACGGAATTTTCCGGCGGAGTTCCGGCGGAATTGTTTCCGGCGGTCTTTCCGGCACATTTCCGACGGATAAAGGTCAAATTTTTCCGACTATTTTTTTCGACAAAATTTTCGACGGATTTTCCGGCGGATTTTTTCCGGCAGAGTTTCCGACGGAATTTCCGGCGGATTTAAAATTTTATGGAAATAAATAATTTGATAAATTATTATAATCAATTTTAATATAATAAATAATTTACTAATAACTTCAATAATTTATTTTAAAGTGTTTTAAAATAATATAAAAAGTTACTAAATTAATAATTAATTTATTATAAAATTAATAACTTATTTTAATTATTTATTAATTTTAATAATTTATTTAATAGTTAACTGAAATTTTAAAATTGTTTTATTTTTAAATAATTAAATTAAGTTTTCAATTATATATATAAATATAAAATTGTTTGATTTAAGGCATATTTTACTCCTGTCAAAGTGGTGGTTCCACGCGTGTTCCTTCACAGGAGGAGGTGGGACTTTGGCGCGGGTTCGAATCCACGAGGGAGCTTCGCGCGCAGGCGGGGCGGTTCGCGCGCTCACAGGCAGCCGGCGGCGAGAAGGCAGGTCGGGCGTTTAGGCGGATCGGTTCATGCGGCAGCCGGGGGCATGTCGGGCGGTTCACGCGGCAGGCGGGATTGAAATTTTTTTTTTTTTGGATTTCCGGCGTATTAAAATTTCGTCGGAAATCCGCCGGAAACATTTCCGGCGGATTATTTTACGCCGGAAGACCTTTTACGACGCGAACCAAACCGGCGCACGACATTCCACCGGAAAGTGCGTCGGAAACCCGGATTTCCGTCGAATTTCACATGTGACCGGCGGATAGAATCCGCCGGTAATAGCGGGTTTTCCTGTAGTGATCCTCCATGTCCTCGTGTTTGGTGATGCATGTGGCTGCTCTTGTTCTTTCTTCTTTTAATTTTTATCTTTATATGATCGTAGCACTGCCTGCATCTCATTTGAAAAAAATTTTCATCTCTTTTATCTCTCTCATCAGCATTGTAACTCTCTACCTTACAATTTCTTCAGCTCCACTAGGATCATAAAATGCTGATGTAGATGAATTGCCCTCATAAGCATAGCCTTGCAAACCCAAACTATATACCCTCCCCCCTCCCTTCCTCCAACAACATATGACCATGTATGATACTCAGAATACTGGGTCGAACCTGAAGATGATCCCTCACTAGTAGACTGACGACTTTTCTGTGCTCGTACAAAATCATCCTGCGAGAATAAATTCATAAAATATATTGATATTAGAATAAGTTTTTAATATTAAATTTATATTTCCAAACTCTAAAACATTATACACATATGATCTTCTTTAGACTTTTCATCAACCCACTGATGGTCAGCTTGATGTTGGTGAGTTATCGTATGCATCTCTAGTGGTGTCGGCTCCCAGCCTAAAAACTATTTCTGAAAATATAAGATATATTTAAAATAATATACATATATTTATTAAACTAATTCAAAGCTTTTACCAATCGTCGTCTATGTTCTGTATGAGGAATAGATCTACCAGTATGAATGGAACTTCCTAAACCCCCACAATTAGATGCTCTGTTATGCTTATTCTGTTATCTTATTTTTGTGAACTCAGAGCTCGCCCAAGCTCTACTCATATTTGCCCATACGCCCTCTCTAATTCATAATGGACGCTGCCCGAACTTTCTAATGTCTCTAAGATGGGTCGACATCTCCTCTCAAAATTTGTTATGATCCTCATGCAACCACCTAAAATCTTTATGTAAAAAAATATAGGCATAACAAAAAATATTACAATCATGAGGAATATTATATTCAGTTTTGATACTTAGGATCCTCACTGTAATCGATAATTTTGAATGAGTTTTACAACCATCCTAAATTAGTTTTTGAGCTACATATAGTAACTCAAAAAAATTTTTGATTTATGTATTTGGTGACTTTTTCACACTAGCTCTTAAAGTAGGACCTGCTACATCCAAAATAAGTTTTTCATATGGTCTACTCATTTGATCTTCATCAAATGTTTCAAAAGCTATGGATGGATCGACATGGGTACCTCTGTGTGACTCATACTCGCTATGTGAGTTCCAAATCCAATAGTTTGGAACAAATCCCCTACGATATAAATCAACCTTCATATCATCGAGTTTGAGGAATGCTTGATTTTTGTTCTTCGAACATGGACATCTAAATATTCTATCAAACTTAAAGGAAGGTAGTTGAGATGCAACTTGAATAAAAGTCTCAGCTCCTTATATAAATTCATCTGTCAATCCTCTTCGACCGGATAACAATTTGTTATATATCAAATATCTCTATTCTTGGATATTCATATGGATGTTAAAGAAAATGTTTCTCTACAAAGTTGTGAAATCAATTATTGGAACGTATGCAACCTGAACAAGTGTACATGCTTTACTTTCGAACAAGTGTACTTTATTTGAATTATAATGCATTGTAGGTCTCACCACCATCTTATAGAATAAAGTGTTTGGAGTCTTGAGGAAACTCCAAAATTATTATGATTTGAGTGTTTTGGACTCATCATGGAGAGAGAAAATTCATTCCTATGACTCCTCGGAATTTTTAAAATCAAATTTGATATGATTTGAACATCAAAAAATGCATGCATGCTAGGATTACTTGTCACTTTGTTTAGTCATTTTGGCTTAAAAGTAGCATGAATATATTCACATAATTCCAAAAGGGGAGTTGAGTACATCCTTTAAGGAAAAGCAAACATCAAGGTACAAGCTTACCTTGATCTCCATAATTCAAGTTTATCTTGAACTCCCTTTCTAATCTTATTAACAATAAGAATATCATGAGCAAAAAGCAAACACCAAGGTAAAATCCTCTAAGCTAGGTTGACCTCCATAATTCAAGTTTACCTTGAACTCCATCTCCAGTCTTATCAACAAGTTGTGAAATCACGAGCAAAAAGCAAACACCAAGGTACATAGGTCAGTAGCACATCTAATAAAGCTCGAAAGGTTATTTTCTTGGATATGCTCATTTCATATCCTGCCTCTAAGAGTAAGTCCACTCATTCACCTGAGCATTCTCATCTCAGCAACACTTAACTATTATGCTTCTCTATTAATGACCAAAATTCTGCACTATAAAAGCATTGCATTCCACAACAAAAACTTATGCATTTATCCACTTCAACCATCCAACTTCAATTCTACTAATAATATCCCAATCTATTTCATGATCACTATGAACAATAGTCACAAAATATATATAATGTACTCTTATTAAATGACTTTATTGCCCAAAATCAACAAGAAGAATATTATGAGCAAAAATCAAACACCAAGGTACATCCTCTTTCAAATGTTTAGTGAGAACATCCATGAGTAAAGAAAAAATATATGGACTTAATGCTAATCCTTGATTTAATCCAAGCGTAATAGGAAAATACTTGTTTAAACCAACAAATAGCAAATTTGAAAAAAAAAATGCAAACCTGTGTTTCGGACGTCAGTTTCACGGGTAGATTGCGATCATGCTTTGATGTCGAAGTGGGGGCAAGATCTTTGGCTGGAGGGAGGTTGTCGGTAGTCAGATTCCTGCAAAGGAAGCACGATCGATCGCGAGAGGGCAGAGGAGTGGGGGCGAGTGTCTGTAGCAAGAGAGAGGAGAATGCGACAAAATGAAGTATAAGGCTCGGGATGACTAAATTTAGGGTATTTTCTAGCGATTTTTTGGTGGTTCAGACCGCCAGAAAAAATTCACTTAAAACCGATGGTAATAGCCACTGGTAAAGCACCGAAAAAAAATCAAACCAGCAGCCTAATATTTGGTTGTTAAGCCGCTGCTAATTCTGTCGGCGGTTAATTAAATAACCGACGGTAATAGCCACCGGTAAAGCGCAGGTAAAAAATAAAACTGGCAGCCTAATGGTCGGTTATTTGACTGCTGCTAATTCTATCGGCGGTTAATTAAATAACTGTCGGTTATTACCAGTGGTCAAACTGCCGGTTGAACAGTCGGTATTACAAACGACTATATAACCGCCGGTACAGGCTGTCGGTAATACCTTATTTTCCTGTAGTGATTTTTTTATATTAGATTAATTTTAAGAAGCTGAAATATCACAACACAAGTAACGGTATTCTATTACTTTTACTTTCAAATTACTTAATTTAATCGAGATAACTTCTCATAATTAATATTACTCCTACAAGCCTTCGATTCAAGAGTCATTTGAGGTGTTGGATTGTTCTAGGGATGAATATTTTGATGTTAAAATAGAGGGCTATCATCAATTTTTGGTTGATATAAATTCAATTCATAATCATCCAACAAAAGTATTATTAATATTATGACACTCGATATTCTATTATGTCTATTCTATTGAATTTATTATTTCAAGAGTTTCGAAAATGATACTCTCTACTCACTAATAAAAAAACTTATCTAATGGTGGCTATTGTTAGACCACTATTAGGCCATCATCACCACTCTCCAATTGGTTGCTCAAGCTAGGCCTACACCAAGTAAACCCAAGAGACCACCCCAAGGGTGGGATTGCCTTGTCACATTATAGTTCTAAGGAAGGGAGCGATTTGGATCATCTAAAAAAGGCTTTGATTTGATAGATTTTAATAAAAATGTATGTTCTCTCCACTTGAAGTTTATAATTAATCCATAATTCTACAAAAATTGAATATATTCCTGATTAAGATAGAATTATTTAATCGCAAAGAATTTTAAATAATTGAAGGGAGTATAGTTGATTATTTCTAGCTTTTTCATATATTAGACTTTCTTCTTTGCCTTTCTAGTCTTCTCTTCTTTTAAGATAACTACCACGCTAACTACCCATCTTGAGTAACTTTCCAGCATTCTCTAGGCCTTCAAGCTCATTGTTCATGGTGTTCGTCATCACTTAACTCTCACCATCATTTAATGTTCGTCATCACTCGACCCCCAACATCGACCCAACCTAGATGTCGTCTAATGCCAACTATCAACCGCAACACTTCCAAAACTCAATTGCCGTTGTAAGAGATACTTCTAATTAAGCATGTATGTGACTCAAGATGGCTTGATCTTGCTAACTAAAGAGTTTGCAAGTCATGCTTATTGTACTACAAGCTTGAGCTCATTTATTAAACAATCTTATGCTTAACGAGGCTTGGCTCATTTGCTCATGAGTTGACTTGATTAGAAACCACAAATCTTCATAACTCATCTTCTTAAAAAATCCTTGAACCTATCGATTCCTTTCCTAGCATTGGTCTCGTTGACACCTTCTCTAGCATAGGTCCCATCAATGCCTTCTCCAATGCTAGTGTCGTCAATGCCTTTACTATCATGTTATTATTGACATTTCCTCAGTTACTGTTAATCTCGTCATTACCTTCTTTATCAATCTCTTGTAGTAACATATTTGCATGTCTACCATTTTTTTCGTCAATAGCAATTCCTGAGAGATTCTGAGGTGACGTTCTCCAATGCCGCTATTGTCATCTTCAACGATCCCCTATCGATTCAGTCTTTATCGAGCTCCCATTTTTTCTTCTCCAACTAATTTTGATTGCAGTTTTTTGTTGAGCTCACGAGTTAAGCTTGAGCTCGCTTTTTTTTTTTCATTAGGTTGAGCTCAAGTTTGACATATAACCTCGGTTCAAACTTGAGTTCGAGTTCAAACTTGCCATTAAGTTGGGAAGTTGAATTTGAATTATCCCTGATTCAACCACAACTCAACTAACACTACACCCAATAGTTCAAGTTTCCTTAATATTGAGAAATGGTAGCCTTTTGTAATCCTAAACTATAGTTAGTAGAGTTATTTCCAACTAGAACCTAGAGGTTTTCTCTTAGGGGCTGTTTGGTTGCCTGAATTAGGAGTGTAAAGTAAAACAAATACATGTATTTACTAAATTGGGTTGTTTGGTTAATTTTGAGCGGAATAAAAGAAAACCATCCGATGCATTAGGGGTGTATTAGGGAGGCTGTTTTGCGGGAATTAGAAACCCGCTCAATATAAGCGGGTTCTAAATTCGCTCGACGAAAATGCCTCGGCGTCGTTGCTGTTCGGCTTCATTGCTTTGCAGGAGGTGTAAGATTGCACGAGGGGCTTCTTTGGCTCCTCGTTCCTTCTTGTTCGACTTCGCTCCTTCGACGACGTTCCCTTTTGCCTGTAGGATCAACACCGCCGACATCTTGAGTTCCGATAACCGTTGTCTCGCCGAACCTCACCCGCCTCCCTTCTAGTGAACACACCTGCGACTCCACTGGAGCCGCCGCCGTTTTCTGTCGGCGGTGACTTGTAGCAGGGCATGATGGTCTGAAGAAGGATCGGCATCGGAGAAGACGAAGCAGGAGGGCCTTTCGAAAACGCCAGTAAAGAATAGTCTTTTAAGGACCCAGGAAGGGTCTTTCCGCTGTCACTGGGAAATTATTGATATAAAATTATTTCCAGGTGTAGAGAAAGAAAGCCGGAAGAGGAAAAAGTAAACAGAGCCGATTTCACTTTTTTCTTAAGAGTTGATGCTTCTAGGTCAAAAGCGTCTTTTCTCTTGCACTTTTCTTGCACAGTGAGATATAAACAGCTGCTCCCGTATGTGCAAAACTGTTTTATAAAGCAAGAAGAAAGCTATCCCAAACAAAGTTTAAACAATCGGTGATTACTTTTATAAATACACTAGTTATAATAACAAAAAAAAATATTACAAATGCACTGTTTTACTTTACTCTGGATATATCTAACCAAACAAGGGAAATATTTCTCCTGTGTTTACTTTGCATATATCCAAACAGTCTCAAAGTATTTAAAATGACATTTACTTTACATTGCATTTACTTTGCAGGCAATCAAACAGCCCCTTAAATAGATTTATTTAATTTAGGTATGAATTTTTTTTAAATAAAAATTAATCAAAATTAATAGATTAAAAACAATGTGCAGACTATATTCCCAATTTATCAATTGATTTGCTCTTTTGCTATATCTTTCTCTTCATTTCACATTGTGCTGATTCATTAATTAAAAAAATAATAAGTCCAATCAGCTAAAAATCATAGAAAACCGAACTAAACCAAATAAATTCAAACCAAATTGAAAGACCGGCTCGTAACTATTAGTACCCCTTAAGCTGAACCGAACCTGTCGATTCACAGGTTCCGCTGATGCGGTCGGTTCAGTAATTTAATAGATATATAAATAAATATTCATAATTAAATTATAACGTCGCTTTGGCCGAGTGGTTAAGGCGTGTGCCTGCTAAGTACATGGGGTTTCCCCGCGAGAGTTCGAATCTCTCAGGCGACGATGTGAATTTTTTTATTTATAAGAAAATAGAAAAGCTGATTCAGATTTACAGAGGCATAATAAATATTTAAATATGATTAATATCTTTTTTTAGTCATAAGAAAAAAAAATGTTTCATTAAAGTTAAATGTTTAATCTAAAAGATAGAATATTAAATTCATTTTTTAATTTTTTGATCATCCTACTTAAATTCAAAATAATAAAAATGACAGAATAAGTTTCAAAAATATAATAATGCATTAAATAAAATATCAAGCAAAATAAGCTTCAAACATGTAATGCATTAAAGTATTAAAAAAAGGAGAAATCAAACATGTCCTCTAACTGGCAATTTTGCCGCCAAATGATACCACAGGATAAATGATTATGATCTGGGACCCTCTGAACCGAGTGATTTTGCCACCAAATAGCATCACGAAATACCGGTTATGACCAGAGCCAATACGGTCCTTAGTGGCATCAAATCCTTGAGATATGAATCAATAGGAATGATCGATAGGGCACAAAGCCCTTTGTTAGTTAAGGTGGATTCAAATTTATCCCCTTAGATAAACATTCACCTGGGGTCTACAACCTTGGACGAAGCAACCCATGGCTACCGACAAGGATCCTTTTGTCAGGTTGGGTCCACTACCTCCTCTGACTAAGTAGACCAGGGACCAAAATGGTCCGGGACGACGGAACCATGGGATCTTGATTGGGTCCATCATCCATTCCCCCACCATCTGCTTTAAATGCAATATGGTGCAATTTCAAATGTAAATATCAATCTTCCAACCTTTAAATTCCCAAATCCTTAATACCCATGATGCTATTATATGCTAGATAACACATATCTCTACATATTTGATTGACGACTAGCCTTAATCGAAAGTTCTCTCTCGTGATCGGAAGGGATAATTAACTATAGGGGCTTGCGCCTATAGGAAACAAGAACTCAGATCATAAAGTCCTCGCAAAATGAGGGCGAAATATCTGGGTAGTGTCTAATCTACAAACCCATCTGCCTTCTAAAATTTTTCTGGAACTTAATTCCGTTAAAACTCCACCCGCCAAAAGAAAAAGCAGACAAAAGCGGGCAAAAGCCGGGGCCTAATTTTCGGAGCCCACAGTCTCACATACATATTGTATGCTAGCTTGGGCACTGCCCCTAATTTCTCTAAAAAATAAATAGATTGTAGCTCTACTTTTCTCATCTCTACTCCATTGAGAGTTATTATTTTGATTTCTTAGATTTGTTATAATTAATTTTTATTGTGAAAAAAATTAGGCTCTATCCCTAATTATTAAAAACAAAAAATCCACATAATTGATAATTCTACATATCCTAAACGAGATGAGAGAAAATCTGTCCTAAAAAACGAATTTTGCCGGCGCTAACTAAAATTCAGACCCTTTCTTTTGCTTTTTGAATTTATAATGACCAACTCTTGAGATTTAAGACCAAAAGAATCCAAAAATCGAAGAGGAGCGCACTTCATCTTCGCCTCCAGGAAGCTACTCAGCCCTTCTCACTTTCCCAATTCAACATCATCAATCATCTATGGCCGACTCCCAGCCCTCCTCCGACTCCGTAATCCTTGCCTGGTCCTCACTCTCCATCTACTTGTCGCTTGTTTTTTTCACCTAACTATAGTGTATACGAACTGTTTCGCTTTGCCTCATCAGCCACGCAAATGTTGCAGGGGATCAGGGGAAGATGGACAGTTGGGTATGGGAGACTGGGTGGATAAGGAATGGGTCTGCAGTGTGAAGGCCCTTGAGGGTCGTGATGTCACCGCTGTTGTCGCCGGAAGCCGCAACTCCCTTTCCATCTGCGATGATGGAAAGGTTCCTCTCTCTCTCTCTCTCTCTCTCTCTCTCTCTCTCTCCCTCTCCATAGCTTTCAGATATTTGCTTTTGGATTGCTCTATTCGGAATCTTTCTCACTTGTTCCGCTGTAAAAAAACCCAGCTTTTTACATGGGGATGGAACCAGAGAGGCACCCTGGGCCATCCGCCCGACACCAAGACTGAGAGTGTTCCTAGCCTCGTCAAGGCACTGGATAATGTTAATATTGTCCAGGTGTGTCAAAGAAACCTGTGAGAAGGTCCCTCTTGTTAAATTAACATGTAATTGTGTTTAGCTTTTTGAATTCCTGAATTTCTGCAGGCAGCCATAGGTGGGTGGCATTGTCTTGCCGTGGATGACCAGGGCAGAGCATATGCATGGGGTAATGATGCTTGCTAGAGATCATAATCTATGTTTCTCTTTCCATCTTCAGATATCTTTGAGATTTATTTCTTGCTTAATTTGGATAGTGATAATGCCTGAGGAAACCATGGAAGTTGAAACTTGTTAATGGCTTTGCTTTGCTATTTCTAAATATAGATCATGAATTTATGATGTCTTTGTTTTTGTATCTTCTAGGAGGAAATGAGTATGGACAGTGTGGAGAGGAGCCAGAGAAGAAAGAAGATGGCAGTAAGGCTTTGAGGAGGGATATTACCATCCCTCAGCGGTGTGCACCCAAGCTTTCTGTACGACAGGTAGTTGGAACAAGTTCAATTGGTTAGGTTTCCATTTGTAAGAACAACTACAAGTTACTTTTACTACATTCAACTATCTTTTACCCCCTGAATAAACAAAAAGTAATTGCCACTTTCCTGATCATGTTGCAAACGGGTTTTGATATTCTATTGCTACATGTATTATCATCTTGTTGTTGCTAGGTAACACTAGTGAAGGAATATGTCACATTCTTAGAGGGATTGATTCCATGGGCCAGGATTGGGAAGAGATGCAACGCAATAAAGGATTATAAAGGGGAATAACAGCATAATCCTTTACTTCAAATATATTTTCTTTAGGAGGATCTGCTTTTGAAAGATGAAATAATTCATGTTAATTGGAACAATAATGTATGTGCAAGTTTTCATTCCTTAACACATACTACCTTGCATTGTTCTAATATGCAAAATGGTATTTTCAATAATAAACTACATTAATTTGCTAGCAAACTAAGGCTTCATTTGGGACGGCTTTCTTACTGCTTCTTAAAGCGGTTTTTAGTACAAAATTTTTGTACTAGAAAACCGCTTTACGATGCAGTAAGAAAGCCGTCCCAAACAAAGCCTAAATCTAGGGGCCATTCATTTTGCAGTGTGCACTTTATTCTTGATTCAGATTTCGTCTCGGTGGAACCTCTAACAACTCATTTAGATTGATTCTAGGAATTAGTTTTCAGAAAAATCTGCACAAGTTTCCCACCATGTCCTCCTGGATTTTAGCTATGTAAAACAGCAACCTCAGTCTCGTTTTTGAAGATTTTATTATTTGAGCTTGCATTGATATTTTCTTACAGTATTATTAATTGCTGCAAATCTTCAGGTAGCTGCTGGAGGTACTCATTCTGTGGTGTTAACTGAAGATGGTCATGTTTGGACATGGGGTCAACCTTGGCCTCCTGGAGACATGTATGAAATTTCCTTCTATGGAGACTATAACTTCTTTCCATTCTTATGACAAGATTCTTCTTATGTTAATCTTCACTTGCTTTTATCTATAAGTTTGCTGATTTTTTTTTCTTTTTATTCATCTTTCTCTTTGTATGATTATTAAAATTCACAAACCATATGGATGAACTTTGATTTATAGCAAACAGATTTATATGCCTGTGCGAGTTCAAGGCCTCGAAAGGGTTAGGTTGATTGCAGTTGGTGCTTTCCACAATTTATCGCTTCTAGAAGATGGCATGTTGTGGGCTTGGGGAAACAATGAATATGGTCAGCTTGGGACTGGGGATACTCAGCCAAGGTCACAACCTATTCCTGTGCAAGGCTTATCTGGACTTGCATTAGTGAGTATGAACTACCCAGGGCATCACTTGTTTTTTCCTTTGGTTTATTTGAAATGTAAAGCATTGAAGAAAGTGGTTGCTTATAATTCAAACAATAGTATTAGTTGGTGTTTAATTGGACTTTGTGGCTCAATCCTAAGGAGGTGCAGCTTCGTCACTACCTAGGCAATTTTTCAAGCTGTATCATGTGTGGTGATAATAAGAACTTCTATTTTAGTATGACAGTTGATTATCCTGTTTCTGAAATTGTGGTAACATTTCGTGTAACATAGTATAAATAAATATTATGACAGGCATTTCTGGATATTTAATCTCCCTTAATCTCCTTTTTCTTTTTTATTTTGTGTAGAGTACTTAGTACCTTGCCAACTTTCATTTTTTCTAGTTTCTCATGTGTAGGCCACTTTCCACATTTTTCTAAAATATTCTTTAAAAAAATGGTTAATCCTTGTTATTGAAGGCATTTACATTTAAAATTCCAGGTTGACATTGCTGCTGGAGGTTGGCATTCCATTGCAATCACGAATAGTGGAGAGGTATGCTTTCTGCTATTTCACCTGCTTATATAAAACCCAAAATTGAAAGTTACTTATTTTTTCATAGATAGCTAGTAAAATGTATACTGGAAAATCAGTTTAATTTGGGATATCAAAACTTTCAGGTATCCGAGTGCTTTTTACTGTTTTCTTGTTCAGTACCATTGGCTTTGTCAGTACTGTGGCATTTCTTCATTTAGAGCTGGAATGATCTATAAATCAAAACATTATAAATGAGGGTTTGCTATTTGCATTTCCATATCAAATGAAAGAAACCAAAGCAAATGAAGTTTGTGTTGATCGACTAAATATGGATCTTGAATTTAGAAAAATTATATTATGTTTTCCATTTTATGGTGAAATTAAAAAATCACATGGATTAACCCTTTAACGATTGAACCACAATCTAGAAAAATCTCATAAATCAACCCTCTCACCATTGAAACACAAATAATCTATACATACGTCAACAGATATGCTTTGAATTTCATGGGCATACTAAGCACATGAAGCTCTCGCAAATTTGGAGCCTAAGGAGAGAAGATGATTTATGCAATCTTAGTATCTCACATGTGCGCTAGAGGAATTTGTAAACCTGTGGTCACTAGGTCACAATATAATCTAACCATTACATGTTGCACCTATTTTCTATTAGATTTTCATATAGCTTTATATTTTCTTATTATGACCAAATGCCTTTTTATCTGACTTCAAAGTTTTGAACCACTACTTTTAGGCCTTTTTTAAAGGAGGTACTCATATCAGGAGTAGATGGAGGTCTCCAGCGGACTAACTGAAATTTTTTTTTTTTTACAGTTGGCTGGAGAAGGTTTTTTACATTTTTTGTGTCTTGTTTTTTCGATGTTCTTGGTAGGACTAATCCAAGAGAAAATACATGGCCTCCATTAGCATAGCTATACCATATGGTGAGGCAAGAACCCATAAATAAAGGTACAAGACTTTTTTGCCAAGCTACTTAGAGAAATACTGAATTTGACCTTCTAATGAGAAAAATTATAAAAAAAAAAGTTAATTAAGAGAATTTAGAAAGTAAAAGAAAGTTAAAAAAAAAAGATCAGATATTTCAATTTCCGAGTATCTTATTTATACATTAAAAATATCTAATTTAGAAAGCAAGAAGTGGCTTATGAGAAAAACAAAGAGGCTTAAAGTACTAGATGCCATTAATAATTAGGGGAAATCATATACATTCCACAAAATTCTTATATATTTATATATCTAATGTCTAAACCTATATAGTTATTTATATACCACTTTAGCGTCTAAATCACATTAAAGCACATGCATGAAAATATGTGTTGGACTTTAGGCAAGTTAATATTTGTGATATTTTTTTATGTGATTTAGAGATTTGAGTTTTATGTAAGAAAATACAAAAATTTAGTTGTTTTATATATAAATAAATAAGAATTTTGTGTTATTAATGTGAATCTCCTAATAATTATTAGGCTATAAAAGTTGTTTTAAACATGGAAATTGGTAATTTTAAACCAGTTTATATTCTTAGAAAAACAAATGGCCATTTAAATATTTGATGGTTGAATTATAGGGTCAATTAGAGCTATGTCTGAGTTTTTAAAACTCCAAACTACTGTTCTCTAATTTAAAAATTAGAGGGAGTCGGATGGGTGAAATTTTCTCTTTTTTATCTAGGTTTGCCAATATTCTTGTGACGAAAAATCAATGAGAAAGCGAACTCAATGTCATAGCCTATATCCTAAGGTGTGGCAGGAAGCTTCAGGCCTCATATGCTAAGCCTGGGAAACATATTCATATCGATCTCCATTGATAAAAATAAAAACCTGAATTTTGTTAATTAAGTTGATGAAATGTATAAAAGAAAGTGGACAAAAAGAATATGACTAAAGATTTAAATTTGAGAATTTTGTTATGTTTGCATTAAGGATGTCTAAATTAAGAAGCAAGAAGTAAGCTGCTTATGAAAATCATAAGAGGTCATAGATAATTCAATAACTAATTGGCATAAATAATTAGTAAACTGCAAAAGTGATTTTGAGAATGAAAATTTTGTTCTTTTAAATCAGGGTATATTCATAGGATAGAAATGACAATTGAAAAAATTATTGATGGATGCATTATAGGGTTAATTGGGCTATGTCTGGTTTTCAAAAATCTAAAATATTGTTCTCTTGAATGATAGGGGGTTGGATGGTTTAAAGTCTCTCTCTTGCATCTTCATTTTCCAATATTCATGATAGGACAAATCCATGAGAAACTGCAGGGAGTCAATAGTATAGCCGATACCCTAAGGTGGGGCAGGATACTATAAAACTAGGGCAATTTCAAAACTTTAATTGCCATTCTACTGAGTGATATACTGAATTTGACCTCTATTGAACAACCAAAATTTGGTTAATTTAGATAATTAAAGGAGTAAAAGAAAGTAGGCAAAAATAAATTTTCCAAATTTCAACTTGGGAATATCCATAAGAATGTCTTATTAAAGACGTAAGAAGCATATGAAAAAACATACGAGGTCATAACGAATTAAAGTACTGAATAGCATGAATAATTACTAAACTATTAAGGATATTTTAAACTTTTTTATTTTTATTTTTAATCTAGGTTGTATTCATAGAAATTGAACAGTGAGTGTACATATATGATGTGCATCATAGAGTTAATGGAGTTATGTTGATTTTCTAAAAACATAAAATAGTATTCTGTCATTAAAAAGTTATAGGGGGTTGGGTGGGTGAAATGTCTTATTTTGCATCTTGGTTTGCCAATATTCCTGAAAGCTTTGTTTAGTTTGTAGGAATGAAGCAAAAAGAAACTATTGTGTCCCTCATGATCACATCTTGATTGTTTGGTTTTGTGTTTAATGCATAAGAAATTTATTTTATCAAAGAAATAAAATATATGCATATTTCTATTTAGGAAAAAAGAACAAAATGATACCTTGATTCTTTATGAAGGATGATCCCCAATTATATTAAAGAACCATTTTGATATCTCAAGTCCTTAAAAGAGGATCTCCTTTAATGAGTTGAGGGATCAAAATCATCTTTAATATAGTTGAGGATTTTTTTGATCTTTTATAAAGAGTCAGGGGTCATTTTGATCCTTTTCTCTTTCTATTTATTATTCTCTGTAGAAAATCTAAATTAAAATTGAAGTATGGACAACATTAGGTTATCTTTGCTCTTCAATTTATTGATGATTCCTTTATTCCATCAAACTAAACTAAAAAAGAAATCACTTTTTTCATTCTATTTATTCTCAACCAAACAAGTCGGTTGAAACTAATCTCATTAACATTTCTATTTCTATTTTCTTTGCAGTTCCCACCTTTCAATTCAATTCCATTATGGTTTCTATTTCCATTTTTTTTTCAGTTCCTATCCTTCGATTCCTTCAATCCTAAAAAGGCCAAAAGGAAAAATCTATGGTTGAGGGGCCCAGTAGCATAGCCAAGTCTTCAAGGTGAGGCAGGAAACCACAATGCTAGGGCAAGTTCAAAACTTTGCATTTCAAGCTTCTAAGAGAGATATTAATGTGGGACTGCTACTGTTTGGGTGGCGGTATTTAGATGGGCTTAAATTGTGCATTGGAATTTGGCTTTATTCATTTAAAAAAGGCAAAAAAAAAAAAAAAAAAAAACAAAGAAGAGCAGGTGGTGTTGTTTGGTCTTGTTAATATTTGGTTTTGGCTTTATCATTTATGGAATTAAATTAGTTGGTGCTGCTATGGGTTCTGTGTGGGCTTCCAAAAGTTCTAGTCATCCTTTTTGTGCAAGTTTAGTTTGATTGGTGTGCGCTGCTAATTTTGAAAATTCAAATTTAAAATTTGATGGATATTTCAAATTCAAATTGGAAATATTTTTTATCCTATGAAATTAACTTAAATTTAAATTGGAATTGATCTTATATCAACTTTATCTATTAGCCTATGTTATAAGGAGTCTAAAATAGTAATATGAGTATATAATTCATAATTTTTGGCTTGAATAAATTTTTTTTCTTGATTTTTTATTTTGTAAGTAAAATTTGCATATATGTGATTCCTTTGAGTTATAAGTACAACCATTTGATTCCAAGGGAAGTCATCTCCTTATGTCTCAATATCAGGCCTAGTTTTTATTGCTTTGGTAAATTCATTCATCACCATGGTTCATCTATATAATATATTATTGCTTGTTTGGTGCTTTTGATTTTGTTCAAAAAATGATATGTTAGAAATCTAATTTATGGAAAATAATTCACTCTGTTTTTTATTTTATTTATTTCTAAATTATTGCTAAACTTTTTGATATTTTTAATTACTTCGTTATCAATTGGACTTAAACTTAAATATCATATTTTTTTCATTTGGAGAAAGCCATTGAAGTAATTGATTATTGATGACTTGTGAATCTTCTAGTTTCTTTGCATGAAAGCATCACTTCATCATTATTGGTTGAATAAGGAAACTTAATTGCTCTATGTAAAATAAATATTAAATTTTTATGTCACTTAAAAGTAAGGTTAATTATCGAAGTACCTCAATAGATCGTGATAGATATGGAATTCTAACTACTTTACAAAAACAATTGAATGACTTGTTAAATAAACAAAATTAAATTTGTGATTATCTAGTTAAATCATGTATTACAATTTTGGAAGGTAATCAAGTTCAATGCATGAATTTGAAATAGATTTCAATCATAATGATAAAACAATTCACTTGAATGTTAATTTTGATAGGAGAAAAGGGCATATCTTGATTTACATATTAGTTCCTTCGACAATGATTCTTATGGAAAATATAGAAGTTGGAAGTTGGAAGTATTAACTATTAATAAGAAATTTGATCCTAAAGCTTTAACTAGTTAGTAGATATGGTCAACTTATTTGAATGCCAAATCATGTCTAAGAAACTATAACTGTGATGCCAAAATGAAATTAACTAGTCAAGCTAAAATTTATCAGATGAGCATGGAGAGGCAAAGAGAGTGGTCAGGAAGGGAGCCTTTAACTAACTAGTCAAAACTGACACGTAAGAACTTTTAAAAGAAAATCTTTTGACAATGCCTTGTTGAAATTCTTAGATATTTTTTATCGTTTTATTATCAATTGGGCTTAAACTCTATTAACATCTATTTTTAGTTTAAAAAAATGGTTGATTACCAGTGATATATGAATAATTTATTTTCCTTAATGTGAAAATATCATATTAATTAGGTGCATTAAGAAACCTAACCCAAAACTATCCTGCATCTTATACTGAATTTGATCTCTAATGAGACAAATAAGACACCTAAGTTTGTTTATTAACAGAACAAAAGGATTAAGGTGAGCAGAAAATAAAATGACCGAAGATTTCAATTTGTGAATGTCAATATTTTTGCATCAGCAATATCTTATTAAAGAAACAATTAAGCGGCTTATGAAACATAAGTTGTCTATATGAAGCATTCAATCACTTTGTTATTTATGTTGACAAATGTTGATATCTTATTTAATCTTATGAGCACCCTCTCATCATCTTTGTGTTGTAAAAGCCGCTAGAGTAAATTCTAGCTTGGTTATGATGGACTCCTTGATGAGATTTTGTTTCATTAGCTGCAGAAATATTTCCAATGAAAAGCACCTAACTTGAGTCAATGCATTCTTATTTCTCAGAATGTGTGTTCATAATCCCTTGCATGCATGTTAGGTTAAAAAAGGGCTTATGTTTCTCTCTTACACTTAGGTATTTGCCTGGGGGAGAGGAGAGCATGGAAGGCTCGGGTTTGGAGATGACAAGAGTAGCAAAATGGTTCCTCAAAAGGTCCAACTTTTGTCTGGAGAAGATATCGTTCAGGTAAAACTTTTGTTGGTTAAATGCCGGGCTGTTTAAAAAAAAACTTCAAATTAGAAACTTTTTGAAAACTACTGGAAACTTGACCTGAAACTGAGTTGGGGCGATTTCAGGCTTCACTCCTGACTCAATTTTAATTTTAAGTTAACATGAAATATAAACCAAAATGAATATTCACATACAACATATAATATGTATAATATGTATTATATTCCTTATAATATGTATTATATTCCTTATATATCAAGTTGAAATGGGACTGGAAGTAAAAAAATTCAATTTGGAGTTCTAGCCAGACTTGCTCGAACTTGATTTAGGCTTAGTTTGTGACGGCTTTTTTACTGTTTTTTATAGCAGTTTTTAAATACAAAAATTTAATTTTTAATTAAAAAATTATTTTCAAAAACAATAAGAAAATTATCCCAAACGAAACCTTAATATCAATCAGCCTAGTAAAATGGCAAGATGCAGTGAACCAAATTAGTTCTTCTAATAGCGCTTCATTGTATAGTTATATACTTATATCTTCCTTTATATCTGTGGGTCAAATAGCCACTTGCTTTTCTGTACTATTTATTCTCTGAAAACTTTTGAGTAATTAACATAGTTATTCTCTATATAGATGTCCTGTGGAGGCACCCACTCTGTTGCATTAACACGCGATGGGAGAATGTTTTCGGTGAGTTTTATATGCTTAAAGTATCATTTTATGCTTTTCATCACATGGCTTGTACATTATAAATTTAATTATTTTTTTTAATGTAGAAGCTGTGAAGCTACTATATGAAGTTTTGTTGCCCAGTTTATCTGTATGTATGCTTGGGGTTAGTTGGCCTAGCAAACTTTCTATTTTGCTCTCAACAACAACAACAACAACAACAACAACAACAACATCAAGCCTTTGTCCCACTACGTGGGGTCGGCTACATGAATCCTTTTTTCTCCATTATGTCCTGTTAAAAATCAAATTCTTGTTTAAATCTAATAAAGAAAGATCATTTTTAATATTTTCTAACCAAGTCTTTTTAGGTCTACCTCTATCTTTCTTAGCATAAGTCATATCTAATTCCTCTACTTTCCTAACCGGGTTATCGGAAGGCCGCTGTTTTATGATCAAACCATCTAAGGAGACTCTCTCTAATCTTATCTTCGACTGACGCTACTCCAACCTTTTCACGTATATGCTCATTTCTGTTTTGCTCTATTTTCACAAAAAATCGGCCATGCTTGGAAACACTTTCAAACAAACATACAAACAAAAAAAAACCCAAAACAAAAGGCATTCCACGGGTTAGCGAAAACGTCTACTTCCATATTAATCTTTATTATTGATTTGAAAGAATTATCTGATGAGGACATCGACAGACGCTACCGACATGTTTATCGCCGGCGAAACTGCAGATCGACGGCCACGATTCAGCGCCTCTACTTCTGATTTAGATGTCATGATGTATTTTATTATTGTCTTGTTTGATTTATTGTTTTTCCCATTTTACCTCTGTGGGGAGTTATGTTTCATTGTAGCCCAGAGGGCAATTTAGTGTTTTCACTTTGTATGAGTTGAGACCTATATATAGTGGTCTCTTGTATCTTTTTGAGGGAAATGAATTATTGAATGAAAATTTGATTTTGTTTCTTCTTACTCTTCTTGCATGATAGCTAGAGAGAAGTTAGAGAGAAAGCCGAAGGTGAGGGCCAAAAGCAACACTCACTAGTCATTGGAAGAGTCTGTGACTCGTGGTTTATCCCCGTCATCCCGCTCTTCTTCGTTCTCCCCAAAACCCGCCAGCCCAAAGCCATCCTAACCCGTCGGCCACCCCACCCTCCCCTTGCCGCCGGTAAACCTCCTCATCACCGACCTCCTCTTTCCCCATTCTCTACAACGGCTAATTTCGAAATTCGAATTTTGAATTTCGAAAACTTTACAAATTTGGAACTTCCAAATTAGGAAAGTTTTAAATCCGGTTCATAACAAAAATTCAAAATTCAAAGGATTTCAATTTAATCATTCCTAAATGTCATGAGCCGATTTGGAAACCAAACCCTTGCTCCCCACACAAAATCTTCCCCCCATGAAGCCGCCGGCCACCTTGAATGGGCCCTCCTTCATGTCACCAATTAATGCATTAATTACCCTCATTAATTTGAAATCAATTTCAAATTAACCCCCCTCCAATTTTGTTTAAAAATCTGAGTCAAATTTCAGGTTTTGAATTCACATGCTCCCTCTCCCTCTATTAAGCTGCCGGCGTCCTCCTTAATAGGCTACATTAATGCCCATTAATTGCCCCTTAATCCTCTTGCTAATTTGAAATCAATTTCAAATTTCTTTCCCTCCAATTTACACAAATTCTGAAAATTAATTTCAGATTTGTGTAACTCCCCTCTTTCCCTTGCTTAACCTAATTTCCCTCATCCCATCCACCCGCCCCCTTCCTCCTCTGTTTTGGCCGACCACCCTCCTCCCTCCCTCTCTTGGGAAATTTCAGCAAGAAGAGGAGAAGACGACACCCCTCTCCCCGATTCTCTTCAATATTGAATGGCGGATCCCGAGCTTGAGTGGGGCCTAGTATTCAACGCCGACGGGAGTATCAACATCCTACGGTCACCGTGCTTCGACGTAGGATTTGAAGACGAAACCATCGTGGAAGAGTACTTGGAGAGAGTCGTCCCGATCCTTGCAAGCATCTACGACCGACAACTTTCAAAGTACACTTGGAGCCTCGAAGGCCACCTACGACATCCATCCCCACCGGCTATTTTTCCTCCGGCGAAGTTCTTTGGCGCCCTCTCTCTAGTGGTAACATCCTTCATCGCTTGGACCTTCTATCTCCGCCAAAAACCTACCAATCTTTGAGTGAGAAGGCCACGAGGTGAAATTCTCGTTGTTAAACGTTGGGTTTTTGTTATTGTACGTTGCATATTAAATTCTCCTAGAACTTTGAATGAATAGGTTTGGTTAATCTCTATTGCAAATCTTTGGCCTAAGCAAGTTAATATTTTTGAATTCTTAACTCAACTTTTATGTGCTAGCTTTAAATTCGTAAGGAGCAATACTTTAATCGTTTCTTTTAATTTCCAACTAACTCCTAGTAGTTTCACATCATTATCATTTGCTAATGGATTTTGAGGTGAATTACAGTACATTTGGTGCTATTTTTTTTTTTCCTGACCGTTGCTACCTCGAGCTTGATTTAATCTTTCTGGTTTGGGTATTCGCTTAAAAGTCTTCTTCGCTGCAGCTATACTGAGCTTTGCATAAGTTTTAAACTTTCAGTGCTAACAGCTTTATTCCATGGAGATAAGTACATTTCCCCCCTCCCCAAAAAAAAAAAAAAAATTTACTATGTTTCAGAGATGTATTATTATTCTCTTTTGTCAAGGCTCTGTTTAGCATCAATTAGCACAATCTCTGATATACTCGTCCGAACTTGGAGAAAAGATTAAAATGGATCATAGACTATTCATATGGGATTATTTTAGTCTCAGACTATAAATGCATTCAACTTAATTTCTTCATATCTTAAATATGATCCAGAACAATTTCTTTATTGAATTATTTTAGATCAGGTTTTAAGAATTAAGGGATTATTGGGATCAGATTTGAGGAATCAATGGAGTAAATTAAATATATATAATAGTATGAGACTAAAAGAGCTCATAAATAATACTGAGATTATTTTGACTTTTTTCTCTTTGAACTTGGGAGACTCATGTAACGTAGAGAGCGAAAGAGAAGATGTGTTTAAGGCATTGTTTGGGACGGCTTTCTTTCTGCTTCTCAAAACAGCTTTCTAGTACAAAAAAAAATTAATTTTGTACTAAAAAGTTACTTTAAGAACCAAAAAGAAAGTCGTCTCAAACGAAGTCTAAGTTGCTAATATTGTCACTTGAAATATAAGGGTTTAAGTCACTGTTAAACCGGTCCAGCCGGTCCGCACGGGACCGGCCGAGTCGCAAAACAGGCGACTGATTTCGCCTAGGCGGAAGTGCCGCACGCACGCATGATCCACGGGAGCTTTTTAGGAAGCTTTTTTGAGGGTTTTGAGAGGGAAATTTGAATGTAGGGACTTTTTAGGGATTTCTTTTTGATTTGTATGCATTAAATAGTTTGTTTTCCTAGGGTTTGAGCATCTGGAATTTGGCTGAAATTTGAGATCTCTTAGATTTAGGTTTTCTTTGGGCTCTAGCGGCGTCTGGAGATTTGGGAGAGATCGATCCTCCTCTCGAATTGAGGATCAATTGTATCTTTGATGTTTTCTTCTTCTACTAGTAAAATACAAGTTTTTCCTATGAATTTCTCTCAGTTTTCTACAGTTTTTCCGCTGTTTTTACTGTTTTCCTGCCCCGGACAGCAGTATTTCGTGGAGATTTGCTGTAAAGGTGAATAGGGAATACTTGATTTCAAGTGTTTCCTATCAGTCACATAGACATCTCTCTACAACGTAGAAGTCTTCATTGCATCAAATACTACAATATCACTAACCAAGTTTTAGTTCTTTACTAAAAAAATTCTTACTTTCTAAGATTTGGCCTCCTTCAATCATGGATCTCTCTCTAACTCATTTATCATCTTCATTGTTACTTGTTAGTTTGGGCGAGGCGACCATGGACGATTGGGATACGGCCGTAAGGTTACGACCGGTCATCCCATGGAAGTAGCCATAAACCTTCCACCTCCCAAAAGCAGCAGCACCGGCCGCCATGGACGATGGTTTGTGAAGTTCGTTGCCTGTGGTGGACGCCACACTCTAGCCATTGCAAATTGGATTAATGAACAGCAGGAACAAACCATCTCTGGTTGAGAAAAAATCACTCGGAGAAGTTCAAGGTTCTGATCACTGGTTTTATCATTTAGTGTAAACTTGTCACTTATATCCGAAGATATCAAGCACCTTAGACTGGTTGGATCTTTTGAAAATAATTGAAAATGAATGATGAACTTGTAATAAGATGGCTTTATTTATCAATCAGGTTGGGCTACTTTCTCCTCATTGACTATGGCTTTGTTTGGGACGGCTTTTTTATTGCTTTCTAAAACGGAGTTTTAGTACAAATTTTTTTATTTTTGTACTAAAACTCCGTTTTAGAAAGCAATAAAAAAGTCGTCCCAAACGAACCCTATGTTGCTCTGAAGTTTAATCAGATTTATGAAGTTCAAAACATCTTTTCATGTTTGTTGTTCAGTTAGGTTTCATTTGGGACTGCTTTTGTACTGCTTTATAAATCAGTTTTCTAATAAAAAATTAAAATTTTTATGCTAGAAAGCTACTTTAAGAAACATAAAGAAAGTCGTTCCAAACAAAGCCTTAAACACTGCTCAGATTCAATATTGCTAGAAATTTGTAATGGAATGACTTGAGGATTATAATTTGGAAGAGAATTGATATTCGAAATTGATTTAGACTTCGTTTGGGATGGTTTTCTTATTACTTCTTAAATCAGTTTCCTAGTACAAAAATTAAAATTTTTGTACTAGGAAGCTGCTTTAAGAAGTAATAAGAAAACCGTCCCAAACGAAGCCATAGTTGGGTGTCATATGAATTGTGTTTGAGCATGATTCAAAGTTGACCTTTCTCGAATTTATCTGACCTGAACATGATCTATTGATTGTATAGGCTAAATTGTTTCACCCCAACTCGACTTGAAGCCAAATTTAGCCCTATCTAGCCTATTTATTTTATGGCTTATGCAATTTTTGGGATAAATATGACCCAATTAATTCAATTATGATGTGCTTAATCTTATAATCTATACATCTACTTTTATAACGGGTTTCTAAATTTTTTAAATTTGAATTTTAAAATGTTATTGAGTTAATTTTGAGTTATTTAGGTCCATCGAATTTGAATGATAGTCACATATACAAATTCGACTTGAGTAGTAATAAGGTCAGTTCGATTATACTTCACATAGAAATCATTTCAAATAAGGTGAATTTACATACATGCAATTTTATTTTATGTTATTTATATATCTAACATATAAAATTTTAATATTACATTTATGTCACTCATATAAAATTTTAATATCAAATATATCACTCATATATTTTATTTTTATCACTCTATAAACTTTAATATTTCTTACATGCACCCATTTTTATTTTATGGAGGGTAGACATGTAAAATGACCAAGAAGCAATGTACTGCATTTATACAAGAAATATATAGCATGCACCCATTTACCATTTAGTTAGGTTAACATGCATTTTTGACATACTCCATGCATACTGATGAGCGTATTGATAATTTCATTGAATATGTATATGATGTTTTCTATTATGATCTATATGATGTGACATGTGTGAAAAAGGGCAAGAAAGGCTTGTAAATAATATACTTATTCAAGTTGGCTGAAGATATGCTACCCTATATAGGAGAGTGAATTGATGGACTTCACTTTAAATAAGGTTTTTGATGTAATCCTAAATGATATGAAAAGAGAGGCATAAGGAAATTGATTAATATGATATGATATGCCAACGAAAAAGAAGTGATTACTTCTTACATGAAAAAAACACCTGATTAATATGATTGAGATTAATTTTTTTATGATTGACCTACATGAATGGATACAAGAAAAATATCATAAGCAGTCATGTGTCATATCATACTTTTATTTCTTACACTGATACATATGACAGAAGTAAATATGATAAATGACACATATAATATGATATGATATGATTTATGTATGATGTGGTATATGATTAATGCAGGTGTGTGATACAATAACCCATATAACATCATGCCCTTGTCTCAATCTAAGAAATTTATCATAAAATCCATCCTCATCTCTTCCTACTTTCACTCTGGAATAGAAAATGTCTGTAGAAGATTCAGTTATTGATGCTATGCCTTTATTAATTGACAGGCCTTCATATTCAAAATAAATTCTACAATATCCTTATACAATCTAGGCCACCAAAATGTATCTTTTAATTCTCTATACATCTTGCTAATTCTTGGATGAATAATGTAGTCTAAATAATATTCCTCATATAGAATCTCAACTCTTAGATCACTAGTAAAAGAAACCCACAATCTACCTTTGTAGAAAATGACAGCAAAACCTGATAGAGAAAGTTTAGGTCTCTTACCAGTCTTAATCTGATTACTCAATTTTATATACTGTATTTGACATCTAAGCTTCCTAATTTTATTTCTGTTGAGTAGGCTAAATAATCATCCGATCTAACAAATTTGGATCAGTATCAATTGATACTACATCTATCTCTAGCTTCTCCAAATCTCAAATAAGGAAGTCTATGGAAGTAAGCAATGAAAGAGAAGTACTTCTCGACTTCTAACTTAAAGCAACTACTACCACAAGCATCTTATTGGGCTGACACTGAATAGATAATTCATAATCCTTGATCAACTCTAACCATCTGCACAACCTCAAATTTTTTTTTGAGTAAAATGTACTTCAAGATCCGATGGTTTGTAAAGATCTCGAAGCTAAATCCGTAGAAGTAATACCACCAAATCTTAAATACAAATATAATAGCAACTAACTCCATATTGTGTGTCCGGTAGTTATTCTTATGTGGTTTGAACTGTCAAGAAGCATAAGCAACTATCGTGCTGTATCAACATGTATCCCAATATTCTTAGTTAAGCATTATTGAAAAGTTAAAAACCATATATGTATAAAAGAATAGTTATAATTGGATGGGATGCCAAATAATCCTTCAATATCTAGAGCCCATATGAAAGTAATTGGCTTTTGAGCCAGTCTCATTAAAGATAAATAAGTTAAAGAAAATCCCTGAATAAACTTTTGATAATAACCAGCCAAGCATAAGAAACTACGAACCTTTAAAATTGCATTAGGCCTTGGCCAATCAAAAATATCATGGATTTTTTGGGAATCTATTGAAATGTTTGCACTGCTTACAACGTGTCCCAAAAATTTAATGATACTCAATCAAAACTCACGCTTTGAGAATTTAACATACAATTGTTGATGCTTCCAAATCTCTAGAGTAATTCTCAAGTGTTGCATGCTCCTCCTCAGATATGGAATAAATTAGAACATCTCCTATAAAAACTATAACAAATTGATCCAGACATTTCCTGAAAATCATGTTCATCAAATCTATGAAGACCTCTGAGGCATTATTTACTCCAAACGACATGAATTAAAACTCATAATGCCCGTACCTTATGTTAAATATAATCTTCACCACATCCTCTGTTCACACTTTCAATTGATAATAACCAAATTATAGATTGATCTTATAAAATAATAAACATCTAACCGGTTGATCAAATAAATCATCAATTTTTTATAGAGGATACTTACTTTTCATAGTTACCTTGTTTAAATCTCTATAGTCGATGCACATCTGTAAGGAACCATACTTCTTCTTGACAAATAATATAGGTGCTCCCCATGAAGACACACTAGGATGGATTAAGCCTTGATTGACCAACTCTTTAAGCTACACCTTTAACTCCTAAAGTTTCTTAGGTGATATATGATATGGGACCTTAGATATTAGAGCTATACCCTGTTGACCTCGTTTTTGTCCTGATTTGCCCTCGACGGTGTTTGAGCATGTTGATCGAGCCTCGTCGAGCCCTATTCGATTCGAATCAACATTAATTTGAGTTTGATTTATTTTTATTTCATTGAGTTAATTTTGGTCGAGTCGAGGTGAGTTTGAGTCAAACCGGATCGAACCAAACCCTGACTCGATTTTGAGCTTGATTTCAGCCCCATGAGTTTAGCATTGATTAAATCTCCAAGCCAATTTGAATCCGTTGGATCAAGCATTCGATCGGACGGCTTTGATCTCCCCTGCTCTCCTTCTAGTGCCCTAACTGAGGCCAAAATGGGGGATGACTCACGCCGCTCTCTCACTCTTCGGATCTGCTCTCAGTTTCGCATGAGGAAGAGGGGCAGAAGTCCCCCCACTCGGTCCTCTCTCTCACGCCCCGTTCGCGAGCTCCAGACGACGTCGAGTCTCCCCTCTCCCGGAGCTACTGTTCGCGAATCCTAGAGAAGACCAACGTCGGCTCACTCTTTCGCACGACCCTCTTAGAGTCGACTTCCCGCTCCCTCTCCCTCTCACGCATGAGCCAGGGGAGACCGAACCCGACAGCGGCTCCCTGATTCCTCCATTCGCACGACCCCAGCTATGCCGAACCCTCCCATCTTCCGATTCGTCGCCCCTGTCCACGACAGACCCGACGCCGGCTTCCCCCTCTGATGTCGTTCAGCCCAAGGCCGAAGCCTCTCCAACGCTTGGGCCGACTCCCTGCTCCTGCCGAGCCCTAGCTTTCGTCCGTCCCTAGGGATCGAAGCTTCTTCGTCGGTTCTTCTTAACGCAGGGGCTTGGATTGTTATTTCAATGAGTTTGATAAGGTATTCATCCCCATCTCGTGTTGTTTACCTTTGTTACCTCTATTCGATTACTGAATGGTGTCTTAACTGGCTTGAATAAGTGATAACAGTTGTTGCTAGCTGTGGATAATCTTATGAAGTACAGATGAAATTTCTGTGTTGGTTTATATTACTAGGGAATGAGTTTTTTTTTTTTTTTAGGTTTCACTTGCTTCTGGTTTACACCACACGATATAGATGGTTAAGTAGAAGTTGTGAGATATCATGTGAAGATACGGTATTTGTTATTAAGATATGCATATGAGGTGTTTGTATTAATGTTTGATAAAGAATAATATGAATTTTGGTTAAATGAAGAACTGTCGGAAGTCATCTTTGTATCCTGTTTCCTTTATACTCTTAAAGAGCAAGTTGAAAACATGATGAATCTTCTTTTTGTATGCTTCTGTACATCTCATGAAGAAAGAGACTTAATAGTGGGCATTTTAAAGTTCTTTCTTTAATGGATTTGTTTCGTTTGGCAGAGAGATTCTCTTATTCTTGCGCAATGAATTTTATTCTTAGAAAAAAGTCTTGATATATATAAGAGGTATCACAACTCTTGGTGGCATGTAGCATGAGAGGTCAAAATATGTTGGAAGTTTTTCTTCTGAAATTTGCTTTATGTGAGAAAGGATTTTATGGTAAAAGAAATCGTTTGTATTGGAGAGTTTCAAAGTTTATTTTATCATTGTTGGGTTTTATGATGCTTTGCATACTTGACATCGCCATCATGTGTCGATTTATAGATCTCTCAAATGTGTTGATTTATGTTGTTTGAGAATGAACAATAGTTTTTTTTTTTGTGAGAGTTGCTTTGAAGCATGTTATACAATCCAACATTTTAGGTATAAATGGTGGAAAGGCATGTGAAGCCATGTTGATTCTCTATTGAAGTATGCAATCAAAGTGTTTGTGATAATGCCTCAAGGGAAAGTCATAGTCGGTTTGTTTGCATTGAAATTCTATACAATGATCTCATTCATGTGAAGGTTTCCTCAATGTATTGTTTAGATGTTTATCAGCGAAAATCTAAAAAAAATGGACTTGTTTATTCTATGAAATATGTGTAGAGTTGAAGGTCATCCCTTCATGAATTACGTGTGTTTTATTCAATGCTTTTGGATGGATTTTATGTTCCCCAAAATATGTGAGATGTTGATATGATCAGATTCTCTATGAGGGATTGAGATGAGCTTTTTGAGTATTCATGTTTCAAAAAAAAAAAAGAGGGGTTGTCCTTGAATTCTTGGCAAATATAGTAATGCATGTTTGATAGTAAGAGAAATTTGTGGGTTCTCTTGAGGTGGAAATAGCTTTTCTCAAAATTTTCTTTTCTTTACTTGCATGTGGCTTGAAGATCGGTTTACTTCTTTATGTGTATGCTGTGTCAAAATTGCCCGGCTGGAATTCCATTCTTTGGTATGGCACCTAGAGATCAATAAAATAAATATGTGTTGTTTGAAATCATCTCTATGTGTGTAAGAGTTGTACTCATACAAAGTTGCATACGCATTGTTTGTGGTAAAGCTTGTTTCCTGTCTTCAAAAGAGAGATTGATGATTCTTATTGTATTGTAGAAATCAAGAAATGTTGGTTTGATGTCTCCTTTGCATTAAGATGGATTCTACGTAGGAAGAGGGTGCTGAAATTTATATTCCCTTCTTTCAATTTTGAATGACAATGGGATGTTCTTGTTGAAGTTGTATTCCTACTATAAGATTTTGGGAGTTTGAAATGCATGCATTCTTTGAAACCATATGAAAGAGCTTGATATCTTGGGTTATATTTGTTACAACAAGTAAGATATGTGATTATCAAATATTTTCTCAAGTTCTTCAGTTGTTAAGCTTTGATTTGCTAAGTGGAGTAAGGTTATTTCCTATCATGTTGCTGTCCCGATTGGGTATAGAGCCTTCAGTCATGGTGATTGGTTTTGACTGATTAACAAATAATCATATAAACTCTGATTTAAAGAAAAGAGAGAAAAGGTCTAAACACGTTTGGAAGGATTTTGGGCTTCTTTACAGAATGTTATCATATGCACTTGTGGTTTATTAGGGTAATATATATATATATATATATATATATATATATATATATATATATATATATATATATATATATATATGATGAGGATTTTAAATGTTGTTTTCCACAATGTTAAATGCTGAAATTTTCTTGTGGTATGGTTTGTAATGCTGGAATTTATTTGCATAAGTGTTATAAAAGGCTTAAATGTTTTCATCCATGGATTGCAGAAGTGCTGAATTTCTTTTCTTATTCTCTTTTGACATAAAAACAATGCAAATTTCCTTTTTTTACATGGATTTAAATGCGATTCAGCTTCGTGTTAGTTGAAAGTACTTCCTCGGGACGATTTGAAAGAGGAGTTGTTAGTGTTTTTGGTATTGGAATTACATTAGCTTTATGAATCTGGTCGGAGAATTATTTATGTTTCATTTCATATTTATCTATGAGGGCGTCGATAGCTTCTTGGAGAGCATTTATGAGTTTTTCATGAAGCATCTTTAGAGAAGTCTTGGAAGGCTTTTACGGGTTTTAAACGTACGTTTGTTTTTCTTGTAGATTTGAGTGCTATATTGCCTCGTGTTGGAAAAGATTTATAATTTGCTTTATATTGAGAAAAATTGTGATTTGTTTTATGATTTTTGGAAGATTTATAAGGGCCTTTATGTTGAAAGTTGCATGATTTGTCTTTGGATGAGAAGTGTTGTAAGCTGTTTTATAGGGTGAATATTTGTGAGTGGTTATGGTGGGAAAGCTTTACGAAAAGCTTTATGAATTGTTTTGCATCAAGATGCTTTATGATGAGTTTTTGTGAATTATTTTATATTGTGACTCGTGAATGTTTCATGATGGAAAGCTTTACAATGCCTTCTCATTGAGAAAACTTTCACGAGTCTACCCCATTCCAAATAAAAAAAGAAAAGCACTTGAATTATTTTTGTTTTGTGTTGGGAAGGTTTTAGTAGGTCGTTCATGTAGGGCTTTATGTGTAGTCTCATTGGAAAAGCTTTATAAGTCTTTTGGGGATTCATGGTCTTACGATTGGCTTTGGGTTGAAAGATTCTTTTGTGTCTTTGTTTGTTTGAATTGAATGATCTTGTTTATGTGGGCAGTTGTCTTTCTTCTTGCTTGCACTTGTTTTCTAGATGGTTTTAGATTAGTGAGTAGTAAGATCATGTATCTGGGTTTTAAGTAAGAGGCCTATTTTGGGTTGCATTTTGGGGGTTTATTTCTTTTTGTCGATTGGAGCTTTATTTAGAGGGTAGTTAAGTTTGTTTGAGTTGAGTCTTATATCAAGTGCTTTGTTTGGATTGTGGGGACAACAAAGGACATTGTAATGTTGCTTTAGGGTACACTTGACTTCAAAGAAGTGTGTCCAAAACAACAATGCCTACATTCCTTTTATTTCTGATTCTCATTCTTTTTTTATTCTACTGCTTTGCTATAGATTCTTAAGTTTAGCAATACATGTACGAGAGTCCTAAGGATTAGAAAATAACACCACTCTTAGTCCTACAACTTTAGTGTCATCTAAGGACAAAAATTAAGGATCGGGTCTTAGAAAATATAGACTTAGAATGCATGCTCCTTATAGGATAGATACATCAAACCTAAACTTAGCGACACGCTTTCTTAGTTTAGTACTCTCTTAATCTATTAATAATCAACCAACAAATTAACCCTAATTCGACCTAAAATACACTAAAGTACTCAGCTTTTAATCAAATCTTAATTAACATAATAATTACTAAAATGTAATCTTAAAGCATATACTTAAACTAAATCATTCTTATTTATTAATCAACCTTAACCAACCTAAAATTTAAAGGATGTAGATTAAATTAGGAGGACAAACATAAACTAAAACTCATTAAGTTAAAAATCTTCTAAAATCCAAACCTACTAACTCACCTAAAATTCAATCAAACATTAAGCTAATCTTTTAAAACAAATCAACAATCCTTTTAATACAATTATATCAACTTGGTTTTTAGGATGGACTACTCCGGGCTGCGGGGCTAAGTGTCCTAAGGAGGCCTGGTTCCTCGAGCCTGGTGGCACAACGCCACGAACCAGTTGATAGCAAACTTAATTAATCTAACCCCTTAATTGATAATAAACTGACTAATTTATCTTTCTTTCTAATTTGTAACTATTGAATAATTCAATCAAATCCTAAAATAAAATCTCTTAAATCAATCTTTTAAAATCAGTCAACAAACCCTTTAATACATAACAACCACTCCAAAGATGAAGTTTATTGGATGGACTACTCCGAGCTGCGGGGCTAAGTGTCCTAAGGAGGCCTGGTTCCTCGAGCATGATGGCACAACGCCACGAATGAATTCGATGGAGTGGCAAAACTTTAAACTTAATTAATTATTAATGTTTTGAACCAATCATCAATCGATAATAAATCACATAATATACCTTTCTTTTCTAATTTATAACCAACAAATAATTCAACAAAAATTGATTGACACTGGGTAACCCAGGCCTACGAGGCTATTAAGTTAGCCCCAAGGAGGGTGAAATAAACCTCACGGCCTCGGTGCGAAACAAAGGTGGTAATCAATTAAACAATAAAATCTCTAAAATCTATCCTAAAATACTAATATTTAAACTTAAATTAAAATTTCTCTTTTGACCTTTAACAAATCAAATGAAAGCAATCATAATTAAAATTCCCTACATAGGACCCATCCAAAACTACACAACATACACAAAATTAGATTGATTTGCTAGGACACGGCTATTAGCTTTAGGTTAGGCCAATATCTTTCTTTTGTTGTTTAGTGTTTACTACGTACACATGTTCTATAAATGCAATTATTAAATTTCCTATTAGCTATATTTAATTTTCTATTAGTTATATTTTTGTTAGTTACCTGCACTTCTTTTCTGAATGGCATCTACGCTCATATATATATTTCTCTATTATCTTTTCTTGTGAGGTACACTGGAGCTTAATGATCGGGAGCTAAACGGGACCGTTTGCTTATAAGCTTTTAAGTGGCAGCGCCACATACAGTCAGGTATAATTTCTGCAGCTTGAAAAAATAAATCTTTAATTATCTATCGGAACTGCTTCACATCACACACTGCTTGTTAATAGGTATTCTAGCATGTTTAGGTAGCCAGCCTTAGGTTAGTTCACTGACGAAGCTTTGGCCCTATAAGTCAAAGCTTGCCTCCCTTCTGTGAGCCCTAGAGACCATTAGGGTCATTTAGGCCTGTAGAGTAGGCCACCTACTTGTGCCACTTGGGCATCATTGTTTTCCCACACGAAGTGGACATCGCTAGGTTTTTGGCCTTCTAGTTTTGGGTACGATACCCCCCTTTTTTCTTTCTTTTTTTTCTGTGAGCCTTAGAGACCATTAGGGTCATTTAGGCCTGTAGAGTAGGCCACCTATTTGTGCCAGTGGGCACCGTTTGAATGCTTTTCTATGCGGGTACCTTGCCTGGAGGGTACCCTTAGGGTGTGTTTATTTACTTTTTCTGTACTCTGAATGTCATGCATGCATTTGTTTTTACACACCTTACCTCACATTATGCTTCACTTACATACATGCATCACATCAATAGATCTAGGGATATTTCGTATCTGTTTCATGCATCATACATGACGCTAGGTACATTCTTTTGCATATTGTAGAGTCCCTGATTGAAATCTTTTAAACTACAAATCCTTGATTTCCTAGGATAGAACCTTCATATCTCGTATACATATAGGGCGATTGATTGTGTTTAGGATGTTAGCTGGCAGCTCACTCCAGGCAAGCATAAGTCCAGGTTGTACACCCTTCAGTGTGTCTCCTTTCATTTGTGTTTTGAGTCTGTCGTTTCTCTTAGGATAGTAATCTGGTCTTTGATCTTCTTAACTCAAAATTTTAATCACATCTTTATCCATTCAAAAATGTCTAATCATCACTAAGGGTAAATAGAAGAGACTCTTTGGAATAGAACTTAGGAACTCTTTTTGTGCACCAAATCAAGAAGTGAATAATACACCATCCTTAATCGAGAGTTTTCTTAGACCGAGGTCTAAGATGTAATTAACTACGGGGGCTTGCGCCCGTAGGAAACCGATCCCCACAATCAAATAAACCCTATTCGATGTTGATGTATCGAATATGGGAAATCTCATAAACTTTTGGGTTATATATATTATTATCCATCGAGGTTGGTAGGTGAAAGCCGCTATCCTCCATGGCTAATCGTATCTATAACTCCATCTGCTCTTCCATCGGCCTGCTTGTGTCGATTATAAAGGCCTACGACCATTTTGTCCTACGGGATAGTGTGATCGTACCCTTTGCATTCAAACCACACGAGCGGAATCCTTTCGGAGACCCACATACCCAAAAAAATATCAATACATAACTCTATCTCTCTGTCCAGAGGTAGAGTTAATAACTCCTCAAGAAAAACATCTAGAAATTTCTATATCACAGAGACACTACTCACATATGCAAAAGAGATTCTCACATCTCTAATATAAGTTAAAAATACTATACTACCTTTCCTCTAAAGTTGATCCACTTCTAAAGTAGAAATAAGAGAAATAATGCTCCTTATTCCCTAAAATATAAAGCTCTCACCATTCTGATACAAAGTCACTTTCTTTTTTTGACAATCGATCTGAACCCTATATTAATTCAACAAGTCCATACCCAAAATATCATTGAATGCAAAAAATATATAATAAAATCAAACCAGATTTCCAAATCCTATAAGAAAACTATAAACAACAAAAACAAACCTTACGAGCTACTGTTCCATCTCCCTTAAGCAAAAGAATAAGCAAAAAATTAGGTAATAATATGGAAGGCAAACTATGAGAATCAAAATACTATTATGGCATAAAAGAATGGCTAGTAGCATAATTAAATAAAATGCAGTAAGGAAATGTAGAAATATAAGTTATACCTATCACAACATCTAGAGACTCACTGGCCTCTTACTGCATCAGACTGTAAACTAGTGGTTGTATTAGGGTTAAGGAAATATAACTACATGTACCCCATGAACTCCCAGATGGTTGACCTCATGATATCGAGCCAACATCCCGGCAACTAGAATCATCATAATATGGTTAAGGTTGTGTTGTACTTAGCCTACCCACTATCGACTGCTTGGAGCTATCAGCTCTCAAATCAGAATGTCTATTAAAGCCACCTTATGGACACTCAGTAATCATGTATCCAAACTGACCACAACAAAAACACCTACCCAATGCTCTGTAACACTAACCACTATGCCTTACGCCACGCTAACTGAAGCCCCATAACTAGCAATACTACTTCTATTTGATCTAGAAGGAATCACTATCATTTATCCCATCCTAAACTAAGTAGGTCCAATTCTAAACCTTTTCTTTTTCCTAGAATGGCTACTACTAGATGTCTCTCCACCCAAATCTTTTCCTACTAGTATTTCATCATTGTTTCATTGCTATCATATTAGTCTCTATTCCCTTAGCCCTCTCGACCAACTGAGAAAAATTTGTAATATCCTATACTAATAGTGGCTACCTCAAACTGTCTTGAAGTCCCTCTAGAAATCTATAACACTTCTCATTGGAAGTACTAATCATCTGTGGTGTATACCTAAAGAGAGTAGTAAACTCTGCCTTGTGCTACATCATTGATATGAACTTCAAAAAAGAGCTCTGTGACTGTCTCCTTATAGTTGGAGTTACAAACTAAGTCCTAAATATTTTTGTAAACTCCTCCCAAGTGATCATGATATTTGCAAGACCCTTGAACTTTTCTCTTTTCTAGCCCAACCATTAGCATTCTACCTTACTACTAACAAAAATGTATCTAATGCAACTCTCCTCTCAGGAAGATAATACATCCCATCCAGAGTCTTCTATATCCTCATCAGTCAATCCCCAACTACTCTAAGCTTAATAACACTTGATAGTCTAAGAGGCTGTAATCTCATAAAATTTTATAAACATCTATTAATATCATTAGGTTGGCACTAAAAACTCATGTATGAGCCTCACCCACCAACTGTGTTACTATACATGCATTATGAGAAATTGCCTCAAAATTGATGAAAGTAGCTATACCTTGAACCAGATCTATCTGGCTAGAGCTTTGACTATCAGCCATATCTAGTTCTCGTTAAGATGGATCAACCATCTCAAAAATTCTAAACACAGTAGAATATAATACATGCATACAAAATAAATAAAAAAGAGCACAATATTACATTCACATCTCTAATCGATGTTCTGATGTCAAAAATGCTTGTCACATTGCTAACCAATATGACCTAATATCACCATGGACATACGGTGTCAGATTACAGCAAGATTGACCTCAAGATCTATTTTAAAAAGTACTAAGATAAAATTTTCAATTTATATACTACACAAAGTCACTATTGAATAAATATGAAGTGGAAGGCTAATGAATCTCAAAATAATTTTTTATTTATCGTCCAAAAATATATACACAATTTGAGGTTTATCTACAATAGTATTTGATAAGAGATAAAATAATAAAAATAAAAGTCAAGCCTGTCAAAAGATAAAACTAACTAAATATGCCTATAACATAGATCGAAACCTGCTATCAAAACTACTCAACTCCCTCCATTCCCTTTTTTTGGACGAAAAATAAAAGTAAAAGTAGGAGTGACCTAACATAACTCAGTAGGTTATCACATCAAAAAAATAAAAATCAATAATTAAAATCAAAATAACTAAAAATATTGTATTAGAATAATAAATAGAAGTAATGTACAAAAAGATGAAACTAAAACATATATTGATACTCAATGTATTTAATTAATCAATGAGCTTTACTAAAATTAAAATATAAGTAAATATCTTATGGAAAATTTCCAAATAGCCCTTAGGCTCTAACATCATACCACATCTCATATCAAAATCCCATATCCCACTGGCTCCGACATAACCTAATCACCTCAATCACCCACTACAATCGATATAATAAAATCCCACCTTTATCACAGACTGGTGATGGCTTAAGAGAATCTTATCTCGGTCGCCCACTAGCCTCGACAAAACAAAATCTCACCTTGATCACCCATTGACACTGACATAACAGAATCTCACCTCAGTCACCCACTAACCTTAGCATATCATAATCCCATCTAGGTCGCCACTAGCGTCATCATAACAACACATCACATCACAACATATCATATTTTTTTGTTCTTTTTATGCATTTTATTGATTAAAGCTTAATTTGGCTTAGTTTATAAAATGCTAAAATGCCTTAATGGTAGGCAACAAAAATATTAATGAGAAAAAAACTATTCATTTAAAAAATAACTAAGTTATTAGAGATTGTGTAAAACATCAGTATAAGTCTTTAATCACACTACAATAATAATTTTTTGTCCTAAATTTTTTTATTCAATAAAATTTTCAAAATGCAAAACACCCAAAGAAAAATTTTGACTAAACACTCAAAGTTTTCATCATCATAATCTCTATAACATATAAAAAATTACACGGTAAAAGTTATACCAATACAAAATTATCCTCATTTTTTGTAATAAAAATATAAATTTTATAAAAAAAAAATTTAAAATCATCAAATCATTAAAAACTGAGATAGGCAAAATATAACCTACCTCGATCTGAACAACTTTCTTTACTAGCCCAATGATCAAAAAATAGCCTGAAGCAGCTCAAAAACTTCTTCTTCTTTTCTAAATCTCTCTCTTTCTCTCTCTTGCTTGACCAACTGCATACATCAAAATGAATGGAATAGTACTTTAAAATTTATTTAATGTGTTATTAGTTGTATAGCATTGTGGTGCTACCATCTAGTGTTGTGACGCTAGTTCAAAATCTCAAAATTTAGAGCTAAGAGCATTGCAATGCCACTAATTAGTGCATAATACTGTAGCCCTGCCGGGACATTTGGGCACCAAACATTAGGACACTCAAATAATAATATATTTCATATTTTATCAAAATTCACTCACGACTTTTTAGGACCCATCCTAGAATATATATAACTATTTTCATCCACCAAAATACTCCTAAACACATACAAATAGGTTCAAAATATTAAATTTTAAATAATTACCTTTTCCAAATTTGGTTAATTAGGTATGAACATAACTTTGAATATGGTGTTCTAACGAGAGTTCTATTGCTTTGGACTAAATACAATCACGAGTTTAAAGTCTAATGCATTAATAAGCTAGTGAGACTTTAGATGTTGTGATAGATATGACTTATATTTATGCATCCCTTTATTGTATTTTATTTCATTTAGGTGTTAGTCATGCTTTCATATGAGAAGTATTTTAATTTTCTTGATTTTTCTTCAATACTATTGATAAGTATAAATAATGTGTTATTTTATGTTTTATATTTTTAGTGAAAATATATTATTTTAATTATATCGTGCAAAAAAATATATAAAAGAAATAAAATTCTAAGTATTTTATAGCACTATGGGTGTTAAAACTAATAACGTTGCAGCACAATCAAAGACATTGTCGGAGCACCATAATATTTGCATTATAGTGTTGACTTCTCTTTAAGCAATGCAATAGCGATCAAATATCAACTTTGTGGCACTGAGTTTTCTATTATCCATTGCCATTGCATCATAATTTATAATGCCCCAGCACCCAAATTGCCCGCCCATCACTGTAATGTTTGAAAGATAACAGCATCTTGGCCTAACAATTATAACATCCTAAGGACACGATTTATCAACAAAATGATGCGACTACTTACCAAGTAATTGATCCACATCAATAAGCACCACGACTGTGAAAGCCATTTTTTTTTCCTTTGAGGTTTGTCCGGATGAAGTTGGATCGTCCGAGACGATCAGTTCAGAATTTTTGGACAGAGAGATTCGTCCCAGGACGAAGGCAAGTTCGTCCGTACGAAATTTGTCCAGAGAGCAACTCGTCCTGATACGATAACTATTTCGTTTGAACGATTTTTATCAAGAGGTCAAATTGTCCCGGGATGAAAATGGATCGTCCGGGATGATCTGGGTTTATAAATATCCGATTTGAGATATTTTGTGATATGTTTGAAGAGAGAAGAAAAGAGAAGGAAAGGCTGGATTTCGAAGGCCGCGGAGCGCTTTTTGACCGTCGTCGCTGTTAAAAGATTTGTTTGTCTCGAAGTAAGGAATCCGAATCCTATTTCTGATTTTGAAGATTTTGTGTTTTGGTATTTTTCTGCTCCATTTTTTGTTTCCTTACCGAAAAACGTGCATATCTTTGTATTGACGAAACTTTTACCGCGTAACTTTTGGTATGGTATAGAAAGGATGATTTTGCACGATTTGAGTATTTTCTGAAAAGTTTTCATCGGGTATTTTGAATTCTGTGGAATTTTTATCGGATAGAAAATTATCTGGATGTTGAAAAATATTGATTAAGTACAAGTTTTGAAACATTATTTTACGCAATTTTTAGTAATATGATAATTTTCTGGATCTGTGTATTTTACAACGACTTCGTCTACTATACAATATTTTAAGGGGTTTTCTTAATTGAACCAAATCATGTTTATTGGTTGCAATGCATTGATGATAATGATGAATGTAGTTATATGATTGAAATTATTGCTATATTATTGTGATACTACTGTGTGCGTGAAAGACAAGTAAGGACTGGTTGACTAGTTGGTTGGAGATGTAATACATGTACAAGATGGTGGACCGACGAGTTTTCCTTTAAATATGGTTTGGTGTTATCATCTACTGATCATGTGATTACTGAAGGGAGTTATAAAGAGATGATTACTGTGTCGACGGGCAAAGAGTGACAACTCTTTTTAGTGAGCCAACTGATATGATACAAGACATAAGATACTGATACTGATACAAGACTGAAAAATACCTTAATAGCCAGTGCTTCTACTTGCTCTGTATGACTACTGTACTGAATTGCATGTTTAGCAGTATTGTTACTGCTACTATATGAATTTATTGATACTGTACGGATGTATCATTACTATACGGATTTAGTTACTGTACGGCTTTACTGTTAATGCATGATTTCACTATTATAACATTTCTGTTCATGTCACTAGATTGTTACTGATACTGTTACCGGCACTGATACTACTGATTTACTATTTATTGATTCTTCTACTGCTGATTATGATTTCACATATTTTTATATGACTACTATTTTACTAATTACTGTATAAGCATTGATTACCATTTCTACACGACTTATGATTCTGCATTGACTCAATAATCATGTGTAAATGACTGCTATGATATGACTGATTTACATGCATATTGCTTCTGTACCATGCTTGGATTTCAGTAGTAGATATTTGGTAACCTACTGGGATTTTTGATGCTCATTATATATGGTTAATATTTTCATGTTAAGAAAAGAGAGCAGGAGATTGAGGTTGATCAAGAATCATCATGTTTTTGTCCTTTTGTTATAGTGATTCTTTTTGTACTCATGACAGGATTGATTTCATGTGATTATTATATAGATCCTGAGTATTGTAAATGAACTTTTGGGAATGAATATAATTATGTACATTGATGTTTTAAATTATAGATTTTGTTAGACTATTGTCAATGATTGATGACAATAGATAGCTTTGGTAGAAGATTGACTGAATAATTCTTTCAAGTTAGATCTTGGGGCGTCATAGTTTTAGTGGTATCAAAGCAATGTTATTGAAATAATTGATTATTATCAGAGCTATAGGATTTGATTGAGAGTTGGGAAAATGGGTAGTTTCAAGTGCATCATTTTGCATACATAGTTGCATGTGTGTATCATTCAGATTATACTGAACTGTGCAGGTGAAAAGTTAAATGGATAATCCAGAGTCAAGTGTGCCAAATGAGCAACACAGTGCAGCTCCAGTACACTCAGAAAGTTTAATGCAGTTGGCCACTGTTATAGCACAAGTCATGGGTGATACACAGAGTAAGATGACTGGAAGTAAAGAAGAAGAAGTAGACAAGCATTTATAGACATTTCATAAGCTGAAGCCTCTATTGTTCAAAGGAGCTGTAGGACCTCAGGTTGCGGAAGATTGGATAATGAGCATAAAAAAGATCTTTGACAGCATGCAGTGTCCGGAAAGTCGGAAGGTGCCTTTGGCTGTGTTTCTATTTGAAGGAGAAGTAGAGAGATGGTGGATTGGACATCAGAGAGAGAAATTTCAGGGGAAGACAAATACTGAGATCACTTGGGACGAGTTCACTACCGTATTCAGGATGTGGTTTGTACCTCCGTCAGCTCGACGACAAATACAAGAAGCCTTCATCAAATTGGAACAATGACGTAAGGCAGTGATGTAGTATGAGGCCGAGTTACTACACTTGCTCGGCATGCTTCTCATTTGATCCCTACTACTGAAGAAAAATGTTATAGATTTCTGCAAGGATTGAACAAAGAGTTAAGACATCCGCTAGTACCGTTACAGATTCATGAGTTTTCTGAGTTGGTAGAGCGGGCCAGACTGATAGAAATTGATTTGGCAGCACCAACATCGAGATATGAAGTCACCAGGAGGAGTAGAGATGAACCGAGTAGAGAAAGAGATAGAGACAAAAAAAGTAAGTATAGTGAGTCAAGGGGATCTACATCGGTAGCATCTTCTGGCAGCTACAGCGAGTGTATTAATTGTGGTCGACGACATGCAGGTCAGTGTTATTTATTGACGGGATAATGTTTTTGCTGTGGACATCAAGGACATAGAGTACCAGATTGTCCTCTGAAAGGATTTGGAGGAAGAACTGATTCTGGTACAAGACAGTCTGGGCGTACTGTAGGATAGAGGACTGTTGGCTCAAGAGCATGTAATGAAAGATCAACAAATAGGACGAATGATAGAGCTGTTCGTGATAGTCAGAGGGAGAACGTTGCACCATGACCTACTGCACCTACTCCGGTGATGCCACGTGTATACAGTTTACAGCATTATGAAGATCAACGACTACCTGAAAGTTTTACTGGTAAGAATTTTATTTGACTAACAGATTGACATGACATTTCATGCATAGTAAATGATATGTGATCGAATTAACTGTATGACTGTATGTATGATTTTCGACAAATTTTGATTTTGATTCGATTTGATTTGAGTTTTGATTGGACGGATTTGTTTTATATCAATTTTGCATTTGAACCCTAAAGGGAAATGTCGAGGACGACATTTTTCTTAAGGTGGGGAGATTGTGAAAGCCATTTTTTTCCTTCCAGGTTCGTCCAGACGAAGTTGGATCGTAGGGGACGATCAGTTCAGAATCTGTGGATAGAGAGATTCGTTCCAGGACGAAGGCAAGTTCATCCGTATGAAATTTGTCCAAAGAGCAACTCATCCTGATACGATAACAATTTCGTCTGAACGATTTTTGTCCAGAGGGAAAATCGTCTCGGGACGAAAATGGATCGTCCGGGACGATCTAGGTTTATAAATATCTGATTTGAGATATTTTGAGATATGTTTGAAGAGAGAAGGAAAGAGAAGGAAAGACTGGATTTTGGAGGTCGCGGAGCACTTTTCGACCGTCATCGCTGTTGAAAGATTTGTTTGTCTCGAAGTAAGGAATCTGAATCCTATTTCTGATTTTGAAGATTTTGTATTTTGGTAGAGCGGGCCGATGGGCTTTCCTTTAAATATGTTTTGGTGTTATCCTATACTGATCATGTGATTACTGAAGGGAGTTATAAGGAGATGATTACTGTGCCGACGGGCAAAGAGTGATGACTCTTTTTACTGAGCCAACGGATATCATACAAGACATAAGATACTGATACTGATACAAGACTGAAAAACATCTTAATACCCAGTGTTTCTACTTGCTCTGTATGACTACTGTACTAAATTGCATGTTTAGTAGTATTGTTACTGCTAATGTACGAATTTATTGATACTGTACGGATGTATCATTACTGTACGGATTTAGTTACTGTACGGCTTTACTGTTATTGCATGATTTCACTGTTATAACATTTCTGTTCATGTCACTGGATTGTTATTGATACTGTTACCAGCATTGATACTACTAATTTACTGTACTAACATTATGCACGTGATATACTGAGTAAGTGACATGTGATTTACTGAACATGCGATATAGATTATTAGATTGCATGAGATTCACTGATCACGTGATATAGATAACTAAATTGCAAGTGTACATTTTGATACGACTCTACATCATTGATTGATTCCAATTGTTTCAAATGATGTTATGATTTTATTTTATTGATTTGATTTCAACAGTCATAAACGACAATATTGATTTGACATTTTATATTGATTTATTATCGATACGAAGATTTTCTTAACAATTTGACTGAGATTTGAATATGATGATTTGTTTATTGTATTGATTGGTATTATTGATACGATGACTACTGTAGTGATTTGACGCATGTATTGATTCATTGAACTATACAAACTTTTATACTGTTTATTGATTCTTCTACTGCTGATTATGATTTCACATATTTTTATATGACTACTATTTTACTGATTACTGTATAAGCATTGATTACCGTTTCTACACGACTTATGATTCTGTATTGACTCAATGATCATGTGTAAGTGACTGCTATGATATGACTGATTGACATGCATATTGCTTTCGTACCTTGCTTGGATTTCAGTAGTAGGTATTTGGTAACCTGCTGGTTTTTTGAAGCTCATAATATGTGGTTAATATTTTCAGGTCAGGGCAAGGGAGTAGGAGATTGAGGTTGATCAGGAATCTTCAGGTTTTTATCCTTTTGTTATAGTGATTCTTTTTATACTCAGGACAAGATTAATTTCATATGATTATTATGTAGACCCTAAGTATTGTAAATGAACTTTTGGGAATGAATAGAATTATGTACATTGATGTTTTAAATTATAAATTTTGTTAGACTGTTGTCTCTGATTGATGACTATAGATAGCTCTGGTGGAAGATTGACTTAAAGGATTGACTGAATAATCTTTCAAGTTAGATCTTGGGGTGTCACAATGACGACACCAGACAAATAGTGCATCAGTGTTAGTTTATTTATTGGGCACAGTGACACCAATCTTTCTAGCGCCATAGTGCCAGACTCCAATTTTGTGTTTTCCTAAAATAGTCATTGTGTTATGTTTGTAAGAGAGTTCAATCACTTAGATAATTTCAATCTAATTCAGAGTGCTTCTCTAACACTTTCTTAGGGCGACAAATGAGGGAGTTTAAAAAAGTACATGATACCATCATTAAAGTGTTTGGATTATATTTGTGGAAGCAAATTTATAATTAAAGAGGAGTGTAGAAGAGATCAATTAAACCATTCTAGTGTCATCTATCTCTTTTTTCTTTTTATCATGCTATCAATGAAAATGTGTTTGCTTCAATTATACTTCATGCCTAACTAAATTCTCCTATTTTGGATTTATGATATAAATATCATATGTAGTACTAATTAATTTTTTTATTTTTTATAAGATTAAAAAGATATTTTCAAAATTACTAGATCTTCATTTAATGTACATATCATCCACATGTGTAGTTAAAACTAGGTGCAATATGATAACTCGTCAGAGGGAAGAAAGCATAACCAGTAATATTGAATTAATATGCATCAAGCTTAGGCATAGGGTATGAAATGCACTAAATTCTTAAGGAGATGATATGACTATAGGAAGTCGATAGACATCCTTTGTTCCTACAAGCTCAACTAAGATCTAGGAATGCATATTCTCTGAATAGTATCAGAATTAAAAGAGATTCATTAAAAAAATATGTTATTTGCATTCATCAATCCAAAATATTATATTCATATAGTGTATTCATTATATTTATCTAATTTTATTTAAGTGATTAAATCTCCATAATATTTATTTTTTTAGAAGGATAATTATTATAATTTTAATAGATAGTACTAGTGTTTGCAAGTGAGCATATCTTTCTCATTGGATCAATACTTTACTCTATATTACTTAATTCAACATGTATACTTGTGTATATTAAGTGGGGATTTAATAATTTTTATATATAAAAGAAAACCTTAGCATTTCTAGGGATTGATAGATTCTTAACTCGTTTCATAATTCTATAGGTTACTCCATTGCCCCCTTCAACTATTGCACATTTCCTTATCTATGGTTTGCCTACAAGAGATGGAATGGTAGCTAATAGGGTTTATTTTTTTGGTTTGGATTTTTTGAGAGAATTTGGACATTTGGTTTGATTTTATCACCTATTTTTGTATTTGATATTATTTTGGGCATGGATGGGATGAGTTAGTTTGGGGCTTTAATCTATTGTTTGAAAATTAAAGTGACTCTATTTTATAATGGTGAGAGTTTTATATTTTAGAGAATAAAGGGCATTCTCTCTTATCTAATTTTTGCTCTAGAAGTAGATAGACTTTGGATGAAAGGTAGTCCAATATTTTTAGTATATGTTAGAGATGTGAGGATTTCTTCTGCTTTTGGTAGTAGTGTCCCCATAGTTTAGGTAATTCTAGACGTCTTTTCTGAGGAGTTAGTGACTTTACCAGCAACGTATTTAGATATTTTTTGGGTACTATTATGATCTCTATGATACAATATCAGATGTCACCAAAGAAACTTCAGGAGTTGAAGTTGCAATTTTAGGATTTTGTGAATAGAGGTTCTATCCATCCCAATGTGTTTCTGTGGAGAGCATATGTTTTGCTTGTAAGGAAAAAAGGATGGTACCTTATAAATATTTATCGACTATAGAGATTTGAATAAGGTAACTATAAAAATATCATTTATTTGGGATTGATGACTTGATTGATCAGCTGGCTAGATGTTTAGTATTTTTTAGATCAACTTGTGAAGTAGTTATCATCAGTGAAAGGTGAGAGAGGAGAATGTGGGGAAGACTGCATTTAGCATGATGTATGAGAATTATGAGTTTTTTTATTCATGCTATTTGGAGTGACTAATAGCCCATTAATCTTCATGGATTCGATGAGTTGGGTTTTCAGAAAGTATCTGGATGAATTTGTGATAGTTTTTATATATAATAATTTGATTTATTTCAAATCTGAGTATGAGCATTCAACACACTTAAGGACTACTCTGGAGATTATGAGGCAACATCAGTTATATGCTAAGTTCTCAAGTGTGAGTTATGGCTGAATAATAATTTATTTTTGGTACATGTAGTGAGTTGTGAAGGCATTTTAGTATATCTACAAAAGGTTCAGGCTATTTGTTATTTGCCGAGGTGTACTATAATTTTGAAGGTTTGTACCTTCTTTGGCTTGGCTGGTTACTATTGAAAGTTTGTTCAAAGATTTCTATTTTTTTTTTATTGATGAGTTTGTTCAAAGATTTCTCAAATTTTTTTGTATTGATGAGACTAACTCAGAAGTTAGTAACTTTTGAATAGGCTCCAGAGTGTGAAAAGAGTTTTTAGATGTTGAAGGGTTGTTTGACTTCTACTCTAATCTTAACTATTCATTCAGTTATAAATGGATTTTAGGTTTGTAGTGATACTTCACATAAATAATTGGGATGCGTTCTGATGTATCATGGTAGAGTTATTGCATATGTAACTTGACAGTTGAAATCACGCAAAAAAAACTATCCAAGATATGATCAGGAGTTAGATGTTGTTATATTTACTTTAAAGATTTGGATGCATTACTTATACAAAGTCAAATGCGAGATATTCATGAATCATTAGAGTTTGTAATACATATTTACTTAGACATATTTAAATTTGAAATAGAGGAGGTGTCTAGAGCTGATCAAATATTATAATTTGTCTATCCAGTGTTTGCCTGGTGAGGAGAATATAGTGGCAACTAATTTGAGTCAGAAGTATTCAGATACTTTTCTTTCATTGCTCACTTTTATAGACTTTCTAATTTAGCATTTAGAAAAACTGGAGATAGAGGTGGTATATGTTGACATAGATTCCAATTGGTTGGCTCAAATGATTATTTATCATACTTTGCAGAAAAGAATTTAGGAAGCCCAAAAGTCAGATATAAAGTATCTGGAATTGAGTTGTCAGATTAAGTATGATAAAAGATCTGGACTTTTTCTATCTGATTATGGTGTATTTTTTTTCAAAGATAGATTATTGGTTCCTTCTATTAGTGATTTGAGAGTTGAGATTTTACATGAGGCATACTATTCAAGCTATATTATTAATCCAGAAAATAACATGATGTATTAAATCTGAAAAAGGTATGTTTTGGTGGCCTGAATTAAAGAATGATGTAGTAGAGTTTATTTCAAAGTGTGAGGCCTATTATTAATTAAGTTAGAGCATCAGTGACTGAGTGATTTCTGTAGTTATTATCTATCATTGAGTGGAAATGGGAAGAAGTGATAATAGATTTTGCTATGATTTTTCCTAAATTGAGCAAGGGCTTGATGCTATCTGGTTATTCTTCATCGATGGATGAAGTTTGTACATTTCATTTTGATTTGACTGATTGACACGTCAACACAAATATATGCAGAGATATTATCACATTGCATGGTATGCAAAGTTGATTATATCCAATCATGACAATTAGTTTACCTCCAAGTTATGGAAAGGTATTCAATAGGGACTAGGTATAAAATTACGCTTCAGTACGACTTTTCTTTTAAAGACATATGATACTTTGAGAGGACTATTTAGGTATTGGAGGATCTTCTGAGACTATGTGTTTTAGATTTTGGGGGTAGTTGGAAAGATTTTATTTCTCTAATAGAGTTTACTTATAATAATAATTAACAATCTACTGTATGTATGACCCCTTATGAAGCTCTGTATGAAAAAAGTGTAGGCCCCATTTGTTTTTACTCCTTTTATCTAATTCATGTCATTTTTAATTACCGACCCAACTAGGAAAGTTGCTCAGATTGAGGTAAGTTATATTTTGCCTATCTCAAATTTCACTAATTTAAAGTTTTTGGAATTTTTTAAATATAATTTATAATTTGGTTTTATAAAAATATAGTATTATCAAATTCTGATAATTTTTTTTCTTGTAACTTTTGATATGTTATTTGTATGATTGTTCTGATCATTTTAAGTATTTATTCATAAATTTTTTGCTAGGTGATTTTAAAAAGCAGCAATTTTTATAAATTTAGAAATTTATTTGACATATAAAAATAGTATTTTAGTTTAGTTAAAGCTTCAGAATGCTATTATACATGAACTCTTGTAATTTGGTTAAATTTTGAAAACATGAATTTATGCTTAGTAGGATTTTTGTTGCCTAACGATAAGACATTTTGTCAAATTTGAAATTGAGTTCAATTATACTTTACTTTCTACAATGCATTTGAATATGTGTTTATTTGATTGAAATGTAAATTCTATTGGAGGATAGAGGGGATTCTATTATTTATTATGTGATAAAAATTTTGAAGCTTGAGGGCTATTATATTATTCCCTAAGAAGATATCCAGTTGGCGGAGAGAAGGGATTCTGTTGGCAATGAGAAGAAATTCTATTGTTTGTTTGTATATACTAAAAGTTAGAGTATGAGGGCTATTTTGGTATTGCTATAAGATATTTGTTTATGTTTTAATCTCAGTACAATTTCAATATCTATTTAAACGTGTATTAAAAATTCAGTATCAGTATATATTTCAGTTTCATCTTTATGTATAGTATTTAAATTTGTTATTACAACACAATATTTTCACTCATTTTGTTTGAAGCTATTGATTTAAGTTTTGGCTGACGATAGCTTATTATGTGTTAACTCATTCTTGTTTTTGTTTCCTTTTTCAGGTCAGAGAAAGTTTAAGGAGCAAGCTGAATAGTTTGATAGTAGGCTCAGATTTGTGTTGTAGTTATATTTTTGGCTAGTTTCATTTTTATTGGTTTGGCTTTATTTTGTTAAAATTTTTGTTGCCAAATATTGTTGTAGATAAACCTCAGATTATACATAAATTTTTTGATAAAATATAGAAAAATTATTTTTGAGATTTAGTCTTCTATTTTATATTACATTCAATGATGGCTTTGTATTGTATAAATTAGAAATATATTTTTTCATAGCACTTCTCCAAATAGATATTGGGGTTAGTTTCTGGTTTTTGCCATGATCAGGCATGATATGACTTATGCGTATCGGGTTATATGGGGTTGGGTTGTGACATATCCAATCAAAACCATTTAAGAATTCTCCTGTCTTATTGGCATGTAGTCTCATAGCTTCTGTATATAAATGCAAAAGTAAACAATTCCCATCGTTCGTCCATTCATGCATGCAATACCTAAAAAAATTATTTGCCTTTGCCTTCAACTCTAGTGAAGTATCTAAAGACCTACCCACACAATCTGTAATAATGTGCTTGCAGTATTGAACAAATCTTTATTGGAGATGCTTCTAATCTTCTCTAAACTCGACCAATACATTCTAAAGAAAACTGCATAAAATTTAAAAACTCAACTATTTGGGTAAACTAACCTAATACAATAAACTCCACTTAATGTTCAGCTCCCCTTGCACATGCATTACTTATATACAAGAGCTACAAAAACCTAGGCATTAGCACTCAAATAAATAATTGATTCATGCAACTCCATTTCATCAACTATAATAAGAGTTGATCAGACATTATAACTTTATAGCTTACATAATATGACAAGTTATTGCAAGTAATACTATCAAATAAATGATTTTAATAAATAAATAGACAACAAGTACATGATCTAATGCCACAAATAAAAATTTAGCCATTAATCTTATGTCATCATTACCACAATATCAGTTGATTGGACATTATTACATTATAGTTAATGTAATATGATCTTAATAAACAAAGAGGCAACAAGTATATGATCATATGCTTTGAATAATAATTTTGTTCGGAATTCAATGCCATCAATACAATTCATCTTTAAATAAATGACTTCACTTAATTGTCATACAATAAATAGAGGATCTCATGCTACGAATAATAAATTTAAACAATAATTAAGATTAAATATTTATAAGAAAAATAGCACTTACCTCACTTTTCAAACAATTTCTCTAAAATTACAGAATGTACTAACTGAATATTATATTTTAATTAGATTGCATTGGCTTATTAAATTAAATATTATTAGAAATCTATTTTTTAAATAAATTTAATTAAATGAATTATTTTTTAATAGTCTCTAGTATTAGACCATTAGTGTTCAATATAGTTCTAATTATTCTAAAAAATATTAAAATCAGTATTCATAAGTTAATTATAAATTAAATTGATTATATAAATGTTACTCTAGTATATATAATTATTTAAAAATTAATTTAAATTTCCTTTATTACTTAAGTTATTCTAATGCCTTAATTAAACTTTAACTTGATGTGCATATGTTCTCCACAGAATAATTTAAATTTAACATAATTATTCACAAATTTAATTACTCATTAATTAATTCTCAATTTACATACTACATAAATTATTCCAAGGACTAAATTAAGAGTTACGTTATTTTAAATTTATTTTACATAAATTAATATCAAATTAATATAATATATATTAATCTAATAAATTTAATTATTAATTAATTAATTTAAGTTTAACATAATTCTCTTATTTCTAAAAAATTGCCTACAAAGAAAAATATATTTTCCTCTGATTAGGTTTCATTTTTGAACAATTTTTTAATAAAAAAATTTAATGTTTTATAAAAATATATTTAAAAAAAGAAAAAAAATCTCAAATGAAACCTTAATCTAAATACATAAGCAGATAATCTCCGGTCGCTGACCACAGGCTGAGCATCGCATATAAATATAATATACGAAAAAGGAAAACAACTTGAAAGTTTCTTAATCATCTGTCATCATATATTTATAAAAAAAGAAAATTTAAAATATATTGATATCTTGATAAGTGCTAGGAAATTATTTTTTTTATAAAAAAATAAAATACAATACTTCTAGTTGTATGAACATACTTGACTTAACGTTGAAATAATAAATAAAAAATTTCATGAATCTTAGAAAGGGCAATTTTTTAAACTAAGTACCGTTTAAAATTTAATTAAGCGATTAACCAACAAAAAAAAAAAATTTTAAACTCGCCAAAGTCGCCCGTTGAACGGGCGACTTACCTATTCAGGATAAGTCGCCCGTTAAACGGGCGACTTACCTCATGACCGTTATTTCAGACCGTTATTTATGAAAGTAACGGGATTATGTAAGTGTGGTAAGTCGCCCGTTGAACGGGCGACTTACTTACAGATAATGTAAGTTTGGTAAGTCGCCCGTTGAACGGGCGACTTACTCTTGTTAATAAAAAAAAAAAATTGCAACTAAATATGATTATGATCAATTACTATATATTCTGTTTTATATAAATTTAAAAAGAAAGCTTAAAAATTTGCCTATTATATAAATTTGCCTATTATTTTTTTTTAAAAGAAAGCTTAAAAATTAGTTTGTTTGGAAGAATTTGTAGAAAAGCTTAATAAATAATAAAATTGATTGTTAATTTTAAATTTAAAAGAAATTTATAATTGTAGGAAAATTTTTTTATCTGTAATTAAATAAATGTTTTTTTGAATTATTAAAAATTTAAATGAATTATTAAAGTTTTAATAGAAATGTTCTAAGTAGACATTGTATTTTTCTGTTTAAAAAAAATAATAGATGCACATGCTGAGAGAGTTCTTCAAATTTGAGGATTGGCAGGACCTACAGTATGAGTTTGAGTGCAGGATGAAGTGTTGTCCAACACAGTCACAGCTCCAATCACGTATGCATATGCTGCTTAGGAATTAGTACACTTGTAGCATCGCTTATTCGATGCCATCTTTTATATTTTCAAGCCTGTCGTACTTTTTATTTAGCAGCAAGAGTGTCTTTTTTTTAATATGTTATGTTATCATGTTTAAATCATTACAAAACAATTAAGCAAACAAGAGTTCTTCATTGCAAATACGAAACAATTAAACAAAATAGTAGTTTCATAGTAGCAGAATAAGAAACATAAACAACAAAATATAACTAAAGCAACTAAAAGATACATGATACAAAAAACTAATGCCTCCTTTTATGTCGATGTGGAATCGCATCAGTGCCTGGAGTAAAATGCTGAGGTGCTCGTAGTGGCCTGGTACGTAGATGACGCTGGTCCTGATCACTAACATCTTGCTGAGTAACTGGGGGCTCTCCTAAGGAAGAAGGTACGAACTGAGGTGTGGAGGCGACGTCAAACTCAGCTGCGAAGTGGCTCTGAGAGGGACCAAGATCAGGATAGGAGGATGGCCCAGCATCATATGGATCTGCAGTCGGAATGGCTGGACTAAACACCTGAGCATCTGCCTCATCAAAATAATGAGCATCGTCAATGTATATCTGTTGTCGCAATCTTTGGCACATATCTCCAACAATATTCACATCCACCTGTAAAGGTGTCCCCTCAGTACCGCCAAAGTGTGGTTGCAATCTTCTCTCCATGCTCACAAAGAAATCTCGCTGCCAGGATAACTAATTCAGTTAAAATTTTTCATATAATGAAATTTAAATAACTTAAACTTACCATGTGACGTTCAGCTGGTGATCTTGGATAATATGTACTCGGAGGATCCACTGGGGGCTTTAGCATGTATAGTGTAGCCCAAGAATGAAACCATGCTAAGTACTGCTTCACCTTATAATCATAGTCCAACCCAGGAATCTCTCCAGTAACAATGTATGCTCTCCTGCTCTCCCATAGTACAATACTTGCCTGGTGATATAATGCCCAATCAGTATCTGACTTACCACGTCCATCAACTCTTACAAAACTAGGATCCATTGGCATGATATCAGTTGAAGGGCAGTATCCAAATTGTCGTAGTACTCGATCAGGGAGATGCCACTCAACCCTTTTCCAACTGATCAAAGGAACTCTGGAGAGCCAAGTGTCCTGACCTGAAGTGCATATCTCTGGAACCTGAGCACGAATCTCTGCAGTGTATGGTTCCCATATCACCTATATCATTTTTATATAACAAATTATTCGTCATAATATGGAACAAATATGATTAAAATGTATCAATATAATTATACTTAACATACCTGACTCTCCAGTAAGCCATCAAGTTCATCCCTGTATGTCATAACATTTCCTACAGGTACCTCCCGAAGTCGTTCCTCATTCCACCTATTTAATGTTTATTAATACATTAGCAATAAAACTAAAATTAAATAACATAAATATAACAGCGTACCTTATTCCAACACTCAAACCATCAAGCTGAATAGGAAATGGTACATGAAGCTGAGGTCTTCCAACATGCAGATGCTCCCAAGACCATATCTGTAATAAGTGGATGCAACCTGCAATGTTGGCTCGTTTTGGTCTAGTTGCTTCAGATAGCTCCCTATACAAATGAGCTAGTACTGCACCTCCAAGTGAGTATGTCCTGAATATTGCTATATCCTCCATCAACGGCAAGTACTGTAAATGAATTTCAGAGCCTGAAGTGTCTGGGAGCAGGTGACATCCAAGTATAAATAAAATGTAAGCTCGCACATGCCTCCAAAAATCCAACAACTGGGTGTCCAACGAAAGAAGGTCCATCAATCTGTATCCCCAATATCATAGAAACATCCTGCAACGTAATACTCATTTCACCAACTGGCAGGTGAAATGTATTCGTCTGTGGCGACCACCTCTCAACCAGAGCTGTAAGCAAGTGATGATCCATCCTCCTATACCTCATCTGACTGACACTGTCCAAACCCACAAAAACTAAAGCCTCCATGAACCTAGGGCAATTAATGGGCCACTCATGGACCATCAGTAAGTGTGAAGCAGCCTCCAATATAGTGCCCTGTAAATAATAAAATTGTTGCCATATTTGAAATTATTTATTTGAACAATGAAGCAATAACTAATGTATATAAATTTACCTGCTCAGGATGGGCTGCTCGGTGGCTGCCTGCAAGTGAAGAAATGCTAGGTTGAATGGTATGTACAGATGGCTGTGTGGAAGCCTCCACACTAGAAGGGCGCCTGCGGCGCCCGCGGCCCCTATCTTGTGCGGCTGCCATGAAACCTGGTAGGAAAAGGAAATGTTAGGAAATCATAAATAATATAAAATTTTAATGACATTAGCAAAACATAGCATTTTTAATATGAAAAATAAACAACTTATGCAAATAATTCTTGATATAAAAAACTAATTAATTTTGGTTCTACAGATAATGAAAAAAAAACAATTAATAATGAAAAGCATTCTTGATATGAAAAATTCGAAACTTAAAACTTACCTAGTAGGACAAGTTGCTTTGTTATGTCCTACTATGCCACATGCACCACATTTTCTATTACTTTGACCAATTCTCTCATCCATTGTGTTTCTAAAACGGTTTGTTCTTGGTCTCCCAGAACGTCTTCTAAAATTTGGGGGTAGGAGTGGATGTATGCCACTTGATGGATCATGTTGTGCCCAAGTAGATCGATCTGGAATATTATGAAATGGATCAGCATAAGTCATCTTGTAATTGTCCATGCTGTAGTATTGTGAGACATAATTGTAGTGACTTTGTCGTAACACTGATATGCAGCTAACTACGTGTGGGCACGGGATATGATATATAATAGTCTTCCCACAAGTACAAATGCAATTTTTATTGTCAACTAAATCAACCCTGAAAGACCGAGATGACATGTCAACCACTTGAAACTCACGCATATTTATTCGAATGGGTTGTGGTAACCTACGTGCTTCTTGCTCGATCTTTCGCAGTGTTGCTTGTACTCTTGGTGCAAATAAGCTGCTTGCATCAAATTCGGAACCCTCTAGCATCTCATTTCTTCTCAAGTGTAAAGACACAACATTATAATAAATTGCTGTAATCAACGCTTGAATAGGCAAACCCCTGGCTCTTTTAAGAACTCCATTAAATGACTCTGATGCATTTGTCGTCATAACTCCATAACGAAATCCACCATCATAGGTCAGAGCCCATGATGTGACATCACGCTCTACCAACCACTGGTGAATATCAGCCTTCACGGTTATCATATCTTTCATGCATCTATCAAATATCATTAGGTCGTCAGTGTTCCCGGCCATGTACATCTTCTGGCATAGAAACTCAACGTCACCAACACCCATTCGACGTACTGCTTTTTTAAAATTTTCCCGTAGGTGACGAAGACAGTGACGATGTGCAGCATGTGGAAAAATTTCACGACAACCTCGCACCAAACCAGCGTGCCTATCAGAAATAATACATAAATCAGGTCGGGTGGTAACAATTGGAAGTAGTATATGCAACTGGCTCAAAAACCACACCCATGAATCAACACATTCTGATTCTACAATTGCAAAGGCGAGGGGGTACAGTCCATTGTTTGCATCAATTCCCACAGCGGTTAGTAAAGTGCCTCGATATTTGCCTAACAGGAATGTGCCGTCAAGGCAAAGTACAGGGCGACAGTAGCTCCAACCTTTTATCGAAGGCCCAAAGGAGAAAAATAATCTCTCAAATCTGTGATTCTCAGACGTTTGTATCTTATAAACGGTTTCGGGCATTGAAAACACAACAGCGTCCATGAACAAATTTATGGTTCGGTACGACTCCTCCCAGCTACCAAAAACTATTTTCACAGCTTTTCTTCTAGCATCCCAAGCTTTCATATATGAAACTTTTATGTTGAACTTTGCTTCAATTTGACCGATAATCTCTCGCGGCTTGAGATCCATATGCCTTCTGATACTGGGCAATATGAAGTAGCTTATAAATTGTGAATTACATTGTCTATGTCCAGTCGTTAGAATCGGGGTTGCGCAAGTATGTTGGTTCTTCATGGAAGATATTTTCCATATGCCCCCCAGACATTTGCTCACCCCCGCATGCAATCGCCATAAACATGGTCTGTCTGACCTGCCACTCTGAGCACAAACCACTGTAAATTTCTGTCTATTTGAAGCTACAATGACATACTCCACATTATTTATTATTGACCAACCCTGTAATGCAAACTGAAGATCCTCTTTCTTGGTAAAACACATACCCTCCATCAGTTCAATTGGAATTGAAAATTCTTCCTCGACTTGGCTACCAACATAAGCCCTATCATTTGCTACGTCCTCATCCCATTCTCGAGTTGATGAATATGCCTTCACAAAATCATTGTTTACAGTAATTCCTTCTGTAGTGCCAACATTCGTGAAACAATAACGTTGGACCATGCTATGAATTTCAGGATTCATATCAACATTAACTTCATCTAAATGATATTGTGAGTCATTTTCATAATCATCAGGATCTGGATCACTAGATCCACTACTCATTGTTTCATAACCATCATCAACATCAACCGATGGTCTCTCAGAAGATTCTGGAATGTCATGGCAAAAACTTCTATGCTGGTGACTTCATCACGTACAAAAAATATTTTGAACAATTAAAACTTTCTCAGCCGATAAATTTAAATTTAAAATGCATTAAAATAAACATATATGAAAACTTACTTAACATTTTGCGGCATGAAACTTGGATTGGTCGGAGTGTATTCAGTCACCCCGTCGAAAGTGTATGTCTCGTGCAAGTGAGCTGTTAGTTGCTCAACAGCTATATTTTCTGTACTAATTTCTTTGACCTCTACATAAAGTAGAAGTATTTGCCCAACTGCATGTGATAACACCATCTGACACACCTCATCATCATCCACAACCGAAGCTATGAACTCATTCCCCAACGGTAAACGACAAACTAAGTTTACAGAGTACTTCGACGTATCATATTTTAGGGATTTCAGAACTCTAATCTTCAGTCGCTCTAAGTTCATATTTGCAGATAATTGCAAAGGCCGATAACTACCCCCAACATATGTTGGTGAATATTTATCATCTAAAGACAAGTGCCCACCATACATAAGAATAAAGGATGCTCCTCGTCCAGACATTATTGCACTACTAAGTATAGTTTATGATTACCTACAATTACCCATACACAATCTTACTATACTTGAACAAATAAATTCACACATAGGAATTTAACTAAATATATTTAAATAGATATTTTTGTATTCACATAAAGATTAACTAAAGAAATTTGCATATAACGTTCGTATTTATATTAATTTTTTATACAATTAAATTCATGCTGTCTAAGAAACAAAAGGAATTTAACAAAAAATATCCTTATATTAATTTTAGTTGAAATATAAAATAAGAATTGAATCTCGAAATTTTAATTGTGTCTGTTATTTATTAATTTGATTAAAATTTTTTGTAAGTATGTCGGTCAATAATTATGTTAATTTAATTTAAATATTTGGTTGACTTGACTCGCACCCCTAAGTGAAAATTTTGGTTAAAAGAAAAAACAATAATTTTTGTTTTTGAGAAATTGCCACTGTGAAATCAATGAAAAACGCCGTTACACACCACAATTTATTTTTCGTTTGAGTAAACTATCTTCCTAAAAGGTAAACTTTCTTCCTAAAAGTTATTTCAAAAAGCAGTAAAAGAACATTCTTAAATAATGTCATAATCTAACAAAATATTTAATAATGATATATTATTGAATTTAAATTTATTCCTGTTGACATCTAGACAACTTTAATTCTGAAAGCCATTGAACTCTTTATTGGACAATTTTAATTCTTGGATGAATTGAACTCGTCCTTAAATCACTTCAACTTTTGGATAAGATAACTTCTACTATGAGTCTTGCCCAAATTTCTTATGTTAAGAACATCTTTCAGTAAAAATTTCATTCATTTTTAATTTTATATAAGATTGGCATGAAAGCTATCATTTTCTCTATTATTTATTTGATTGAGAAGTTTTCTAAATTAATCAAATTGAATGTATTTGCACAATATATAATATCTTAAAGCCTATATCATGCAAGACAATATCAGAGAACCCATAAGCTGTAGATTCCTAAAATATCTTACTTATGAAGCAAATGTCCCTAATAACTTTAGTTAATCTGATAAAATTTAACATCACATATTTAATTAAAGGATCCATTTATTTAAATTTTATTCAATTATACATGTATTATTTTATTTTTTCCCAAAAAATTTTCATATAATATATGCTCAACATATTATATATCTCAAAATAATATAAATCTACATTTGTCCAAAAGAATCCTAGCAAAAATTATCTTCATTCCACAAATCAAAAAATTTCTCAAGCATATCCTAAATAAAATACCACTTTGCACACACAAAACCTAGATCTAAGCACTAAAGGAATCCTAAACTTCTAAAATAAGTCATTCAAATGAAAAAAACCACTAAAGGAAACAAATTTAACACAAAATAAGCAAAAAAAAACTCCAAAAACGAACTTACCTCGCGGATTCGCCCGGATTTGCCGAGAGACGCCGATCCTGGTCGCAGAAACGAGCTTTTTAGGGTAAGAAAAGGAGTCTGTGCGGCTGATTTAAGTGAAGAGTAAGTCGCCCGTTTAACGGGCGACTTACTTAAAATATAAGTCGCCCGTTCAACGGGCGACTTTGGCGAGTTTTAAATTTTTTTTTTTCCGTTGGTTAATCGCTTAATTATAATTAATATAATGCTTAGTTTAAAAAATTGCCCTCTTAGAAATAGGTAGCAGGTCGAAGAAGGAGACGAAGGCGTGCGTCTCCATCGACCTTTTACTGCAATCTGATCTCATTTTCCGAGGAAAGAAAAAGATATGCTTCACTAAGCTGTCATCTCAACCCCCTCGCCGCCGCCGCCGTTGCCGTTGCATAACCTACTCGGTTAATATCCGATTTGTTACGGCAGCCACCTCCGATCGGAACCCTAACAACAGCGATGGCATCCGCCGTTGATCCTACATCCCCGCACTCCGGGAGGGCTATCCGTAACCTCTCCTCTTCTTGGTCGCATGTTTCACGTGGTGAGGTAGAGCCGAACTCCGGCGCCGCCGCTCCTACTGTTTTAACTACCCCGCCTTCGTCGCCTTCGGCCTTTCCGGTTGATTCGACGGAGCTACCGGGACGATCGCCGCGGAAGGCTTCAGTAGGCACGGGGTTGCCACTGTCTTCCGTGGGTCCCGATCATGGTGTCGGTGGCAATGCGGCTGAAGCGGCTTCAACTCCGACGGGGAAGAAACCTGCTTGGAACTTTCCATCGAACGGTGCGATCGACGCAGGATCCATCATTGACTCTGCTTCGTGGCCTGCGCTCTCGGAATCGGCCAAGTTTTCACCAAAATCCGCCTCTTCTGATTCGCTGAAGCCCCTCGCTGATGGGTCAGTCTCTGCTCCGCTGGTGAGATGATTAACAATTTGTTTCAAGTTTACCCATATTTTAGAAATAAAATCAAGAAGTAGAAGATCGCTGCGCTTATTTTCATGCATGCTGATGGTTCTGTTTTGTACCAGGGGTCCCCGGCATCATCTCCTTCTTCGAAACATGCTTTGGGTAATCAAAACACTGGTACGAGTCAAAGTCCCCAGTCTCCAGCTCGCCAAAAATCTATGAAGCGTGGCGCAGTTACAGGCGGCAGCATCAGCAACTCTGGATCATCAAATGGCGGACTTAACTTGCCATCTACCTTGCAAGTCTCAGAGTCAAGTCAGTTGGTTCCGGGCAAACAACCCTCTTCTGGTCCTTTTCCTAAGGGCCTCCACAACAAGAACAACAGCAACTTCAATAATGAAAAGGATCATGGCTCCAAGGCTGGTGGATTTTCTCCTCAATCCTATGGCGGGAATGAACATCAGCGAGGCCATGTTGGTGGCAGAAGGGGAAGCACTGGTCACCATAGCAACTACGTAAACAAGCGGGATTCGGATCGCGTAGGCTACGAGTGGAGTCATCAGAATTTGGGCAGAGATGTCCACATGCAGCAGCCGCATCAGCAGCGAGGTGGTCGGCCGTTCCAAAGGCCTCCGCCGCTTGTAACTGCACCCTTCATTGCTCATCCTCCACCTATCAGTCCTTTTGCCAATCATATGGGTTTTCCGGGTAAAATCATACTTCATTTAGTTGTAGTATTATAGGTGTCATCATATCTGCTGATATTTATTCCGATCTTTGGTGAACTGATTGGGCTTTATCTCCTTATCAGATTTTCCATCTCCCGTTTACTATGTTGCTGCCCCTCCACTTCCAGAGTCCTTTAGAGGCGTCGCATTTGCTCCTCAACAAGCCCCAGCTCCACAAGTGATGTTTTTTCCTTCACCAGATCCTCAGCGTGCTATGTTGCTAAAACAAATAGAGTATTATTTTAGGTATCGATAGAAGTTTACCTGGTCTTCATTCTTATGGCTAGATATTGCTTGTGAAGTTACTTATTCCTTCTCGCTCATCTTCAGCCCAGAAAATTTGTGTAAAGACATATTCTTGCGGCAGAATATGGACGAAAAAGGTTGGGTTCCTATATCTTTGATAGCTGGATTCAACAGAGTGAGTTGCTTGGCCTTTTCTGCGTATATTTCTTTCTTAATTTTTTGAACTGTTTTTTGAGCAATAAAATGCGTTATACCAGGATTCTAGGTTTTCCATGAACAGAATAATTTTTCAGAATACATTTTTTTGGAATAAGCGTATAATTGCAAAAATTAGTGGTTAGATGTCAGCATATGAGCTGGAACACTGGTCTTTTTTTGGTATAGAAGAATATCAACCATCGCCCCCACAGTTCAACTCTTTTAGAGTATTTAAGTTCAAAAACAATTCTTTCGTGATATAGGCAGGGCTATTATGACAGTAATAAAAAGCACATGACTTGTGCCTTAATGCAAGTATGTGGCTCCCTTGTTGGAGATAATGGGGTAGTGGACAAGTCATCTCCTCCACTCACAGTCGCCCCAAATAAGAGTGCCACATTTAGCTGCAGGGCACAAGTTGCCCAAGAAATACGAAGAGCTTTGTTTTCTTCATATTGAATTCTTCACATAGGGTTTTAGATCCCGAGAAATATTAATTTTGATGCTCTTTTGCAAGGTGGGAAATTAAAAGTTCTTTTTACTTCGCAAACAGCTATATTATTTATGGTTTCATAAAAAAATTGTTTTGTGCTTCACTACTTTTATATGGTGACAATCATTCATATGGGTGTTAAGTGCAAGAACCCATAGAAATATTGCATAATATGATTCATCGGAAGCTTGAACTATGTAGGTTTTTTCAATTGAATGCTTGTTTCAACAAATGAGCTGCGCTATCTTAATGGAATGTTGCTGTCCACAGATTATTGTGGATGAAAAGTTGTTGTCCAGAGATTGCTGTAGATGGAAAAATGTTGTTCGCAAATTATTGGTTGTTATGTATGCAAAAATGTTGGCCATGAATATATGATTATTTCAACACTTCCCCAAAAGTTAGATTATATATGTTAATTATACCCAACATGATGATTAGATTATCAAAAATCATTATGGGTAAAATTTTGGTGAGGGTATTTATAGTTTGAAATTTGTTGGAATATAATTTAGCTGGCATAGCTCTTTTTTGTGCTTAAACATCTGCTTATCTCAATGTATTTAGTCCTGTTATGGTGGACAAAGCTTTTTGCAATACATTTTGCTTCTTGGTTATTACAATGCAATTTTAAAGTTTTTTTTTTTTAATCTTATAATTTAGTTCTTGTAACGGTCCTTTAACCATATTCCTTCACAAATACAAAGAATCAATGCTATGTATTAAGCTTCAACACTATTTCTTGAGATTATATATTATTTCTTATTTTTTCATATGACTAGATTTCCTTATACTCAAGTATAATAGCGAAAAGTGGATCATTGGTCTGATGCATATCCAGCCCATCACCATATGTGAATTTTTTTTTCTTGTTGGATGACTTTTTATATGACATGCATCTTCCTAATGTAACCTTGATGTACCTTAGAATTTGGTTAAGATCTTTCATGTGGTATTTAATAAGATTGTCCATATATTATTCTACAATACTAATAGTGAACTCAATTTTAGGATGGGTGAGAGAGATAAATGAGTTTTCCTACAAGACATTGATATCTATTTTCATCAATGGGCATGCTTGTAGTGGTGATTCCCATTTTTTTTGTTGGGTTGATTAAACTGCAGGTTTACATCCAAGTATTCCTGTTTCTTGAAGTAGATTAGGAATATACTTCATTTGGGAAATAACAATACCTTTTTTGATCGTGTCATTTCCATACTAAAAAAGTATTTAATATTTCCCAAGTCTTTTACCTTAGATTTTTTGCATAAAACTTTCTTTAATTTGGTAAATAATGGAATTTTTTTATCATCAATGGATTTGAAAATATTATTTGTGATTTAGTACAACATAGAAATTAATACATTATCTTGAAAGATAAAAATGTTGTTTTACTATAGACTCAATAATAAATTTATATATTTTTTAAATTTTATATACACAGAGATTTTTTCCTGTTCAAAATGTTTAGTTGAATGAGGTTTATTTTATTCCGCCTTAAAAGTTCTCCATAAAGATAATTCCCTATGGTTAATTATATCTGAAATATTATTTGGTCCTTGAGAAACTTTTAATTAAAATAACGGTTTACATTCTATTTTCTGAAAAATTGGCTAACATTTCATATAGTTTTAAAATTTTATTTTATTTCTAAAGACTTTGAACTATGAATTTTCAAAGGATGATTGGATCAACTTGGAATTGATTTCAGAAAGAAGCCAAAGAAAGAAAAGTATTGAGTATTTAATTCTAAGAAGCTTGGGCGTACAAGCTTCACTTTTAGGTTTCATCTTTCTTGTTCATCTTCTTTTTGCTATAACCCACAAGCTGACATAATTTCCTAAAGTTACAAATAAATTATATTTATAAAAAAAGACTAATTAAGAAGTATGTAATATATCAACTTGTACTTCATAATATTAACAAATTTGCCTTGAACTGATGGTGCCAAGCTGATTTTTTAAACTTGTTGGCTATGCTTATTCTAGATGTTAACATATAAGCATTATCTATTAGTAAATGTTAAGTGATGATTTTTTTTAAATTTTATTCGCTGCTTTTAGGTATGACCATCTGCATGGGAAAACAAATGTCTCTACCTTAACCATTTAAGGGCAAGCGTTCCTAATACGAGTACTCTATTAAATAATTATTTCACATCAAACATTACAATCACTTGATATAAAATGAAAATTCTGGTCCTAGAATGCCTTAGAGATTATGCATCTAGCATGTGATGGCTTGTGTGGCTGTCACACTATCATTCAATTTGATATTTAATACTTACTGTAAAAACGTGACCCACCTACTTTCGCTAAGTGAGGAATCTATAGCTTGGGTTAGATGAGAAAATCATCTATTTGATTGGGCCAAGTAGACGGGCCTTGACTTTAAGGCTAAAGGGAAATAATAATTCACTTGATTGAGTCAAATGAGTAACCAATAACTTTGACGCCAAATAAAAGAGACCTATTTAATTTGGGCCAAATAGGAATGACTATTAGGATTAATCCTAAGTTAGGAGATGTATTCGTCTACTCGATTTTTGTTCAAGCAAACTAATATAGATGTTTGAATAATTTTGGAGTTAAAGAGATGTTACAGGCCTATAGTTTTGAGGCTAAGGGATAAAGGGTTGTTATGTGGTTTTGTCACATAACACGATTGAGCTATTTACTTGAATTGGGTTCAAGTAAATGCATCAAGATTGAGATTTTTGGTCTTTAACTTGGAGGCTAAGGAGTTTATGGAATTTTCTATAGCTTTTAGGATAATGAGAAAGAGGATTTCTTATAGCTTTTAGGCTAAAGAAAAGATAAGTTATTCTACAAATTTGGGTTCATAGAAATCAATGTATTTTGTTAATTGAGTTAAACAAATATGATTGAGGTTTAGAGACATGATCTATAGTTTTGGAATTACAAATTAAAGAGAGATCTTAGATGTTTTGAGTTTAAGGGTGAAAGTTTTATTTTCTTAATTTAGATTAAGCAAATATAGCATGCTAGAATTTGGGTTTTATATGAAAGATTGAGGTTATTGATTGATTCTGGCTCGAGTATAAATAGCCAAGGATTCTTAGGAGTAGGCCCTTAGGATTATTGATGCTTTTTTTAACAATTTAGGAGGTCAATTGGAGACCTTCAAATGGGTTAGAGAGAACACTAAATAGGAGAAGATTCAAGTTGAGTTTAGTTTAACTTGAATAAAAAAGACAACACTAGATTTATCTAAAGGTGAATTGGTTCCGAAGAGGTCCTACGGATTATGAAGTTAAAGCACTACTCATGGAGAGAAAGAGAACTCCTAAAGGGTTTCTAATATTTTAGAATGTTTAGATTCATTGGTAAATAGGAGTATACCTATGACTTTGTAAATCAGATTAGATTAATTTTGGTTAAACCTATTGATTTTTTAAAAGCACACTAAAGGTGGTTTGCATTTTTCAAGGACTTTTCATGTTCAATTATGAGTTCTCTAAATTCTGAGCAATCAATTATTTCTTCTTATTGGAACATAATTAATTTCAATCACTATGAGTTATAAAACATAGACATTTGAAGATCTAAGAAATACCCCATAATAATTTTACAATTCTTGAAATTAATTAAACTTGGTTGAATATTTTTCAAATATGTAAAAGAAATAAAATCCTTTAAAATATGAGATTCCCTTATTTCTAGGTTAATTTTGTCATAGCCTTAGAAAGTGAATGATTTGTGTAGCTGACCTTATGTAGTGGGATAAAGGCTTGATGTTGTTGTTGTCCTCATCTTTGAAAAGGAATGCAATGCGACTTTTATTGGTTTGAACAAGTGCATAGTCTCTTGAGTGGAATTGAAAGCAAATCTGATATTGAAGTGAACTGTAGTCTTTGATATAGGTAGACAGCTAGGTCTAGCATGAATGCAATTTCATGCATGGGGGGATATCGAAGCCAAATCTGACACCCGGAGCTTGATCGACTTCTCGTTTGGGTTCTTAAATGAGGATCATTAATTGAAAATTGCCAGATTTTTTTGGATTAATGGAGATAATAGCTAGTTTTTAGTTAAAAAATCATCAACATGAGCCATTTAAATAAATCTAAGGCTGATTGAATTCGTCATATGCTTGTAATCACAAATGCTATTAAGCCTAGGATTTCGAAGTTGTAGAAAGTACTTCACTGGTGTTGGGTGGTTTTTTGATATGTTTTCTGAGAAATTGCTTGTATTATCTCTTGAAAGAGATGTGGAATTTTAAATTGAATTGCATTAAAGATTATTAGCAATATTCAAATTTCCTTGTAGAATGGCTTCGAGAGAATTTCAAGAATTGAAATATCAATTGCTAGAATTAATGGAGTAGTAGTTTAAAAGAGTGAATAATTTACATTGGAGTGCATTTATGAAAGGTTGGAGTAGCTCCAGTGGAAGTTAAGGTTAGAGAGAGTTGCCTGAAATGATTTGGTCATATAAAACAGCGGGGTTAGGAAAGTAGATGTATTATATTTGCCTTTTGTTTAGAAAGAGAGAGGTAGACGTAAAAAACTTGGTTAGAAAATATTAGACATGACCTTTCTTTATTAGATTTAAATGCAAATTTGACTCTTAACAGGACACAATGGAGAAAAAGGATAGATGCACCCGACCCCACATAGTGGGATAAAGGCTTGATGTTGTTGTTGTTAAGTAGAAAGATGGATCTATAAGATTGCACATCAATTATAGTGAATTGAATGACAAATAAGAATAACTATTTATTACCAAATATTGATGATTTATTTGATCAATTAGAATGTGCTATTGTATTTTTTTAGAATTGATATGCGATCAATATATCATCAAGTTAGAGAAAGGAAGAACATATAGTATAGATAGTTTATGAAACAAGATATAATCATTATGAATTTTTAGTAATGTCTTTTGGTTTACTAAGTGCTACTGTAAATTTCATGAGTTAGATGTGTAGTCATATTTTAGCCTTTCAAAATGAGACATGGAAACTATAATAGAGGTCAATAGGGGTGGAAGTAGCTAAGGCTATCATCCTCTTTGTTGCCAACCTCAGGATGTGACATAGGATAAAAGAATACTCTTAAAAGAAGGTTGCATTAGCGTGCGATGTACTAAGTTCTTTTTTGGAGTGGAAATATTTCAAGTCCTCATGATCTAAGTGAAGAACATACCTTTGTGGTAATCAGTTCTTCCACCATTAAAGGAGATATTTTACCATATCATAAACTTCTCAATCTTAAGTGGAGTAGTGTACTTAGTCTTGTTGAGTTTTTTATTGTAAAAAGAAGCAAGATGGCCTACTTAAGTGAGAACACTACTAATGTCAGTATTAGAGGTTCCATAGGATTCCTACACCCTACTATAGTTAATTAGTTTAAGCGGCAAGGCTTTGATTATTTAAGATTTAATTTAATCGAAAGTTAAATAAATAAAAAATAACCAAATAAATATGTCCTTTAAGGCATCAAATTAAGGGACATAATTTCACTAAAACCCTTATCTAATATTTCTAGGATGTAGCCAAGTTATTAAAACTATAGATATTGGAAATAAATTGAGTAGTCTTATTAAGACTTTTTCACTTATCCTCTAAACAATAGAGTTTGTAGTATCCACTTGTTGACTACTGGTCAGCCGATCAGCCCCCACACACGATCCACGTTTTCCTAAATGACACTCTAACCACCTACTACCCACGTTTGCTTGTAACTCCCTCCCTCGTTTGTTTCCTCAAAACCAAAGATAGAAGATGGAACACCCATCCATTCTCTGGCTCTTGATCCCTTTGTCGTTCTCTTCTCACGGAGCCCCTCTCCCGAACAAAGGACTCAAGCCGCACATGAGCCCGCTCTTGTCTTTGACCATTAAGATCCCATAGACTAGATCGACCTCCGGCCGACCACACCGGTGTGATCCACCCTCCCGCTGACTCCGGCCCCATCTAAATCTTCCTGGTCAATACACGTGAACAACACCAAGAAGATCTACTTACGTTGACAACACCTCTTGAACCTGAGCCATCCCATGACTGAACGAGATCCTTTGCTCTGCTGACCCTGCTGCCAAACCTGTGCCTGACTCCATCTGCGTGCCGTTGGTCTCTCTCGCACGAACATAACCCGAAGGCTTCCAAAACCTACCTTATAATCTCGCCTACATGAAGAAGACCTGAAGGCTTGTGCTTAAGCTGACTCCCAAGCCAAATTACCCTCTTGTTTGAAATGGAAAACAGTAAGTGAAGAGGGAAGGAATAATAATAATAATAATAATAATAATAATAATAATAATAATAATAATAATAATAATAATGAGTATAATTATAATAATAAGAATGGAGGAAGCACCACAATTGCTAAATTAGAGGAGTCGAAGATTAATTCTAGGGCTCGATTGTCGATTTTGATCCGATCAAGCGGACCTAAAAGAGCAATTGCACTCCCTAACCTCGCCTTGCGGATTGGGGGGCTGAAAGGTTACCGAAAATTCGGGAAAATGACAAATTTAAAAAATTCTCCTAACAGATGTTATGAGTGCCAAATTGGAGGACTCAATGATCAATTTCAGGGTTGATTCTCTTAGCACGATAGTTGAATTCTATTCGACTGGGCATACTAGAAAGGGTGAGTGCCCTCCCAACCTCCCCTTGTGGGAAGGGGACATCGAGAGGTTGTCGAAATGATGCCGGAAGGCCACCGAACTTGTGGTCTAAGAGCTTCACTTAAAATTTTTATTTAAAATTCAATTAAACTAGAATCTAAGCTCAATTTAATAATCTTAATTTAATAATCTATTAAATTTCTAATTTAAAACCAAGGTTTAAAATTGCATAAATAAGCCTCGAGGCGGTCTTCGTCCGTGAGGCGAGGCGTAAGCCTCACGGATGCAGAATTGCTGTTGACCCGCTGCCGTATAAAACAAAAAAAATTAATTAACTCACCTGTCCGGCGCCGACTCGCACGACTGCGGAAATCTCGTTCGAATCCTCGACATCGTGCTTCGTATGTCTCCGCATGACTGACGTCGTGTCACCCACGATCTCTTCCTTTCGACGTTAAAAGAACGGAGGGAAGGGATTCGAGGGACTTTTTTTCTCTCATTCCTCTGCTCACCCGCTCGATCCTTCTCCTCCGTGGCTGTTCGACGTTGCTTCCTTCGACGACGTTGCTTCCTTCGACGACGTTCCTTCTCGTTCGATCGGAGGCGACACCGGAGCTCACCGACTGTGAATGAAACTTTCTCCCTCTCGTCGCGTCTTCATCTCCTCCGTGGCCGAACGACTTCGCCTCTCCGACGCCTTCGGTGCTGTTCGACCTCACTACCTTCGACGACTTTCCCTTCTGGCCGGACCGGAAGTCCCAACATTTTGATCGGAAGCAAGAACAGGCGCTCGTCGGCTGTGAAGATAACTTTCTTCCTTTCGCTGCTTCTTCGGCTCACCCGTGGCTGAACGACTTTGCTCCTCCGACCTCTTCCCTATCTGTTTGATCGGAAGCAACAGGAGGAGCTCGCTGCTGTGTAGTCGGATCGGAAGATACGACATTTTGACGGACGCAAGCACGGGAGCACGCAGACAGTGAAGGTAACTTTCTCCCTTGACGCGCGTTACTCCGGCTGAATCCCGCAAATCCGTTGGACAGAGGGATTAAAAAAAAAAAATAATAATAATAATAAAAAATTTATTATAAATATTTAATTATAATTATTTTAAATAATTCTAATTAATTCTAATTATTTTTTTAATTAATTATAATTATTGTAATTAATTATTAATTAATTTTAATTAAATTATTATAATTAATTTAAATTAATTATAATTTTTTAATTAGTATTAATTTTAATTAATTATAATTTATAAAATTAATTATTTTTAATTAATTATAATATATTAAAATTAATTAATTTTAATTAGTTATAATTAATTATAACTAATGAATTTTAATTAATTTTAATAAAATTTAATTAATTATAATTAATTTTAAGTAATTAATTAAAAAATAATTTGTTAATTAATTATAATTATTTAATATAAATATAATTAATAAAAAAAAAAAGAGAGTGCTCCTCCCGCCTCGATCCATGAGCCGACATCCGCCGACAATTGCTTCCGGGCCCAAAGGTATAAGATTCTAACTTAAACCCCGTTCTCGACGTTGCAGCGAACCGGGGAACCACCTATACGCGCTCTTGTAGCACGATAGGAGGGAGCCCGGTGCGAAGCATACGACGAGGCGGGTAAGCCCTATACACGCTCTTGTAGCGTGGTGGGGACGGTCCTCGACCTCGACACCGACACCGCCGACACTACCTCCACCGCCGGGTCTTCAAGGTATAAAATTTCTAACTCCAATCTCATCCTCGACGTTTGCAGCGGACCGGGGAACCACCTATACGCGCTCTTGTAGCACGGTAGGAGGAAGCCCGGTGCGAAGCATACGACGAGGCAGGAGAGCCCTATACACGCTCTTGTAGCGTGGTGGGGAGAGTCACTGCTGTTCTGGTACGTCACTGCTGTTCTGGTACGGATACTGCTGAAGGCCCCATACACGCTCTTGTAGCGTGGTGGGATGAAATTTTGTACGGCCGCGGTGTCCAAGGACACCTACCATACACGCTCTAGTAGCGTGGTGGGAAGGCCCAGCTCCCCAATTTTCCCCCAAACGGGGGATACGTCGGGGTGCTGCCGAAATTTTCACTGAAATGTACAAAGACTTGAACAATTTGAAAATCTTCTTGGGCAACAATATAGAAGATCTGTACTTGAACAGAAGAGCACAGAAATTGAACTAAAATGAGCAGAAGACCTGTACGAAGAACAAAAGACTTGGGGATCTAAATCTGAATCAAAATTCAAATGATTTCTAAAGATCAAACCCAAATGAAATAAAATCAAGCTGAAGCCCAATTCAAATCATTTGAACAAGAAATTAAACTCAAAAGATTTCAGAGGATCCTTGACAATCAATTTGAACTCAAGCAAGAACTTGAGTTGGACTTCAAGAAGACCTGTACATTCTCGTTTGAATCGCTCTTTGTGGCTTTTCATTTACTGAGGTGTTCTTGCTGGTTGTTCTGTGGCATTGGGTTGTATCGATTGAATGTTTAAGATCGTTGAAGGTAAAGCTTGAAGCAGTTTTCACGGTCTTCTTAAAATGCAACCAATAAAGGAGGACCGGCCTCTTAATGTGATGCTAATCAAAGATAACAAGCCTATTTGCTTCATAAGATGCAACGACGATCTTCCGTTCGAAATGGGATTCAAATAAGGTTCATCAGGAGCCTGAACCATACTTCAATACAAACAAACAACGGGAGACTCGTGAAGAACAAGACCTCGATGCATGAATTCCTACAACAGTCCCTACGAAGTCAAATGCGCCATGCCTGTTGATTGAGATGGCGACACAGGAGACCAATGATGGAGGATCCGCCTCCCTACAAGCAAATACATCAAAACGCCCACCTGAGATTGGTGATAGGTGGGCATGATGTTGGCAACAATGGGTCTCTTATAAATACCTTCAGAAGGTCGTAGTGAGTACAACAATCCCCTGCAAATGGCTACAAACGACTTGTGGATAACAACAGTGAGTACCTCGTAGGCACAACGAATCACTGTGGACACAAGTACGGATATTACCTACAACAACAGTCCCCTGCAAAGGGATTCTTGTGGATAACAACAGTGTATTGAAAGAACAACGAATCACTGTGGACACGAGTACAGATATCACCTACGACAATGGTGATCAAGATCTTCAAGTATGCCGGGTACAAAGACAACCCGATGTACGAAAAAAAGGACACCCCCTGGCAGAAGAGATGACATGTTTGAACAAATTAGAATCAAACTTCCTGGTGTTCCAAATTCTCTTCTTAGTTCTATACTCAAGAAGAAAACAGCTCTGGTACCCATAAATACCGGAAATAACAAGTCTGCCACATTGAAGATCCTAAAAAGAGAGTTCTTCCCAAATTAGCATTCTTTGACTCCAGAATCCAGAAAATCCTTCCCCGGTGATTGAGAAAGGGGGAGGGGGTCAACATCAAGACCAAATCGCCACCGGATCTGCAACACTGATACAAGCAGACAGAAGGCGTCCACAATCTACAACACTACGCCACCGGATCTGCAACACTGATACAAGCAGACAGAAGGCGTCCACAATCTACAACACTACGCCACCGGATCCGCAACTTCTACGCAAGCGGACAGAAGGCGACTACGAATACTTTCAAAGTACCCCTGCACGTGCACTATAAATTGTATACACATAGGTACACTAAAAGGGGTAAAAACAATTATAAAACCCGCATGGGCCCCGGCGAGCGTGTTATTGGTACACACGTGACGTCTAGGGATGCTGCGCGGGTTGACAAGTGAATTCAGGTTCGAAACCGATCCTTCTATACGGGTCAATAGAAGTCGACAGGGTTCGAACCATTAAGCAAATATAAAGTTGTGGCGACCGATATATTTGCTTTAAAATATTCATATTAGGCCATCAAGGCCTACAACAATGAGAATTCACTATTAAAGGGCATAAAGCCTACGAAACCCGATCCTCTATCAACAGTCCAATAGAGTTGACAAGGTTCAATCTATAAAAAGAAATGACCCCCAAACACCCCGATGATGGCCGTGTTGAATGCAGATCTCAACCGGAGGGGTTCCCCAAATATTTTCAAATATCTCCCAAATATCCAAAGTTTTATTTCAAATATTCCATAGCTCCACCTAAAATACCCATAAAAAAATCCAAAAATCCAAAGCTCCACAAAAATCCCAAAAATATTTAAAATTGAAATAAACCCATTAATTGCTTAAAGCAAAATCCATCCGCCCTCCGCAACAGTTTGCTGAGGCGGACAAATTGAAATTTACTCTAGCTCGCAAAGAGCCAAATGCCTAGTCGAAAATATCAGTAGGATCCATTCTCAAACAATCTTTTGCCAGTAAGGACGTGGTACGTGTCCTCTAACCGGCAGTTTCGCCGCCAAATGGCACTGCAGGTAAACGGTTATGACCTGGGGCCCTCTGAACCGAGTGGTTTTGCCGCCAAATGGCACCACAGATAGCGGTTATGGCCAGAGCCAATACGCTCCTTAATGGCGTTAAATCCTTGAGATGTGAATCAATAGGATATGATCGATAGGGCACAAAGCCCTCTGTCAGCTAAGGTGGATTCAAATTTGTCCACTTAGACAAACATTCAACCCCGGTCTACAAGGTCCCCTTGGACGAAGCAACCCATGGCTGCCGACAAGGATCCTTCTGTCAGGTTGGGTCGACTACCTCCTCTGACTAAGTAGACCAGGGACCACGATGGCCCGGGACGACGGAACCATGGGATCTTGATCGGGTCTATCATCCATTCCCCCACCATCCGCTTTAAGTACGATATGGTGAAAATTTCTATTTTAAATATCACAAATATTCAAATATCAAATTTCTCAAATTCCCAAACTTTCAAACTTTTTTTCAAATCCAATCATTGCTGCTACTATATACCAGATAACACGTATTTTCTACGTATATGATCGACGACTAGCCTTAATCGAAAGTTCTCTCTCATGATTGAGAGGGGTAATTAACTATAGGGGCTTGCGCCTATAGGAAACCAGAACTCAGATCATAAAGTCCTCACAAAATGAGGGCGAAATCTCTGGGTAGTGTCTTATCTACAAACCCATCTGCCTTCCAAAATTTACCCCGGAACATAGTTCGTTAAAACTCCCTCGCCGAATAAGAAAAGCGATGCGGAGGCCGGGGCCGAATTTTCGGAGCCCACAGATTTCTGGCGACTCCGCTGGGGATTGGTTTCTCTTTCCATCTTTGGCTAGTCATATAAATGTTATAGTAGCAGCCAAAATGCTATGCTCTATATGGTGAACATCAGGATGTGACATTTGGTTCTTATGTCCAAAGATCCATCATTGAAAGGTCCAGAAAATGAATCTTTTAAATAAGATCAATGGAAATTCGTTTAGCAGGATTTTTAATTCCATGCTAACTTTCCTGCTTCTACTGTTGGTTCTGCGTTATTTCTTTGTTATGAAAGCGTGGGGTGATGTATCAATTCTGATCACTAACTCCTGTCTTTCATTTTTGTAGAATGGAAATGCAGGACACCCCGATGACCGTCCAACTGGGACGTGGAGCCAGAATTCAACTGGCGAATGCTGTGATTGAAACTGGAAATGCTGGAGCCACCATCCACTTTGGTGGGCTCGAATTCTCAGCAGCTACTGCAAAGGCTGCAGCCGTTCCTGTGTACGGCGTAAACTCAGAAGAACTTTCTGGAAGATCCTGTTCTGCAAGGACTGCTGCCAGAGGTACTGCTCAAGGAAGAACTTCTGTCTTTGAAAGACTATCCCAACCTGAGACCCTTACTGCAAAGAGGGTTGTCACTGGAAGAAAGATCTCTGTGGTGACTGCAAACACCACAGCTCTACCCAGAGAGACTGTTGCACCTGGGAGGTATGATAATGAAGCTTCTTCATCTGGAGGAAGGCTTACTAGAAGGCAAAGGAGGAAGAGAAATGCAGAGCTGCGAGCTCAGCAGTTACCTGTACCAGTCCATCCCTCCAATCTGCCAGCACCAGAATCAAAGATCAATATCCCCACTCAGAATAAGTTCGCCAATCTAAAGTGGATAAAAAGAAATAGCTCTTCTGGTGAGCTCAAGAAATCTTTTTGGGAGCGTCGACCTGAAGTTCCAGCCCCTCAGAAGATAAGAGAGCCTGAACGTCTGTCTGCCCGGGTACACCGTGTACTGAAGACAGTCAAGGAGAAGGGCTTAATGAAAAAGAAGTTCCAGAGGCCACTGATTGTTGAGGCCCGAAGAACTCCTCCAAGAGAGAGGCTATCGTCTGTTGTGATAGCCAAACAAAGAAACTACCAACGCCAAGTTCCGCGGGAAGCACATCGGGGCGTGACACTTGGACCACATGTCCAAGAATCCGTCGCCGAAAGGGCCCAGCGGAAAGGCAAACAAGTTTGGAGGCCGAAGCCTCGAAAGGAAAAGATTTTTGAAGAAAAAGATAGACCAGGCGTGACATCCGGAGCTGTCTCCCGGAGATCCGCCTCTGCCAACAAAACTCGTCAGAAATGGGTCCAAAGGAAGGCCCATAATGACGACAATTATAATGACAGTCGACATCCTGGAGAGTCTTCCAGGAGATCCCGTCATTCTCCTACTTCAGCCAAAGAGGAAGTTCATTTCGATCGTAGTCCGCAGATCGAAGAAGTAATCATTCCAAGTCAAGAGCCTGAAATTCAATGGCGACGCCGCTCAGAAATTCAGGTACGAGAAGATGAAAAAGAATATGACGATGATGATACTATGGAGATCGAAATGGTTCGTATGGTCAGCCACATTGATGTTGAAGATGATGATGGTGATGAAGAAGACCAACAATCACAGCCGCGCGTACGTGTTTATCGACGTCGCCACAGGGCTAGATCTATTGCCAGCCGAAGTGCTCGCTCCTCAGAAGAAGGAGATGAGGAAGAAGAAGAGGTCGGAGAAAACCCCTTCGCTGGCGAAGACATCACACTCGCTGAAATGAGAAATCAAATGAGGCGACAGATGCGAAGGAAAGACAGAGAAATCTCTCAGTTAAATGATAAAATGACTGAGATGATGACTCAGATGACGGCCATGATGGAGATGATGCAGAAGACCACTTCTGTGGGCCCTGCACCGGCTCAACCCGTCAACCAAGCTGCTAATTCTCAAAACCCTCAAGCGCCTCAAGCCTCAGGAGTGAAAGGTGTACTTGAAGGTGGCAAAGAAACTAATGATCCAACCCGCCAGCGTACTCCACAAAATGTGGCGAGTGCCTCTGAGCCTGTAACTACAGCACAGCTTGATGGCTTAATTAGTGAAAAGATTAAGGCCATTATAGCGGCTGAACAGGCAGAGAAGCTGGTAGGAAAAGGTCGCCCGTACCCAGCAGAGTACGATCAGGTACCATATCCAAAGGGATATTCTGTGCCGAAGTTCAATATTTTCGATGGCAATAAAAATCCCAGACAGCATCTGGCGCAGTTCAAAGCAACCTGTGGGAACACAGGGGGTAATGATGCTCTGCTATTCAGGCAATTCGTAAGCAGCTTGAGTGGAACTGCTTTCGAATGGTATGCCGAGCTGCCAAATGATTCTCTGAAGACCTTCGCAGAATTAGAGGCCTTGTTCGTGAAAAGATTTGCCAGTGCAATAGAGAAGACTACTATCGCTGATCTTGCTCTAGATAAGAGGAGAAAGGAAGAGTCAGTGACGAAATATATAACACGCTGGCGCAATCTCAGCATGAAGTGCGAGCAGCAGTTGGAAGAAGAACATGCAGTTCAATTGTTGATGGGAAACATTGATGACAAAATGCAACCCTTCTTATGCATGGCTTCAATCACCACCTTTCAAGATCTGTTGGACAGGGCGGCTAAGTTTGAAAAGTTGAATTTATCGAAGTCAGAAAATCTCGCTGACAGACCCAAAAAGGCTAAAGCTCCTGATGCTAGGAGAAACGAAGTTTACTCTGCATTTCCTCCCAGACCTGATAAAGGTAAACGGGTAGTATATAATGTAGACAAAGGAAAACAGCCTATGCAATACGAAGAAAAGCCAAAGCAGTCTTACAATTCAAATCCTCAGCCAAAACTGGTACTTGGAGGAAACGACAAACCTCGAGCCTTTCCTAGTGGAGGAGAGCGCCAGAGGCAGACTGCAGGAACTGGTGATAGAACGTTCCCCTCCCTTAAGGAGAAAATGAATAAAGAATATTCGTTCAAGAGGGAAAGTGTTGCTAAATTATTCCGACAAGCACTCAAGAATGGTCTGGAGTTGCCAGAATGCAAAAGACCTGAAGAGTCCAAACATAGTGACGACCCAAATTACTGCCCATATCATCGGGTAGTTAGCCATCCAATTGAAGATTGTTATGTCTTCAAAGATTGGTTAGAAAAGATGTACAAGAGGGGAGAACTGACATTATCAGATAATGTGTTGGTTCGTCCCAGAAAAGAATCCACCCGGGTAGTCACGTCCTCTTCCGTACTCCCGCTTAAAGAAAAAATGAAAGAGCCTATTCAAGATGAACAATGGGAGACTGTGGTCTCCAAGAAGACAACTAAAATGTTGAAACAGCTAGAAGGAGTTCCTGGTGTCAAGTGGAAGTCCCCTACTGAGCCGATGCTGAATCTAAAATGGTTGCCTGTGTCACAAGCATCCACTTCTGAACAGCAACCTGGCCAAGCTAGCTCGTCAAAATCCGGCAAAGCAAAGCCAAAGTCTTCTAAGAAGAAAGCCAAGTTGAAGAAGTCTATGGCGAAGAAGACTGCAACTCAAAAGGCTATTGATAGTTTGGGTGAATATTACCAAACTGTCAGGAGGCCTATTAAGCTCGGTGATTTTATGAAAGAGCTTAAAATAGATGAAAAGGAAGAAGCAGAGGATAAATCCCTTCCTACGGAGATATGCCGAGTCATCTCAGCAACATTAAAAATAGCAGAAAGGGAGAAATATGCTGAAGAAGCGGCCCCTGAATTCTGTCTGATGGTATCATCAATGAAATTCAGTTCAGAAGATCTATGTTTTCCAGATGATGAAGATTCAGATCCAAGCGTAGCATCGCAAATGAAGCAAGTGAAGTTGGGAGACGATTCCGAGTCTACAGATGAATCCGCAGACACAACAATGGCTGACTCTGAAGATAATGCTTCATCAAACAAGTCTGAATCAGATGAGGTGGCCCAAGTACAGTTAAGAAGCGGCAAGATACTGCCGCCTCCACCAAAGAAGGGGATTCCTAACAAAGATAAAGGAAAAGAGATAATTGTCAATGAAGATATTATCCTAAATGACTCTAAGAAGAAAGAGATTTCATCTAAGGGGATAGATTACAATATCTTATCCCACTTGAGGAAGATCCCAGCACAACTCAGCATATATGATGCCCTCTTGATGTCTAAAGACCTTCGAGAAACTTTGATCCAAGCTCTTAAGGACCCCGAAAGATATGAGGCATATTTTGCTGAGCGCAACTTGACGGAAGTCTTGCAAGCTCGAAATGAGCCCCTCATCACCTTTGCTAATGATGATATGATGCTTGGAACGGCAGATCACAACCGCCCTCTGTATGTTACGGCAGAGAGCGACGGTATGATGATCAGTCGAATTTTGATTGATCCCGGATCTTCCGTAAATCTTATGAGCCTTAAGGCACTGAGATCCCTCTGCCTCGATGTGGAACATCTTGGGCAAGACAAGTTGATGGTGCATGGTTTTAACGAGAAAGGGCAGAAAACTCTTGGTTCGTTCATGCTTCCTCTTGTATTTGGGGAACTCCATACGGAAGCTAAATTTCATGTGATTGATGCGGACACCTCATTTAAGGCGCTATTGGGTCGACCTTGGCTGCATGAATACGGCGTTGTCCCTTCAACATTACACCAGTGCATGAAGTATCTCAGAGAAGGAGAAGAATTCAGGATCTCTGGCGATATTCAGCCCTTTGCAGTACATGAAGTAACAATTTATGAAGATGCTAAGTACTTCATGCCAAAGAAGCAAAAGTCGTCAAGTTCTCTTGAGGCTAGAGCATCAAATTCTAAGGCTGCAAAGAAACCCAAGCAAGAAGATGAGAAGAAGCGTGTAGGAAGAAAGAAAGCGACGCCAACTCTTCCTAAAGCATCAATCATTCCTAAACAAAAGAAGAATGTACCTCATCTTGGGAGCGACACAGATGAAGATGATGTTACTCCTGCCAAATCTAGAAAAGTATGCCAGTCCACGGATGAATGGAGTAGGCAGATTGAATTTTCAAATGATGATTATGACTACGACTCAATCTACATGAACTCAGTGCAGAGTGTGTTCTCCAGAAGAATAGACAGTCTGTTGATTTCAGACAGCGTACTCGTAGTCACACGTGTTCCCTTGCAACATTTCAAGGAAATTATTTCGCGCGAGGTTCATAAAATTGAAGAACTCTCCACTCTTTATCTGCCTCCCTGTAAAAATGGGACTGTGCCAAAGAATGTGCTATATTCCACGGGAGTTCATGAAGAGGAGAATCATGACTGGGATTGCATGCTCCTCGACTCCGAAGAATTATTTCCTACTAGGCTACCCAAATTCAATACCAAAAATATTCAAAGAATGCTACGAAAGCAAATCAATATTCCTACTACCAAACGACAGCTCCGTACAAGCTTAGGCCTCTGGTATGGGAGGAGTCCGCGTCCGTTACGACGAAAGGATATAGATGCATATAAAGGCATCGGATTCATCAAAAGAAAATTCCTCCGGAAAGAGACTTGTCAGGCAATCACATGCGGAGAAATCAAATCTGATGATGATTATGATGAAATATGCGAAGCTGATGATTATGATGATCAACCCGTAGAAGCTGAGCCTGCACCAGAAGAACTGGAAGATGGTGGACAAGCTGTTACGATGGACGAGCTCAAAGAAGTCAATTTGGGAACTGAGGAGGACCCTCGCCCAACCTTTATTAGCTCTCTTTTGCCAGAAGATCAAGTAGAAGAAGTGAAGAAGCTCCTCTGTGAATTCAGGGACTGCTTTGCCTGGACATATGCTGAGATGCCTGGCTTATCCCCTGATGTGGCAGTTCACAAATTGGCCATCAAGCCTGATGCGACACCTATCAAGCAAGCTCCAAGGAGAATGAGATTGGAGATTGAAGAACAGGTGATCGCAGAAACGAAGAAGCTCATAGAAGCAGGCTTCATTCGAGAAGAAAAATATGCCGACTGGATTGCCAATATCGTCCCTGTAAAGAAGAAGAATGGTCAGATTCGTATCTGCATCGACTTCAGGGACCTCAATAAGGCATGCCCAAAAGATGACTTCCCGCTCCCAGTATCAGAACTTCTAGTTGACAACACTTCCAACTATGATATGTTCTCTTTTATGGACGGATCGTCGGGCTACAATCAAATTAAAATGGCGCATGAAGATGAAAGACATACATCATTCAGAACGCCTATAGGTATATTCTGCTATACAGTCATGCCCTTCGGCCTGAAGAACGCTGGTGCCACCTACCAGCGGGCGATGACTCATATATTTGATGATTTGATTCATCAGAAGGTCGAATGTTATGTAGATGACTTGGTCATTAAAAGCATAGGCCGAAAAGACCACATTGATGACTTGAGGATCGTGTTTGAAAGAATCAGAAAATATGATCTTAAGATGAACCCTCTCAAATGTGCATTCGGGGTATTCTCAGGGAAATTCCTAGGGTACGTTGTTCGACATCGAGGAATCGAAGTCGACCCCAACAAGATCAAGGCGATCGTGGAGATGCCACCTCCAAAGAACCTTCGGCAACTCCGCTCCTTACAAGGACAACTGGCTTTCATTCGGAGATTTATATCAAATCTATCGGGTAGGTGCCAGCCATTTTCAAAGCTAATGAAGAAAGATGTCCGTTTCAAATGGGACGCAGAGTGCCAAGAAGCATTTGACAGCATCAAAAGATATCTGTTGAATCCTCCTATTCTTGCAGCGCCAATCCCGGGGAAGCCTCTTATACTGTATACGGCAGCACTAGAAGAGTCCCTCGGAGCACTATTAGCCCAGCATAATGAAGAAGGCAAGGAGAATGCACTCTACTACATCAGTCGGAGGTTGATAGGAGCAGAAATCCGCTACTCTCCAATCGAGAAGCATTGCTTGGCCCTGATCTTCGCAGTTCAGAAGCTCCGCCATTATATGTTGTCTCACAAAATCACCTTGATATCAAAGATCGATCCGTTGAAGTTCTTGATGACAAGACCGGCGTTAACAGGTCGTTTGGCAAGGTGGGCAGTGATACTCCTGCAGTTTGATATCACATATGTCCCTCAAAAGGCAGTGAAAGGGCAGGTGTTGGCAGATTTTCTCGCTGCACATCCTATCCCTGCAGATTCTCCGCTCAACGACGATCTACCTGACGAGCAGATCATGAATGTTGAAGAAAAGGAGATGCTACGAGTATGGGAAATGTATTTTGATGGAGCATCGTCAATCAAGCGTGCTCGGCCTCCAAATCTCGAAAAGGCTCAAGCCGGAATTGGAATCATTTTCGTAGCACCCGAGGGAGGCATAATGAGATTTTCGTTCAGTTTGACTGAACCTCGGACAAATAATGAAGCCGAATATGAAGCCCTAATAGCTGGATTGGAGATTGCAATCGATGTCCGAATTCAAAATCTCCAAATTTTCGGTGATTCTCAACTGGTTGTGAATCAAGTATTAGGAATTTACAAAATCACCAAATTTGAGTTGGCCTGTTATCATCGGCGAGTTCTTGAGCTTATGAAGCAAATTCCAGTTGTCAAACTAACTCAAGTTCCCCGAGGTCGAAATGGCAAAGCTGATTCTCTTGCTAAATTGGCTAAAAAAATGACGAATATGGACGACGAATGGCCTATAATAATTATGGTGCACAATCGACGGATCTTAGAGCCAGCATTATTACAATTCCCGCAGGCAGAGGGAATACCAAATTCAAACCAGCAGGATGCAACTCCGGTTGATCCTCAACCTCCCCAATCAGTTGATCCTGAAGATCAGTCTGAAGAACATCAAGTTCCTAAGAAAAGGCGCAAGGCCAGTCAAGCTTCAGAATCATGGTGGCATTGTCTTGATGTCGAGGAAGAAGATGACTGGAGACTGCCTTTCATTGATTACTTTAAAGAAAGTAAATTGCCAACAGACAAATCACTAGCTGCTCAAATCAAGAAGAGAGCGCTACGATATGCATTTGTCAACAACACATTGTATCGACGTGCTTTCGATCAAATGTGGCTAAGGTGCCTAGGGACCAAAGAAGCTGATAAAGTTATGGCAGAAGTTCATGAAGGACTCTGTGGAGCACACCAATCAGGTCCCAAGATGGCAATCAAAATTAAAAGAATGGGCTACTATTGGCCGACCATGGTCAGAGATTGTATCAATCATGCTAAGAGGTGCCATGAGTGTCAGATCCACGGTGATGTTATACATCAACCGCCAAATCCGCTGCACCCTACGATAGCATCCTGGCCATTTGAATGTTGGGGTACTGATATTATTGGGCCGATAGATCCGCCGTCATCAGCAGGACACCGCTTCATCTTGGCAGCAACCGACTACTTCTCAAAGTGGGCAGAAGCAGTCCCATTTAAAGAAGTTACGTCCGAGCATGTGATCAACTTCTTCACCCATAATGTCGTCTACAGATTTGGTGTGCCACGCCGCATAATCTCAGACAACGGAACTGCTTTCAAGAGTACAAAAATCTATAAGTTTGTTGATCGGCACAAAATTGATTGGCGGTACTCTTCCATTTACTATCCAAGAGCAAATGGCTTAGCTGAAGCCTTCAACAAAACACTGGTGAAATTGCTAAAAAAGATTCTCTCAAAGAACAAAAGAGAGTGGCATACGAAGATGGCAGAAGCGTTGTGGGCATATCGTACGACCTACAAAACGCCAACCAAAGCCACTCCTTATTCTCTAGTATTTGGAGTTGAGGCCGTACTGCCGCTAGAAGTTGAACTTCCATCTCTTCGAGTTGCTGTCCGGAATGAGCTGACTCAAGAACAAAATGCTCGTCTAAGAATGGAGGAGCTCGATGCACTCGATGAAATCAGGTTACAAGCTCAGCAGAACCTGGAGATCTACCGAGCAAGAATGACAAAGTCCTTTGATCGAATGGTGCGTCCTCGATCATTTCAAGAAGGAGAATTGGTCCTGGTGCAGAGAAGGCCAATCATCCCACACAGAAAAATTGGTGGCAAATTTGTTTCCAACTGGGAAGGACCTTTCGTCATCGAAAAGGTATATCAGGGTGGAGCTTATCAACTCATCGATCTGAATGGTCAAAGGCCCATGCCGCCGATCAATGGCCGTTACCTGAAGAAATACTATGCATGAAATGCTATGTTTAGTGTATTATGCTTTCATGTCTGTTTATTAGCATATACATTTCATATTTTGAAACTCTCTTATGTTATGAGAATACATTTCAAAATCCTCCTGTTAGACTGGGGGCATTTTAAATATTTATTCGGGTCGACATCGCGCTGCGTGCCGAGATCCCCAAATAAATATTTAAAATTTCAAAATTCCAATTCTATTCTGCTCTAAAATGTCCCTACAAGACAGGGGGCATTTTAAATATTTATTCGGGTCGACATCGCGCTGCGTGCCGAGATCCCCGAATAAATATTTAAAATTATCAATTCAAATGCTACTTTGTGCTAAAGAATACAGATGCTTCTTTTTCAAAGCCTATGTAGGTGATCTCTCAAAGATCGAGACAACACCTTCTCCAACAAACTAAGACTCAAAAGTCAAGAAAGAGACTTTTGTGGCTACACACTCCAACAAAATTGAGCCGAAAAAGCTTGAAGTCTTTCAACAGCCTAAAGCTTAAGGTTCGAATGGGTGTAAAAGGTCGGATCCAACAAGCCCAAATATGGCCGGATCGCTGGCAGCTCCGTCTACTCAACAAGCCATAAGAACGGCCGTAGTAACGGAACCCCCCACTTCGTCAACCCGTCAGTAGAGACTGAAGAAGAACGAAGGCAAATTTGACTCGACAAGTTCAAGTGATCGTAGTCTACAAAGTTCTCCAAAACGACTGGAGAATCAAAGTTCCAGTGAAAGATGGGTCTCGAGCAACTACTGAATGTTCGTAGGCTCCAAAATCTAAAATCGCGAAGGATGACTCCAAATCTGTCAACTTCAGCAAAATCAGCATTGGGAAGCGCAATTCTCATAGTTCAAGTCTGAAGCCTGAATGGGTGTAAAAGGTCGGATCCAATACGCCCAAATATGGTCGGATCGCTGGCAGCTCCATCTACTCAACAAGCCATAAGAAAGGCCGCAGTAGAGGAACCCCCATCTCAGCAACCAGAGGACGAAGAGCTGTCAAATCCCAGCTCTCCCGATCTGATGAACTCAAGTAACTCAGATTAAAGTCTTCTCAAGTGGTTAAGGATCAAGATACTACCTACATTCGGTACTATCAACTAAATCCAGAACCTGCAAATCCTTCAATAAATCCGTAAAGCACAAAGCGAGGATCGAAGGAACTTTTCTTCAATAAGTCCACCAAAGCACAAAGCAAAGGACCGAAGAAAATTATCCCAAAGTTCATGAAAAGCCTATGGCTGAACTAAGTGAATTCCGTCATCAACAAGTCCGCTATGCACAAAGCTCTGGACCGATGACTTTTTGCCATCGACCTAATACAAGCCTAAGGGTTTAGGTCATTGGCATCTACTCCTTCATCAAGCCCGCCAAAGCTAGAAGCAAAGGGCGGAAGGAATACAAAATTTTTTGACAAGTCAATAAAGACAAATCAGACAATCCTTCACCAAGTCTGCAGCATAAAGCACAGGATAGAAGGAATTTAAATCTCGGGACGCTAGCAAAAAGCTGCAGAATGAGCACCCTAGATGATATCTACAAATGTCCCTAAAGACTGGGGGCATTTTAAATATTTATTTGGGTTGACATCGTGCTATATGCCGAGATCCCCAAATAAATATTTAAAATTTCGACAAGATATCAACCATCTATGGATACATCTAGAAGCGCATATGCTATCCACTAAATGAAAATTTTAGTGTGACATCCAAACAAGATTTTGGAGATCCACTAAAAGAAAGTTAGTGTGACATCCAAACAATTTTTGGAGATCCACTAAATGAAAATCCTTGTGTGACATCTAGAATAGATATCTAGAGATCCATAGGGTCAATCAGCATGCAACAAACGTGGCCCGCTCCAGACGCCTACCACATTTGTTGGGGGGCATTTGTTGACCCGCTGCCGTATAAAACAAAAAAATTAATTAACTCACCTGTCCGGCGCCGACTCGCACGACTGCAGAAATCTCGTTCGAATCCTCGACATCGTGCTTCGTATGTCTCCGCATGACTGACGTCGTGTCACCCACGATCTCTTCCTTTCGACGTTAAAAGAACGGAGGGAAGGGATTCGAGGGACTTTTTTTCTCTCATTCCTCTGCTCACCCGCTCGATCCTTCTCCTCCGTGGCTGTTCGACGTTGCTTCCTTCGACGACGTTGCTTCCTTCGACGACGTTCCTTCTCGTTCGATCGGAGGCGACACCGGAGCTCACCGACTGTGAATGAAACTTTCTCCCTCTCGTCGCGTCTTCATCTCCTCCGTGGCCGAACGACTTCGCCTCTCCGACGCCTTCGGTGCTGTTCGACCTCACTACCTTCGACGACTTTCCCTTCTGGCCGGACCGGAAGTCCCAACATTTTGATCGGAAGCAAGATCAGGCGCTCGTCGGCTGTGAAGATAACTTTCTTCCTTTCGCTGCTTCTTCGGCTCACCCGTGGCTGAACGACTTTGCTCCTCCGACCTCTTCCCTATCTGTTTGATCGGAAGCAACAGGAGGAGCTCGCTGCTGTGTAGTCGGATCGGAAGATACGACATTTTGACGGACGCAAGCACGGGAGCACGCAGACAGTGAAGGTAACTTTCTCCCTTGACGCGCGTTACTCCGGCTGAATCCCGCAAATCCGTTGGACAGAGGGATTAAAAAAAAAATAATAATAATAATAATAAAAAATTTATTATAAATATTTAATTATAATTATTTTAAATAATTCTAATTAATTCTAATTATTTTTTTAATTAATTATAATTATTGTAATTAATTATTAATTAATTTTAATTAAATTATTATAATTAATTTAAATTAATTATAATTTTTTAATTAGTATTAATTTTAATTAATTATAATTTATAAAATTAATTATTTTTAATTAATTATAATATATTAAAATTAATTAATTTTAATTAGTTATAATTAATTATAACTAATGAATTTTAATTAATTTTAATAAAATTTAATTAATTATAATTAATTTTAAGTAATTAATTAAAAAATAATTTGTTAATTAATTATAATTATTTAATATAAATATAATTAATAAAAAAAAAAAAGAGAGTGCTCCTCCCGCCTCGATCCATGAGCCGACATCCGCCGACAATTGCTTCCGGGCCCAAAGGTATAAGATTCTAACTTAAACCCCGTTCTCGACGTTGCAGCGAACCGGGGAACCACCTATACGCGCTCTTGTAGCACGGTAGGAGGGAGCCCGGTGCGAAGCATACGACGAGGCGGGTAAGCCCTATACACGCTCTTGTAGCGTGGTGGGGACGGTCCTCGACCTCGACACCGACACCGCCGACACTACCTCCACCGCCGGGTCTTCAAGGTATAAAATTTCTAACTCCAATCTCATCCTCGACGTTTGCAGCGGACCGGGGAACCACCTATACGCGCTCTTGTAGCACGGTAGGAGGAAGCCCGGTGCGAAGCATACGACGAGGCAGGAGAGCCCTATACACGCTCTTGTAGCGTGGTGGGGAGAGTCACTGCTGTTCTGGTACGTCACTGCTGTTCTGGTACGGATACTGCTGAAGGCCCCATACACGCTCTTGTAGCGTGGTGGGATGAAATTTTGTACGGCCGCGGTGTCCAAGGACACCTACCATACACGCTCTAGTAGCGTGGTGGGAAGGCCCAGCTCCCCAATTTTCCCCCAAACGGGGGATACGTCGGGGTGCTGCCGAAATTTTCACTGAAATGTACAAAGACTTGAACAATTTGAAAATCTTCTTGGGCAACAATATAGAAGATCTGTACTTGAACAGAAGAGCACAGAAATTGAACTAAAATGAGCAGAAGACCTGTACGAAGAACAAAAGACTTGGGGATCTAAATCTGAATCAAAATTCAAATGATTTCTAAAGATCAAACCCAAATGAAATAAAATCAAGCTGAAGCCCAATTCAAATCATTTGAACAAGAAATTAAACTCAAAAGATTTCAGAGGATCCTTGACAATCAATTTGAACTCAAGCAAGAACTTGAGTTGGACTTCAAGAAGACCTGTACATTCTCGTTTGAATCGCTCTTTGTGGCTTTTCATTTACTGAGGTGTTCTTGCTGGTTGTTCTGTGGCATTGGGTTGTATCGATTGAATGTTTAAGATCGTTGAAGGTAAAGCTTGAAGCAGTTTTCACGGTCTTCTTAAAATGCAACCAATAAAGGAGGACCGGCCTCTTAATGTGATGCTAATCAAAGATAACAAGCCTATTTGCTTCATAAGATGCAACGACGATCTTCCGTTCGAAATGGGATTCAAATAAGGTTCATCAGGAGCCTGAACCATACTTCAATACAAACAAACAACGGGAGACTCGTGAAGAACAAGACCTCGATGCATGAATTCCTACAACAGTCCCTACGAAGTCAAATGCGCCATGCCTGTTGATTGAGATGGCGACACAGGAGACCAATGATGGAGGATCCGCCTCCCTACAAGCAAATACATCAAAACGCCCACCTGAGATTGGTGATAGGTGGGCATGATGTTGGCAACAATGGGTCTCTTATAAATACCTTCAGAAGGTCGTAGTGAGTACAACAATCCCCTGCAAATGGCTACAAACGACTTGTGGATAACAACAGTGAGTACCTCGTAGGCACAACGAATCACTGTGGACACAAGTACGGATATTACCTACAACAACAGTCCCCTGCAAAGGGATTCTTGTGGATAACAACAGTGTATTGAAAGAACAACGAATCACTGTGGACACGAGTACAGATATCACCTACGACAATGGTGATCAAGATCTTCAAGTATGCCGGGTACAAAGGCAACCCGATGTACGAAAAAAAGGACACCCCCTGGCAGAAGAGATGACATGTTTGAACAAATTAGAATCAAACTTCCTGGTGTTCCAAATTCTCTTCTTAGTTCTATACTCAAGAAGAAAACAGCTCTGGTACCCATAAATACCGGAAATAACAAGTCTGCCACATTGAAGATCCTAAAAAGAGAGTTCTTCCCAAATTAGCATTCTTTGACTCCAGAATCCAGAAAATCCTTCCCCGGTGATTGAGAAAGGGGGAGGGGGTCAACATCAAGACCAAATCGCCACCGGATCTGCAACACTGATACAAGCAGACAGAAGGCGTCCACAATCTACAACACTACGCCACCGGATCTGCAACACTGATACAAGCAGACAGAAGGCGTCCACAATCTACAACACTACGCCACCGGATCCGCAACTTCTACGCAAGCGGACAGAAGGCGACTACGAATACTTTCAAAGTACCCCTGCACGTGCACTATAAATTGTATACACATAGGTACACTAAAAGGGGTAAAAACAATTATAAAACCCGCATGGGCCCCGGCGAGCGTGTTATTGGTACACACGTGACGTCTAGGGATGCTGCGCGGGTTGACAAGTGAATTCAGGTTCGAAACCGATCCTTCTATACGGGTCAATAGAAGTCGACAGGGTTCGAACCATTAAGCAAATATAAAGTTGTGGCGACCGATATATTTGCTTTAAAATATTCATATTAGGCCATCAAGGCCTACAACAATGAGAATTCACTATTAAAGGGCATAAAGCCTACGAAACCCGATCCTCTATCAACAGTCCAATAGAGTTGACAAGGTTCAATCTATAAAAAGAAATGACCCCCAAACACCCCGATGATGGCCGTGTTGAATGCAGATCTCAACCGGAGGGGTTCCCCAAATATTTTCAAATATCTCCCAAATATCCAAAGTTTTATTTCAAATATTCCATAGCTCCACCTAAAATACCCATAAAAAAATCCAAAAATCCAAAGCTCCACAAAAATCCCAAAAATATTTAAAATTGAAATAAACCCATTAATTGCTTAAAGCAAAATCCATCCGCCCTCCGCAACAGTTTGCTGAGGCGGACAAATTGAAATTTACTCTAGCTCGCAAAGAGCCAAATGCCTAGTCGAAAATATCAGTAGGATCCATTCTCAAACAATCTTTTGCCAGTAAGGACGTGGTACGTGTCCTCTAACCGGCAGTTTCGCCGCCAAATGGCACTGCAGGTAAACGGTTATGACCCGGGGCCCTCTGAACCGAGTGGTTTTGCCGCCAAATGGCACCACAGATAGCGGTTATGGCCAGAGCCAATACGCTCCTTAATGGCGTTAAATCCTTGAGATGTGAATCAATAGGATATGATCGATAGGGCACAAAGCCCTCTGTCAGCTAAGGTGGATTCAAATTTGTCCACTTAGACAAACATTCAACCCCGGTCTACAAGGTCCCCTTGGACGAAGCAACCCATGGCTGCCGACAAGGATCCTTCTGTCAGGTTGGGTCGACTACCTCCTCTGACTAAGTAGACCAGGGACCACGATGGCCCGGGATGACGGAACCATGGGATCTTGATCGGGTCTATCATCCATTCCCCCACCATCCGCTTTAAGTACGATATGGTGAAAATTTCTATTTTAAATATCACAAATATTCAAATATCAAATTTCTCAAATTCCCAAACTTTCAAACTTTTTTTCAAATCCAATCATTGCTGCTACTATATACCAGATAACACGTATTTTCTACGTATATGATCGACGACTAGCCTTAATCGAAAGTTCTCTCTCATGATTGAGAGGGGTAATTAACTATAGGGGCTTGCGCCTATAGGAAACCAGAACTCAGATCATAAAGTCCTCACAAAATGAGGGCGAAATCTCTGGGTAGTGTCTTATCTACAAACCCATCTGCCTTCCAAAATTTACCCCGGAACATAGTTCGTTAAAACTCCCTCGCCGAATAAGAAAAGCGATGCGGAGGCCGGGGCCGAATTTTCGGAGCCCACAATTGCGTAAATGAGAATTTAAGGATTTTAGCAGGTAAATAATAGCAAGATTCAATCATACAATAAAAACATCTAAATGATAAGTGGAATTAGTGGAAATTAAGAAAAAAGATTCAATAAAAGTATGTATCGCTCGGTACCGAGTGGTACTGGCTCGGTACCGAGTGGTACTGGCTCGGTACCGAGCGGTACTGGAAGTTTAAACAGTGGTTGAACAACTTATACTTATTAGTGCGGTGAATTTTAACCCATCGTGGGACCGGGTTGATGAGGCGTACGCCTCACCTATAATTGCGCAATTGCGCCTTAGAGGCGCGCCTCAGACCCGATGAGGCGTACGCCTCTGCCAAGAGGAAAATTGCGTAAGCCTCGAGGTGTATTTGGGGCAAATTGTGCAGAGGCGCGCCTCTTGTTGCGCAATTTTAAACAGAGTTTAAAACTTTAAATTTATTTACCTAATATAATAACTAATTAACTAATTTTAAAATAAAATTAAAATTCAACTTTAAGAATAGTTTAATTAATTGAATAATTGATTACTTTAAAATCTGATTGAACATTAATTCAAAATTTTAATTAATTTAATTGACTAGTTAATTAAAATAAAATTAAACTCAGAATAATTAACAAACTAATTAAAATTAAATCTTTAAATTAATTCAACTATTTATTAATAAATTTAACTAATTTAGGAAATAAATTTAACTTCTAATTAAATTTTAATTAATTGAGTAATAAACTTATAGAATTAATTATTTAATAAAATTAAAACCTTAATTTTAGAATTTAAATCTTTTAATTAATAAACCAATCAATTGAATCTAAACCTTTAAAAAATAGTTAAATTAATAAAGCAACTAATTTATTTAATAATTAAATTAAATTAATTTAAATTAAATAGTTAATTTTTAAAATACATTTAAAATTAGTTAACGAGCTGAGTAGTTAATTTTAATTATGCGGTTGCAAGCTTTTGGTCCTTCAACTCCTAGCCGTGGACACCTGCAAACAAGTAAACAAAGTCAACTTAGATTGGTAAACAAAACTAGTACCGTAAGCAGAGTACTAGTACGATAGGTAAAAAAACAAGCAGTGAAAACAAAGTGCTGAAAGCAAAGCTACTTTGTGGGATTAGTTTTAATTCATTATTGATCATTCAATTGTGGGATTATTATAATTAATTATAGTCATGCTAATGATTTGAATATTAATGGCATCCGCCTAGTGCGATCATTCTTGGTGTAGGAAGGGTGATAGATTGCACAAGGACCTAAGGGCTTTCATAGATTGAACCCTTATGCCAAAGCCACTTGGAAGCTATACTCAATATGGTCGTTTTAGTTCATTCATTTGAATTTTTAAAATTGAAATTTAAACTCAAATTTAAATGTTTAATTTGAATTTTGAAAAAAAAATCATATTCAAAGTTTCAAACAAAATTTCATCAAAATTTTACCATTTTTTCCTTTAATTTTCTCCCCCAATCACCTTTAGCGAGATTAAAAGAAGGGAAGACTGAAGGAATAGAAGAGCGAGCATTAGCAGTCTAGAGAGAGCGTTAATGGAACTCAATTAGCAAGAGTAAGAGAAAGTAAAATTAGAGGGATCGATCAAGTGAGGAAAAGTTGAGGCTTTATGGGAATATTATTAATAGCATTTCATGATTTAATAATGTGCCTTGGGTCCCATTTATAAGAAGACTTATAGAAATATAATTACATAAATATAATTAAACAAAATCTTGATAATTTTAATAAATAAAATGAAAATATTAACAGTGCGTGATTAGAAATATCCCTAATGTGCTAACTAATATAAGAAAAAGTTACTAATCTTGCCATCCAGGTCGCACCTATGTCTTGATTTGGCATTCTCCATCTATTACGTTGAAGTGTAAAAAACTCCTTCATAGAGTCATGTTGAGTGTACTAAAATGGTCTAAGAGAAAGGCACTATAGCTTATCTTGTATCATTCAGGAATCATCTAATGGAAGATGATATCATTAATAAATGAAATAACGATTATGCCTCGAAGGATCCAATATGCCCTTATCAGGCAGAAGTCTCTCAAAAATTGAAAATCCATACCTGGTGAAAATTTTGTAATTGATGTTGTTAGTAGAGATGCAAACTCTTTACTTGCAGAGATACCATGTGGACATGTTTGAAAGTTCAAAAGTGCTTTTGTATGATAATAAATCTTAAACATTGAAAGTTGGACTGATGCTCATGTTAATGTGCAAATTAATTGTCCATCATGTTTTTTTGGTAGTTTATATAATCCTAATGCTTGGGCATGGTTTCTTTTTAGTATATTGGCATGGAAAGTATTTGCGGATAATACAAACTAAAATGTAATCACCTTCATTATATATAAATATATATATTAAAGTGTGTTTTGATATTATTATAAGTTCATATGAACATAAATTATAATTATATATTTTTTTCTTTTTTTAAGAGCAATGTGCATTTTGATATCATAAAACCAATCCTGAATAATTAGGATAAGGCTAATGATGATGATATTAAAATGTAATTTGTGTACTTGCTCAGCAAATAATATGTAAAATTAGAATATGCATACATGATTAAATATGAGATTTATAGGTCTTCTATATTGTGGCAATGTATATACTCAAGAGGGGATTTTCTCATTAGTTAACAATTTTTTTTATAATGAAACTTTTTCATATGATGTTTTGAAAAATAATTGGTAGACCTTGTATTCCTATCAGACACAATTGAAGTGGAGAGGCCATATGAAGAAATTTTTAAAGAAAAGTTTGCCACGTTAGACAACTTCATCCACCTGAAAAGTTTGACATTGACTATTATCATCATGTCAACATCTTTTTAGTAGAGGCTAATGAAGCCTTTCCTACTTATCTACCTTTTTTGTAATTACCCAACATAACAACCATTTATTTAACACCCAATTAGGATATCTCATATGGAATTATGATGATTGCATAACTTAAATCATTTATGAAGGATGCATTGTGAATTATGGTTGGAAGGCAACAAGGGATCATTATTTTTCAAGTTAATATAGATCAAATGAAATCAAGGTATGATTAATAATCTTCTTTCCTCTCAAACCAAGGTACTTTCAAATTTATGATGTATTAAATAGGGTATACATACCACTCAAAACATTAGCAACTTCATTCTACCAATATGACGTTTGAGAATAAAACTACTCTTGCATAGATACAATCCATTTTGAATGGCAAGTATTTAGTTCTTTGAGAATTACAAATACTGTAGAGCTGAGTTATTTGTAGTATAAACTCTTGATGAATTATATACTGATGCAAATAGCATAAAGGTTTTAACACAACATAAAACTTTTTGTCGTAGGTGTAGTATTTAGTTTCTCATTGAAGTATATGATAACATATTTACTTAGCTCAAGACTACATGATACTTTAAATATGTTGTTCTAATCAAGAAGTCTTCTTGAAGGTCAACAATTTGAACTTTGACAAGGTCAATTGCCTTTTTTGGTGGGAGAATCAAATCAAACTTCTTATGTTTCAGAATGTTTGTTAAACCAGCTATGATGATATTAAAGCTTTTAATAAATTTATGATAAAAAATAGCTACTCCATGGATCTTTCAAACATCAGAATTTTATTGTCAGTAAGGCTAAATAGTAAAAGCCTTAATTTTTTGTGAATAAACTTCTAATCCTTTGGAATAGATTGCAAAACCCTAGAATATGACTTGGGGTTAAGGAAAGGTACACTTTTGCAAAATATATAGGTTTTCAACCTAAGTGTCTCCAAAACAAAGTTTCTACTACTTAAATGATCTGCCTTGGATGTACTTCTCTAAATTTTGCAATAAGTAGTCTTATAAATTGGTTTTTAATTCTCATAAAAGTTCTAGTTACATTGGAAAGAACATAAAATGTCATTACTAACTGTTGATTTCCATCATCATGCATCTTAGAAGGTGTTTTGCACTCATTTATAGGACAAGAGTCCATATATGGTTGTAATCACTTTTGAGATCAAATTTTGAGAAAAATAGGGACCCCGAGGTCAAATGTAGCATAATATCAAACTGGAAAACCAGAAACATATGCTTAATAATAATTTTGTTGATGGTTTTGTTATCAATTTACTTTCTCCAATATCCTTTTTTTCTTTGGAGTCAATTGAGTAGGTACAACAAAAAGGTACAGATTATCATGTGTGAAATTTGCTGATATGGTTCCATCAACCTTTCTTATTAGTTTCATATGTTGGGTTCGTCCTATGATGAAAAAGATTTGAAAATTGTGAAATCGAGATCAAATTACATGGTGAACTCACAATTAGTAGAAAATCTTCAGGGAGTTCAACCATTATTAGATCTTGAAAATCTTCCAAGAATTTAGTTGCTTTAGTAGGCATGAGTTGCACAACAACAATTACAATTTTCTTGGTCACTAACAATATAATGACACTTGGCTTAGGACCTTTTTTTTACAAACTCATTAAGTGTTAGGATTTGTAATTAGCCTTTCTTCTATAATTTCACTCAAATTTAGTTTCATGAATGGACAAGTAGTCACACGTGTTTTCTCATCTATTGCAAACAACATTTTGAACATACGACTAAGGTCCTACTACATTAATGTAAATAAAAGCTATGAAAGAGGAGAATTTGGCATTAATACAGAGGCACTTGAGAAAGGACAAGAAAGAAGAGATACATTGACGTAGTAATTTCTAATTTCAATCCAAGATAATATCGTACTCCCTTTTTATTTTATTTATAGAAAATTTGTACATATTTAAATTTAAAAGAAAACCAAACTTATCTAGATTGATCAACATCCTATCAACTAACTTAAATTCAAACATATTATAATCCAATGGACAATATAACGTAATTAAAAGGAAATAAATTGAAAAATCATGAAATAAGTTCAATTCATGAAAAACAATTAAGCATTATGATTTTGTTTGGTTCAATTTAGACTTCGACCAATCCCTAAACCTTCATTTAGCTCCCATGCTGCATAAATCTCAAGTTCTCAACATGCCAAAAGAACTTGGCTTCGAAGAGTCATAAATGTGGTACTTGTCAAGTATATCTATTGCTATCTTTCTTAACTTGTGTGATCCAATAATATCCAATAGAAGATTGAGTCATCTAACAAACTAAGTACTTGCTATCTTCTGAAGGACCTTCCATTAGTAAGAATCATTCCATCTTGCATGTTTGTGTGGTGATGGGTGGGTGGTAGAAACAGGTACAATATCAACATTCATTGACATATAAGCTCCGCGCCTATGGAAAGATTATCTAAAACTAGTGCCTTAAGAAATATTGGATCTTAAATATTGAACATAAGACAAAATTAAATTCTTAAGGAAAGTCAATTAAATAAACATTTTTTCTTAAGATTATTGATGCTCCATAAGATCTTGCATCAATCTTCTTAAAAGTATTTAGGGTCATTATGCTACCAAAAGAAGAAAAATCTATGTGAAATCATCCTTCTTGTGTAATGAAGGTTGCGGTCATAATGCACAATATCATTTATAGGACATGTATAAAGAGGATAACATATTTTTTCAATATAGTTATTGGGAAATTTTCACATCATGTTTGTGCCAAGTAATTGAGAGCATGCTAGTTGTGAACGACGAGTTCGCAGACGACTGTGTAGTGTTGAGAACGAGCAAACGAGGGGAAGAGCAAGGATGACATTAGGGGTGCTATATTGCAAATGCCCGTGTCACTAGTTACTTGGGCATTGGGATGAAGGAGAGGCACAAGTTGGGTGAGTGCGATGTTGTAGAAATGAGAGTAGGTGAAGTTTGTCAAGCTTTTTTAAAGAGAGATCGTGTGCTAGGGCAGGGAGGTTTGTTTATGTGATGTAATGCATAGAGTTTTGGCACTAGTGACATTACATAGGGGGTTGAGGATTGATGACATCAGATAATCAAGCATGATATGTTCTAAAGCTAATTGATGTAAATAGAAGAATTACAAGGGAAGCTAGCACTATATGATAATGGCTAGGAAGAGGATGATAAAGAAGAGATAAATTGATGGAGTAATTTCTAATCTCTATATAATTTATTATCTTACTCCCCTCTATCCTATTTATAAGAAATAACAATACATTTGAATTCAAAAGAAGTCGAACCTATTTAGATTGTCAATAAACTTTTCAATGAAGATTATGAGAATACGATTGACTTTTGTAACCTTAGTTCCCTAAATGAAAATTGATATTTTTATTTTTATAGTCGTATTAGTATAACTGAAGTTGGAAAGGCTTTAAAGAAAATTGTTGAATATTTAAAGTCAAAGTTCGGGAATTTATTTTAGGAAAATATTTTTAAGAATAAAAGGAGTGTTTGATTTTGATATTCTCTTATGATTATGCTTCCTAATTAGAGAATTTATTTTATTAATATAATTTTAAAAATAAAAGGATATATCAAATGTGATCTTATTTAGGGCTGCAAATGAACTAAGCCGAGCCGAGTATGTGAGTGTTCATGTTTGAGTTCATTTATTATCAGTTTGTTCAAGTTTGGTTCATGTTTGATTCAAGCTTTATTGTGGTGTTCATGTTTGGTTTGTTTAAATTTATGAGTGTTCATGTTTAGTTCATATTCGGTTCATGTTTGATTTCTTTAGTACTTATCAAGCTTTAAATAAACAAGCCTTAACTAGTTATAAATGAGCTATACTTCTAGATGTTCATTAACTTAACAAACGAGCTTTATCGAGCCTCCTAACAAATAATTATATCGAGCATGTTCCTGAACATATTTAGCGAATTTTTTAAACTATCAAACATTTACGTTCATGAACATATCTAAGGAGTATTTTTGAGCTATCAAATGAGCAAGTTCATGAACATATATAACTAATTTTTTCGAGCTATCAAATGAGCTCGTTCACGAACAAGCAATCTATGATTCATTATATATTTGCTCATGAACATTTTAAGTAAACAATCTAGCAAACATGGACAAATGTGAAATGTCTCTTGTTCATGAACAAATTCATTTTATTAAAGGTATAAAATAAAACGAAATTACACTTATAATAAAAGCAATTGTCTATGTAAAATAAAAATAAGATTAATCTATATGAATATATTTTCAAATGAAGCTTTCATGTTCTTTGTCCTTTCGTATTTAGTAAAATTCAATAAATATGTAAATTTTATTTTAGTTAGCATATATTATAATATTTAATTACTTTAAATTATATAGTTATAATAAATATAAAATATTTAAATGATATATATATTTATCAATTTTATAATCAAATATTAATTGAGTTTTTATCGAGCTTATTCACGAGTACTGAATCGAACACGAATCGAGCTTGATGTCGAGCTTGTTCACGAGCTTCAAATAATGTTGTTCATGAATACGAATGAGCCGAACAATTAGTGTTCAAACTTGTTTATTTAAGGATCGAGTATTTAAAATATTGCTCAAGTTTGTTTGTTTAGTTAATTAAACTATTACAAACAAGCTTTAATCGAACCGAGCAATGAGTAGCTCGTCGAACGTTTCTCAGGCCTAATCTTATTTCCTAATTTTTAGGAAAGAAATAAGCTAATTAGTTATTTCTTTTATTAGATATTTTTTCTTAGATATATATCAGTTTTCAACAAGAAGAATAATAAATTAAGAAATTCTTCATGGTATAAGAGCTATTTCTTTGAACCCTAATCTCTTAAGGCTGCCTCTCTCTAGCAGATTCTTTCTGTTTGTCTTTTCCCTATTTCTCAGGCAGAATCTTTTTGATCGATTCTCTTTGGTCAGTGTTCGTCCTGGCGTTCTTCTTCTATATTTTCAGTAACCCTATCTGTTCTTCACCGTCATCATCTTCTTTGAAATATGGAATGACCTCATTATAAATATTTCGAATAACGACATCATAATCAGGAAGTAGCTCAGAAAATTCAATTCTTGGTTGCAGTGATTCTTCTCCTATTCTCATCACATGACATGAATTAAATGATCATAATTATTTGCAGTGGTCACAATCTGTGTTGTTGTTCGATTGTGGTAAGGGAAATGATGAGTATCTCACAGAGCAACAACCATGCCGGAGACTAAAGATCCAGATTTAAGAAAGTGTAAGATTAAAAATAGTATAATCATGTCATAGCTTATCAATTCCATGAATAATGACAGGTGAAAATTTCTTGCTTTTTGGGACTGTATGAGAAATAGGGATGCAGCCAAAGAGATTTATTCCAACTCCAAAAATACTTTAGAGCTGTTTCAAGTTGAATCATTACTTCATGGCTTCTGCCAAGGAGAGTAGTCTATTATTCAGTATTACAACACACTCACATGGTATTGGAAACAATTTTATCTATTTGAAACTCACTCATGGACATATCCAGAAGATGTAGTAATATACAAGCAGATTGTGGAACAAAAAAGGTTGTTCAAGTTTTTTTTGACGATCGAACAGGGAGTTGGATGATGGTTAAGGTCAAATCATGGGCACTAAAACACTGCCTAATCTTAGGGAGGTTTTCTCAGAGGTTAGACATGAAGAAAGAAGAAAAAAGTAATGATGCGATCTAAGGAAAAACCTAAATCAATGTTGGATGCATCTGCCCTCGTTGTCGGATCATCTAACATTAATGGTGGTGATCGTTAGAAATGGTAAAGGCCTTGGTGTGATTACTATAAGAAACTAGGTCATTACAAGGAGACTTGTTGGAAGCTCAATGGCAAACCAACTGATTGGAAACCAAAGACAATTTGATGGAGATAGCAAAGCACATGTGGCTTCCAACTCTGAGAGTGCTCCTATTCCCGAGCCTAGCCCATTTAGCAAAAAGCAAATGGATTTGCTGCCGAAATTATTTAGTCAACTTGGCTGTAGCATTATTGGGGCATGTTTGGTTGCTCAAACAAATTCACATACTGCCATCATTACTGACATAGGACAAATAAGGCCATGGATAGTTGACATTGGTGCTTTTGATCACATGACAGGAGATGTTGCCCTTCTTCAAAATTACAAGCCAAGTAGTGGTTACTTGTCCCTTCGTATTCTAATGGTTCAATTTCTAAAATTAATGAAACATGTTATATCCAATTTGCTAAAGAGTTATATCTTAACTTTATCCTTCATGTTCCAAGCTTGGATTGTAATATTTTTTTCATTAGCAAATTAGTTTATGACCTTTGATTTTTACTAAGTTTTACCAAATTTGTGTGTTTTTCAGGACTTGAAATTGGGGAAGATGATTGGCAGTGCTGAATTGTGCTCTTGGCTCTATCTTATCTCTTGTGACAAATCCTCAAATCAAATTTCTCAAACAAGTTGTATTCACTCTCGGAGTCTATTATAATCTTTCAATTATATGTTCAATTCTATTGTCAATAAAGATAGTGAAATTATATTGTTACACTATCATCTTTGTCATCCTAGCTTTGTGTATATTGTAAAATTATTTCACTGTCATTGCCAGGTCCCAAGTCCTGGATGAGAAAAGTGGAGGGTTGCGTTAGGTAGTCGACAATTAGCGTAAAACTTGTCGAATAATCATAACATGAATCATGACATCTTAGTCATCCTAGCTTTGTGTATATTGTAAAATTATTTATTCGTACAAGTCCAACATCTTTTCATTATAAAACTTATCAGATTGCAAAACATATTCGAGCAATATATCCTCAAATTCCATACAAACCTTCAACATCCTTTTCTTTGATCCATAGTAATGTGTGGGGTTGCTTGGGGATAAAAAATATTTATAGTACTCGATGGTTTGTGACATTTTGATAATCATACATGGTAACTTGAGTTTTCCTTATGAAAGAAAAGCCTGAGGTCATGCAAAATAGTAGATTATCTAGATAGCCCTAAACAAAATAGGGTGGCTAAACGCAAGAATAGACATCTCTTGGAGTTTTCCCAATGTTTTATGTTTTCCTTCTAATGTTCCAAATTATCTCTGGGAGGAAGCCATTCTCACAACTACCTATTTGATCAATCGAATGCTATCTAGAATCCTTAATTTCCAATCTCCATGTTAGATTCTTCTGTCAAATTTTCCTCAAACTCGTGGTCCAATTAATCTAGGTTGTTCAGAAGGTTTAGGACTCATAATTCCCTTTCCTTTATTAGCATTTTGATTTTCAAAAGATTTAGCTTTAGTACCTGATGTTCCCATAGAAGTTTGAGATTGAATCTTAACCCCGCCAGTTGGTCGCCACTTATAAGTTTCCGTTATCTTGTTATGACCCCTTTCTCTTTGATGTTGCTTTTCAAGTTTTAATGTCATACGATATGCTTCGTCAACTTTTATTACATGATGCAAATTCAATTGATCCTGAATTGTCCACTTAAGACCGTTAATGTATTTTGAAACAGTTTTCTCTTCAGATTCATCTAAATCATTTCTTGATTGAAGTTTGTAAAACAGTTCAGTGTATTCTTCCACAGTTTGAGTTCCTTGTCGCAAATTATTGAATTCATGAAATAGCGTTCGAGCATGATCAGACGGTAAGAATTTTTCCCTCATTTTTTCTTTCATTCGTTCCCAGTTTTGTATTTTTTCTTTTCCACATCTTTGCCTATTGTTTTGTAAGTTCTTCCACCATGTAAGAGCATGACCCGTGAGTTTTAAACTTGCAAATTTTACCTTTTTGTTTTCAGGAATTTTGTTTTCAATCAAAAAATTGATCCATTTTTTCAATACATTCGAGAAATAGATCAGGTTGTAATTTACCCTCAAAATTGTAAATATCAATTTTAATCCCAATTCTATTGTCGCCTATTTTGGTTCATAGGGACTTTTTCTTCGCTTTTAGATGTTTGGACATGTTGTTGATTAACATTAAGATTAGCAAATGTTTGTGCCATTTCATTCATCTGATTTTGTAAGGTCGTTAATTGTTGCATCACATTTTACCTTTCCTCCTGTTTATTAGTCATATTAGATCTCAAGAGAAGAAAAAGGACTCACAAACCAAGGATATCCTAACTCGCTCTGATATCAAGCCTGATGCGAGCAAATTAGAGAGAAAAGACAAGTTGGAGAACACCAGGGCAAAATATAAACCAAACTCGATTCACTATAGCTTGCAAACAACCAAACAAACGTTCAAAGAAACAAAAGCCAAATCAAGCAAAATAAATAAGAACATAAAAATGCTATCGTCAGTATAACCGTCTAGCAATTTCCTCACATGCAACAAGAGTAAGAAAATATAAAAAAATTGTGCTTAGGCTTGCAAACCGAGGGTCCCACCACTGCAAAAGAGTCCAACGTCCTATCAAACTCCTTCGGCAAATGTCTCCAAATTTCAGCCAACAAACAACTTCCAAAGCTCAAGAAGAAGGATATAGATGGAGTGGAACTTGCGTAGAGAAGAAGAGGGTAGAAGCCAAGACGAAATAAAGAGGAGGAAACGGGGGTGGAACAAGCTCTCAAGCTTTTCCAAGAGAAGAAATCCTCAGGTTTTTGCAAAGACTTTACTCAGATTTTTAACAACCTTTTCTATCTCAAAACAACTCTATTTTATATGCAAAAGAAGGTAGATAAACAGCCATAGCACCTGCAACTAAATCCAATTAGAATTGGAAAAATGAAAGGCCAAAAGACACATAACAGCCAGCAGAATTTCTGCACAGAAAACATGGAAATAAACCACGGAATACCCCACCAGCAGCCACGGGAAACCAGCCAGCAAAGGACCCGAAGAGCCAGCACAGGAGACAAAGCAGCATTTCACGGGAAAAACAACCAGGAGGGGAAAACCGAGAGGGAGGGCCACGGGAACAATAATAGACAATATAAATCGAAAAGACAAAGAGAAGGGAAGAGACACAAGTCCACTCCACAATAATGAGCTTGTATGGAAGCATACCTTTTTGATTTAATGAGCTAGGAAGTGCATTTATTTCCCCAATCATTGAGCTAAACTTCAGCTCAAACATTAATGAGCTAACATCAAGTAAAATCCAGAATTTTGAGCTCAATACCAAGCAGCCAAGGCCCACCCGAGAGCAGCAACATCTCCAAACCGATAATAGCAAGCAGCCCAAGGATAAAATGGACCCAAGTGCAAGCAAACCCAAGGTTTGCCATGCCCAAACACTTTCCTACCTTGATCATTGGATGCCCACCATCATTGGATAGCTAAAAAAAACTTAAAACATAGCAAATATTGTTCAAAATACATTGAAACAAAATAGACTAAAAACATGAATGCATCAAAGATCAGATGCTGACATGCAATTGACATCTTTTAGGAACAATTAAAGCTTTTTTGGATTACAACAAGCAAAGTATATAATTGTCAAACGATCTCCAGGTAATTTTATTTAATGTTTTAAATTTTTCTTAAAAAGTTATTTATTTGTACTAATTAAACTCTTTTATATAAATATTAGTTAAGTGATGGATTTAATTTGGTGATGGGACTCCAGAATTGTAGCGTTTTGTTGTGAAGATTTTGAGCTTGACATGCTCTTCATCTGGCTGTGAAAGAAATTGGAGTACCTACAACCAAGTATATACAAAAAGGAGAAATTGCTTGTCCACATTGAGGATGAATTCACTGGTGTACATTATGTATAATAGGAAACTCAGAGATAGGAATTTGAAGAAAAAAGGATTAATAGATGATGAAGATCATTTGCTTTCCGAGGATGTAGCATCTGATGATGAGTGATTTGTAGATGATGAAGTTGAAGTGATGCCGTCTGAATTACAAGATGAATATTTAAATGTTGATTTATTTGATGGTCTTAAAGCATCTACATCTATGAAAACTGAAGAACAAATCAAAAAAGGTATATAAATAATAAAGATTTCTTAGACTTTTATTAATGTATTACACTATTATTTATTTTGAGATTGTTCAAAAATATTTAGAGAAGAGGTAGATAACTGATATTGAGGAAGGACTTGATTGGGAGACATTGGACTCTATAGGAGAGGAGGAAAGGGAGAGAGCAGTTCATCATACTGATGATTCAAATGAAGACTCCCTTAGTGATGATAGTGTTGATGACTTATGAGTTCTTATGTGATGTCATTGTTATTTATTTTTGGAATTATATGTTAATGAAAAGAATATTGTGTTTTGGAAATGATAGAGTTTGAGTTGAACTATATTTCATGTTGTGTTATTATCAATGTTTAAAATTGCGTATTCGGGTATTGAGGCGTTTTTCATTCGTGAGGCGAGGTCTAAGCCTCAAGGCGTTTTGAGGCGTAAGCCTCAAAATCAAAAGATTGCGTAAACATAAAATGATAAATTTTTTATATACTAATAAGTGAATAATATAAAACATAAAAAAATCATAAGATATGAAGTGAAATCAAAATATCTCAATAATAAAATAACATGAAATATAGTTCAACTCAAAATTCTATCTTTCCTAAATCCTAATATTATTTTCATTAATATATAATTCTAATTTCCAAAAATAAATAGTAATGACATATCACATAAGAACTCATAAGTCATCAGCACTGTTATCACTAAGGGGTTCTTCATTTGAATCATCATTATGGTGAACTGCTCTCTCCCTTTTCTTCTCTCCTATAGAGTCCAATTTCGGGCATTTACTTCAAGATTTATGTAAGTTTTAATATATATAGCGTGAGGCGTAAGCCTCATGCCAGTGAGGCGAGGCAGGTCTAAAGACAGGACTCAACCAAGTTGAGGCGCAAGCCTCATAAAAAAAACTCGAGGCGTAAGCATCGAGGCGTTTTTTAATGGAATTGCGCAAAGGCGAGCCTCATATTGCGCAATTTTAAACCATGGTTATTATTGGGATATTTTGATTTCACTTCATATATTGTGCATTTTTATGTTTTATATATATTATTTACTCATTAGTATATATAAAATTTATCATTTTATGTTTTTGCAATTTTTTGATTTTGAGGCTTACGCCTCAAAATGCTTTGAGGCTTACTCCTCGCCTCACGAACGAAAAATGCCTCAATACCTGATTACGCAATTTTAAACATTGGACAAAAGTAGTACAAAAGCTGAGTACATAACACTGACACATAAAATTTTTGAAGGGATTTAAATAGAAAGGGTTCTTAGTGAATTGGGACAAGTTCATCTCCTATTTTGATGATGTGTGATAATTTTGAAGGGATTTAAATAGAAAGGGTTCTTAGTGAACTGGGACAAGTTCATCTCCTATTTTGATGATGTGTGATAATTAGGTAGCTATCAGCTAACATGATAGGTCTAAGCACGTTGAAATTGACAGACACTTCATCACAGAGATTGTGACTAGTGAGACTGTTAAATTGAAATATATCTCTACCAAGCAACAAACTACAAACATTCTCAACAAAGCTTTACCTAGACCTAACTTTGAAGACTTAATTTGCAAGCTTGGATTATATGATATATATTCTCCAACTTGAGGGGGAGTGTTGAATATTTGGAAGCCAAAGATAGGGAATTTATTTAGCAAAGTAATTTTAGGAATAAAAGGAGAGATTGATTGTGATCTTCTCTTATAATTTTGTTTCATAATTAGAGAATTTATTTTAGGGAAGTAATTTTATGAATAAAAGGAGAGATCAACTGTGATCTTCTCCCATGATTTAATTACCTATTTTTAAGGAAAAAATTATTCTCCTATGATTCTATTTCTTAAATTTTAGAAAAGAATTAAGCTAGCTAGTTATTTCCTTTATTATATATATATATATATATATATATATATATATATATATATATATATATATATATATATATATATATATATATATATATATATATATATATATATATATATATATATGTGTGTGTGTGTGTGTGTGTGTGTGTGTGTGTGTGTGTGTGTGTGCGTGTGTGTTTATGTATTACCGATTTTCAACAGGAAAAATAATAAATTTAGATGTTCTTAAAAAATGAAGTGTGCAAAAGCAGTAGGACCTGATGATATTCTAATAGAAGTGTAGAAATACTTAGGAGATCAAGAAATTTCTTGGCTATTAAACTCTTTAATATTATTTTGAAGACTAAAAAGATGCCAGATGAATGGATAAAGATTGTATTGATTCCTAGTTTTAAGAATAAAGGTTATGCACTAGAGTGCACATTATAAATGAATTAATTTAATGTGTCATACATTAAAATTATGGGAGAGAGTAATTGAGTATAGGTTATGACGTGATGACAATGTTTCTCAAAATTAGTTTGGATTCATGCTAGATAGGTCTAATATAGAAGTTATACATTTGTTGAGAGGTGTGATGGAGAAGTATAGAAAGAGTCAAAAGGATCTGCATATGATATTTATTGATTTAGAGAAAGCATATGTGATAAATTTCAAGACAAGTGTTATAGAGAGTTCTAGAAAAGAAAGGAGATAATAATGCTTTTATTTAACTCATTAAGGATATGTATACAATAGCTATTATTAGTGTTCAAACACAAGGTTGTTTGACCATGTATTTTTCTATTTCAGTTGGATTATATAAATGATCAACTTTAAGCCAATATCTTTTTGTTTTAGTCATGGATGTTCGTAATAGACATTTGCAAGATGTGCCTTGGTGTATGTTTTTGATGATGATATTCTTTTTGTTGATAAAAATCGAGAGGGAGTTGATGAAAAACTTGAATTGTGGAGGGCAACCTTAGAGTCTAAAGATTTTTGTTTGAGTAGATCTAAAATCGAATACATGTAGTGTAATTTTATTAGTAATATATCTAGCGGTGGCATTGTAATATGGGGTGATCAAATCATTAAAAAGAATGCACGTTCTACATATCTAGGGTCATTTGTTCAAAATGATGGTTAAATGGATGGGAATATTATTAGTAGAATTTAGGTTGGATGGTTTAAGTGGAGGAATGTGTCAAGCCTGTTGTGTGATAGAAAAGTACCACTCAAACTTAAGGTAAAATTTTATAAGATAGTGGTACAACATGCAATGCTTTATGATGCAGAATGTTGGCTTGTGTTGTAGAGATGAGGATGCTCAGGTAGATGAGTGACTTTACACTTTGAAAAAGAATGCAAAATGAGTATATACATGAAAAGTTTGGAGTAGCTCTAATGGTAGATGAAATTAGAGAGAGTCATCTTAGATGATTTGTTCACATAAAACTTCAGCCTTATGATGAACCTGTTAGAAGAGTAGATGTATTAGATACGGCCTATTGTATGAAAGGTCGGGGTAGGCTTAGAAAGAGTTGGTTTGAAAGTATTAAAAATGACCTTTCTTATTAGATTTAAATGGGAAATTGACTCTTAATAGTTCATAATAGAGAAAAATGATTCATGTAGTTGACTCCATGTAGTGGGCTAAAGGCTTTTTGTTATTGTTGTTGCATCACACCCATGGTATAACTCATATTGCATGTTGGCTATTTCCTAACTACCATTTCTAGAGAGTTGTTAGGTTAGAGTTTGTTCTTGTTAGAAGGTAATGGGCAGTTTTGGAGTGGGATTGGAAAGACTTCCAAGATGATGTTGATGGGAACATTTTGCTTATTATGTTGTAGTTATTATGTTTCTACTTCAATACACTCAAATATGTGTTTCTCTTTTGTAATGTTCATTCCATATTTTTTATTCAACCCTTAAATTCCTTGTTTTAATTATTCAAGTAAAGCAATTTCAATTTTTTATTTGCGTTGTTATTTCGAGGCATGAATGCTTTAGCCTGTCTTTTCCATTTCCATTGTAAACTGATTTGAAAATGGCATAGGCTTCTGCATTCTATTGTTATATATGAAATTCTGATTATTGCATACAACTAATCTTGCTTCTCTCAAAGATTTCTTCTATTGTTAGTCTGTACAAATTTATTGTCTTTGTTGATATTTAATGTACTGCTCGATGAGGTGTTTTTGTAACTGACAATTTACCTTCTTACTTTTTTCATGTCACTTTATTTTCTGGTTGTGAGCTGATAATTCAATAGTTTTCAGGCTGCAAGTATCCCAAACGATTGATTTTACTTGTTCTTCAAAGTTTATATTCAAGTATTTATGTTCTTCATTCACTAAGGATATATCTGTGGCTTTGAGCTTGCTTTGCAATTTTCTGGTTTCATTTTCTTTCACATCTACTGAATGACCGCTAACAAGCCTGATTTGATAGAAACTAGCAATAATTTCTTTCATGCACGTTACATTTTATGCTGCTTTCAGTCATTAGTGATTTGAAACAAATTGGGGTTTTCATAAAGTAATGTTTTGTATGCATCTCCTATGTTATTTATTTGATTGTTCATTCCCTGAAGGGTGCATTATCTAATTGGACTGTTCCTTTTGAATAAACTATTGAAAGCCAAACTCCAGGTTAAGTTAACCTACCTAGCAATAGTGCCAAACCTTATTTGTTCTTACTAAATTTTAAAGCTTGCAGGAATCTAAAAAAAAAACTTGCAGGAATCTAATTTTAAGTATTACTTTCAGCACATCATATCTGGATTGTGTGAATTTTCCAATGAATATTGATGCATGTTTTCTAGCAAACATGAATTATATTTTTCTCAAGTGTGCTATACAACGCCCGATAGTTGTTTTAGGTCGTTTCCAGTTTCTTGACCATCAATGTCACTTGATTTTGCTAGTTAATTATGTGATTTCTTTTCTAGTTGCTTCAATCCTTTATTTTCCCAGTGGTTTCAGTGTTCAGGCTTTGATTTTAACTGATTAATTATACGTCTTGGAGTTTTTTCCTGCTTATGTGTTGCATTCGGTTGGCTATGTTAGCTTTGCAACTTTCAGATTGTGTAGAATTTACGTAATATGATCAATGCTTTTTTTGACACTGACATCATTATTAAAGTTCAATGAATCCTAAAAATCTTAGTTTTATGTGTTTAGATCATGCTATTGTAAATGAGACATGGCAATGCTTGATCATTCAATGCTTACTGTTCTGCTTAGTTGTTTTAATATTCATATCAATACATTTTATATTGATGAACTGCCCCTTGTGCGATTAGTTTATTTCTACGCCTATAGTTGTTTAAATCTCTTTTTACATATTCCTTAACTAATGCTAACGACACATCCAAAATTGTCTTGAAATTTTGGGCAGGTCAAACAATTGACTAACAGTGTACAATATATATTAGATACGATACAGCTGTCAGCAGTAGTGGAAGTGCAGGTTTGCATTCGAAACTCTTTATAGGGTCCTCATGGGCTTAAATCTTTTTGCTTTTTCCTTTATATGCACCACTGTCGTTTTTTATCTTCTTTTATTAGATATTTTGCTCTTCTGTGAAACATTTTCTCTCTCTAACACTCCTTCGCTCCAGGGTGAAAAAATAAGAAAACGTAATGATTGGATGACATGGTTGTTGCACCCAGCTGATCATTCTGGTTCTGCTTCTGGCTTGCAATCTCCAACTACAACAAGTTATGAGGAACTGGAAGGTAAGTTTCAAAATGTTTGTTTAGACTTAGAAGATGCTCCCAACAACACTGGCTTGGGAGGATCAGCTCAAAATAAGGTAGTTCTCACTAGATCAGCCTCTGCTAATAAAATAGTCACCTGTCAGTAGTAAGAAATTGAGGATGGAGATGGTCAAATCAGTTACATGTTCTGATCAGATCTGGAACATGAGAAGTCTAGTCAGAAGCGATGAACTGCAATTTCTAATTTTTGAGGTTCTGGAATGATGTTCGAAATTGCTCTCTCTAATGATACCATATTATGGAAATGGGAAAAAAATTGATGTTGATCCTGTAGGTTTCTTTGTTGGGATAAAAAAGAAAAAAAGAAAGAGATGAAAACAATAAATAAATACTTGTAATAGGAAAGAACTTTTGTGGTGGGATTGTACAGATTGGCTTAGAACAAATTATGAATGCAGATGGATGATGAGAAGGTACATTTCTCTTGGTTTCTTTCTCTTTCTACGAAAGTAGACTCATTTCATTTGTGGGAGAATCTTAACTGAGCTGGTTGTCTGTTCTTGAATAGTGGGAAGGGGGCATTGGAATTGATGGCAACCTTCTGCAGTTCTGCTTCAGGATTATTACTTTTTGTTATTCCTTTATGCGGATATTAAGACCAAATTAATTATGATAGAGACGTGTTTCTTTAGCCCAATGTTTGTAATTGTACAAGATTCTCTAATCTGTGATTGGCTACAGCATATTGAAGCTTTAACTATATTAAGACTGGCATCTACAATTTATTTGGAATGTCCTGGCATTGATTCTTTGACTAGTTTATCCCATGCATCAATTTCCATTGACGTTGTGCTTAATTTTCACTTACAAAGATTGAAAACCTATAATATTCAAAAATTTAAAAATTAAGCTGCAAAAAGTATTACATTTTTTTTAGTGCATTGTATAGTTCTATGGTGTTGAGCAGATATAAATATCTTGTCGTTTCTTTTGGTTCATTAAGCTTATTATTTCACTTAGTTCAGTACTTCTTAACTTATTTCTTGCGATGTTCTTGGAAGAATTTGCTAGAGTAGGACCCTACAAAATCACCCCATATGTTTGTTTCATTATCACAAGAGCTGTGTCCATTACATATCTTTTATTGAAAGATTAGCTTGGTTTTTCTGAGATCTAAGACCTTGATTTCATTTATAATTTTGATTTTATACGATAAAAATTTAATATTTAATTGACTCTTCACGGCTATAATGAAAAATATTTGCGATACAATGTTGTCTTATGAGTAAGAGTAGTGCTGAGTTGGCATGGATTATTAGCTGGTTCTTTCTTTCGGTAATAATGGCTAGGCCTCTTGAGCAGTACTTTTGTCATTCATTCTTATTTATTTTTATGTGATTCGTTAATAATCACATTAATACTGTCATTCTTGAATTTCTGTAAATTCTTTTGTTCTAATCATTCTCTTCTTTGCTGACTTTCTTATCATTTGATTGTGCGTATCAGCATGGCTTCACCCTACTTTCTACATTCTTTTCCTTGCAGGTCACCATCAGTAAGCCAAGAGATCATCTAGTTTCAGATCTTCTCTTCTCTTCTCTGTTCTCTTATCCGTTACTGTTGCCTTTAGGTCTATTTTTGAATCATGTAGCCACTAATTTGATGGTCGTGTCTACTCCTAGAGCCCTCTTCAGCCAGGAAACCCTTTGGAGCTGTTTGATTGCACCCAGGATTTGATTTAAGTAGGATTTCGTAAATCTACTAAATCCGGATTTTGAAAATCCTGAGGGGCCTAAATCCTGAAAACTGTTTGATAACATTCATGATAAATCCTATTAAATCTCATGTGACTGTTTGGCTATAGAAGGGATTTAAAGAGCGGACTCCTCTCGAGCCAACGGATTTCGTAATTCTGACAGAAAATAGGATTTCAGAAATCTGGGATTTCGCACGAAAAGGCGGAATTTTCCGTCTACGGTGGTTTTCATTTGCCGTGAGATTTGGTTTTGCATTTTAGGTCATTTGGCTGGATTTCGCTCAAATTCGGCTCAAATCCGGCCTTAATCCTGCTACCGAACAGCCCTTTCATGAATCTTGTTTTGTGGAAGTCTGCTCATTTTTTCGGTCTAGTGTTGAATATATTTCAACCATTCAAAGTAAACTAGGGAGCTTGTTTGCGAAGGAAGCTATTTGTTAATTTGTTATATAGTCAAGCCTTTCACATTCTCCTTATCAATAAATTCTTTTATGGATGGCCGCTTCCGGGATTTATTTGAAAGTTCTTTTGTGATCTCAAATTGTTAGGTCTATTGCCTATCTTCATCCTCTTCACATGGTAATTCTTTTGCATTCAGAAGTTGATTGTTCTCTCATGTTCTTTCATTGAGTTTATTCACTTGAAGGTTTCAGGATGAGAATATTTTGAAGCAGCCTCATATGACTTCAAGCAGTTGCTCGTAATTTTAAGGGTAGATTTGTTCAGAGAAGGGAGGGCTACTGATAGGATCATACCAATCTAAATATGAGGAAGAAGAAGATGAATATGGTAAACTCTCCTGCTATGGGTTTAGGATATCAGAATAACCATTGATGTTTTAATGGTCACCTCTGCCTTGGTTTTGTTAGAGAATTGGATAGTTTCATTGCTAATTTGGTTATGATGCATTTAGGTGCAGGGGATCCCATTGATGTAATTGTGAAAGTTTTTGTTTGATAGTGAGGGTTGCAGGGTAGGACTTGGGGGTGGTGTTTATCCTTATGCTGGTACTACCATTTTATGTAACAGCTCAAATTCTTTATTATCGAGATATTGTCCGTTTTTGCCTAAGAGCTTCACGGTTTTGTTATGTTGGTGTAACTTTTCAGTAGATCACTCATTCTAGAATTACTCTGAGATGAGCATGCTTAACTGAGTTTTTTATAAAAATTTTGGTCATTACGCCAAAAGGTGCCTCGATGATTAGAGTTTGGCTTTCTTTAGTTAAGGGGTTTCACATTTTAGTGGCTGGAGAACTTTTTTGTGTTTAAGACTGCTGGAAGTGGTCTTCCTGTCTTCTGATAAAATCTCTAGCAGTAATCATAAACTTGCTATGCATCAGGTGAACAAGGTGAAGGTTTTGGAGGCAATGGCCCATTTTAATGGAGTCCCTTCTGTGGGTCCAGTCCGTATTAGCACCGGTTTGCTTATTAAGACTATGTTGGGCCCTTTGGTTTCGGGTGATCCTCTTATGGGTGAAAATCAAAAGAGAAATGGATTGGTGTTGAAATCTGAGGTCTTGTTGGTGAGTTATTTTTGGGTAAATTTGAATTTATTAATAAGTTTTGTTCCTGCTTTTTAAAACGGCTATCCCCTCAGTCCCCTCTATTTCATTTTTTTTTCCTTTTACCATCTTCATCTTCTTCCTTTAAGCAACCATATTTTTGAGATTCTTGCAATGAAAAAGTTAGTTCCTCACCGGTTACTAACAAATAAGTTTTTATTCTACAAAATTTGACAAGTTTTTTATTTTTCAATCTAATTTTATCAAGAACTTGTTAGAGTTAGATTTTTTAATTCAAGTGTAACTTTTAGTGAAATATGTTAATTGTTATAATTTTGATTTATTTCAATATATGTTTGAAATCTTTCTACACAATAAATTGCATTTAGGGGTGTCAATTGCGGGTCACGGGTCGAACCCGAAATTGACCCGGTATTATTCGGGTCAACCCGAATCCGACTTGTTTTTGTAAACGGGTCAATTTTTTAGACCCGAACCTGATCCGCTTCGGGTCCGGGTCAACCCGACCCGACCCGAATGACCCAATTCAGACAAAAAATAGCTAGTTTTTGGTCCAAAAATGGGTCAAACTCTGCTTTTCAGGTAAAAAATGGGTCAATCTCGAATTCCCAGGTCAAAAGCGTGGTTTCAAGTCAAAATGGGTCATTTTCGGATCAATTTCGGGTTGACGGGTCAACCCGACCCAATTTTTGAAACGGGTTGAATTATTGCCCCCGAACCCGACCTGTTTCGGGTTTGGGTCAACCCAAACCCGAAATTTTCGAGTCGGGTTTGGGTCGGATTTTCGGGTTGGGTCCAATATTGACACCTCTAACTGCATTCTTTTCGACTTTGCAAAAATTTTAAGCTCATTAAGATTTCAAATATATCCACTCTCTTTCTCTGTGCTCTTGTTCCTACAAATCAAATGATTGGAAATTAGTTAAATAAACAACAACAACATCAAGCCTTTGTCCCACTATGTCAAGTTGGCTATATTAATTCTTTTTCGTTATTGTGTTTTGTTAAAAGTCAAGTCTTATTCAAATCTAAAAAAGAAAGATCATTTCTAATTTTTTCAATCTTTTTTGGTTTAGTTAATAAGATTAAATAGATAATTTAAGCTATTAATATTATCAATAAGCACATGCTTTGAGGATAAAGCTCCTGAATTAATAGAGAAACATGGAGATTAAGAAAAATAAGGAAGGATAGGATCTTTAATCACTTTTCCTTCTTAGATTACTTTGGGGAAATTGGCTGATTGTACCTTTCATAGTATGCATGTTCTTCCTATAGTGACTGTGGGAAGAAGTGATGAAGAATAGATTTAGGCTTCGTTTGGGACGGCTTTTTGACTGCTTTCTAAAACGGAGTTTTAGTACAATTTTTTTTATTTTTGTATTAAAACTCCGTTTTAGTAAAAAAATAAAAAAAATTGTATTAAAACTCCGTTTTAGAAAGCAAGAAAAAAGCCGTCCCAAACGAAGCCTTATTATTATTATTATTTGTTTGGCAGTCCAAATATTTTGGCATGTGCAATCATTTAGATGATTATTTATCATATAGAAAGCATTATGTAAAATATTTGATTAAAATATCATTTAGTGTTAAAATGTCTTAATTAAGCAAGTGAAAGACAGGATAGGGTTATTTTTATGAAATTTGTCAGAAAGAACAAAATAAGCGAGACAGAGCACATTAGTGTTGGTTTTGCATTGGATTATCCTAATTTTAGGCTTGAAGCGAACATGTTTGGGAGCACACTTTGTGGAAGTCTAATACTCGTTAAGTCAGTGAGTAGAATCAATGTTTAATGTGGGGGTCAAAAATTTAGCCTAATTCTATGGAAAGCAAAATTTTCATAATGTATATATCTATAAAAAAGAACTTAAAATTAAGTGAAGCTTTTATATTATATAATTGTAAGATAATTTTTGTCAAATTGAAAAAGAACAAAGGGTAGTAAGCCCATGTTTTCGAATGGCACGTGTTCAAAGTGAGTCTAAAATTGAAGTTGCCAAAGAAGCATAAAATTTTAATTAGTGGCATGTGATCATTAGAGTGAATATTCATTTTTATTATATGAATGAATCTAGTTGAGGAAAAGGGGAAGAGCATGGCCTACACTAGTAACCACCATAATTAGGGTGGCCTACCCTCGCAATTATCATAAATATACTATCTTTTCAAGCTTGCCCGGCCATTACACTCCTCTTAGTTCGTTGCTTAGTCGGACACTCATCCCATGCATGAGAGACTTAGGCTACGTTTGGGACGGCTTTTTTACTGCTTCTTAATAGTTTTTTAGTACAAAAGTTTAAATTTTTATACTATGAAACTGATTTAAGAAGCAGTAAAAAAGTCATTCCAAACGAAGCCTTCATCAAATCAGTTAAGTTCCTTCTGCTAAGTATTTAACATAAAATTCCACCATACAAACACCAAGTCTTATACACAAATAATTACAATACCACATAAAATTTTCATACACATAAGTAAGTAGAAAACATAATTGAAGTTCCTTAGTTTAGGGTCTTAAACTTGATCCTAATGATGGGTTAACTATGCTCGGATGTAATTTTTCGAGATTGAGCCTTCGTGGTTGAATCTTTTCTATCATCTAGTGCTTTTTTATGTCATGGTGTTATATAATTCCTTTGGAACTCAAATAACACTTCTTTGAAGAGTTAAAATTCAAAGTAGTTAATTGCATGATCTGGTACCAGCTTCTCTAAATCATCTCTAATAAGCCAAGTGTTTTGAGTGGGTGGCTTATTGCTTCATCTTACAAGAAACCTATGATCTCAAGTACAAGATGCTTCATATGTGATGATGTGCTCGACCTAAAAGAATGAGTAATTTAATAACAAATGCATTTATATTAATTTTGATAATAATCTTAAGCGGTTAACATGCCCTAACTTGTAATTTTTAAATTGAGTAGAATGATACCTCTCAGGATGGATTCTGATTAACACATGATCCCTTATATTTGTGCAATCCTATGATAGTCAACTATTTGATACCAAACAAAGAATTCATTTATTTGTGCAAGCCAATCTAAGAACCTATTAGGGTTATGAGCTCCATCATATATAGGAGCATCTACTTTAACCTTCTTTTGGGGTTCAACTAAGGCTTCATGATTCCTAGGTTGATCATTCCTATGGAGATTCCTAAAAGGTTGCCTTTTAGGATGAGTGTTCTCCCTAGGGTTTCAAGTACTCTTCTTCTATTATTTTAATTTCAATGTAGTTTTAAGCTAGAGGAGGTATTTAAACCCAAACACTTAAATTTTGAACTTAGAGTGGATAAGTTCAAAATGAAGCTATTGATTTTGTTAAACTTTTCACTAGTTTAAGAAGCCAACTCATCTATCATCCTATTGGTATTATATGTTTGAACTTGACTTGTTGATTTTGGTGGAATGATGCAAAGATGATGGCTATGAAATTAAATATGACTTTGTAATAACTTTCTTTTACATATGATTTGCTTGCTACTTTAAGTAAAATGGATGAAAACAATTTGAAAACTATTTTTAAGCCTTCACAAACTTACAAATCATAATTATTAGCAAAATAAAACAAAAGAGCTAAACTATAGTTAGGATAAAATAATTCATCTATGATGGTAAAATCAAAATGCATTCTACCTTAAATGTGAAAGTGTTTATGACACACCAAGAGGGAGGGTGGATTGGTATTTAATTTTTTTTTTTTTTTTTTTTTTTGCTTAAGATTAAAATGAGATAAGCAGATGCATTTTAAGAGTATAAAATATTCAAACCAAAAATAATTTTTTAAAACTTTTTAGAAAATGAATTCGATTTCAAAATTTTAACCAGATATTTATCACCTAGAATTCTTTCACAAATATAACCAAAAGTAAACTAGAGTGTAGTAAAATAAATTATAAAAGTAAAGAGTATAGAAATTAAATTTATAGTGGTTTGATTGAAATTGACCTACATCTAATACCCAAAGATCCTCCTCTTTAGATATTGTATTAAAGTGACTCTCATTTAGCTCACAGCTAGGCGGAGAAGTCATTCTCCATTATTAGATGGAGAATAGTGTTTATAGACTCCAAAGAATCTCTCTCCTTCCACCTCTCAGCCCGATGGAGATGTCGTCTCTCTGTTTGATCCTCGCATCAATAGAAATGCGGATTCCTCCTTTAGTTCCTCGCTCCAAAGGAGATGTCGATCCCTCCTTTATCTCTTCACTACAATGGAGACGTTGTTCTCTCCTTCAGCTTCTTGCTATGGCGGAGATGTCAACTCTCGTTTTGCCTCCCGACCCTACAGAAATGTTGATCCCTAGCCTCCTTGACTAAAAAGTCTTTTGCCCAAAAAATGTTCTTCATAGAACTATTCTCAAAGAGCTCCACCAAAACAGAACACAACAGAAGGACCCAAGATGTAGGCTAACTTGAGCATTCGTGTAAATCCCTCACAAGCTTTTACTCCCTCAAGGTAAACTTTCCCTCAACCTCACCTCCTCTCTCTCCCTTATGATATGGACACCCTCTAAAGCTCTCTCTAAGAAGAAAACTTCTTTATCTAATCAATCCCAAGCCTCATAAAGTCTCTTGTGAAAAATTAAAGTGGGTTATTCAAATTAAAACCCTAATTTTTAAAAAAATTTCTCTAATCATATAGTATGACTCTCAGATTATACAATATAATACTTAGATCATACGGTATGATACTCAGATTATACAATACAATTATTTCATTTCTCATCTTCTGATAACACTGTACGATGAATACTTATACAGTATGATTGGTTCAATTTCATCTTTAATCGTATAACATATCATCCGTGATAAGCTAAGATTTGTTCACTGAGCTCTCTATTAATCATCCTATATAATGGCGATCTATAATATGCTCATTAATGAAAATTTGATCCTAATTTGATTCAATAATCATCAGGATTAAATTAAGCAATTTTCAATTAATGTTTGTACAGTACGAAAGGGTTCGTATAATATGATTAGTTCAAATTTTAAAATTCAAATTTGCTTAATCTAAGTAACAAAAATTTGAAGGTAGGGCCGGGTTTCTCAAAATAGTTGATCATCTTATACGATTTGGTGGTCAGACAATATTATTAGTTATATCTTAATCTTAATTAACTTAATTTAATATAATATTTAAACTATTTTTGTTTGATAATATCATATAGTACGATGTAGATCATATAGTATGATAATAAAAAAAAAATCAAGTTTTTAATATTTCTCCCCCTTACAGTTTTTAATATCTCTCCCCCTTATAAGTGTATATCTGATTGCTTGACAACATACACCTAATACAAAAAATGACTCGAGAAAATTAAAAAGTACATACTCTATCAAACATAGACTCACGTAGACTTTGACGCTACATTATCTTGAGTCTTGATAATACAATGCAAATAGTTGTAGTGCATAATTGCATTAATGGCAATATAACTCTTTAAATAAAAGTACTCTGTCATTACAAATTAATGCTTTGACATTAAATAACAAAATATTATATAATCATTAAACAATGCAATTAGGCAGCCTTAAACATATTTGGCTACACCAATTGCACCTTCCATCAGAACTACACATCTAGGGCTTCGTTTGGGACGGCTTTCTTACTGCTTCTTAAAGCAACTTTCTTGTAGAAAAAATTTAATTTTTGTACTAGAAAGCTACTTTAAGAAGCAGTAAGAAAGCCGTCCCAAACGAAGCCTAGATGTACAAACATAATAGATTCTTCTGTCAGATTTATGAAGCAGGCCCCAAAAAAACTGTTGTAATATAATGATTCAATAATTTTGTTTATGCTTCATAATATTATTATAATTTATAAACTTGCTCTTATTTATGATTAATTTTGAATACTATGAGTAAAATATATTGGATACCGATATATAAACAAGATAATAAATTCAAAAAATTCTATTCAAAATGCTAAAATTTATTTTGAAACAAAAATGGTTCATTTGTAATTATTTAACTAACAATTGATCTTTTAAAATATATTTAAAAATAAAAAATAAAAAAATTTATATAATAATACAAAAATATTTTTTTTTAATTAGAATATTAAAACAAAAAAAAAATCTTTCTTATTGCATTTTAAAATTTAAATTAAATCATAATATAAATTCTATTAAACAAGTAAGCTTACAAATAATATCAAATTTTTAAGTTCAAAAAATTATATCTAAAATAATAAAATATATGAAGCCCTTGGTCTGTTGGTTGGGAGTTTTGGCTACCAACTAAGAGGTCTTGAATTTGAGTCATGCATATGCGATTTGTGTGTGAGTTTGTCTTAATTGTTCTAATTGTCTCAAAAAAATATTAAAATATTCTAAGAAATTAGAAAATAATTTGAAACTTAAAATTTAAATTGTTGTTTTAAAAAATACAAGATAATATAATTAAAAGAAGAAAAAATTAATATTAAAATAAAAAAGTAAAAAAAAAAAATACATGTCACGTTTGGACTACAAGTCACCATCCACATGGAAGCTAGATCCTTTTTGCTAAAAAAAATTTCCCACGACATTTTTATTTAATTTAATGTATATCTTATTCTGGGTTGGTAGATTCACGGCGGTAGAGTGAGAGTTTTTCATCATAGTGATGCAGGAATATCCAACACATGAACAGATATTTTGAGAGAGTTATGAAATCCAAAAAATTTTTAAGTGGTAAACCAGAAAAGGGAAAAGCCCTAATAGATTCGTCGTGGTATAGTGATAAAGTTTTTCATCTTAGCAATGCACGAATATCCAACACATGAACATATAGTTTGAGAGAGCTATGAAATACCAAAAAAAAAAATTATGTGAAAAAATCAAATTGGAAAAAATTACGCCTTGCTTAGGTGAAGATATTTCACTATATTTAAGTAGGTGAAGATATTTCACTATATTTAAGTAGGTTATAAATATTGGACCATCCTTTAACTTGGAAATGATGAAGTTATAATGATATGAAGAATCAAGTAAAGTTCGCATGGATGCCCTGGAGTCTAGATGACTGTGGCTGGGCAATGGAAGTTGAAAAGGAACTTAGTGCAGTGAGTACATTCTGAGGACTGAAGTCGGCAGGCGGCAGAAGTAACAAGTCTAGTGATAACAGCGAATAAGTTTTGGTCAAAAAAAAAAAAAATGGAGATAATAGCCTAAGGAGGTCCAATAATGAATAAAAAAATATCAAAAAAGTTTTCTCCGAAATTTTTAAAATAGCTCAAAACTGATCTTAGAGGCTTTATTAAGCTCCAAAAATATCAAAATTGAGTTTGAAACTTGGAAATATGATTTAAGGGGCCTCAAAAATATCGGAATCAAGCTATTCCAATGAAAAATGGAGCAAACCAATCTCTTCTCGTCTCCTTTTTTTTTTTTTTTTGTGCCACCTCCGGCAAGATGGGCAACACTACAATGCCTCCTCTTTTGAATTATATATTTCTTTTAAAAAACATTTAAAAATAGAAATATTTTATTTAAAAAAATTTCAATTTTTTAAAATTCAAAAAATAATGTGCAAAAAGAATAATAATATTTATTATTAATTTTTGAATTTATTTCCTTTCTCATTTTTTCAAAAATATAAATTTTGTTATAGACTCCAATTATATGAGCTTGATAAATATATACGCAATTTTATCATTGAAAATGTCAAAGCTAATGTTATCTTGTCTGCCAATGGATAATGCCCCTCTATCTCAGAAGGATCTTGCTAACATAATAGATAGTACATTACATCACATTCTCTTCTCAGACTAAGACTGAGCTTCTGGCATTAGGGGGGACAACTAGGTACATGCATAACATCATCCCATGGATTGGTTTTGAAAGTAGCATGAGTGGAACAATTATTACGTCCTCTGACCGGACGTAGAGCTACCTTCGGCCGCCAATAACATGTCGCAACGTGTTCTTACTCTTTACCACGCGGCCCGACGACTTGACCCGTAGCGGAACCCGAAAGTTCGCGATTTTCTCGGTATTGATCAGTATTTGGTAGGTATTGCTTTGCAAAAACGAAAAATACCGCTCTGTGGAAACCAAAATCATGCAAATACCTAGTTGTACCGAGTTTTTCTACAACTCGGTATTTGCTCAGGATTTGCTCGGTATTGCTAGAAAAAACTCGGTACTCGGTACTCGGTACTCGGTACAACTCAGTATTTGTTCAGGATTTGCTCGGTATTGCTAGAAAAAACTCGGTACTCGGTACTCGGTACTCGGTACTCGGTACTCGGTACAACTCAGTATTTGTTCAGGATTTGCTCGGTATTGCTAGAAAAAACTCGGTACTCGGTACTCGGTACTCGGTACAACTCAGTATTTGTTCAGGATTTGCTCGGTATTGCTAGAAAAAACTCGGTACTCGGTATTGCTAGAAAAACTCGGTACTCGGTATTGCAAGAAAAAACTCGGTACTCGGTACTCGGTACAACTCAGTATTTGGTTAGCGGCTCGTAAAGGATTTTAAAAAATGCGCGTGCGAGAACCCAAAAAACAGCGGGTCGGGTCGACGACTTTTCTTGATGCTACGTGGCGCTAAAACATTGGTGGCCGAACGTAGAGGAGCGTACGTTCACCGGACCAAATAAAAGTTCGCATGAGTGAGGCAAAATACGTTCGAAGTGGTTTAAAGGCTTCCGTCCATTAAAACTCTAAGTTAAGCGCTTTTTAGTATCTTGAAGAAGTGCAAGTAATTGTCCCTTGAGATCACTAAGAAGAAAGATAAGGTTGTAATTCATCCATTTAGAACTCTCATAAGTAATTTGTACATGTCGATACAAGTGAAAATTTTGAGACCGTTAGGTATTTGTTTTGCAAATTGATTTCACAAGAATTTTCTAAATAAAATGGGTTATTTTGTGGATATTTTCTATAATTTTGTAATCCCTAAAATAATTTATATGAATTTTAAACTAAACATTAATTATAATATTTTTTTATTTTATTATTTGATATAAAAATCTATTTGAACTAATGAAACTTTTAAAAACCTCATTTCCGTTAACAGATAAATGAAAAATGAATATGAGAGAAAATAGAGAAGAGAAAAGAAGAAAAGCTAAGATTTGGTGGCCATAGAACTATTTTCGTTCGTCGGCCCAGTTAGAAAATTTATTTGTCTCGAGGTAGGTTACGTTTTGTCTATTTTAGTTTTCAATAATTTGATATCTAAAATTTTTCGATCAAATTTATATTTTTGCTTAAAAAATGAAGATAACTTTATTTTGATAAAATTTTTACTCCATAATATATATATATATATATATATATATATATATATATATATATATATATATATATATATATATATATATATATATATATATATATATATATATATATATATATATATATATATATATATAAGCATAATTTTATATATGTTATTGATATTATGAACATTTTGAGTATATTTTAAAAATGTTTCACCTAGTGATTTTTAAAATGTAGCAATTTTTGCCTACTCAAAAAATTGTTTTGGCATCAAAAAATAGTATTTTAGTTCAATTAAAGGTTCAGAATGATATTTTACACAATTCTTGATAATTTAGTTATATTTTGAAATAATGAATTTTTATTTTGAAGTGTTTTTATGTTGCTTACCATTGAGGCGTTTTGATAATTTTTTAATTTAATCAATTTTTGTTTTAATTCACTCAAAATTTTGAAAAATATATTTTTATTTATAATATTCCAAAATTATTTCGGAATTTATTATAAGTCCAAATAAAAAACCGTCTTAGTCATAACATATATATTGTTATATTTTAGTTTCACTAATTTTTTCATAATTTTTGGGCACCGATGAAATCTCATAAGTAATTTGTACATGTCTATATAAGTGAAAATTTTGAGACCGTTAGGTATTTGTTTTGCAAACTGATTTCACAAGAATTTTCTAAATAAAATGGGTTATTTTGTGGATATTTTATATAATTTTGTATTCCCTAAAATAATTTATTTGAATTTTATACTAAACATTAATTATAATATTATAATATTATTATTTTATATAAAATCAATTTTTGATAATTTTTTAATTTAATCAATTTTTGCTTTAATTAATGAAATGCATCAAAAATATGAAAGAAATATGATGTGACGTGATGTGATGTTATGCCAACGCTAGTGGACAATCGAGATGAGATTATATTATGCTAGCATCAGTGGATGATCGGGGTAAGATTCTATTATGCCAGTACAAGTGGGCGACAAAAGTTAGATTCTTTTATGTCGATGTCTATGGGTGACCGAGGTGGAATTTTGTTAAGTCGGGGCCTGTGGGCTATCGAGATGGGATTCTATTAATGAAGCTATAATGATATATCAAACTTTGGGCTAAGAGACATTCTAATAGAATGAATATCTGCTTATAATTCATTTCGATTCAATTTCAACTTTTTTCTCTAGTTTTAGTCTCAATTTTTCGTACAATACTTTTACAGCACATTATTTTAGTGCTTTTGGTTTCAGTTATTAATTTTTATTTTAGTTTGTGATAACATACTGAGCCGTGTTAGCTTATTCCTATTTTTGTTTCTATTTTCAAGCTAGGGGAATGATAAGGAGCGAGCTAAGTAGTTTGTATAATAGGCTCTGATCTATGTTGTGGGTATGCTTTATTAGTTTTAATTTTTGTAGGTTTGACTTTTATTTTATTATTCTCTCTGCTATCAAGCATTATTATAGATAGATGTTAGATTGTATATTTTTTGGATGATATATAGAATATCATTTTGAGATTCAGTAGTATTCCTTTTTATATTACATTATATAGTGGCTTTATGTAGTATTTAAATTAAAAGTTTTTTTGGTTATTCTCCAACTAGATCTTAGGGTCAGTCTTGTCATAATTGGATACGGGATGACTTATGCAATTGTTAGTTATATCATGTCAGTTTGTGACAATATCTTTCAGTACCTTAATCTTGTCAGAATTAGCTTCGATCTTATAGTCAGTAATAATAAATCCCCAAAATTTTCTTGATGAGACTCTAAAAATGCATTTGGTAGAGTTGAGTCGCATGTTATGGTGTCTGAGGCGGCAAAAGCATTGTTTCAAGTCGGAGATATATTATGAATTTTCATGACTTTTCACCAGCATAGCATTTAAATATACCTCCATAGTGCACCCTATAAGGTCTTTAAAAACTTTATTCATGAGGCATGATATATGGCTCCAGCATTCTTGAGTATGAATGGTATGACCTGGTAGTAGTATAACCCTTTATTAGTTCGAAAAGCGATTATCTTCTCATTCTCATGATCCATCCTTTTCTAGTTGTATCAAAAGTAGACATCCATACAACTCAACATTTAAAATCCGAATGTGGCATTAACTAGTTGATCAATGCGATGACACAGAAAAATATCCTTTGGGAAAGCATTATTGAGGTATATATAATCAATACAGATCCTCCAAGCTCCACTAGTTTTCTTAACCATGATAATATATGCAAGCCATGCAAGAGTATAATTCTTATATGCAACTAGCTTATAAAAGTTTATCAACTTCCTATTTAATTGCTTGCTAGCGATTTGGTACAAAAGTTTACTTTTCTAGATTTGCATGTTAGGTTTATTTTGAGGGAGTGTATGATTATCTCATAATTAACTTGAGGCATATGCATTGGACTCCACACAAAAATATATTGATTCATGCTAGAAAAAAATTATATTTTTCCTTCTCCTTGTTAGAGAGAAGAGATCTAATCTATACCATTCTCAAAGGATGCTCTTCGGATATTGAGATGCAAGTTAAGTCTTCCCTAGGAGAAGCCCTTTGAGGGATGTCCTAATTTCAGGGGTAAAAATTCTCGATGCTTAGAGTTATTAATGAGCGTGTTTAAGCTTGCCTAAATATAGAACAATTATGCTACATGTTTATTTTCATACATCATGTCAATTCTAGCTAGGTTCAAAACTTTTACTTGAGATGTGGAATGGAAGTAACGACTAAAAAATTGACTGGATGGGCCTCTCAAAGATGGCATTATATGTTAATTTTGACTTGACCACAATGAATTGAATTGAGTGGGTTGCCTATCGTGGGAACTCCCAAGTGTGATAGGGAGAGAAATCATCCATTCTACTCACATAAGTCAATTGTCAAATTCATATAGTGGTCTAGCGGCTGGTTGGAGCTTTTCTCAAACTATGCCCATACTAAGAAAGATGGAATAGAATAGAACATACACCGAGCTCCCATTATCAATTATAATTTTTTTAACATTATAACATGAGTCTTCAATCCTTGTGCTAATAATAAGTGGATCCTAATGAGGGGTCCCCTCCAAGTTAGAGTCATCAAAAATAATAAAGTGATCAACAAAAAAACTTCTTTTGAGATAGCTCTTCGATTAGAACAAGCAAGACTTAGTTGGATAAGAGTGGGCCCCTAGTGATGGTTTTAATTTTACCAACCATTTGCCTGTTGCACTGATGCAATTTTTGTGTCAATTTCCCCTAGTGGGGGTAGTGTCCTTACATACAAGTAAGTTTTATACAAATCGATCAAGATAACCTTGTCGGATTTATATTATCTCTCGATTTTCTTCTTGATCTATTTGCATGCTTTAGTTGTGTTCCACAACTACAATGAAAGTGACAATATTGCTCCTGATTTTTCAAGTTCAACTTTAGTGGATTTGGTCATTTAATAGTTCTCGGATGTCCATTAAGATATTCACACAAGACATGTTGAGTGGTGTATACTCCTCTGGTCATGGCTCATGCCGCGATTGTGAAGGTCGATGATGCAAGTGATGAAGCAAGTTATTATTCCCTTGCTTTTTTCACTATGATAGTAAATTACCTATCCCATGTGCATTTTTATGCTTTCTAGTGATTTATTCAAATTATTTTTTATGCACATTGTTGGCTTTATCTTCTGAGATGTGTGCCTCGACATAATGGATCATGTTAGTGTATGAATAAATCATGTCTTGCATTAGCACCGAGTAAAAAGGACTACGACAGAGCCCTCCAAGGAAAACTCCTTATAGTAGCTCGAGGCCTACCCTTGGGATTTAAGGAGCTTTGGAGACGAACCTTTGGAAGTATTCCTTAAGCGATTCTCCATCATTCTGGCAAATCCCTCAAAGGTGGGAAGAGTCTTTAACAATTCTTTGATTAGTTATAAATTGTTCGATAAAAAGTATGCTAAGCTTAGCAAAAGTAAGAATAGTTCCAGTCAAAAGAGAGAAGAATCATGTGTGAGTTTATCCTTTAAGAGTAATAAAAAAAATTGCAAACGAGGGCATTTGAAGCTCGTTGAATATGCATAATAGTTTTATAATGATTAATATATTCCTAAGGGTAAGATGATCCATCGTAAGAATCTATGTTAAGCAATTTGAAACCTATTGGAATAATGGGATGTTAAAGAATGACTTCAATTAAGGACGATGACTCTTGAAAGTCTTGATGATGAAGGTGTTCTTTCATCTCATAAAGATAAATCCTCTTAAATCAGACATCATAGTTCATCACGTAAAGTGTTGTGTGTGATTTCAGCAATGTGAGGTTGGATCAAGTCCTTGACGATGGCCAGATGAACACTGGTTAGCCAACCTGTACGAAAGCTAGTCTTGTCAATAAGGTTGAGGTCCTGGCTATAACTAAGGGTGTCAAAATTGAGTATCGGATCTGGTTAGAGTCAAACCAAAATCGTGTATCGAGTTAGGTTTGGGTCGAACCCAGAATTGACAAAATGGGTTGACCCAACTAGACTTGAATTTATAAACTAGTCAAAAATTTAGACCTAAACCTGACTTATCGGATTATCGGGTTGACCAGATCCGACCTAAGTTGGTGTGCTTCAAGCATTAAGCGCGAGCGTGAGAGTGCACAAGTGTGGGTGAGTGCACAAGTGAGCACATGCACGACTTAGTACACGAGCGAGCGTGTGCTACTGCGAGAGCAGGCGACGCAGCGAGGGCAGCCTAGGCCGCATGGCAGGACATCTTGAGGGTGTTACAGCCTGCGGGTGTGGGTGATGTGTTATGCATGTGGGTGCACTGTGCTGAGGCCTACCCGGAGGCTGGAGGGACCGGGCGGAGCGGGTGCACTGTGCATGTAGTGCGGGTTGCAGGTTATCATGGAGAGGGTTTTAGGATCAATCATGAGTCAAAATCGGGTTACTAGGCTAATCCGAACCCTGCTCAATTTTTCAAATGGGTCAAAAAATGAAACTCAAACCTGACCGATTTGTTAAACGGGTCAATCCTAACTTGAATTTTTTCGATTAGCTTCTTGTGTGGGGTCAATATTTGACACCTCTAACTTTACAAAGGATGGAGCCTTAATTTAGGGCAAGGGGAAATTTTTTTAGTCGAACAACCCCATTAAGTAGAATATCTCAAAGGAGATAGGTCCCTACCGATTGTGTAACTGCAAGCTGCTGTGTCTCTCGAAGAAGTTGAAGGATTTGATTTTTATATTTCTCGATTTTGTGAATACGATCTTTCAAGGATGTTTCTGATGTCGCTTTCCCAACAAGATTTTTCCCACCAATGTAGAAAGAGTCATATGTCTGGCATACCTAATTCATAGATTTGACCTTAGACTAATTTAAGTTGGAGTGGAAAGCCCTGTCGTTTATGTGATTATTACACCTATTAGTCATTGAATGATTGATAGTTGTGCTTACAATGATGGGATTAGTTCTCACCGACAACATCAAACTGTCTGTGTTAGATAGTCGTGCATCGTTAAGACAAAAAACTCTCTCTTCGGTTGCAAATCTATCAAGCCGCAACATGCTTAATTCATTTTTAAAATTGCTCATATTAGCAAAAAAGACAACCCAAATTCTCCTTACATCCAAATACCCCCAAATAATATCATAATAAAAGAAAAATGTAATTTTATATGAGATCCTAGTTTAACTAATGTTTATTTGGATGCCCGTCCAGGATTACTCTATATTTAGAAACGTTGAATAACAGTCATGAATAAATGTAATATATATTAAATTCATTAGAAAAACAGTACAAAAATTGTCGTGCCATTTTCCACAGACCGCGGCGAGAAGCACTCTGCATTGATTATCTATCGAAGCAAAGCTCATTAATGGAGGACTGAGAAGAAAATCTTGTCGCTTTCTTCGTAGTTTAAATCTCACTTTCATTGTTTTTTCTCTTCTAATCAATCTTTTTATTATCCAAAAACTGCCATGAAAATTAAAGCTCAGGAAATGCATCTTCTTGACTGCAATAAGGCCTCGAAAAGGCTGAAGCAGAAGTTTCTCTAAGATTCTGAACTACCAGACTCATGTGATAATGGCGTGGTTTCCGCTGCCCAGCGAAGCTTCTCCACCGTATTCTCTCTCTCTCTCTCTCTCTCTCTCTCTCTCTCTCTCTCAATGCCAATTCGATTATATTCAGCTCAACAGCAATATTCTAAGTAACTTCTATTGAGCGTGTTCATGCCCAGACTACCTCAAAAAATGCTATGATAACAGATAGGCAAAAACTTGCCTTTTCTCCTCTCCTCACTATCTATTCCTCTACATCTCCTTCTACCTTTCCTTTAAGTGACCATATACAAGCTTTTGTCAATGAGAAAAGCAATGGCAGTGTTGTGCTTGGCCGCCATGGCCATGCAAGTAATCCACCATGCGAGCTCCGGTACACCGGCGTTCGTCATGGCCGCTTGGAATTCACCTTTCGTTCACTTGTCTCCCTCCCCACAACCGGCGGCCGCCGCGATGAACTTCAACAATTTTAACACAGCAATGTCCAGCTTTCGCAGCAATGGCAAAGGAGTTGATGAAGATGATGGAGATGAAATGAGAAAGGCACCGACTGGAGCTAATCCTCTTCACAATAGATAGGCCTTCTTTAATTTTTTTCTCTTTGTTAAACTTTGATTTGTCTGAACATTTCTTCTTGTAGCATTTAGTCTCATAGCTTCATGCGCTCCACTGTTTTGTTTTGTGAGTTCAACTTAATTATTTTGCGGTCGATCTATGTTGATTAATCTTTTTTTTTTTTCCTTTGTAAATTAAGATGCATGTATGGTATTGCAATTAGAGTAATGATTTATTCATAAATTTTTCTTTCATATGAATTATGTCTTGACCTTATGGCAAAAATTTAGGTAAAAGATCAAGTTTATGGTTTCATTTGAGACAGATTTTTTATTGTTTTGTAAAAAGCTTTTTGGTACAAAAAACTTAAACTTTTGTACTAGAAAGCCGCTTTAAGAAGCAGTAAGAAAGCCGTTCCAAACAAAATTTAAATCTATGCAAGATTGTATTTGTTGTTGTATATAATGAGTTTTTCTTGTGGATAAATAAGTTATGATCTTTCTTTTGCTTGTAAAATTTGATTTATAAAACTAATTTTTCCTATTTAATATGAACTTTATTTTCCAAAAAGGTAAATTTAAATGGATTAGTAATCAAGTAAATTTTCTTTGTAATTATTTTGTAATCAGGATGTAATAAGTAGGGACAAATATCCTATGAGGTACTTAGAAATGCCTTAAAATGCTTCTTATGATTTTTTAATTAAAATTTATGATTAACAATAACAAGTCTCTTATCAAATTTGAGAGTTCAATTTTATTTTCATATAAAAAACTATGCATTTTTAAAAATAAACCTCTATCAAGGATATATATATATATAAAGAGAGAGAGAGAGAGAGAGAGAGAGAGAGAGAGAGAGAGAGAGAGAGAGAGAGAGAGAGAGAGAGAGAGAGAGAGAGAGGGGGTTTTTTTGCATTAAAAATATCAATTTATAGTAGATGAATGATCTTGGAAGTATAAAATATTTGATTTACAATTCAAGATGTTCATCTATCACTTTCAAGATCAAGAGGAATTCTTGGTGGAATTTGGTAACTCTTTCTATGTAAGATGAGTGATGATGCACTCCCCCCTATATATAAATCATTAAATCCACATCTTTTTTTGTTTTTTGTGCATAAAATGAACCAATCGAAAAGTGTTAGACATCTCTTCTTTGATTGTTCTACCTAAATAATCTTGAATCAATGTATTGATCTACTTGGGGAAGTGAAGCTCTATTAATATATAAGATTCTTGTTGGAGAAGTAGATAGCACCCTTTATTTATTTATTATTGCATAATTGGATGAGTAACAAGATGGTTAATCTGTTTTCCATCTTTATAATTGGACCTTCTTACATTTATTTCATTAATCAAGAAGGCTGTTAATAACTTAGATGAGTGTATTTACTAATTTAAAAGCTCATTATATTACATATTTTTAGATCATATTTTTCAATTATAATTTAGGCATGTGAACGTGATAATTTCTCTATTATGAGAGCTCAATATGAGATTTTTTTTTGAGATATTTAAGTCAATTAAGGCAAATTCACACACACATCACATACGCAAGACTCGAACTCAAAACCTCTTGGTTTATAGTCAAAGCTCCCAACCAACAGACACAAGATGAGATGTGTACAAAAAATGAGAATATATTTAACTTGCCTTCTTCTAGCAGGTTGATGCAGAATATGTTCTATTTATTTATCATTTTATTTGTTTTTTACATCAACCAATTTATATAATCTCCAAATTTACAATATAAGATCTACATAAATATCAAATTTCATCAATTTTCTTGTACACATCAAATATTTGAAAATTTCAATACTGATCACCAATTTTAAAATCATAGAGCACCATATGATATTAATAATCCCTTTTAAAAATATAATTTTAAATATTTTAACAATCAAAGTTATTCAGCTAATACTTCAAAGCATCATATAAATATATCATATATATAATTTCAAGTTATTTGAATCTCTCTCTTCATTCTAAAATTATAATTATTTTCTCATGCATAATGATATTTTGAATATATATAATAGATGATAAAATAATTTTATAAAATTTTAAAATCATATATATATATATATATATATATATATATATATATATATATATATATATATATATATTATATATAATATATAAAATAATTTTATAAAATTTTAAAATCATATATATATATATATATATATGTCAATAATTAATTTAATAGCATGAAAGAAAAGTGGTGATTTTAATCTTCCATTGGAAGGCCATGATACTAAACAAAAGAGGAAATATGATTTTTCTCTTCTTAGAAAGAGAAAAATCTATCATACATATAAACTTAATATATATATATATATATATATATATATATATATATATATATATATATATATATATATATATATATATATATATATATATATATATATATATATGTAGGCCCAAAGAGAAAAAAGATGGCTAAAATGATATGATTTGTCATGCATCCTTGCATGATTTGGGCTTTCAAGTCAACCACTTCTCAAGCATGCTTCAAAGAAATCTCTAGATTTGTATTAGTTGTATTCAATGGATGAACTTGTGATAGACGTTAATTTTATAACTTGCATAAATCTCTAGATTTATTTTTAGTTTATGAAAATCATATTATGATATCTTGTCAAACAACATTCTTAGTTATCCATCTCTTAAATTGTCCTTTTTTTTACTCTCTCTCTCTCTCTCTCTCTCTCTCTCTCTCATGTTGTCATTCACTTTAATAGGAACAATACTATTTTTATTGAGTGTTGATAAGTGTAAATTGTGTATTATTTAAGTTATGTTAAATTCAATAAAAATATATTATTTTAGTTTTGTTTGTAAAAAAATTATGCCAAAAGGCAAAATATTATTAGACAGCTTCATAGTGCCGACAAGAATAACACTACATCGTCGTATCAATCAACGTCGAAGCGCTAATTTCAACACGACAGTGCTGGCATTCTCTATTTCCAAGCACCATTGCGTCACAAATGTTAACATTGAAATGCATCATAGTGTTGTTGCGCCCAAAAACAACACCGCTATATTGGGTGTCTCAAAAAGATTCACGTAGAAGTGCGCCTGAATGGATTTCTAAGCATCATAGCGCTAATGATTTTACAACGCCGCTATGGAGAAGTTATAACTTCTAAAGCCATATTGACTTGACAAAAAGATGGATCGATTTGGGCAGTATCCATGACACACCATCCAGCGTCGCAATGGAACCAACATTACAGTGTCGAGCACTACAGGAAAAACGCTGAAAACCGGCAGTTTTTTCCGGCGGTTAGTCTAGATTTACCGGCGGTTTTGAATGTTACCGGCAGTCTAACGGCGGTTTGTAAACCGTCGGAAAAATTGGTGTAAGAAACCATTTCCGACAGCGTTTTACCGGCGATTTTTTGTTGCGGCGGTTGTCCGGTGGCTACTACCGCCGGTAACCACCGGAATTTTAACTGTCGGTTTGCCGGCGGTTAGACCGCCGGTATTGTAACCGCCGGTAAGCCGCCGGTCACGTTACCGGCAGTTTTTCGGCGGTTTAAAACTGGGTGTATGAGGTGATTATATCGCTCAATTCTGTTTTAACAAATGCTTCTTTATTTCTTCGGAACTGATGATTAGCATTTAGAAACATACGATGACAATCAAATCAAGTATTTTTCCCTCCATGTTTTAATGTGAAAGCTTTACTGTTCTCCATACAGTAAGGACATGCTAATTTCCCTGCTGTGCTCCAACTAGACAACATACTATAAGCTGGAAAATCACCGATAGTCCACAGCAAAGCAGCTCGAAGGAGAAAATTTTGTTTTATTGATATGTCATATGTGAGCACTCCTTCCCATAATAATTTGAGGTCATCAATTAATGGTTGCAAATAGATATCAATCTTTGCCTTCGGATTATATGGTCCAGGTATAATCAGAGTTAAGAACATGAACAGAGTAGTCATACACATCTCTGGTGGCAGGTTGTATGGTGTTAATATAACTGGCCAACAAGAATACGGAGTAGCTGTTTGACTATAAGGAGTAAAACCATCAGTACATAATCTCAATCTTATGTTGCGGGGTTCAGCAGCAAATGAAGGATGCACTCGATCAAAATGTTTCCACGCTTCAGCATCTGATGGATGAGAAAGAACATCACTTTTTGCTACTTTCTCCTTATGCCATCTCATATGGCCTGCTGAACTCATTGATGCATAGAGCCGCTGAAGTCTTGGAATGATTGGTAAATAAAACAAACGGGAATATGGCACATCTTTCTTTGGACGACGTTATTTTCCCGAGTTTTGCTTAAAACGATGAGCATTGCAGCTGTGAAAAATAACTTCTGCTGCATCATCCTTATAGTATAACATACATCCATTGATACAACAATCAATCTTTGTAGCAGTGAGACCCAGCTTGGATACTAATTTCTTTGTTCGGTACAAGTCTGAGGGAATTAAATTATCAGCCGGATTAGTTTCCTTCATAAGACCAATAACGTCATTAAAACACTCACAAGGAATATTATATACTCAGTTTTAATACTTAGCATCCTCACTGCAATGGATAATTCCGAATGCGTACTGCAACCTTCCCAAATTGGCTTTTGAGCTGAATGTAATAACTCAAAGAATTTTTGTGTCTCTGCATTTGGTGGCTCTTCCACATTAGACCTTAAATTATGACCTGCTACATCAAAAATAAGGTCTTCATAGGGTCTACTCATTTGATCTTCATCAAATGTTTCATAAGCTGTAGATGAACCGGCATGAGCATCTCTATGTTGCTCGTACTCGCCATGTGATGTCCAAATGCAATAGTTTGGAAGAAATCCCCTACGATATAAATCAAGCTTCACATCATCGGGCTTTAGGAATGGTAGATTTTTATGCTTCAAACACGGACATCTAAACATTTTATCAAACTGAAAGGAAGGTAGTTGAGATGCAACTTGAATGAAAGTTTCAACTCCCTCTATAAATTCAACTGTCAATCCTTTTCGACCCGGCAACAATCTGTTATACATCCAATATCTCTCTTCTTGGATAGTCATTTGCACGTTGAAGTAAACGTACCCTACATGTTTGAGGCATAAACAATCTGTTATACATCCAAATAGATTTTTATGCTTTGAAGGACTTAATCATGCTCTAAAAGAACAAAAGCTTATCCATATGTTGCATTTAAATAAAATAAACGCATAGATTTGATTTGGGGCCTAAAGGGGCAAGGTGGTCAACCCTGGTTGACTTGGTCAACCGGGTTGACCCAGGGTACAAGTCTAGGCCCAACAGACTCGACTCGACTCTCTGAACCCATTGGAGAGAGTCTTGGGGTTCGACTTGGTCAATTTGACCAAGTCAACTCTTATTAATGTCTTGATCACCCAATACCATAATCCCCTCACAAGGTCTATTACAACTAAAAGTACACATCATATATTCAGTTATAGATCTATTGAAGCGAAAACCTTATAAACTTTATAGTTGACCTCCATAATTCATGTTTTCCTTCAACTCCCTTTCTAGTCTTATCAACATGAAGAATATCATCAGTAAAAAGCATACACCAAGGTACATCCTCTCACAAATGTCTAGTGAGAACATCTATGAGTAAATCAAAAAAGATATGGACTTCTTGCTGATCCTTGATATAATCCAACCGAAATAGGAAAATACTTGATCAAACCACCATGTATTTGAACACAAGTAATAGCTCCTACATACATATCAATAATGATTTAAATATAAGCATTATTAACTCCTTTCTTCTTAAGAACCCTCCATAGCACTTCTCTTGGAATATTAACATATGTTTTCTCTAAATAGATAAATATCATATATAGATCCTCCTTATTCTCATTATATTTCTCCATCAAACCTCTCAAAAAATGTATGACTTCCATTGTAAACCAACCAAGCATTAATCCAAATTGATTTTGAGAAACTTTAGTATTACACCTAAACCTATGCTCCATAACTCTCTCCCACATTTTTAAAGTATGAAACTTTAACTAAAAAGATAATATAACATGGAGTAGCACCAAATAATCAAAGAAAAACCATAAAAAATAACCTTAAAATAGAAATCGGATTGTTTGGGGTCGGAATCGGTCGGGCGTCGGAGTAGACTCGTCGGCGGCGGTCGGACTGGGGTTGGCGGCGGTCGGACTGGGGTCGGCGGTCGGAGTTCCTTCGTCGGGGGCTGATCGGACGAGCGGAGGAGCGAGCGACCGAGAGAGAGAAGGAAAGAGTGAAAATGAAATGAGCGGAGCGAGGCGGCTCGTATTAGGGCTTTTATCGGCGGTTTTTCGGCGGTCTGGACCGCCGGAAAAAAATCACTTATCAACGGCAGTTTAGACCGCCGGTAAACCGCCGGTTCATATTGATGTCTGGCGGTTTTCCGGCGGTCTGGACCGCCGGATCAAAATCACTTATCAACGGCGGTTTAGACCGCCGGTAAACCGCCGGTTCATATTGATGTCCGGCGGTTTATCAGCGGTTTATAGACCGTCGGTATTACCGGCGGTGTATCGTAGGTAAGCCGCCGGTTTGGCCATCGTTAGAGTCCGACGGCTAGACCGCCGGCGACGCCGCCGGTAATACCGACGGTCCATAAACCGCCGGTGCAAACCGCCGGTATTTGACATTTTTCCTGTAGTGGAGGCGCTAGTTCATTTTGCACCGTAGAAATGCCGGCCACCTTGTCCTGTGTAGCAATGCTTGAGTTTGATTAATTATGTTCTTATTATAAATAGATGTCAATTCTATTATTTATGGAGCTCAGCTTCTTGAGTGAAAATTTAGTAATTTTCAGTGTGTTCCTTTAGTGCCCCCTTAGAGTAAAGTCTAAGGGAGACTAGGAAACTGCAAGATATAATCTCTGGAGAGTTTAGCATGTGTTTATATAAGCAACTTTATAAGTGGTGAAAGGAGTGTAGAGAAAATACTTTGATCTTTCTAGGTGATAAAACTCTACTACTTCTCTTGTACTTTATTCTTTTATATATAAAATAAATATGAGTTTGCTTATTATTTCTTCCATGTCTGGCTAGATTTCTTATTTTAGGCTGATGGTATAAATAGCATATTAAGTACTAATGAAGACTCTTATTCTTTAATAAAAATGTGTATATTTTCTATATCTCCCGCTCTTTATTTAATTCATACAATGGTCATGTGCGTAGTTAAAACCTAATATAATATATAGCCTCGACGAAGGAATATAAGAAATATTAAAAAAAAGGAATACAAGAATAATTAGAAATATTGAAATGGAATATTGACTTGCTTATACAATGAATATATATTTTATATTCTAGGTTCTATGGAGATAGTAAAACTGTAATAAGATTAACAATCTTTTTTTTTCACTCCTATAAGCTCAATAGAGATCTAGGATTGCATATGCTCTAATCCTGTCTATAATTAAATTTCTTTCTAGGAAAGATATGTAATTTACATGCATTAGTACAAAACATTTTTATTAAAATTGTATTGGTCATTTTTACTTTTTTTTATTCAGTGGTAGGAAGTCAAAAATGTCATTTTTATTTTAGTAGAATAATTTCATAAAATTGGAGTAAGCAGTAGAAGTTTTATTATAATTTAGCATAACACTTCCTCATGGGTTCGACATTCTATTATATCACTTTATTATTTCATTAGACACATATACCTGCGTAAATTAGTGGGCTGTTATAAATTTTATATAAGAAAAAACTAATCATATTTCAAATTTTAGCAAGTTTTACATTATATTACCATTAACTTCTCACATTTGCATTGCCCCCTATCAAGTCTTTGGTTTCATTGTCAGGGAAGTAATGTGCTTATTATAATTTATTATATTGTTGAAATAAGTGCATAGTTAGACCTACTTATATCTTTATTCTATTTGCTAAAAATTTTGAAAATCTAAAAAATATTTGATTTTATTGTTTAGTTTTTTATTTTTAGGTTGTGTATCTTTATTGTATACTTGGTAGATCTAGTAAGCAACCATTACTATTTGATCCAGAAATAAAATGGATCCTTATTAAAATTTTAAACTCAAAAAATTTTTAATAATGTCTAACCCAGTTCAAGATTAGGATCATGCTAGACCACTTAGGGAGTATTCTAATCATGTAGTAGAAGGAATCCATTAGAGTATCAATAGATATACTATCCAAGCAAATATTTTTTAATTAAAATTGGTCATTATGCAAATGGTTCAAAAGTTCTAGTTTGGAAAAACTCTTGTAGAAGATCCTAACTTATATATTTAGGAAGTTTCTTAAAAATCTATGTAACTTTTAAGTATAATGGTGTTAGTGATGATGTCATTAGACTTAATACTGTTTTCATTTTCTCTAAGGGGTAAGGCTAAAATATGGTTAAAGTTATTGCCCATGGGCTCTATAAGCACTTGGAATAGGTTGGCATATAAATTCTTAGCAAAATATTTTTCACCTTTAAAAATCATTAAACTTAAAAATGACATATCACTTTTTTTGCCTAGTCTGAAGGACAATCAATTTATGAAAGTGTGGAGAGATTTAAGAAGATGCTTAGGAAATACCCTCACCACATTTTACCTGATTGGTTGGTTATTCAAACCTTTTATAATAGATTTGTAGGATCTCTTAGGTCAATCATAGATGTTGTAGCTAGAGATTCTTTAATATTAAGTCATTTATAAATGCTTATAAATTAATAGAGAAAATTATTACTAATAATTTTCAGTGGCTTACTAATAGAGTGAATCCTAAGAGAGTAGTTAAAATTTATGAGTAAGATACTTTATCAGTTCTTACCACTTAGTTGTTATTTCAAATAAATTACATACTATTGAAGTTAACTTAGGACCAGGATCATCTATATAACTGGAATAAGAAATTCATCTGAATTCTATTAAGGATACTATTTCTTTAGGGATTAAAAATGTGAATTTGATTAGAAGACAAAATAATTCTTATCATAATACTTACAATCCAAGATGGAGGAATCATCTTAACTTTAATTGGTTCAATAATATTTGTGAAAATAATCAATAGAATTCAAGACAATCAAATCTAGGAGGAAGCTGGAATAATCCTCAGTAATCTGTTGTGAATCCTAGACCTTCTTACCCTCCATGATTTAATCAAAATAACAGGTATGAGAATAGAAAGTCGCATTTGAAAGAGGTAGTGATTCAATTAATAATTTAATTACAAAGTCAATATTTTTTAATTAAAAAACTTAAAAGCTCAATTAGGATAGCTTATAATTTCTTTTAATAGTAGACCTCTTGGGACACTCTTTAAAAAAATTGAAATAAACCAGACTTGAGGAGTGATAGTAATGTACCTCAGCCAAATTGATAAATGTAGAAAAGTCTAATAAAGACTATAAACTTAGAACTATTTAGGAGGTAACCTACTTGTGTTTGGTATTTTCAATTATTTTTAGTATACTGTATTTATTTTATGTTGTTTATGTCTGATTAAATTTTTTTATGTTTAAATTATTGCATATTGTTCTCTATAGTTATTACACTTGATTACCTATTTAGCCAACATAAATTATGTTAAATTAGGATAATAACAAAATTCTAAATTATATTTTGAATAAATATTACATAATAATTCATATTTTAAAAAACTTAACAATTAACTAATCTAGCTAGATCATTTAAGTTATTGACTTAATTTTGAATTTAGAACTATATATTAACTTATATTGACAACTGAATTAAAAAAGAATAAATGATTTTAACAATTAATTATGTGTAGATTAAATTAGAGAAATTATAGCTAAACTTGAAACTGTAACTAGATATTTTTTTTTTTGAATTCTTACATTAATTCAATAGGATTGTAAGAGAAGGAAAATAAAAAATTGATATTTAAAATCATTAAGCATGTACTTCCCAAAATAGAAAAGGGAAGAAAAATGTAAAAAATAATAAAAAAAAGTAATATGGAAATTATACAAAATAAAAAAAGATAAGTAAATTAAAAAATTGGTATCAATTATAGCTTGATTTTAATTACATCCTATTATTTAACTAAAAAGAACCATATATATATATATATATATATATATATATATATATATATATATATATATATATATATATATATATATATATATATATATATATATATAGTGCATATGATAGTACACTTATGAATTCCTTATTTAAACTATGAGTGACTAATCCTTAGACTACATTATTCTTTATATATTCAGAAGTAAATTTTATATTTTCAAATATAGTGAATAAATTTAAAATAAGCATTAGCAATGATGATTGGTTAGGATAAATACTACATCTTTTTAAATTTGAATTATAACTTATTCGTTCCAAATTAATTCTAGATTATGTTGTATTATTCTATATTTTGATATTTTTAAATTATCAATTTTTACTTTGGCTATTAAAGTGATCAAGAAGTGAATGTAATTGTTGTTTCAGGACAAGCAAGAGTTTAAGCTAGGATGAATTTGATAAGTATAAATTATGCATTATTTTAATTATTTTATATTTAGTAAAAATATATTATTATAGTTATGTTTGTACAAGAATTGTGCAGAAAAAAATAAAAAATTTAAGTGTTAGACAGTGCTGCAGGGTCAAAAAGAATAACACTGCAGCGTTATATCGATCAATGCCAAAGCGCCATTTTCAATGTTGTGGTGCAGACCTTCTCTATTTACAAGTGTCGTAGTGTCACAAATATCAGTGCTGCAATGCATCACAGCGTTGTTGCACCCAAAAATAGCACCGCATCATTGGTATCTCAAAAAAAAAAAAAAATCTTGTAAGAGCGCCAGCCATTCAAACGTCGTAGCACTAGGATGTCATTCTAAGTGTCGCAGTGCTTATGATTTTACGACACCATGGTGGAGTAGTTATAACTTCTAAGAGTCATGCCAACTTAATGAAAAGATGCATTAATTTGGGTAGTAATCGTGCCACATCATCCACATCGTAGCAGAGCCACATTACATCGTCGAGGTACTAGTTCATCTTGCACCGCCGCAACGCCACCTTGACTAGCACCATGGCACTTGAGTCTGATCATGTACTTACTATAAATAAATGCTAGTTTTATTATTTATGGAGTTCAACTCCTTGAGTAAAAAATTAGTACTTTTCAGTGTGTTTTTTAGTGCTCCTTTAGAGTAAAGTCTAAGAGATGCTACAAAAGAGCAAGATACAATAAGTGGTGGAAGGAGTATACATAAGATATTTTGATCCTTCGTGGTGATAAAATTCTACTATTTCTCTTATACTTTATTCTTCTATGAATAAAATGAATATGAGTTTGCTTGTTATTTCTTCATATCCTATTTTGGGTTGATGATATAAAGAGTATATTAAGTACTAATGTAAACTCTTGTTTATTAATGAAAATATTGATGTTTTTATTATCTCATGTTCTTCATTTAATGCATATAATAACCATGTGTGTAGTTAAAATCTAATATGATGTATAGCCTCAAACGGAGAAATGTATGAATAATTAGGAATATTAAAATAGAATATTTACATGCCTAAACATAGGATGTTCAAATATTTAGGTTCTATGAAAATAGTAAAAGTGTAGGAAGACTAACAAACTTTTATTTACTCCTAAAATCTCGACAGAGCTTAGGAATGCACATACTCTGATCCATATCTATAATTAAGAGTCTCATTCGGAAAGATATGTAATTTACATGCATCAGCATAAAATATTTTTATTAAAATTGTATCGACCATTTTTACTTATTTTTATTTAGTGATAGAAACTCGAAAACTTCATTTTTCATTTCAGTAGGATAAATTCATATAATTGGAGTAAGCAGTAGTAATTTTGTTACAATTTAGCATAATACTTTCTCATGAGTTTGACATGCTACTCTATCACTTTAATATTTGATTTGGCATATATACTTGCTCAAATCAGTGGGGTGTTATAAATTTTATATAAAAAAAAAATCTAAGCATATTTTAATTTTCAACTAGTTTCACATCAGCTCGTATTAACTTCTCGATCGCCAGTGCTAGCCTTTGGTTAAAGAGGGCAAGTACTTTTCAGGATCCTTGTTGGGTAAGCTACTAATTGAGAGAACTATTAAAAGGATGCATAAGGATATAAAATACTATGAGGCCACTAACGTAAGTCTAATATAAAGCCATTGAATATGTTATAACATTATAGTTATGGGCTTATGAAACTATCCCAAAGCTAGGGAAAAAAAGTATAAAGGAAGTGGGTGAGAGAGCACCAAAGATTTTAAGCTGAGTTGCATTAGCATCAAAATGCTTAAAAGCAAAAAAGAATTGTCATTAGTAATAAATAAAAATATAACATGCATTTTGTATGTTGGACTATGTTAATTACAACTATAAATAATCTTTCTTAGTCTCTCTTGGTTGAGATTATGAAAAAACGTGACCACCACATATTTTATAAGTGTGGTGGTCGTGAACTTTTATTACGTCCGGTGTAAGGACGCAGAGGAACGTCCGGTCGGAGGCAAAAATACCGCCAAAAAACTCGGTATTGCTCGGTATTGTTAGGTATTATTTGATAATAATGAGGAATACCGCTCTGTGAAGACCAATACCGAGTTATACCGAGCTGTACCGAGAAATACCGAGTTGTACCGAGTTTTTTCTAGGAAAACTCGGTACAACTTTTGTATAACTCGGTATTTGCTGGGTATAGCTCGGTATAACTCGGTATTGGGTCTTCAAATGATGGTATTCCTCGTTATTGTTTGGTATTGATCGGTATTTCTCATTTTTTGGCGGGAATTTGCCTCCGACCGGACGTTCCTCTACGTCCGGTCGGAGGACGTAATAATTGTTCTGGTGGTCGTACTGAAGAAAAAGCAAGATGAAGAAAAATTAGTTACTAGTCAATCCACGCACTCCTATGATCAGGTAAAGTAGCTTTTTGAAATTGTTAGGGCGCTAAAGACACTACATGAAAATCAATTATTACCGGCGGCATTTTCCGGCAAAAAATGTCATTTTCTAGCGATTTTGTAAATTTTCGACGGCTTTCTGACGGCAAATTTTCCGCCGGTAAAACACGCGCAGGAAAAATATTTCCGGCGGTATTTTCCGACGCCAACAATTCCGGCGGAAAAAAGCCGCTGAAAAATATCTAAATTTTAATTAAAAAAAAAAACTGATCTACTGGCCAACCACCCCCGCCCTACCCAGCTGCCCACCAGGCGGCCTACCCTCGCTACCCGCCCTGCCTGCACGAGCTCCCACCCTGCCCACTGCCCGCTGCCCGCCAAGAGGCCTGCCCGCGCTACCCGCCTAGTGCCTGCTTAGAGGCCTGCCCGGGATTCGAACTGAGTCCACTCCTGCATGCTAAGTCCCAACCATTTTGCTGAGAGGGAAAATGTGTTAGAAATATTATTATCAATTATTTAAATTATATCATACGAAAATTATAATTAAAAATTAATAAAAATAAAATATTAAAGTTAATAATTAATTAAATATGCTATTATATTAATAATTAATTAAAATAAACTAAAATTATTAATTAATTAAGAAAAAAAATTGCCTGAAATTTTCTTGAAAAATTAGGCTGCCGGAAAACCGCCGAAAAGTCGCCGAAAATTTTCTTAAAAAATTAGGCCACCGAAAAACCGTCGGAAAGCCACCGGAAATTTTTCTGAAAAATTCGGCCGCCGAAAAGCTGTCAAAAAATAGTCTGCCGGAAAAATCTTTGGGTAATTTACGATTTTTCTTGTAGTGAGAATAACTAACTCATATTAGATAATAATCTGGCAAGATTGGAATAGAAATTGGATGTCATAAGCAATTTCTTCATGGTTCTTGTATAAAAGAAAATAAAGGAGAACGAAGGATATCGAGCAACTCCTTGAAACTAACCCATTCATGTTGAGTAGGGGTGTCAATATTGGACCCGACCCAAGAACCCGACCCGAACTCGACTTGAAAATTTCGGGTTTGGGTTGACCCGAACTCGACTCGAAAATTTCGGGAACCCGGGAATGACCCAGAATGCACACAAGCCCGTATGCCCGGATGCCCCGAGCTCGCCTGCCCCGGCTGACCTGAGACCACCTTCCCCAGCTACCCGGCCAAGTCGCATTGCTTCACGTCCCGAGGCTAGGTCGCGTCGCTTTGCCTCCTTCGCGTCCCGAGGCCATCGCTGCCTTGCCGGGCAGTTCCGCACCGTGTCCCGAGGTTACTGTCGCCGCCGGTCGCGTCAATTCTGCTTTGTGCGCATCCCGCATCACTCACTAGTCTCGCCGACAGCTTCCTCCGGCTTCAGGTACCGCCGGCCGTCGGCTCAATTCCGTGTCCACGGGTCGGGTCGGGTTCGAATCCGAAAAATCGACCCGTTTGCAAAAATATGTCAGGTCGACCCGAACCCGGCCCGTAACCTGAAATTGACAGGTCTAATGTTAAGGTTAAGGATGAGGTGAAAAAGGAAAAGGAGGCTAGTTTAGAGGTTCTTGTCACTAATTTTTCATTTAATAATGTGATGCAAGAGATGAGTGTTGTTAGCTTATCTCTTGTTATTGTATGTACATATAATATGGTGAAATTGACAAAATATATTATTTCATCTCTTGTTGTTGTTTATAGTGATGATGTGAAGTTTATATGAAGACTATTCTATTAGTCTATTATTAGCATAAGTTTTTAACCTTATGATTGTATTACATTGCCTATTGTAATTTTTTTTTTTTTTTGGTAGTGCATAGATACTTTATGTTACATAATAAGATAATGAAGATAATGTTTTCCAAACTCTTATTAATTCAGCATTATTAACCTAGATGAACTATTAAATCAATATTATAGAACAATTATCTCTACATACAATAAGTTGAATAGAAAAGACTCTTTAAAGTGGCTTAGAGCTACAATTATATTCGTTCTTAGAGATGAAGAGAAGTTCTTAAGGTTTTAAGTTGATAGAAATCTCATATATTATCCAATAAATATCGTAGCATATATGAGAACTAACTATTTAATGTATAAAATGAATCAAATTGAAGAAGGCAAAGTTGATAATTATAATTATAGTAATTACAATGCACTTTCATTTCATTGCAATTATTGAATACCATAGCACATATATGTATACTGAATGTTTAATGAATAAAATAAATCAAATTAAAGAAAACAAAGTGGGTGATTATATTTATTTTATAGCAATTCTTTTCTTTGTTTTATTACAATTAATGATCATTGTATCATGATACGGATTATAATTAATGTGTTTATTATGCATCAAATTAAGAAATAGCAAATAACTAAAGTTACAAAGTGACATATATGTGTAAAAAGAGCATATATAGATTAATATGTATATGTAATGAAAAATGAAAAGAATAAAATGAAGCATAATATATAAATGAAAGTATTATAAGCAGAAAATGTATATGCAAGCAAAGACATAAGTTCGCCTCTTTATACCACTGGCTGGGGACTCAATGTATCATACACGTTATATTAGTCTGTTAAATATTTTATATTATTGATAGAATTTTACTAACCGTCTATTCTCATTCCGTTAATTCGATTCTCTGGGGCAGGTTACAAATAACTACCATGATTATACAATATTATATCAATTTTAGATTCTGACCCGAACTAAGTAGTTTGATTGCATTCTATTTTACCAAATTTATATTTTATTGTATTATAAATTATGATTGCACTCTCATACATTAAATTAAAAATTATATATTATAATTTCTTCAAATCATATTTTAATCATATATGAACCATATAAAAAAATTAGGTGCATTTTTTCCTAAATAATATTATGAATATATTTCTCCAATATGATACATTATGAAATAAAATTTGCCCTCTCAAGGAATAACTGGTGCAAGAGATACAAAAACTCACATGCAGCTTGATTGCAGTACTGCAAAATATCAAATCTTGAACTAAATATCAGCTCAAAATCATATTCAATCTCTAAGTGAGACAGCTGACTAAGAGGGCTCTATCCATTCTCAATTGAAGTTAGAGTTCACCTCATTCATCTCAGTTCAAGTTCAATTTTAATTAAAACTGATTTGATTTTAATCAAAATTTCACCTTTTTTAAGGAAAAAAATATTCAACCATATAATTGATTTTTCATATATATATATATATTCACAAGCTGGCAGAGTCATCTTAGATGATTTAAGTTTTGTTTGAAACGGCTTATTTACTGCTCCTTCTCCTTAAAGTAACTTTTTAGTACAATAATTAATGTTTTCAAGAAGCAATAAAAAAGCCATCCCAATTTAAATCTTAGTCACTAAAAACATCAGCCTCCATAAGACCTTTTAGGAGAATGAATATATTAGATCCATCCTACATTAAGAAAGATAAAGATAGATCTAAAAAAAAATATTAGAAAGTATTTAAAAAATATATTAAATTTAAATGAGAATTTGATTCCTAAACATATAGAAAAATGATCCACTTCAGCAACCCCACAAGATGATAATGGCTTGTTGTTATTGTTGTAGAGCCAAATTTTGCTCATTAATCAGCTCAGTGATTTCTATCAAGCTCAATCAAAGCGAAAGCCAAATTTTACAGCAATCTTTGATCTTCAAATCAAATTCACAATCACTCTTTGCAGAAGTTAGAACTCAACTTTACCTTCAGACCAGCCCAGAAGGCCAATGAACACAGTAAACCATTTCTATAGTCAGTAGATGTAATGCCATTAAAAAAAAAAACCTCAACTTAACAAAACAAATCAAGCATCAGAATTTCAGTAGAAGATATGCGTACAATATCGTATCTGCTGCAAAATCTGACAATTCAGCTTCTGAGAGTGATGGAATAGATCATAATACAGTAAGTTAAGCAATCACATTAAGCAAAGCATTCAGTACAGCTTCTCTGGTTGGAAGAGCAGGAATGGCTCCCCTCTCTGTAACTGTAAGAGCTCCACATGCATTTGCAAATTTAAGAGCTTCTCTCAGTCGATCCTCATCCTGCACACATTAAAACAAAGAGTTAATCCAGTAACAATCTGTGATACATTATAAAGCATATACATATTTCGACAGTCTAGGTTCAATCTTAGATTTTGTTTGGGACAGTTTTTTTGATGTTTTTTTAAAACGGCTTTCTATTACAAAAACTTTTAATTCATAAAATTTTTATACTAAAAAGTTGTTTTAGAAAGTAGTAAAAAAAGAAGTCTCAAACAAAGCCTTAAACTCATTCGATTTTAGCTAATGTCGTAGAGGATTTTCGGGCTAGACGCAAGCAGGGCAGGCACAAAATTGCCATGCAAATAAAATGATAGCCTCCTATTATAATTTAGACAAACTTAAAAATAAATTATTAGAAAAATATAAGCAGATATGCAAGAAATCTTCATGGCAATTATTCGCACTTGCATCAGGTTTTCATGTAAACCAAATTTAGAATGTTGGCTGGCAGATTCTTCTAATATCTGCCTTTTATAACCCGCCAGGTCCAAATGGAACTTATTGTCTGCCAGTAACATATGTGATCCCTCTCCTCGTTCTCCACCATCCCTAAATGGAGAGAGATTATTCTGTGCGGACACCGGATCATCCGGAGACGAATCAGAGCATACCACGTCATCCGGTACATAGCCGTATTACACAACAAAAGGGTGACGTGGCGCGCTCTAATTTGACTCCGGACGATGTCCGGTGTCCGCACAGAATAATTTTTCCTATATGGAAGGGATCCATCTAATTCCTGTTAGTTGCTGTCCAACCTGCTCTAAATGGAAGGGGGAATAATTAAATACAAAACCATGTATACATTAATGTTGATTTTTCCTGGTTGAGTGTTGTAATGTTCTGATAGTTCATCTTGTTGTAGTAAATCTAGATAACACCACTTTATTTCTATCCTAAGATTATGTATTTTTACTAATTCCTTCCTTAAGAATATTGGAGTTAAGTTGTATTAAAAGTTCCAGCATTCGGCTGGATTAAAGTAGAAGAATGAAATAATAGTTTTCTAATTTCCTTTCCTCTCTACCTTTCTATCTTCTAACAATCTACTCAAATAAAAAACTAAATGTTTATTTCTTAATCAACTAAGCAAATATCTCAAGTCATGTATGAAACCTGTACAGACAAAGAGAAAAAAAATATAAGCCCAACACAAAAAGCTCTTTGTTAAGTCACTGCCCTCTCAGTAACCCATTGTCTGATTGCTTCTCCCTCACCTACTCGCTCACTCATTGTTGTTCCCACATCAATTCGTGCATATCCCTCACGGACCTACTCAATTGTTGCTTTTCCCAAATTAATTCAATCAGCTGTTTTTTGCTGTTTGGAGGTCAGATTCGCATCAAACTTGTTGCTCTTTGCTATTTGAGCATAAATTCAGGTTCCCATTGCAAGAAGGTAGAAGTGTTGGAAGAGGAGATTGGACAATTAAAAACTGTAATTTCAGATCTCCACGCTCAACTTTTAGAAGTCAAAATTAAATTTCAGTCATCCAAGAGAAGATGGATGAGAATTTTTTCGGCCTAAGGGAGATGTTGAAGAAGTTGCTCGAGGGCCAATTCAAAACGACATCATCAGAGGCGAGGGAAGCCTCTAGCAACCCAGAAAGCGGGGAAAACTCTAATCCAATAAGGCGAAGGGAAAAAAAGGAGATGGAGACTCGAAAGAGAGAAGAGAGAATACATCTCCTAGAACCTATTCCTAGGGAAGAGCTAGGTAGAGGGTATGGGGAGAGGCATTAGGAGGTAGGGCAAGAACGAAGATGTGATTATTTGGAGAGGAGAAGAGCGAGATTTGAAAGGCAAAGGGATAATTATGACCAAAGGGGGGCTGAATTTGAAAGATGAAGGGTTTGTTATGATCCAAGGGGGGCTCAATTTGAAAGGTGAATGTGTGAATTTGATTAAAGGCTTGGGTATGAATGTAGAAGGGATGATTGGGGCACTTGGGGGGAACCACCCGCTTGGGTAAGGAGAAATTATGAAGGGAACATAGGGAACAGAGGCGATTTGAGGGTGAGGAAACTAAAGATGTCTATTTTTGAGGAAGAGGATATCCATGAGTGGATCTACAAAGTGGAAATGTACTTTATCATCAATAGGTTGACGGAGGGGGAGAGACTAATGATAACCGGGATGTGCTTGGAAGGGAAAGCTTTAGCATGGTACCAGAGGAGGGATACGAGACAATCGATAAGGACCTGGAGGGAGTTTAAGGACTGCCAGTTGGAACGTTTCCAAACCAGAAGGGGAGGGGACTTCTATGAGCAGTTCTTTGCTTTGATATAGGAAGGGGCAGTGGTGAAGTACTGTGAGCAATTCGACTGCCTTGCCAGCAGGTTGGATCAGCTTCCAGAGATTGTACTGGAGGGGAACTTTATGAAGGGAATGAAATCAAAGATCCGCGCAGCGGTTAAAGTGATGAGGCCTCATGACTTGGGATAGGTTATGGAGCTAACTCAGTTAGTGGAGGATCAGAGGCACCTGGAGAGAGCAACAGGAGGCAACAGCTCGGGAGGCTCATATAAGATTACCACCATCTTTCTGGCACCCAAGGAGCCAACATCGGATACTCTCAAGGAGACTTTGAAGGAGAAGACTGGAGGAAGACCTGGGGATAACTTCAAAAAGCACATATAGCAGTTATTTTGGCATCATAGAAATTAGATAGACAATGTAGAATTTTATTAACTTTTTCAGAATTGCTAAGTTATCTACCTAATGCGGGCAAGAAAGTGATAATTTGGGTGAACCTAATATACATTTCAAAAATATATTCATTAGGTTTCATGTAAACTAATTCATAATCATGGAGCAGAATGTTCAAACTAGATTATTTCACTTTATTTGTTCATTCATATGTTATGCAAAGCTTATCCAAATTTTTTTCCATTTGTGCAAGTAGATACAAGCATATAATATTCATATTTTAATGCACAGAAAAAGTCATTTAAATATTTTGTATTTAATTGAGTTAAATCTCTGTCCTCTATGCTCTATTTAGAAAAAGGTAGTTCAACTTTAATACCATTTATAAATTGAGAAGATGTGGAATATCCTCCCTGAACTAACATCCATATACAATAATCTATAAATTGCAAGAAAGTAAATATGCGAATTTTCCAAAAATCAAAAAGAATGTTATCAAATAAAGTTGGTCGAGTAATTAAATACACTTACATAGTATTACAATTACCAAAATTAGCCATTGATTGTTTTTCTCAAAAAAATTAAAACTTAGTTTTTGAATCTCGTTTTGATACCACTTGAAAGTTCATGAAGGTTGTTAAACCTCAAAGAACCAGCTCGAGGCTAACCAAAAGAGGGAGAATTGGTATTTTTAAAAATTTTAAACAAAAAGAAAATCTTTTGTAGCCTTTTTAATATATAAAAATAACACCTAAATCCCCTAATGCGGAAGCAGATTAATTTCACAATAACAAAAATCAGAGTTTGTCAACCACACAGTAAATCACAGAAAAATAAAAGTGCAGAAAAATAAGAAAAAAAGACAAAAAAAAAATAGTTCGATCTAACCGACCTATGTCCACTCCCTGGAAACCTCCTTTCTAGGTATTGCACAAAAGTAGTCTCTCTCCTTTTCCCCCAACAGTAAGGTGGAGAAGCCCTTACAAAATCTTTTCATCAACCCGGTGAAGATAGAGAACATGAAATCCTTTTTTCACCCTCCTGGTGAAAGCAGACAACCTAGAATCCTTTTTCACCCTCCTGGTGATGAAAAAGAACCAAGAATCATTTTTCTCCCTCCTGGAAATGACAGAGAACCAAGACCTAGTGTTGTAAAATGTCTCCCCGGAGCCACCAAAAGAATCAAGGCAGAAGCTTGAAGAAGACAGGGAAGAACCTTGCTTGGAATAACCTTGTGAATCCCTCACAACTCTCCCTCACAACCAATCTCCCTCTCTTCTCTCCCAAATCACTCCTTAACTCCCTCTCTATGCTCTCTCAACACACTTAGCAGCATAAGTCTTCGAAGCAAGTCTCAATAAGAGTTTAAATAGAGAGCCTCTAAAAAAGAGGTAAATTTCAATCCGTCAAGACTCTGGTCGTCTAGTACGATCCAAGATCATCATGTACGATTAGTTCAAAGTAATCCTATTAGTATTATACAAGGAGACAAACCCTGTACGATCAGTTCAAAGAGATGACCTAATCGTTCTGGATGATTGACAACATCATCCAATATGATTAGAACAAAACAACATTTTTAGACAATACGAAATGTATTGCTTGTACGAACGATTCAGGAGTTTGTACTGATCATCCAGTACAATAGGCGACGATTGAATTATTGTCCCATGCAGAGCTCGGTTCGTACAATATGAAATTGGGGGTTCTTCATATATGATTAGTTGTAAAACTATGGTATTTCGTCAAGGTTGACAGACGACAATTTAATTATCATCCCATGAATTGCCCGGGTTGGACAGTACGATCGTCACTAATCGTCCTATATAATTTGATTGAATAAATAACTATAATTGTTCTCATAATCACAAGGTCAATTTATGCATGATTGTCATATATCGTATAGTACGATGCATATCGTTGATTAGACAGAGATTTTGAATTTTAAAATATTACCTAAATTGTGATTGGCGGCTATTTTATTAATTATATATGATCGTCTTGTACAATAGGGATCATACAGTACGATGAATTTAATCAATTTTACTTATCACATGTCCCCTAATTAGGATTTTTGGATAGCTGATCGTCCAGTACGATATAAATCATATTGTACGATTAGTTCAGAAAACACTTCTTCCTAACTCACTAACTCATCCCCTTTGAGTGTGTGTGGAGGTTACTTAGCTTTAGGATCTACCAAAATACAAGATTGACTCAAGAAAAACAAGTATAAAAAAGATTGAAAATACAAACTTTAATCCTAGTCTACCCAATCTTTAGCTGATTGAGGTTGCAAGTGAACTGTGAATATGAAATGTTAGTGAGCAAACAAAAAATTAGATATGTAATAAATTCAATTATCAAGAGATATCATAATTAAAAATTCAATAATATTTGTTATCATCAAAATCACAAGACTTGCTTCCAGATTTGCAATACACCCAGCAAGCCTATACTTATTGATGGGACATCTTCATCTTAGCCTGCCACTCAGAGAGCCTAGCCCCCCTTTACCTACTCATGCAGCTAGTAGCCCACAGTTCTACTCTCCAGACCCCCATTTTCCTTCGCCAGATGCCATGCAGAGTTCTCCCTTCTACCCTTACTACCCACCCCCACCTCATGGTGGCCCTCCTACTTATCAATATCAATCATATGTACCGCCATACTATCCTCCACCACCCCCTCAGCTCGCTACATGTTGACCTTTCACCCCAACTGCAGCAGAGTAGGCGACATAAGGTCACATATTGATTGAACCTAACGGTGACACCTACGCACTTATTATATTGTTAATATGCAATTAAAATTGAACAAATAATTGTTCACCTAACATATTTCTTGCAGGTTTCACCCGTTAAAACAACTAACACATAAAATACGGAATATAATACGGAGCAATTATGATACTCCTTATATTTCTTGGAAGGAAGTCCCGAAAGAAGTGTTGGACATGTGATTTAGAGAGCTTGAGATTAGTTATTATACAAATACATTCTATATTATATCTTTTTTACTTGAGCTAACAAAAATATATATATACTATATTTTATGTTTTTAAATGCAAAAATACTATAGAAAATTCATCAATTATCGATGGTCTGGACCGGCGGTTATGTAACCACCGATATTAACGACGACTTAACCGGCGGTTAAACCGCCGGTGTTTACCGACGGTCTAACCAGCGGTTATTTAATTTAACACCGCCGGAATTAACGGCGGTCAAGGTTTAAAATTGCGTATTCGGGTATTGAGGCGTTTTTCGTTCGTGAGGCGAGGCGTAAGCCTCAAGGAGATTTGAGGCGTAAGCCTCAAAATCAAAAAATTGCGTAAACATAAAATAATAAATTTTGTATATACTAATGAGTAAATAATATATAAAACATAAAAATGCACAAGATAAATAGCAATGACATTAACATATCACATAAGAAGTTAAGAACTCACTAGTCATCAGCATTATCATCACTCATCAGTCATCACTAAGGGGGTCTTCATTTGAATCATCATTATGATGAGCTGCTTTCTGCTCTTCCCCCTCTCCTATAGAGTCCAATATCTCCCAATCAGCTTCTTCTTCCTCATTATTAGTTATCTTCCTCTTCCCTAAATAGTAAATATTTTTGAACAATATCATAATGAATAATAGTGTAATACATTAATAAAAGTTTAAGAAAAAAAACTATATTATTTATATACCTTTTTTGATTTGTTCTTGAGTTGTGGTGGATGTGGATGCTTTAAGACCATCAAAGAAATCAACATTTAAATCTTCATCTTGTAATTCAGACGGCATCACTTCAACTTCATCATCTACAAACCACTCATCATCAGATGCCACATCATCGCAAAGCAAAGGATCTTCATCATCCATTAATCCTTTTTTCTTCAAATTTCTATCTCTGAGTCTCCTATTGTACATAATGTACACCAGTGAGTTCATCCTCAATGTCGACAAGCGATTTCTCCTCTTTGTATGCACTTGGTTGTAGGTACTCCAATTCCTTTCACAGCCAGATGAAGAGCATGTCAAGCCCAAAACTTTCACAGCAAATCGCTGTAATTCTGGAGTCCCATCACCAAATTGAATCCACCACTCAACTGGAGATCGTTTGGCAATTGTATCTTTTGCTTGTTGTAATCCAAAAAAACCTTCTTTGTTCCTAAAAGGTACCAATTGCAAGTCAGCATTTGATCTTTCAGTTGCATCACTTATTAGATGATCCATGCCATGATATAATCCCAACTTTATTTCAGGGTTTGTAGACTTGTTCTCTGCATATTGATACTGAGGGTTTAGGTAGTAGCCAGCAGCATGCAAGTGTCGGTGAAGCTGTAGTTCCCACCTATCATCAATAATATTCCAAATTTCCCTAAAGCTTCCCTCAATGCCTCCTAAGTTGGAGGCAATCATCTCTTTGGCTTCATCCATAGCATTGTAGATGAAACCCATTGCAGGCTTCTTCTCAGCATCCACCATCCTTAAAACATGAACCAAAGGTCTAGTAGTTGTAATGGCATATAAGACACTTTGCCAAAATCTGTCATTTAAAACAATCTTTCTAATCTCTTTTCCCTCAGCCTTCTTCGCCCAAGCACAACTCAACCACTGTGTAGATGTGAACATAGCCTCTAAAGGTTGTCTGGCATCCAGCATGCTCTCTAAGGTCAAGTATGCGGTGGCAAATCTTGTTGCGGCTGGCCTTAGAATTTCTTTCTTCGAAAACTTTCTCATAAGAGCTAGAACCCAAGAGTGGTTGTAAATAAACTTGGTTATTTTCTTGTCTTTAGTGAGTGCATTTTTATGTTGAGGTAGATCCCCAAGCTTCTCAAGAATCAGATCTATGCAATGTGCAGCACATGGAGTCCAATACAAATGTTTCCTCTTCTCCATAAGTTTATTACCTGCAACCTTATTAGAACTTGCATTATCTGTCACAATTTGTACAACCAAATGTTCTCCAACCTCATCAACAATGCTATCTAATAATCTAAATATGAACTCAGCATCTTTGACCTGGTCAGATGCTTCAATTGACCTTAAAAACACAGTACCATAAGGATTATTAATGAGGATGTTGATCAGACTTCTATGTTTGATATCAAACCACCCATCTGACATAATTGTCACTCCTGTTTGAGCCCAAGTCTTCTTAATTTCTTCAATGCTTTTATCAGTGTTTTCCAACTCCTTCAAAATCCATGTTCTTAAATCATACATGGTTGGAGGTTTGAACCCTCTCCCAAATGCTCCAACTGAACGAATCATGTTGTAATAACCAGGTGATGTTGCAACATTAAATGGAATAGCATTTTCGTAGAAAATCCGCCTATATCCTTACACACTCTTCTCCGCGCCTCTCTTGCATTTTCTGGGGCCATCTTCTGTGTAGTAGAAGGCCTATCCTCTGATGTGTCAACCATGTAATGATCCATAGGCCCTCTAGCACCCCTAGATGAAATGGGCTTCATAGAAGAAGATGAATCCCTAACGCTGCGCTCACTCCCGTAGTAAGATCCAGCATCAACTCTATCTTCAAATTGCTTCTGTGCAAGATGTTTTGATGTGGTAGACTTATTCATGTATGACTTTCTCTCATCCCTTACAGCATCAGGAACTTTGGAGCATGGAGCAACATTCTTGTGAGAGCCTGAAAGGTGTTCCTTCATCCTAGTCACACCACCTTTCACAACTTTATCACAGTAATTGCATTTCAGATAGACATGTTTTATCACTTCCTCCTACATCCACCTGAGTGCTATATTTCCATGCTGGATCTTTTCTATGACCTGATGCAGCCTTATCCTTATTTTTGACCATCCTGATTGAGAGAAATAGGAAGCAAACGAGTTCTTACTAATCTTTTATATGACCTGATGCAGGTCGAAGGAGACAGCAGCCTCTAAGGCTCGGATAGAAGCGTACGCTGGTCGGACGGAGAAGACAGCAACCCAACTCGCAGTCTCGCAGTAGATGAAACCTCCAAGCAAATAAGTTTAGGGTTTAATATGCGTCCTGGATGTGTTCAGTATTATATAATGTCGAGCCGTCGATAAAGCAGAACACTGCGTACTCTATGCGTATTTATGCGTAATCTGTGCGTACAATCTACGTGAACATTGCATGTTTTGGAGCAGATGTAATTTAATGTATGATTTTGTATTAATAGTTAATAAAACATGATTTTCTGGGTATAGTTTGAGTACTGGAGTGTTAATTATTTTATTGTGCGTACATTATGCATATCCTATGCATTATATATGGGTATAATATGCGTTCACTATGCGTGTTCTGTGCATGCTCTCTACGTCAACATTGCGTATTTTTTAAAATATAAAAATACAAAAAAAAAGAACATTTAATGACTATGTACAATATAAAAAATATAAGAACAAATTAAAAGAACATTTATAACAAATACAATTTTACAAGAGAACCTAATGTACATCTTCAACAAGACAACAACATCAACTTTCCTACAGGAATTATGATTGATGTATTGTCCAATATAAATCATCTTGACAACCAAGCCTTCCCTTCATCACTGCGATACTTATCCTCCTCCCATGTTCCTGATGCCAATAACTTGTTAACATAAACCTGGTCACGATAGAGATGTTTATGTTTACAAGTTATTGGCATCAATTTCATGGGAGGATAAGTATCGTAGTAATGAATGGAAGGCTTGGTTGTCAAAGATGATTTATATTGGACAATACATCAATCATTCTATTAAAAATATTAAACCAAAATAATTACAAGAGAAGTAATGCAGGCATAACAGAAGGTAAGGCGTAATAAAATCAAACCTTCTGTCAAGCCTGCATTACTTATGTTTGAAAAAACCATGTGTTACCATAAGGCAAGTGTTCCCGCATTTTATAGTGAAAATTTTAATGTTAAGCAATAGTAAGTAATAAATTGTAAATAATGGCTCATAAAAATTCAACCCACCCTCCCAACCATATCTGCCACCCGTCAGTCCACAGCTAACGAAAATTATTATTCATGTCACGGCCCCTCAGTCCATACTCCATACTAAATGTAAATAACCAAAAACCTTTTAATAGAATGTGTGCGTGTTTAATGCGTACTATATACGTAATTTGTGCTTTTTTTGTGCGTGTATTATGCGTACTTAGTGCGTATTTTGTGCGTTCGTTGTGCATATTATTTAATAAACGTTTCAAAATCATTTATTTATTTTTTTTGCTTTAAAAAAAATAAGAAATTCAAACACTAATATTTGAACGCAATTGCTAAACACAATCTTTCAAACATCATATTCCTTATTTCTCTTCCTTAATTACAATCCAACAAGTGCCATTAACCCTTTGTACTTGTTCAAGTATCATATTCAAGACTAGAAAATGAAATCATAAATATCCAACAAGAGCCATAAACATCATATTCCTTATTTCTTCATCATTTTAATATAAAGTAACTTACAAACAAAGATATATATTAATTAAAATATTTAATAGAATTTTATAAATAAAATTTACTGCTTATGTGTGCGTGTGTCATGCGTGCGTTATGCATACTCTATGCGTTCGTTGTGCGTCATTTGTGCGTTCGTAATGCGTATTTTATGAGTTCGTTGTGCGTATTATGCTTAATGTATGTGTATTATCATTTAATATGTAATTTTTTACTCAAACCAATGTAAATAACATTTATACACATAATTGAAAGATATATTCTTTAGTGGTTACATCATGAGTTACACTTTTCTTCAAGTGGTCTCGCATTATATAGTAGAAATATGAATGTTGAGCAATAGTAAGTAATAAAGGCTCATAAAAAATCAACCTACCATCTTATCCTCCCAACCATATCTGTCTAAAGGCTCATAAAATATTTAATAGAATTTTATAAATAAAATTTACTGCTTATGTGTGCGTGTGTCATGCGTGTGTTATGCGTACTCTATGCGTTCGTTGTACGTCATTTGTGCGTTCGTAATGCATATTTTATGAGTTCGTTGTGCGTACTATGTTTAATGTATGCGTATTATAATTTAATATGTAATTTTTTACTCAAATCAATGTAAATAACATTTATACACAGATAAACATTTATACATAGAATCAGAATGAAAAATATTAATACGCAGAAACATTTATACACAGAAACATTTATACACAGAATGAAAAACTGTTATTTTGGCAACATTTTACAAAATATTTCATATGCAAGTTCTGCCCTATACTTTGGCATGTCTCCTTGCCAATTTGTACTATCAGTCCAATCAGTGTTGCCTTCAAGACATATTCTTTCCATATATTTACAGACATACATTCCACAATCAAAAGAGTTCTCCTGTTTTGGTATACTTTTAATGGTAGAAAGCTTCCATTTTCTGATATCACTATCAAACGCTCCTTTCGTGTCAGAATATAGGGCTTTAAGCTGAAATATACGTAGACCAAGGATTAGTTCTGTAAATTTTTTAAAAATTTAAGAGTTCATATTCATCTAAGTATCTAACAGACTAACATTTACGATTTTTGGAACAAGCCTATGCTCTTTGACGCGGTGGTCCAATGAGTCATAAAATTTCCACTTGTGTTCTTTCAGCAAACCAACCAGAAGAGTAATGTGATTGGCATCAATGATTGGTTGTAATAAAATTTTGTTTGAAGTCACAGAAAGCTCGGTTATATGGTCGACTTGCAATTTGGACAATTTTTCCCTTCCTCTGTTATTCTGCAAGTGCAAGTAGTAAATGTAAGAACTAAGAATGGATACTAAGTTACTAATCCAATAGTTAAACTGATAAATTGAATACTAAGTGACTAACCCAATAGATTTGAGAGATGTATATAAATTTATGGTACTTATCTGGCATAAGGTTACACTTCTCATCTAAGATATTGGCAAAAATATCTAAATGTTCATTGCCTAAACAACTGTCACTTAATAACTCATCAATCTTAAATCTGGAAATAAGAATGTTAATAACAAACAAGATACTATCATCCCTGCAAAAAACAAAAAAAAAATATTAAATACGCATTTCGTACGCATATCACACGCATAACACACGCATAACACGCATACCACACGCATATAATACGCATACCACACGCATATCATACGCATATCACACGCATATCATACGCATACAGATCTACAAACAAAAATAAAGTCGCAATATTTTACCTTTTAGAGAACTTTTTCAAACATTCTAGCACAAAATTTCTCTTCTCAGAAATCAAACACAGAAGACCTCTGTAATTTTCTATTTCAGCTGCATAAACATAAGTTACAGGTTTTATTTGAATGTTATCTACTGGTATTGGTTCATTTGTATTTGTATATTGAACAAGTTGCATTTCTGATGGGACTGACTCATTTGTTGGGATTGGATCTTTTGGTGGGATTGGCTCATTGAGGCTGTGGGGTGGGATATCTGATCTCTGTCTCTTATTGGAAGATGAAGAGTAGCTAACAGATCTTTTCTGAGGAACTTCTTTGCTCTGATCAATGTAATTATTGAGCTTGACCTCAATAATTCCAACTCTCTCAGTAAGATCTTCAAACTTTGTGATCAGCCTGTCTTCAAATTCTCGAAAAAGTTTTGTGCATGTTTCTTGGCAGGATTTCATTATTGTTTCTTGTAGAGACTTAAGTGCTTCAGCAGAAAAACTTAAATGTGGTTGCTGAGGAGATTGGTGGGGGTCTTGCTGAGGAGGTGGGGTATGATGGGGAGATGGGGGGGGGGGTTATTTTGATGGGTTGATATGTCATGAGGGGAATCAGGGGATGTAGGGCTGTCTGGTAGATATTTCTCAACATTAACCATATCCATCTCAGCCTGGGAAACTGTCTGTAGGACATTACAAATCGGACTTTTCCTTATATTAGCAAATAAGTTAGTTATCACCTCTGTAGTATATACAATATCATCGGCCCATCGAAGAAAATGGGGCCTTTTGTCAGCATACATAGGAGCATGAATAGTAGTATGCTCCAGGAACTAAATCTGCATAAGATAAAAGAAAATTTTAGCACTCACATTGAGCCAATAAAATTTTGAATGAATTTAGCAGTTAGCAGTTAGCACTCACAATTAGCAGAGGTACAAAACCGTTGATGTAACCTGCTGGCTTTTTATTTGAAATCTTGGAGGATGCCTTATTAAACTCTCCAACTAAAAACTCCATAATTGAACTAGCCCAGTTTATTGACAAAAAATCATCTGGATTATTTGTTATTCTTTGAATCAACCGGGGGGTTTTGAAGTTGTTAAGTTGAAAAAGTAAATTTGAACATAAATACATGATAAACGTTCTTAACATAGTCTCCTGGGGGGGTTTCTTGTTCAACTCCGTCATGTCATTCCTTATTTCCGTTGATGTAACTGAAGTATGTGCTAAGGAATGTCAGGATATTTCTTCTTCTTTATTTGGCAGACCAGTAAGAAGGGCCACTTCATCAGCAGTGAAAGGAATGGGGTGGGATATCTGATCTTTGTCTCTTATTGGAAGATGAAGAGTAGCTAACAGATCTTTTCTGAGGAACTTCTTTGCTCTGATCAATGTAATTATTGAGCTTGACCTCAATAATTCCAACTCTCTCAGTAAGATCTTCAAACTTTGTGCTCAGCCTGTCTTCAAATTCTCGAAAAAGTTTTGTGCATGTTTCTTGGCAGGATTTCATTATTGTTTATTGTAGAGACTTAAGTGCTTCAGCATAAAAACTTAAATGTGGTTGCTGAGGAGATTGGTGGGGGTCTTGCTGAGGAGGTGGGGTATGATGGGGAGATTGGGGGGGGGGTTATTTTGATGGGTTGATATGTCATGAGGGGAATCAGGGGATGTAGGGCTGTCTGGTGGATATTTCTCAACATTAACCATATCCATCTCAGCCTGGGAAACTGTCTGTAGGACATTACAAATCTGACTTTTCCTTATATTAGCAAATAAGTTAGTTATCACCTCTGTAGTATATACAATATCATCGGCCCATCGAAGAAAACAGGGCCTTTTGTCAGCATACATAGGAGCATGAATAGTAGTATGCTCCAGGAACTAAATCTGCATAAGATAAAAGAAAATTTTAGCACTCACATTGAGCCAATAAAATTTTGAATGAATTTAGCAGTTAGCACTTAGCACTCATAATTAGCAGAGGTACAAAACCGTTGATGTAACTTGCTGGCTTTTTATTTGAAATCTTGGAGGATGCCTTATTAAACTCTCCAACTAAAAACTCCCTAATTGAACTAGCCCAGTTTATTGACAAAAAATCATCTGGATTATTTGTTATTCTTTGAATCAACCGGGGGGTTTTGAAGTTGTTAAGTTGAAAAAGTAAATTTGAACATAAATACATGATAAACGTTCTTAACATAGTCTCCGGGGGGGGGGGGTTTCTTGTTCAACTCCGTCATGTCATTCCTTATTTCCGTTGATGTAACTGAAGTATGTGCAAATGAATGCCAGGATATTTCTTCTCCTTTATTTGGCAGACCAGTAAGAAGGGCCACTTCATCAGCAGTGAAAGGAATGGGTTGACCTTTTATAACAAAGCATTGTTTTGAAATGTCCCACCTTGAGATCAGCTCATAAATAAGAGTGACATTTTGTTCAAACCCAGGAAATTCCAAAAACTGTATCATCTTTAAATATTTCAATTTGTCCTTGACTTCAGGAGTAATTTGCTGAGCAAAGTTATCACGGTTTGTTCGGAACGAAGAAACATAGCACCTATAGGTAATTGGACGAACATATATCTGAAAATTGTAAAAAATTATAGATTAAAAATAAGTAAATGAGATACGCACAAAAAACGCACAACATACGCAGACTATAAGCAACGGTAACGCACAGTGTACGCATACTACATGCATATATTACACACATCATACGCACAGTGCAGTAAACATACAGCAAATTATACGCACGCATAAAGTACACACAATATAAGCATGGAGTAAGCAACGTGAACGCATAGTATACGCATAAAAGACGCATTGCGTACGCACAGCCTACGCATATTTACTCGATGTTTAAATTTTGTTTAGGTTTTATGTTTCAAATTTCAACATAAATTTATCATAAACCCTGAATACAGAGAAAACACGATGGCATCACAGTATCAAACATTTAAAAAGTTTGGAGAAGCCATGCATACGCATAGAATAAGCATAAAATCGGATAGCCTTGAACGCCAACGCATAGCATAACCATAAAATACGCATTACAAAACAGAAAACATAGCATTAAGTTATCTTTTTCTTTGGGGGTGACGCCATCTTAGAAGAAACTGAGTGAAGAATGCTTGAAATTCCTCCGGGTGAATGCTTGAAAATTCGAAAGTTTACTGTAACTTGAAAATCGAAACGTCGACTCCGCCATTCGACCTTTACAAGGGTTTAAATGTTGATGCCACGTCGACATTTCACTAGGCGCGCCACGTCGGCAACTGGGAGTCCGAACTGAAAAAAAAAAATTTAGGTTAAGTTTTAAAAAGGCGACGCCTTAAATAAATGAGGCGAGGCGCGCCTTATGGCACGCCTCAGTAAACTTGAGGCGTAAGCCTCATAAACTAAACTTATTACATAGGCTTTGAGACTTAATTGGACGAAATTGCGCTGAGGCGCACCTCAAGGCGCGCCTTTTATTGCGCAATTTTAAACGTTGGCGGCGGTCAAATAACCGCCGATTAGTCTGCCATCATTAGTTCTTATCAGGGCTTTACTGGCGGTTTAAACCGCCGGTGTTAAGTGAATTATTTCTGGCGGTCTTAACCACCGAAAAGCCGCCGAAAAATGCCCTAAAATAAGTCGTCCCGAGCCTTCCATTTCATTTACTCGCCTGCTCCTCTCTCTCCTGCGCGACACTCACCCCCGTCTCCTCTGCCCTCTCGCAATCGAGGTGCTCCATCCGGCCGCCGATAAGGTCCCTCCGGCTGAAGATCGCACCTCCACTCCGGCATTAAAGCAAGGCCGAAGATCTCGCCCCGCTCCCTGCTCCTACGTGAAACCGGCCTCCGAGTGTCGTTAAGGTGAACTATTGGTAATATATTTCTTGGTATGATTGTAAACTAGGTTATTGGAAATATATGCATCATACATTAATGGTTAATGGATGCTAAATGCTTATCTTGGATAGGTTTTAAGGAATGATTGATAAGATTAACAAATAATGGATAATGTTAGGTGGTTAACTTAATCATTCTTTTCATAAAATTGGCAGGAAGATAAGGGTCAACTATTGGTGGTTAATAATGTTATACAATAATTAGTAGGTGTTAGGCTACAATGGATGGCCGACTTGATTTCTCTTCTATTGTAGAAGTAGATAAAGCAATCAAGAAGATATACATTGAATGTTGGTGTATAGTGGACAATAGTTATTGATAAACATTAAGTGATAGTCAATGGAAAACATAAAAAATTAGTCAATAATGGGTGGTTATGTTAGTCATTTTGTTAATAGTTATGGATATTGGGACATCAGGAAGACAAGTGTCAATCATTAGTGGCTAATTAATGGGTAATGAAAATCAATCATTTGTGAATGTCGAGAGACAATTGATGAGAAATATTTTAAACAAGTTGATGGTGGACATTTAGCTAATATCAGCTGTCGGAAGATTACTATTACCGCCGGTAGTTTCCGGAGGCTTACCGACGGTTTCCGGCGGTTCTCCGGCGATACGCCGGCGGTGGCGCCACCGGTAATTCCTTCGATTATGACCGCAGAAAAATCGCCGGTGCGTTACCGACGATATGCCGGTGATTTGGCCGCTAGAAAAATCCGGCTAAACTGGCGGTTAAACAGCCAGTATGCCGCCGGAAAACTACCGGCAGTACGGTCCGTCGGTAAACTGCCGGTGCGTAAAACCGCCGGAAACAAATCGCCGAAAACGGTTTCCTAAGCGGTTTTTACCGGAGGATTTTAAACCGCCGTAAAGCCGCCAGGTTTTTTCCAAAACCGCCGGAAAGCATATGATAACCACCGGAACAAGCTGTCGGTACTAAGTGATTTTCCTGTAGTGAAAGATTTTTGTTGGTTGCCCCGGCACAATGATAAAATCAAAAAGAATTTTGAGAAGCATTGGTCGACTTAAATGCGAGACATGTTTACAGACATTAGAAAGTCAGGCAAGCGACCACTCTAGATTGGTGAGATTGTATGGTCTAAGTTGAATAGTGCTTGAGGTAGCTCAGAGTATAGCAAAATGAGGGACTATAATAGACAGAATAGAGCTTCTGATGTTAGGGGCATGGGTAGTTCCCTTCATACTAGGGGTTCAGCTCCACATACTAAACATAAACGATGTTTGGTAAGAAATTTTAAAACCTTTTAATAATTTACTTTAATAAGAATTCTAATGTAAGTCTATTACAGAAAGAGGTGCTGGATAGAGAACCAACCCCTATTGAATTGCATAGTCATACCCACAGGCGATAGGAGGACCAACAATGGGTTGATGAGCCTGCAAGGAAAGCCTACATAAATATATAAGTTTAATATTTTTGATGTCATGTCTAAATTGCATAAATTTTTATTAACTTTCATAGGAGGAGTATACACGGCTTTGAGAGAGCCAGGCAGCAGTAAGTGAAGCTTTTTCTAGCAGATCAACAGAATATTTTGATTACCGTATTTGGTCACAAGAGGTAGGAGGAATGCAACATGGTAGGGTATATGGTTTAGGCTTGCAAACCTATATGCATATGAGGGGCAGATATATAATGGCTCCAGCTTCTCAGCAAGTACTCATAAGCCCTTATATAGCCAACAGGTAGCTTCCCTTACAGCCGAGATAGAGCTGGTCAGGAAATCACAAGCTAACTGGCAGATGCAGATGTAGATGCAGCAACATATGCAGATGTAGATGCAGCAGCATATGTAAATTTAGATGTAGATATAGATGCAGCAGTAGATGCAGATGCTGTAAACCCAATTATGGGATAAAATGCAAAAAACGAGGGAGCAATTCAGTGGAAAGAAGTCAATTTCAACAGAGGAGACTGAATTAGATTAGATGTTGTGTAATTATTTCTAGACATCTATACTTATTTGTTTTTTGACATTTGTGTAGTTTTAAATTAATAAACTTTAAATTTCATTTTAAACTATTTGATTAATTAATTTTGAATGTATATTTATGTTTATATGTTTATGTTCAATATTTGGTGATATTTTTTATTAGAGATTTATGTTTGAATGAATATAGTATTAGAATTTTTGTATGGAGTTTGTATTGTAGAAAATAGTTTCCTAAGAGGGAATTTTTTTTTTATACTACAGGTCTTCGACAGATTATCCGCATGAAATTCGCTGAAAAATACGATACGACAAAATGTATATAAATTTCCGGTGGATTCATTATGCCAGTACGGTTTTATTCATCGATAATAGTCCGACGGAATAGGGCGGTAGATTATCCGTCGGTAATTCCGACGTAACAATTCAACAAAAAATATCGACGAATATAATGCCATAATTCGAAGAAAATGATGCACTTCATTTTTTTTCGCCAGAATTGCGTCAGAAAATCAGCTGGTGGAAATATTTCGCAAGAAAAGAATTTCTGACAAACAAATTACCATCATATGAAAATCCGCTAGAAATTCGCCGGAAAAGCAAGATTTCCGACGTATTTCCCATGTTACCAGCAGATTTTGTCCACCGGTAATAAGTAATTTTCCTATAATGCATTAAATTTGTTATAACATTATAGAATGGACTTATGAAACTATCCCAAAGCTAGGGAAAAAAAGTGTAGAGTAACTAGGAAGGAGAAAACCAAAGATTTTGAGCTGAGTTACTTTAGCATAAAAATGCTTAAAAGCAAAAAAAAAAATTTGCTATTATAAATAAATAAAAATATAACATGTATTTTATGTGTTGGACTATGTCTATAAATACTCTTTCTTAGTCTCTCTTGGCTGAGATTATGAAAAAATGTGACCACCACACATTTTATAAGTGTGGTGGTCGTCTTAAGGAAAAAGCAGTTACTAGTCAATCCATGCCCCTACTATGATTAGGTAAAGTAGTTTTTTGTGGTTGTTAGGGCGCTAAAGAATAACTAACTCAGATTAGAGAATAATCTGGCAAGATTGGAATAGAAATTGGAGGTTATAAGCAATTTCTTCATAGCTGATCTTGTATAAAAGAAAATGAAGGAGAATGGAGGATATCGGGCAACTCCTTGAAACTAACCCATTCATGTTTAGACTAAAGATGAGGTGAAAAAGGACAAGGAGGCTAGTTTAGAGGTTCTTGTCAACGATTAAAAAGGCGGAAGAGGCGTGCGCACTAAGGCGCGACTTAAGGCGAGGCGAAGCATTTGCGCGTAGAGGCTTACGCCTCGTTGGATTCGGCAGAGCGTGCGCTTAATTTGCACGGGGCGTAGGCTTCGGTTCGGAACGCTTCAAAGCGAAACGAGGCACCGCTTCGATTTGTAAGTATATAGATCGAGCGGTGATAGTCGTATAAGAGTTGAGTATTAGGGTAACATACCTGCTTCTGCTTCGGGTGAGAACTGAAAGGCGAACTCCGCCAACTTGGACGACCACAGTTCGGTCGAGTTTGAACATAGCTGGAGGCGATCGAAGGTAACGATTTATTTCTTCTTCTTCTCTTGCTTCCCGTAATCTTCCCGTCATTTGCTTCATGTCTCGCTTCTTCTTCTCCAGCTTCTTGTAATCGAAGGTTCTTTTTTCACGGCTAGGTAATGATCTTTCTTCCCGTTATTTGCTTCATGTCTCGCTTCATCATATTGTACATGCTCGGTACCGCTCAGTACATGCTCGGTACCGCTCAGTACATGCTCGGTACCGAACAAGTACATGCTCGGTACCTAGTGGTACATGCTCGGTACCGAGCAAGTACATGCTCGGTACCGAGCAAGTACATGCTCAGTACTTAGCGGTACACGCTCGGTACCGAGCAAGTACCGCTCGGTACCGAGCAAGTACATTCTCTGTACTTAGCGGTACACACTCGGTACCGAGCAAGTACCGCTCAGTACCGAGCCAGTACCGCTCGGTTGGCTCGGTACCGAGCGGTACATGCTCGGTACACGCTCGGTACTGAGCATGACCGGGCAGGTCGAACCCCGCCAGGGGGAAGCGCCCCCTTGGACCCCCGGCAGACTGGTATATTTTTGTATTCATGTTCTTTTATTATTGGTATTTGGTAGTAACAATAATTGTTAAATATATCCTATTGTTAGCATGACTAGTGGCACAAGAAGGAAAGATCCTGCATGGAAATATGGAACCCAAGTTGAAGTGTTAGGCGAAGGTGCAAAGAAGGGATATGTTTACATGAAATGTAATTTTTGTGAGAAACGCATAACTGGTGGCGTCAAGAGATTGAAGGATCATCTAGCCTGCACTCATGTCAATGTGGGGCCATGTGCAAAAGTTCCTGATGAGGTGAAGAAGGAATGTACAAATTATTTAAATAAGTTTGCCACCACAAAAGAGGTCACACAAAGAAATATGAAAGAGATGATAGGAAACTCTTCTTACTATGGATCACAGCAAGAAGGTTCAAGTATTGGAAGCCATCTAGTTTCTTCTGATCGAGGCAGTCGGGGGCCCATGGATAGATTTATGCTAAATATTGATAACGACGAAAACATAAATACTCCGGATATTCAGCCTTCTACAACTACAAAAGAACTCAGGAATAGAGTTTGTTTGGATATCGCCAGATTCATTTATGAAAATGGAATTCCATTTAATGTTGTTAGGAGTCCGTCGTGGATCAATATGTTACGATCTGTTGGAAGCTATGGAAGAGGATTACAACTTCCAAGCATGTATGAGCTGAGGACTTGGATGCTGAATGAGGAGGTTAAGACAACTTCAAAAATGGTGGATGATGTTAAGAAGACTTGGATTGAGACAGGAGTGACCATAATGTCAGATGGTTGGTCAGATATTCGACATAGAAGTATTATTAATTTCTTGGTCAATAATCCATATGGAACAGTTTTTCTCAAATCAGTAGATGCTTCAAGCTTTGTAAAGGATGCACAATTATTGTTTGAAATGTTGGATGAAGTTGTGGAGGAAGTGGGAGATGCCTTAGTAGTACAAGTTGTTACTGATAATGCAAGTGCATACAAAGCTGCAGGAAAAATGTTAATGGAGAAGAAGCCTCACCTTTACTGGACTCCTTGTGCTGCACATTGTATTGACTTGATGCTTGAGAGGTTGGAACAGTTGCCTCAACATAAATCAGTCATATTAAAGGCCAAATTCGTTAGTAAGTTTATATACAATCATTCTTGGGTACTCAACTTGATGAGAAAATTCACTGACAAGGAAATTATTATGCCTACTGTTACAAGATTTGCTACTGCATATTTAACATTGCAGAGATTCAAGGAGTTAAGACAACCTTTGGAAGCAATGTTTACTTCTGAAGAGTGGGATAAAAGTTCATGGGCCAAAAAACAAGAAGGAAAACAAGTAAAAAAGATTGTTATGAAAGACGATTCATTTTGGCGCAGTACAAATTATGCTTTGAAGACAACAGGACCATTAGTAAAGGTGCTTAGAATGGTTGATGGTGAGAGGGCCTCGACTATGGGATTTATTTATGAAGCAATGAATAGGACTAAATAAGACATTGCAAAAGAATTGGGAGGTCAAGAAAGTGCCTACAAAGAAATATGAGATATTATAGATGAAAAGTGGGATCGACAATTACACTAACACTTACATGCTGCTGCTTACTATTTAAATCCCCAATTTCATTATGATAAGGGTTTTCATGTTGACAAAGAGGTGAAAACTGGTTTGTATGCATATATGGACAGACTCATTTCTGAAGAAAATTATCTCAAAGTGAATGATCAACTTGAGGATTTTCATTTGAAGAAGGGAATGTTTGGATTTAGAGCAGCACAAGCATGCTACAAAACACGATCTCCTGGTATGTATGTTTGTAGTTTATGTATTTATAATTTAAATGTTAATATTTATGTTCAAGTCTTCAACTTCAACCAATATACATAAAATACTATGTTTGACTTCATGTAGAAAGTTGGTAGGCTCAATTTGGAGATGATGTTCCTGAATTGAAAGCTTTTGCAGTTAAAGTTCTTATTAGCCTAACGTGTTCGGCTTCTGCATGTGAGCGTAATTGGAGTATCTTCAATCAAATTCATACAAAGAGAAGAAATCGATTGGCGGTAGATCGAATGAACAAACTAGTTTATGTTATGTTTAACAAAAAATTGAAAGATAGACATCTCAAATTGCAAAATCAAGAAAATATTGAGAATGAAATTGACCATTTGCTTGTTGATGAGTTAAAATCTGATGATGAATGGGTTACTCCTAAGAATGCTGATGTATCTGAAGTTGAAGTAGAAGGAGAAAGTCATGTCAATGAAGAAAACAATGAAGCAACTACTCAAATATATAAAAGAAAGAAACAATGAGATTGGAGCTTCAAAAAAAATTTAAAGGTATTCTTAAATATAATGAATTATTTTGTATGTTACTATTGTTTCATTTTAGAGCTAATGAAATATTAACTGATATAGGAAAAAAAGGAAAAAAATATTATAGATGAAGAAGAGTTGGAGAATGACTTTGACATTAATTATGAAGATTCTTCTGAAGACAATCAAAGCGATGATGAGCCTGCTTTGGGTCTTGATCCTAAGAGGATGTTTTATTTTTAAGTGAGTTTATTTTAAATCTTGTATTCCAGTAATATTATCTTAAAACAAATCTTCAAATTCATAATTGACATAATATTCTGTTATTTTTTGTCATTATTTATAATTTTAAATTAATTTATTTTAATCGTTTTGAGGCTTACGCCTCGATCCGCGCCTCGAGGCTTACGCCTCGCCTCGCTTAGAAAAAATGCCTCGATTCTCGATTTCGCCTTTTAAAACGTTGGTTCTTGTCACTATTTTTTCATTAATAATGTGCTGCAAGAGATGAGAGTTCTTAGCTTATCTATTGTTATTGTATGTACATATAATATGGTGAAATTGGTAAAATATATTATTTCATCTCTTGTTATTGTTTCTAGTGATGATGTGAAGTTAATAGATTATTAGAGGAAAAAAACAAAGTACCTTATTAAAGATATCAAAGATCAATCAGGCATGACGATACAAGCCAATGAATATATAAGCCACTAATTTCCTTCCCCCGATTGATGAATAGTGATTATCTTTCTTTAAGGCTTTGTTATCATGTTGAAAGATAACTCTAAAGAGAGATATTAGTGGGTAGTGGAAGCATGATATGATTAAAGGAAATTATTTTATGATATGAAATGAAAAAGGAATTAAGCATATTATTCTAATTATCTTGAGTTAATGTTATTTAGAAGCATATTTTACTCACTAAATTATGACTTACTGTTAGTTGCTCTAACATTTTTTTTAGGTATGATTAATATAATCAAAATGAATAGAAGATATGAAAATGTATAATGTAGACGTAACACACCGAATGTAAGATATTTGAATGATTTTGCATCAGTTTATTTTTTTTTAAGTTTTCAATGGCTCTTCCAAAATTTATTGAGATAATTTTAGATCAATTGAAAATTTAATATGTCATCCAATAGTTTGTTCCTGCCTTGTTAATTCGAGCCCTTGAGACGGGTCGTGACACATGATTTTCTAAAACCGACTGGTTCAAATGTTTTATTTAAATAATTAAAAAAATTATTTAATATTAAATAAATGTTAAATTTAATCAATTAATATAAATATTATATATCAAAACTCTTACATAAGTATTAAACACATGATTAAATATTTCTTTCAACATTCTCACATGGCTTCATTACTCCATATGAGCTCCTATCATAAGCAAAAGCAAAAAAGTTATATAAACTATACAAAACAAAACATCACAAGTGATGTGGTACTAAACCATACAAAGCAAAAAGCTATTTTAGTTTCATGTATGCACTATACAACACATCTCTTTTTAACGATTTTTTAAATAATTTTTATAATATGAATAATATTTATTTTTTTAGTTGATAATATTTATTTTTTATTACTTTTTTTTTATATATTTGATATTATAAACAATTAATTTTTATAATATGAATAATATTTATTTTTTTAGTTTTTTTGGGGAAATTTATTTTTTTAATAATCTTTAATTTTTATCTATTTAATTTTTTCTATATTTAACTATATATTATAAACAATTAATTTTTATATATTTAATTATACATATGAATGATTTATATTTATAATTTTATATTGTTAGTTTTTTATTTATTTATATTTATAAATTATATCTAAATATGTAATATAATTAAATTATATTATATTGTTAGCATATTTCATTATTATGTTAATTTTATTAAATTTTTTATAATAATATTATTATTTATTACATCATCCGACTCAACTCCAGTTGGACCGGTCGAACCGGTGGAATCATGAACCACTCCTTATTTTGGTTTGTTGTCCAATCTAATTTTTACAACCTTGAAGGGGAGTGTTAATGCAGAGATTTTAATAATTTAAAAATTATTAATAACTCAATTTTTTTGTTTTAAGTCTTTCTTTCTTCTATAATTTGTCCTCATAATTAATATATCCTCTTCTTTATAAGAGTAAATTATTGAGATGAGGATGCACAGATGGATAAGTGTCTTTATACTTTAAAGACAAAACATAACACTAGTATGTACATGAAAAGGTTGGAGTAGCTTTAGTGGAAGACAATATTAGAGTGAGCCGCATTAGATGATTTGGTCAAATAAAATGTTAGCCTTCCAATGACCCTATTAGGAGAGTAGCTAGCTTATGTTAAGAAAGATGGAGGCAGACTTAAAAGGCATGGTTAGAAAATATTAAAAATGACATTTTAAATTTAAATAAAAATTTAACTTTTGATAGGACACAATGAAGAAAAATGATTCATGTAGCCGATCTCATATAGTGGGATAAAGGTTTATTGTTGTTATTGTTATTGTTCATCTTTTGTATTTATCAATAGAGAGCTACTATATTATAATCAAAGATATTAAGTTGCTTTCAATATCTTAAACAATCTGAAACCTCATTTCCAAAATATATAAAAATAAAATCATGTTATTACAAGTGACGATAGTGCATGATACACATGAAGGTCTCTCAATTATTATTAACAAAATAAAAGCTGTAAAGTTGTCCTTCAAAAGTTGACTATTATTATTAAATTTTTCAAGTTATATTCATAACATGACAAAAGAGTTCTGAAGCACCGGTAACTTGAACAATAAAACTAGTTGCAAATTTGCAATTCATATTCTCATATGAAAATTTTAAGTCTTATATGAGCTCAAGTATCGGGTAGTAAAAGGTTGAGGATCACAAAAAATAATAATATTTAGAAAATGGTTAAAATTAGAATAAAGGATTATGAAATATTTAGAGAGATGATGAAAGTAGCATACATTGAAGATAAGATGGCGACAAAAAGACCAATCTGGTTTGGACATGAAAAAACGAAGGGTAAAATTTTACTAATAATTTGGTTAGATAAATTTAGTATTTGAAGGATTATCCGTGTATACCAAATACAACACGGATAAAAGTAATGCAAAAAAGATTTGTGCAAACTGAGTTTAATGCATCCTGAAACTCTTAGCAAGAGCAAATAAAGGAGGATTCATAAAGCTATGCCCAAATAATTGGGATAAGAATAATGATGATGATCAAATATTCAGAATTGCACTGACCCAATAACAATTTGGAACCGAAACTGAACCAATTTGTACTGAATTTAATCCAAACATGCACACATGCACTACAAACATTCAAATGTATGCATATATTTAAATGCATGAAATGATCATCATGCATGTATAATTACAATGGAGGCGTATTCAGTTTTCAAGTGGTTCTGTCTGAATTTTGTTAAACTGAACAGAAAATGAAAATTTTCACTCAAAAAACAAAGAAATGTAACAGAAAATAGCCCGTCCAAACCGAAAAATTCACATGGCTTAGATTCGTAATATGCCAACAAAGTTACACAAAACTTAGTTGCTTTGATTGCCTTTGATCATACTCATTCTTGCGTTATTTTGCTTGATCACAATAAAATTGTCTTGTATGTCAGGTTCTAACTACGTGCTTGCATCAATTAGCTTTGAGATTCACAAAAAATATTATAAAAATACAACAAATTCCATGGATTATTCAAGTTAAAAGTTTCCCCAAAGTTTTAAACCTCGGCATCATTTCCACCAGTAGGTTTAAGTTTTGCTTCAAAATTTAAAAGAGATTATATGAAGTTGCAATATTTTGTACTGTTATAAGTTATAAGGAAAGGTAGCCTTGTTGTGTTAAAATCTTCAGGCATCTCCATCTTCTCTCCTGGAACCATATTTGTGGACTCATGGCAGGGTCTGGGCCCTATTCGCTTGTTTGAAAGTAATAATAATGAAGCTAAACAAAACCCCTAAGTCTCAGTGGTACGAGGGTACCCATCTTAGGTGCAAGCTATTTTTTCATCAATTGGAGAATCACTTTCTTAGTTCTCATAAAATCACATTATTTGTTCTATAATTCTCTACATTATCAATCACTCATAATTTCCAGATATCTGTTAAAAATGATATGCAGGGGATGTCTCAACTTCTAGGCTTGTACCATAAAAAGCAAGAAACAAATATAGTGTTAGACCGGTCCAGCCGGTCCACGCGGGACCGGCCCAGCTACACGAGGCGGAAGTTCCGCCTCCCGCACGCCCGCCGGGATCAAGAAGAGCCGAATAGGAAGGTTTTTAAATGGATTTTAGGAGGGAAATTGATTGTAGGGACTATTTAGGGAATTCCTTTTGATTTGTATGAATTAAATAGTTGATTTTTCTAGGGTTTGAATATCTTGAATTTGGATGAAATTTGAGATCTCTTAGATTTAGGTTTTCTTTGGGCTCTTGCGGCGTCTAGAGATTTGGGAGAGATCGATCCTCCTCTCGAATTGAGGATCCCAATTGTATATTTTCTATTTTGTTGCATCTCCTAGTGGAATACAAGTTTCTAGTTGCGTTTTTCTCTCAGTTTTCCCTAAACTGTGCTTATTTCCTGCTGTCAACAGCAGAATTTTGCTGCTTTACTGATACAAACAACAGTTTCTCTGTGTTTGCTTACCGATTTTGGTTAGGATTACTTGCGAACTCAAGTATTTCCTATCAAATTGGTATAAGAGCATCGTTTTTGGGACCGTTGGCGGCTGAAATCCTGAAATTTCAGCGGGAGTTTCGTTTCCGGAAAAAGGTCTTCGTGAATCTTGAGAAGAACGATGGCCGGAAAGAAGGTTGACGTCTTGGAAGGAGAATTCGGCCAATTGAAAGCCGATTTGGAGGAAAGATTCTTCAACCTTCAAAATCAAATCACCTCCAATAATGAAAGGTTGGAGGGGAAGTTCACCGCAATGGAGGAAATGTTGAAGAAACTACTTGAGATGAAAACCAATCTGGCAACATCGGAAGTAAGAGAGACCGCCGACGGCCATGGCATGGGAGGAAATCCGAACCCCTTGTGGGGAAGGAGAAATTTGGAGGTGGAGATCCTAGAGGAAGAGAACGACATGCCTCCTCTAGAGCCTCTTTCGAGGGAAGAGATGAGTATGGGATATGACAGAAGGGGGGCTGATTTTGGTGGGAGGAGAGGGATCTCATCACCGAGGTGCTGAATTCGAAAGAATTCAGCATCGAGGGGGGGATTTTGAAGGAAGAAGGGAGGAACGTCATCGTCGAGGTGCTGAATTTGAAGGTATTCAGCGTCGAGGTGATGATGTTGAAGGGAGGAGAGGTGAGTATGAAGAGGGGTTAGAGTATATTCGTCGGAGGGACGATCGGGACAATTGGTTAACGCCTCCTCTGAGGGGAATGGGAGGCTATGGAGGATACCGGGGAGATCCCAAGGTGAGGAAATTGAAGATGTCCGTTTTCGAGGGGGAAGACGGCCATGGCTGGATCTACAAGGTGGAGCGTTACTTTGCTGTCAATGGGTTGACAGAGAATGAGAAGCTGACGGCGGCAGGTTTGTGTCTGGAAGGAAAGGCTTTGTCATGGTATCAGTGGCGTGACAGGAGGGAGCCTATCAGGAACTGGAGGGAATTCAAAAACTGCATAATAGAATATTTCCAAACAGATCGGGGAGGAGATTTCTATGAGCAATTCTTTGCTCTGGTGCAGGAGGGATCAGTAGCAGACTACCGTGAGCGGTTCGAGCACCTGGCTAGTAGGGTGGAGCGATTATCAAATAGCGTATTGGAGGGGAACTTCATGAAGGGGTTGAAGGCAGAGATCCGAGCGGCAGTTAAAGTTCTAATGTCTAGTGATTTGGAGGAGGCAATGAAATTGACACAGCTGGTAGAAAATCAGAATAATCTGGAGAAAGGAGCCAGGAGCAGCAGCTCAGGAGGCTCTTACAAGACTATGACCACTCTTTTAGCACCAAAGGGGCCTGCATCAGTCAACAATAATGAGATCACCAGGGAGAAGCCAGTAGGAGGAGGGAGTGGGGATAACTTCAAGAAGCTCACTGAGACAGAATTACAGGAGAAGAGGTCAAAAGGGCTTTGTTTCAGATGTGACAAGAGGTATACGCCGGGGCACAGGTGTAAGGACCAAACTCTTCAAGTTCTTACTGTTTGTGATGAAGAAGGAATGGAGGGTGTCGTCTTTCCACCTTGCGGACAAGGTGGATCTTTTGGAGGGGAGTATTGTTAGACCGGTCCAATGGACCGGTCCAGCCGGTCCATGCGGGACTGGCCCAGCTACACGAGGCGGAAGTTCTGCCTCCCGTACGCCCACCGGGATCAAGCAGGGCCGAATAGGAAGGTTTTTGAATGGATTTTAGGAGGTAAATTGATTGTATGGACTGTTTAGGGAATTCCTTTTGATTTGTATGCATTAAATTGTTGATTTTTCTAGGGTTTGAGTATCTTGAATTTGGCTGAAATTTGAGATCTCTTAGATTTAGGTTTTCTTTGGGCTCTAGCGGCGTCTAGAGATTTGGGTGTGGGCTCCGAAAATTCGGCCCCGACCTCCGCTCGCTTTTCTTATTCGGCGAGGGAGTTTTAACGAACTAAGTTCCGAGGTAAATTTTGGAAGGCAGATGGGTTTGTAGATAAGACACTACCCAGAGATTTCGCCCTCATTTTGTGAGGACTTTATGATCTGAGTTCTGGTTTCCTATAGGCGCAAGCCCCTATAGTTAATTACCCCTCCCGATCACGAGAGAGAACTTTCGATTAAGGCTAGTCGTCAATCAGATACATAGAATATACGTGTTATCTGGCATATAGTAGCAGCATAGGTTTGGGTATTGAAAATTGGATTTGGATTTGAGAATTTGGGAAGTTTGGATATTTGGAAAGATTTAATATTTAAAATAGAAATTGCACCCTCTAGCACTTAAAGCGGATGGTGGGGGAATAGATGATGGACCCGATCAAGATCCCATGGTTCCGTCATCCCGGGCCATCGTGGTCCCTGGTCTACTTAGTCAGAGGAGGTAGTCGACCCAACCTGACAGAAGGATCCTTGTCGGCAGCCATGGGTTGCTTCGTCCAAGGGGACCTTGTAGACCGGGGTTGGATGTTTGTCTAAGGGGATAAATTTGAATCCACCTTAGCTAACAGAGAGCTTTGTGCCCTATTGATCATATCCTATTGATTCATATCTCAAGGATTTGATGCCAATAAGGAACGTATTGGCTCTGGCCATAACCGATATCTGTGGTGCCATTTGGCGACGAAACCACTCGGTTCAGAGGGCCCCGGGTCATAACCGTTTATCCTGCGATGTCATTTGGCAGCTAACAGCCAGTTAGAGGACACGTACCACGTCCTTACTGGCAGGAGATTGTTTTGAGAATGGATCCTAGTGATATTTTCGACTAGGAATTTGGCTCTTTGTGAGCTAGAGTTTATTTAAATTTGTCCACCCCGGCAGACTGTTGCGGAGGGTGGATGAATTTTGCTTTGAGTGATTGATGGATTGATTTCAGATTTAAATATCTGGATTTTTGGGATTGATATTTGAATTTTTGGAGTATGGATTTTGTGTGGACTTTGGGGTATTTGGGAGACATTTGAAATATTTGAGAACCCCTCCGGTTGAGATCTTCAATCAACGCGGCCATCATCGGGGTGTTTAGGGGTCATTTCCATTTGATTGAACCTTGTCGACCCTATCAACTTATCGATAGGGGATCGGGTTTCTCGTAGGCTTTGTGCCTTTTGTTTAGTGAATTCTCTTGATTTTAGGCTTTGAAGGCCTAAAAAGAATGTATTTAGACAAATACACCGGTCGCTACAACCGTGTATTTTGTTAGGTAGTTCGAATCTTGTCGACTTCTATTGGTCCGTATAGAATGATCGGATTCGAACTTGAATTCACTTGTCAACCCGCGCAGCATCCCTAAGCGTCACGTGTGTACCAATAACACGCTCGTCGGGGCCCATGCGGGTGATTTTTATATACCTCTTTGGTGTACCTATGTGTATACAATTTATAGTGTACGTGCAGGGGTATTTATTTCAGATCTTATTGACGCCTTCTATCTGCTAGTAGGAGTGTTGCAGATCCGGTGGCGTTGAGTTGTGGATCGTAGACGCCTTCTGTCTGCTTGTATATGTGTTGCAGATCCGGTGGCGTTGAGTTGTAGATCGTAGACGCCTTCTGTCTGCTTGTATATGTATTGCAGATCCGGTGGCGATGCATTGTAGATTGTAGACGCCTTCTGTCTGCTTGTATAAGTGTTGCAGATCCGGTGGCGTTTGATTTTGATGTTGACTCCCCCTTTCTCAATCACCGGGGGTGGACTTTCTGGATTTTGAAGTTTGTTGTTTTGTAGAGAACTCTTTTTAAGATGTTCAGTGTAATGGATTTGTTATCCCTGATGTTTGTGGGCACCAGAATTATTTTCTTCTCGAGTATAGCACTAAGAAGAGAGTTTGGAACACCAGGAAGTTTGGTTCTAATTTGTTCAAACATGTCCTCTTTTCTGCCAGGGGGTGTCCTTTTTCGTACATCGGGTTGCCTTTGTACTCGACATACTTGAAGCTCTTGATCACCACTGTCGTAGGTGATACTCATACTTGTGTCCACAGTGATTCATTGTACTTTCAATACACTGTTGTTATCCACAAGTATCCATTTGCAGGGGACTGCTGCGTCTTCTACGACCTCTTGAAAATGTTTGTAGAAGACCCATTGCTTCTGCATCATATCCACCATTTCACCAATCTTGGGTGGTTTGATGATTACACTTGCTTGTAGGGGACGGTCCTTCCATTATTGGTCTCCCATATCGTCATCTCAATCAACAGGCATATGTAGGGATTGTCGTAGGAGATTCGTGCATCGAGGTCTTGTAGTTTGAGTTTCCTCGTGTATGATCCAAATTTCGATCTTTGCATGTGTTTGGATCCAAATTCAATTTCATTCAGACTTGAATTCATCAAGTTTACAAGTCCCCACTTGATGTCGTATAGCCTGAGTTCGAGTTAAGTTTCATTTAGACTTGAATTCAAACTCAGTATGAGTCTCCCACATTCATTTAGGTCTCATATCATCCTGCTGAATTCATCCGGATTTGAATCAAATGCTTGCAAATCTGGATTTCACTTGGCGTCGTACAGTTCAAGTTCAAATGCATAAGTTCTTGTTGTCCACATCTTGTTCTAGTTTTGAATTCAGAGTACAAGTTCAAGTCTTTGTTCAGGATTTTCTGAAGTCCTTGCAAGTTCAAATGCATGTTCGTATTGATTTGAGTTTGATTTTAGTTCATTTGGATTTAAGCCTTGATTAATCATTCAGATTTTTGTTCAAGTGCAATTCCACAATTCATCTGCTCTTCGCACAGGTCCTCTGCTTATTTAGTCCAAATTCTATGCATTTTTATTCAAGTACAGGTCTTCTATATTTTTGCTCAGCTGAAGTCTTCAAATTGTTTCAATCTCGTGTACTTCAGTGAAAATTTCGGCAGCACCCCGACATATCTCCCGTTTGGGGGAAAATAGGGGAGCTGGGCCTTCCCACCACGCTACTAGAGCGTGTATGGTAGGTGTCCTTGGACACCGCGGCCGTACAAAATTTCATCCCACCACGCTACAAGAGCGTGTATGGGGCCTTCAGCAGTATCCGTACCAGAACAGCAGTGACGTACCAGAACAGCAGTGACTCTCCCCACCACGCTACAAGAGCGTGTATAGGGCTCTCCCGCCTCGTCGTATGCTTCGCACCGGGCTCCCTCCTACCGTGCTACAAGAGCGCGTATAGGTGGTTCCCCGGTCCGCTGCAAACGTCGAGAATGGGATTTGGAACATCATACCTTTGCATAGCAGTCGTCGGCGGTGTCGGTGTCGATGTCGAGGTCGAGGTCGTCCCCACCACGCTACAAGAGCGTGTATAGGGCTTACCCGCCTCGTCGTATGCTTCGCACCGGGCTCCCTCCCATCGTGCTACAAGAGCGCGTATAGGAGGTTCCCCGGTCCGCTGCAAACGTCGAGAATGGGATTTGGAACATCATACCTTTGCATAGCAGTCGTCGGCGGTGTCGGTGTCGATGTCGAGGTCGAGGTCGTCCCCACCACGCTACAAGAGCGTGTATAGGGCTTACCCGCCTCGTCGTATGCTTCGCACCGGGCTCCCTCCCACCGTGCTACAAGAGCGCGTATAGGTGGTTCCCCGGTCCGCTGCAAACGTCGAGAACGGGATTTAAGTTAGAATTTTATACCTTTGGGCCCGGCGACGATTGTCAGCTGGAGGAGGTGGCTCGCGGATCGAGGTAAAGGGGAAGGCATGCTTCTACATTAATATTATTATTATTATTATTTTAAATTAATTTTAATTAATTATAACTAATTACTCTTTTAAAATAATTAATTATAATTATAATAATTAATTTTAATTAAAATAATTAATTATGCTTAATTTTAATTAATAATAACTAATTAAAATTAAAATAATTAATTTTAATTAATTTTAATTAATTATAGTTAATTATTAATTATAATAATTAACCATAATTAAAATGATTAATTAAGATTAACTTAATTAACTTTAAATAATTATTATTAAAAATAATTAAGTATAATTAAAATATTTAATTGTAATTAATTATTAATTATAATTAATTATTTTTAAAATAAATTAATTATAATTAAAATAAATTAATTTTAATTAATAATAAAATATAATAATAATAAAATTAATAAAAATTTCTCTCCCTCAATCTCTCGGTTCAACGGATTACGGGATTTGGCCGGAGTAGCGTGCAGAAGGGAGAAAGTTACCTTCACTACCAGCGGGTTCCCGTTGTTGTTCCGATCAAAATGTTGAACTTCCGGTCCAAGGAGGGGAAAGCCGTCAAATGAGCCAAGTCGAACAGCCTAGAGGCGGCGAGCTCCCATTGTGCTTCCGATCGAAATGTAGCAACTTCCGATTCACAGGAAGGGAAAGTCGTTGACGGGAGTGAAGTCGACCCGCTACGAAGGAGCTACCGAAGGGGAGAAAGTTGTCTTCACAGCGTGCGAGCTCCGGTTCCTGCTTCCGATCTTTATGCCGTAACTTCCGATCTAACTCGTAGGGAATGTCGTCGAAGGAGCGGTCGGACAGCAAGGAGTCGAGGGAGAGAGTCGCACGCAAGGGAGAAAGTTATCTTCACTGCCAGCGAGCTCACGTTGTTGCTTCCGCACAAAATGTCGTAACTTCCCATTCGACAGAGAGAAGAGAGCGAGAGCAGTTAACACGATGTAGACATCCGATCGTGCGAGGTCGTGGGCGACGACGTGCTGAATTCGGCGCCGGACAGGTACGATTTTATTTATTTATTTTTTGTTTTATACGGCAGGTTAACAAATGCCCCCCAACAAATGTGGTAGGCGTCTGGAGCGGACCACGTTTGTTGCATGCTAATTGACCATGTGGATCTCTAGATAGTTGTTCTAGATGTCACACTAGTTTTTCCATTCTTTAGTGGATCTCCAAAAGTGGTTTGGATGTCACACTAATTTTTCTTTCTTTTAGTGGATCTCCAAAAGTTTATTTGGATGTCACTTTAAGATTTTCTTTCTTCTAGACTCTTTTAGATGTACCCGTAGATGGTTGATATCTTGTTGAAATTTTAAATATTTATTTGAGGATTTCGGCATGCAACGCGATGTCGACCCAAATAAATATTTAAAATGCCCCCAGTCTTTAGGGACATTTGTAGATGTCATCTAAGGTGCTCATTCTTCAATTTCTGCTAGAGTCCCGAGATTTTGATTCCTTCTGCCCTGTGCTTTGTGCTGCGGACTTGGTGAAGGGTTGTCTGATTTGTCTTTGATGACTTGTCAGAAGATTTGTATTCCTTCTGCCCTTTGCTTCTAGCTTTGGCGGGCTTGTTGAAGGGGTAGATGCCGGTGACCTAAACCCTTATTTTGTATTAGGTCGATGGTGAAAAGTCATCGGTCCGGAGCTTTGTGCATAGCGGACTTGTTGATGATGGAATCCACTTAGTTCAGCCTAAGGTTTTTTCACGAACTTTGGGATAATTTTCTTCGGTCCTTTGCTTTGTGCTTTGACGGACTTGTTGAAGAAAAGTTCCTTCGATCCTTGCTTTGTGCTTGACGGATTTGTTGAAGGATTTGCAGGTTTTAGATTCAGTTGATAGTACCGAATGTAGGTAGTATCTTGATCCTTAACCACTTGAGAAGACTTTAATCTGAGTCACTTGAGTTCATCAGATCGGGGGAGCTGGAATTTGACAGCTCTTCGTCCTCTGGTTGCTGAGATGGGGGTTCCTCTACTGCGGCCTTTCTTATGGCTTGTTGAGTAGATGGAGCTGTCAGCGATCCGGTCATATTTGGGCTTGTTGGATCCGACCTTTTACACCCATTCAGTCTTCAGACTTGAGCTATGGGAATTGCGCTTCCCAATGCTGATTTTGCTGAAGTTGACAGATTTGGAGTCATCCTTCATGGTTTTGGATTTTGGAGCCTACGAACATTCAGTAGCTGCTCGAGAATCATCTTCCTTTAGAACTTTGATTCTCCGGTCATTTTGGAGAACTTTGCAGACTACGATCACTTGGACTTGTCGAGTCAAATTGGCCTTCGTTCCTCCTACAGTCCCTATTGACGGGTTGACGAAGTGGGGGTTCCGCTACTACGGCCGTTCTTATGGCTTGTTGAGTAGACGGAGCTGCCAGCGATTCGGCCATGTTTGGGCGTGTTGGATCCGACCTTTTACACCTATTCGAACCTTAAGCTTCAGGCTGTTGAAAGACTTCAATCTTTTCCGACTCAATTTGTAGGAGTGTGTAGCCACAAAAGTCTCTTTCTTGACCTTTGAGTCTTGGTTTTGTTGGAGAAGGTGTTGTCTCGATCTTTGAGAGATCACATTAAGCACCATATTTCTTCGAAAAATTTCATGCGTAGTATTTCTTCAGGTAACGGCCATTGATCGGCGGCATGGTCCTCTGACCATTCAGATCAATGAGTTGATAAGCTCCTCCATGAAATACCTTCTCGATGACGAAAGGTCCTTCCCAATTGGGAACAAATTTGCCACCAATTTTTCTGTGCGGGATGATTGGTCTTCTCTGCACCAGGACCAATTCTCCTTCTTGAAATGATCGAGGACGCACCATTCGATCAAAGGATTTTGTCATTCTTGCTCGATAGATCTCCAGGTTCTGCTGAGCTTGTAACCTGATTTCATCGAGTGCATCGAGCTCCTCCATTCTTAGACGAGCATTTTGTTCTTGAGTTAGCTCATTCTGGACAGCAACTCAAAGAGATGGAAGTTCAACTTCTAGTGGCAGTACGGCCTCAACTCCAAATACTAGAGAGTAAGGAGTGGCTTTGGTTGGCATTTTGTAAGTTGTACGATATGCCCACAACGCTTCTGCCATTTTCGTATGTCATTCCCTTTTGTTCTTGGTAAGAATTTTCTTCAATAATTTCACCAGTGTCTTGTTGAAGGCTTCTGCCAGACCATTTGCTCTTTGATAGTATATGGATGAATATCGCCAATCGATTTTGTGCCGATCAACGAACTTATAGATTTTTGTACTTTTGAAAGCAGTTCCGTTGGCTGAGATTATGCGGCGTGGCACACCAAATCTGTAGACGACATTATGGGTGAAGAAGTTGATTACATGCTCAGATGTAACTTCTTTGAATGGAACTGCTTCTGCCCACTTAGAAAAATAGTCTGTCGCTGCCAAAATAAAGCGGTGTCCCGCTGAAGATGGTGGATCTATCGGTCCGATAATATCAGTACCCCAGCATTCAAATGGCCATGATGCTATTGTTGGATGCAGTGGATTTGGCGGTTGATGTATAACATCACCATGAATCTGGCATTCATGGCACCTCTTAGCACGATTGATACAATCTCTGACAATGGTCGGCCAATAGTAACCCATTCTTTTAATTTTTACTGCCATCTTGGGACCTGATTGATGCGCTCCACAAAGTCCTTCGTGAACTTCTGCTATCACCTTATCAGCTTCTCGAGTCCCTAAGCATCTTAGCCACATTTGATCGAAAGCACGTCGATACAACGTGTTGTTGACAAATGCATATCGTAGCGCTCTCTTCTTGATTTGAGCAGCTAGTGATTTGTTTGTTGGCAATTTACTTTCTTTAAAATAGTCAATGAAAGGCAGTCTCCAGTCATCTTCTTCCTCGACATCTAGGCAATGCCACCATAATTCTGAAGCTTGACTGGCCTTGCGCCTTTTCTTAGGAACTTGTTGTTCTTAATATTGATCTTCAGGATCAACTGGTTGGGGAGGTTGAGGATCAACCGGAGTTGCATCCTGCTGGCTTGAACTTGGTATTCCCTCTGCTTGCGGGAATTGTAATAATGTTGGCTCTAAGATCCGCCGATTGTGCACCATAATTATTATAGGTCATTCGTCGTCCATATTCGTCATTTCTTTAGCCAATTTAGCAAGAGAATCAGCTTTGCCATTTTGACCTCGGGGAACTTGAGTTAACTTGACAATTGGAATTTGCTTCATAAGCTCAAGAACTCGCCGATGATAACAGGCCAATTCGAATTTGGTAATTTTGTAAATTCCTAATACTTGATTCACAACCAGTTGAGAATCACCGAAAATTTGGAGATTTTGAATTCGGCCATCGATTGCAATCTCCAATCCAGCTATTAGGGCTTCATATTCGGCTTCTTTATTTGTCTGAGGTTCAGTCAGACTAAATGAGAATCTCATTATGCCTCCCTCGGGCGCCACGAAAATGAGTCCGATTCCGGCTTGTGCTTTCTCTAGATTTGGAGGCCGAGCACGCTTGATTGACGATGCTCCATCAAAATACATTTCCCATACTCGTAGCATCTCCTCTTTTTCAACATTCATGATCTGCTCGTCAGGTAGATCGTCGTTGAGCGGAGAATCTGCAGGGATAGGATGTGCAGCGAGAAAATCTGCCAACACTTGCCCTTTCACTGCCTTTTGAGGGACATATGTGATATCAAACTGCAGGAGTATCACTGCCCACCTTGCCAAACGACCTGTCAACGCTGGTCTTGTCATCAAGAACTTCAACGGATCGATCTTTGATATCAAGGTGATTTTGTGAGACAACATATAATGCCGGAGCTTCTGAACTGCGAAGATCAGGGCCAAGCAATGCTTCTCGATTGGAGAGTAGCGGATTTCTGCTCCTATCAATCTCCGACTGATGTAGTAGAGTGCATTCTCCTTGCCTTCTTCATTATGCTGGGCCAATAATGCTCCGAGGGACTCTTCTAGTGCTGCCGTATACAATATAAGAGGCTTCCCCGGGATTGGCGCCGCGAGAATAGGAGGATTCAACAGATATCTTTTGATGCTGTCAAATGCTTCTTGGCACTCTGCGTCCCATTTGAAACGGACATCTTTCTTCATTAGTTTTGAAAATGGCTGGCACCTACCTGACAGATTCGATATAAATCGCCGAATGAAAGCCAACTGCCCTTGTAAGGAGCGGAGTTGCCGAAGGTTCTTTGGAGGTGGCATCTCCACGATCGCCTTGATCTTGTTGGGGTCGACTTCGATTCCTCGATGTCGAACAACATATCCCAGAAATTTCCCTGAGGATACCCCAAATGCACACTTGAGAGGGTTCATCTTCAGATCGTACTTTCTGATCCTTTCGAACACAATTCTCAAATCATGAAGGTGGTCTTTTCGGCCTATGCTTTTAATGACCAAGTCATCTACATAGCATTCGACCTTCTAATGAATCAAATCATCAAATATACGAGTCATCGCCCGCTGGTAGGTGGCACCAGCGTTCTTCAGGCCAAAGGGCATGACTGTGTAGCAGAATATGCCTATAGGCATTCTAAATGATGTATGTCTTTCATCTTCATACGCCATTTTAATTTGATTGTAGCCCGACGATCCGTCCATAAAGGAGAACATATCATAGTTGGAAGTGTTGTCAACTAGAAGTTCTGATACTGGGAGCGGAAAGTCATCTTTCGGGCATGCCTTATTGAGGTCCCTGAAGTCGATGCAGATACGAATCTGGCCATTCTTTTTCTTTACAGGGACGATGTTGGCAATCCAGTCAGCATATTTTTCTTCTCGAATGAAGCCTGCTTCTATGAGCTTCTTCGTTTCTGCAATCACCTGCTCTTCAATCTCCAATCTCATTCTCCTTGGAGCTTGCTTGACGGGTGCTGCATCAGGCTTGATGGCCAATTTGTGAACTGCCACATGAGGGGATAAGCCATGCATCTCAGCATATGTCCAGGCAAAGCAGTCCCTGAATTCACATAGTAGCTCTTTTATTTCTTCTATTTGATCTTCTGGTAGAAGAGAGCTAATGAAGGTTGGGCGAGGATCTTCCTCAGTTCCCAAGTTGACTTCTTTGAGCTCGTCCATCGTAGCAGCTTGTCCACCATCTTCCAGTTCTTCTGGTGCAGGCTCAGCTTCTACGGGTTGATCATCATAATCATCAGCTTCGCATATTTCATCATAATCATCATCAGATTTGATTTCTCCGCATGTGATTGCTTGACAAGTCTCTTTCTGGAGGAATTTTCGTTTGATGAACCCGATGCCTTTATATGCATCTATATCCTTTCGTCGTAATGGACGCGGACTTCTCCCATACCAGAGGCCCAAGCTTGTACGGAGCTGTCGTTTGGTAGTAGGAATATTGATTTGCTTTCGCAACATTCTTTGAATATTTTTGGTATTGAATTTGGGTAGCCTCGTAGGAAATAATTCCTCGGAGTCGAGGAGCATGCAATCCCAGTCATGATTCTCCTCTTCATGAACTCCCATGGAATATAGCACATTCTTTGGCACAGTCCCATTTTTACGAGGAGGCAGATAAAGAGTGGAGAGTTTTTCAATTTTATGAACCTCGCGCGAAATGATTTCCTTGAAATGTTGCAAGGGAACACGTGTGACTACGAGTACGCTGTCTGAAATCAACAGACTGTCTATTCTTCTGGAGAACACACTCTGCACTAAATTCATATAGATTGAGTCGTAGTCATAATTATCATTTGAAAATTCAATCTGCCTACTCCATTCATCATTGGACTGGCATAATTTTCGAGATTTGGCAGGAGTAACATCATCTTCATCCGTGTCACTCCCAAGATGAGGTACATTCTTCTTTTGTTTAGGAATGGTTGGTGATTTGGGAAGAGTTGGCATCGCTTTCTTTCTTCCTACACGCTTCTTCTCATCTTCTTGCTTGGGTTTCTTTGCAGCCTTAGAATTTGATGCTCTAGCCTCAAGAGAACTTGACGACTTTTGCTTCTTTGACATGAAGTACTTTGCATCTTCATAAATTGTTACTTCATGTACTGCAAAGGGCTGAATATCACCAGAAATTCTGAATTCTTCTCCTTCTCTGAGATACTTCATGCACTGGTGTAATGTTGAAGGGACAACGCCGTATTCATGCAGCCAAGGTCGACCCAATAGCGCCTTAAATGAGGTGTCCGCATCAATCACATGAAATTTAGCTTCCGTATGGAGTTCCCCAAATACAAGAGGAAGCATGAACGAACCAAGAGTTTTCTGCCCTTTTCTCGTTAAAACCATGCACCATCAACTTGTCTTGCCCAAGATGTTCCACATCGAGGCAGAGGGATCTCAGTGCCTTAAGGCTCATAAGATTTACGGAAGATCCGGGATCAATCAAAATTCGACTGATCATCATACCATCGCTCTCTGCCGTAACATACAGAGGGCGATTGTGATCTGCCGTTCCAAGCATCATATCATCATTAGCAAAGGTGATGAGGGGCTCATTTCGAGCTTGCAAGACTTCAGTTAGATTACGCTCAGCAAAATATGCCTCATATCTTTCGGGGTCCTTGAGAGCTTGGATCAAAGTCTCTCGAAGGTCTTTAGACATCAAGAGGGCATCGTATATGCTGAGTTGCGCTGGGATCTTCCGTAAGTGAGATAAGATATTGTAATCTATCCCCTTAGATGAAGTCTCTTTCTTCTTGGAGTCATTTAGGATAATATCTTCATTGATAATTATCTCTTTTCCTTTATCTTTGTTAGGAATCCCCTTCTTTGGTGGAGGTGACAGTACTTTGCCACTCCTCAACTGCACCTGGGCCACCTCATCTGATTCAGACTTGTTTGATGAAGCATTCTCTTCAGAGTCAGCCATTGTTGTGTCTGGGGATTCATCTGTAGACTCGGAATCGTCTCCCAACTTCACTTGTTTCATTTGTGATTCTATGCTTGGATCTGAATCTTCATCATCTGGAAAACATAGATCTTCAGAACTGAATTCCATTGATGATACCATTAGACAGAATTCAGGGGCCGCTTCTTCAGCGTATTTCTCCATTTCTGCTATTTTTAATGTTGCTGAGATGACTCGGCATATCTCCGTAGGAAGAGATTCATCTTCAGCTTATTCTTCCTTTTCATCTATTTTAAGCTCTTTCATAAAATCACTGAGCTTAATAGGCCTCCTGACAGTCTCGTAATATTCACCTAAACTATCAATAGCCTTTTGAGTTGCAGACTTCTTCGCCATAGGCTTCTTCAACTTGGTTTTCTTCTTAGAAGACTTCGTCTTTGCTTTGCCAGACTTTGATGAGCTAGCTTGGACAGGTTGCTGTTTAGAAGTGGATGCATTGGACGCAGGCAACCATTTTAGATTCAGCACCGGCTCAGTAGGAGACTTCCACTTGACACCTGGAACTCCTAGCTGTTTCAACATTTTTGTTATCTTCTTGAAGACCACAGTCTCCCATTGTTCACCTTGAATAGGTTCTTTCATTTTTTCTTTAAGCGGGAGTACGGAAGAGGACGTGACTACCCGGGTGGATTCTTTTCTGGGACGAACCAACACATTATCTGATAATGTCAGTTCTCCCCTCTTGTACATCTTTCCTAGCCAATCTTTGAAGACATAACAATCTTCAATTGGATGGCTAACTACCCGATGATATGGGCAGTAGTTTGGGTCGCCACTGTGTTTGGACTCTTCAGGTCTTTTGCATTCTGGCAACTCCAGACCATTCTTGAGTGCTTGTCGGAACAATTTGGCAACACTTTCCCTCTTGAACGAATATTCTTTATTCATGTTCTCCTTAAGGGAGGGGAACGTTCTATCACCAGTTCCTGTGATTTGCCTCTGGCGCTCTCCTCCACCAGGAAAGGCTCGAGGCTTGTCATTTCCTCCAAGAACCAGTTTTGGTTGAGGATTTGGATTGTAAGCCTGCTTTGATTTTTCTTCATATTGCATCGGCTGCTTTCCTTTATCCACATTATATACTACCTTTTTACCTTTATCAGGTCAAGGAGGGAATGCAGAGTAGACATCATTTCTCCTAGCATCAGGAGCTTTAGCCTTTTTGGGTCTGTCAGCGAGATTTTCTGACTTTGACAAATTCAACTTTTCAAACTTAGCCACCCTGTCCAACAGATCTTGAAAGGTGGTGATTGAAGCCATGCATAAGAAGGGTTGCATTTTATCATCAATGTTCCCCATCAACAGTTGAACTGCATGTTCTTCTTCTAATTGCTGCTCGCACTTCATGCTGAGATTGCGCCAGCGTGTTATGTATTTTGTTACTGACTCTTCCTTCCTCCTTTTATCAAGGGCAAGATCAGCAATTGTAGTCTTCTCTGTTGCACTGGCAAACCTTTTCACGAACAAGGCCTCCAGCTCCGCAAAGGTTTTTAGAGAATCATTTGGCAACTCGGCGTACCATTCAAAAGCAGTTCCACTCAAGCTGCTCACGAATTGCCTGAATAACAGAGCATCATTACCTCCTGTATTTCCATAGGTTGCTTTGAATTGTGCTAGGTGTTGTCTGGGATTTTTATTGCCATCGAAGATATTGAACTTCGGTACAGAATATCCCTTTGGATATGGCACCTGATCGTACTCAGCCGGGTACGGGCGACCTTTTCCTACCAATTTCTCTGCTTGCTCAGCAGCTATAATGGCCTTGATCTTTTCACTGATTAAGCCTTCCAACTGCAATGCAGTTACAGGTTCAGAGGCACTCGTCAAATTTTGTGGAGTACGCTGGCGAGTTGGATCATCCGTTTCTTTGCCACCTTCAAGTACACCTTTCACTCCTGAGGCTTGCGGAGCTTGGAGATTTTGAGGATTTACAGCTTGGTTGACGGGTTGAGCCGGTACAGGACCCACAGAAGTGGTCTTCTGCATCATTTCCATCATAATCGTCATCTGAGTCATCATCTCAGTTATTTTATCATTTAACTGAGAGATTTCTCTGTCTTTCCTTCGCATCTGTCGCCTCATCTGATTTCTCATTTCAGCGAGTGTGATGTCTTCACCTCCGAAGGGATTTTCTCCGACCTCTTCTTCTTCCTCATCTCCTTCTTCTGAGGAGCGAGCACTTCGACTGGCAATAGATCTAGCCCTGTGGCGACGTCGATAAACACGTATGCGCGGATGTGATTGTTGGTCTTCTTCATCACCATCATCATCTTCAACATCAATGTGGCTGACCATACGAACCACCTCGATCTCCATAGTATCATCATCGTCATATTCTTCTTCATCTTTTTGGACCTGAATTTCTGAGCGGCGTCGCCACTGAATTTCAGGCTCTTGACTTGGAATGATTACTTCTTCGATCTGCGGACTACGATCGAAATAAACTTCCTCTTTGGTTGAAGTAGGAGAATGACGGGATCTCCTGGAAGACTCTCCAGGATGTCGACCGTCAATATAATTGTCGTCACTATGGGCCTTTTTTCGGACCCATTTCTGACGAGTTCTGTTGGCAGGTGCGGATCTCCGGTAGACTGTTCCGGATGTCACGCTTGACTATCTCTTTCTTCAAAGACCTTTTCATTTCGAGGCTTCGGCCTCCAAACTTGTTTGCCTTTCCGCTGGGCCCTTTCAGCAACGGATTCTTGGATACGGGGTCCAAGTGTCACGCTCCGATGTGCTTCCTGCGGAACTTGGCGTTGGTAATTTTTTCGTTCAACTATCACAGCAGATGATAGTCTATCTCTTGGAGGAGTTCTTCGGGCCTCAACAATCAGTGGCCTCTGGAACTTCTTTTTCATTAAGCCCTTCTCCTTGACTGTCTTCAGTACACGGTGTACCCGGGCAGACAGACGTTCGGGCTCTCTTATCTTCTGAGGGGCTGGAACTTCAAGCTGACGCTCCCAAAAAGATTTCTTGAGCTCACCAGAAGAGCTATTTCTTTTTATCCACTTTAGATTGGCGAACTTATTCTGAGTGGGGATATTGATCTTTGATTCTGGTGCTGGCAGATTGGAGGGATGGACTAGTACAGGTAACTGCTGAGCTCGCAGCTCTGCATTTCTCTTCCTCCTTTGCCTTCTTGTAAGCCTTCCTCCAGATGAGGAAGCTTCAGTTTCATACCTCCCAGGTGCAACAGGCTCTCTGGGCAGGGCGGTGGTGTTTGCAGTCACCACAGAGATCTTTCTTCCAGTGACAACCCTCTTTGCAGTAAGGGTCTCAAATTGGGATAGTCTTTGAAAGACAGAAGTTCTTCCTTGAGCAGTACCTCTGGCAGCAGTCCTTGTAGAATAGGATCTTCCAGAAAGTTCTTCAGAGTTTACGCCGTACACAGGAACGGCTGCAACCTTTGCAGTAGCTGCTGAGAATTCGAGCCCACCAAAGTAGATGGTGGCTCCAGTATTTCCAGTTTCAATGACAGCATTCGCCAGTTGAATTCTGGCTCCTCGTCCCAGTTGGACGGTCATTGGGGTGTCCTGCATTTCCATTCTACAAAAATGAAAGACAGGAGTTAGTGATCAGAATTGATACATCACCCCACGCTTTCATAACAAAGAAATAACGCAGAACCAATAGTAGAAGCAGGAAAGTTAGCATGGAATTAAAAATCCTGCTAAACGAATTTCCATTGATCTTATTTAAAAGATTCATTTTCAGGAACTTTCAGTAATGGATCTTTGGACATAAGAATCAAATGTCACATCCTGATGTTCACCATATAGAGCATAGCATTTTGGCTGCTACTATAACATTTATATGACTAGCCAAAGATGGAAAGAGAAATCATTCCCCAGCGGAGTCGCCAGAAATCTGTGGGCTCCGAAAATTCGGCCCCGACCTCCGCTCGCTTTTCTTATTCGGCGAGGGAGTTTTAACGAACTAAGTTCCGAGGTAAATTTTGGAAGGCAGATGGGTTTGTAGATAAGATACTACCCAGAGATTTCGCCCTCATTTTGTGAGGACTTTATGATCTGAGTTCTGGTTTCCTATAGGCGCAAGCCCCTATAGTTAATTACCCCTCCCGATCACGAGAGAGAACTTTCGATTAAGGCTAGTCGTCAATCAGATACGTAGAATATACGTGTTATCTGGCATATAGTAGCAGCATAGGTTTGGGTATTGAAAATTGGATTTGGATTTGGATTTGAGAATTTGGGAAGTTTGGATATTTGGAAAGATTTAATATTTAAAATAGAAATTGCACCCTCTAGCACTTAAAGCGGATGGTGGGGGAATGGATGATGGACCCGATCAAGATCCCATGGTTCCGTCGTCCCGGGCCATCGTGGTCCCTGGTCTACTTAGTCAGAGGAGGTAGTCGACCCAACCTGACAGAAGGATCCTTGTCGGCAGCGATGGGTTGCTTCGTCCAAGGGGACCTGTAGACCGGGGTTGGATGTTTGTCTAAGGGGATAAATTTGAATCCACCTTAGCTAACAGAGGGCTTTGTGCCCTATTGATCATATCCTATTGATTCATATCTCAAGGATTTGATGCCATTAAGGAACATATTGGCTCTGGCCATAACCGGTATCTGTGGTTCCATTTGGCGGCGAAACCACTCGGTTCAGAGGGCCCCGGGTCATAACCGTTTATCCTGCGGTGCCATTTGGTAGCTAACCGCCGGTTAGAGGACACGTACCACGTCCTTACTGGCAGGAGATTGTTTTGAGAATGGATCCTAGTGATATTTTCGACTAGGCATTTGGCTCTTTGTGAGCTAGAGTTTATTTAAATTTGTCCACCCCGGCAGACTGTTGCGGAGGGTGGATGAATTTTGCTTTGAGTGATTGATGGATTGATTTCAGATTTAAATATCTGGATTTTTGGGATTGATATTTGAATTTTTGGAGTATGGATTTTGTGTGGACTTTGGGGTATTTGGGAGACATTTGAAATATTTGAGAACCCCTCCGGTTGAGATCTTCAATCAACGCGGCCATCATCGGGGTGTTTAGGGGTTATTTCCATTTGATTGAACCTTGTCGACCCTATCAACTTATCGATAGGGGATCGGGTTTCTCGGAGGCTTTGTGCCTTTTATTTAGTGAATTCTCTTGATTTTAGACTTTGAAGGCCTAAAAAGAATGTATTTAGACAAATACACCGGTCGCTACAACCGTGTATTTTGTTAGGTAGTTCAAATCTTGTCGACTTCTATTGATCTTTATAGAATGATCGGATTCGAACTTGAATTCACTTGTCAACCCGCGCAGCATCCCTAAGCGTCACGTGTGTACCAATAACACGCTCGTCGGGGCCCATGCGGGTGATTTTTATATACCTCTTTGGTGTACCTATGTGTATACAATTTATAGTGTACGTGCAGGGGTATTTATTTCAGATCTTATTGACGCCTTCTATCTGCTAGTAGGAGTATTGCAGATCCGGTGGCGTTGAGTTGTGGATCGTAGACGCCTTCTGTCTGCTTGTATATGTGTTGCAGATCCGGTGGCGTTGAGTTGTAGATCGTAGACGCCTTCTGTCTGCTTGTATATGTATTGCAGATCCGGTGGCGATGCATTGTAGATTGTAGACACCTTCTGTCTGCTTGTATAAGTGTTGCAGATCCGGTGGCGTTTGATTTTGATGTTGACTCCCCCTTTCTCAATCACCGGGGGTGGACTTTCTGGATTTTGAAGTTTGTTGTTTTGTAGAGAACTCTTTTTAAGATGTTCAGTGTAATGGATTTGTTATCCCCGATGTTTGTGGGCACCAGAATTATTTTCTTCTCGAGTATAGCACTAAGAAGAGAGTTTGGAACACCAGAATGTTTGGTTCTAATTTGTTCAAACATGTCCTCTCTTCTGCCAGGGGGTGTCCTTTTTCGTACATCGGGTTGCCTTTGTACTCGACATACTTGAAGCTCTTGATCACCACTGTCGTATGATCCAAATTTCGATCTTTGCATGTGTTTGGATCCAAATTCAATTTCATTCAGACTTGAATTCATCAAGTTTACAAGTCCCCACTTGATGTCGTATAGCCTGAGTTCGAGTTAAGTTTCATTTAGACTTGAATTCAAACTCAGTATGAGTCTCCCACATTCATTTAGGTCTCATATCATCCTGCTGAATTCATCCGGATTTGAATCAAATGCTTGCAAATCTGGATTTCACTTGGCGTCGTACAGTTCAAGTTCAAATGCTTAAGTTCTTGTTGTCCACATCTTGTTCTAGTTTTGAATTCAGAGTACAAGTTCAAGTCTTTGTTCAGGATTTTCTGAAGTCCTTGCAAGTTCAAATGCATGTTCGTATTGATTTGAGTTTGATTTTAGTTCATTTGGATTTAAGCCTTGATTAATCATTCAGATTTTTGTTCAAGTGCAATTCCACAATTCATCTGCTCTTCGCACAGGTCCTCTGCTTATTTAGTCCAAATTCTATGCATTTTTATTCAAGTACAGGTCTTCTATATTTTTGCTCAGCTGAAGTCTTCAAATTGTTTCAATCTCGTGTACTTCAGTGAAAATTTCGTCAGCACCCCGGCATATCCCCCGTTTGGGGGAAAATAGGGGAGCTGGGCCTTCCCACCACGCTACTAGAGCGTGTATGGTAGGTGTCCTTGGACACCGCGGCCGTACAAAATTTCATCCCACCACGCTACAAGAGCGTGTATGGGGCCTTCAGCAGTATCCGTACCAGAACAGCAGTGACGTACCAGAACAGCAGTGACTCTCCCCACCACGCTACAAGAGCGTGTATAGGGCTCTCCCGCCTCGTCGTATGCTTCGCACCGGGCTCCCTCCTACCGTGCTATAAGAGCGCGTATAAGTGGTTCCCCGGTCCGCTGCAAACGTCGAGAATGGGATTTGGAACATCATACCTTTGCATAGCAGTCGTCGGCGGTGTCGGTGTCGATGTCGAGGTCGAGGTCGTCCCCACCACGCTACAAGAGCGTGTATAGGGCTTACCCGCCTCGTCGTATGCTTCGCACCGGGCTCCCTCCCACTGTGCTACAAGAGCGCGTATAGGTGGTTCCCCGGTCCGCTGCAAACGTCGAGAATGGGATTTGGAACATCATACCTTTGCATAGCAGTCGTCGGCGGTGTCGGTGTCGATGTCGAGGTCGTCCCCACCACGCTACAAGAGCGTGTATAGGGCTTACCCGCCTCGTCGTATGCTTCGCACCGGGCTCCCTCCCACCGTGCTACAAGAGCGCGTATAGGTGGTTCCCCGGTCCGCTGCAAACGTCGAGAACGGGATTTAAGTTAGAATTTTATACCTTTGGGCCCGGCGACGATTGTCGGCTGGAGGAGGTGGCTCGCGGATCGAGGTAAAGGGGAAGGCATGCTTCTACATTAATATTATTATTATTATTATTTTAAATTAATTTTAATTAATTATAACTAATTACTCTTTTAAAATAATTAATTATAATTATAATAAGTAATTTTAATTAAAATAATTAATTATGCTTAATTTTAATTAATAATAACTAATTAAAATTAAAATAATTAATTTTAATTAATTATAGTTAATTATTAATTATAATTAATTATTTTTAAAATAAATTAATTATAATTAAAATAAATTAATTTTAATTAATAATAATATATAATAATAATAAAAATAATAAAAATTTCTCTCCCTCAATCTCTCGGTTCAACGGATTACGGGATTTGGCCGGAGTAGCGTGCAGAAGGGAGAAAGTTACCTTCACTACCAGCGGGTTCCCGTTGTTGTTCCGATCAAAATGTTGAACTTCCGGTCCAAGGAAGGGAAAGCCGTCAAATGAGCCAAGTCGAACAGCCTAGAGGCGGCGAGCTCCCATTGTGCTTCCGATCGAAATGTAGCAACTTCCGATTCACAGGAAGGGAAAGTCGTTGACGGGAGTGAAGTCAACCCGCTACGAAGGAGCTACCGAAGGGGAGAAAGTTGTCTTCACAGCGTGCGAGCTCCGGTTCCTGCTTCCGATCTTTATGCCGTAACTTCCGATCCAACTCGTAGGGAATGTCGTCGAAGGAGCGGTCGGACAGCAAGGAGGAGTCGAGGGAGAGAGTCGCACGCAAGGGAGAAAGTTATCTTCACTGCCAGCGAGCTCACGTTGTTGCTTCCGCACAAAATGTCGTAACTTCCCATTCGACAGAGAGAAGAGAGCGAGAGCAGTTAACACGATGTAGACATCCGATCGTGCGAGGTCGTGGGCGACGACGTGCTGAATTCGGCGCCGGACAGGTACGATTTTATTTTATTTTATTTTTGTTTTATACGGCAGGTTAACATTGGGAGAGATCGATCCTCCTCTCGAATTGAGGATCAATTGTATCTTTTCTATTTTGTTGCATCTCCTAGTGGAATACAAGTTTCTAGTTGCATTTTTCTCTCAATTTTTCCTAAACTGTGCTGATTTCCTGCTGTCAACAGCAGAATTTTGCTGTTTTACTGATACAAACAGCAGTTTCTCTGCTGTTTGCTTATCAATTTTGGTTAGGATTACTTGCGAACTCAAGTATTTCCTATCATATAGCTGTTAAGTGGAGTGCTAGAATCACCGAACATACCTTGAGCAAGGAAACATCAGTGGCTAATTGAGACAATAATCCAGCAACAAAAGCATCCCCAGCCCCAGTGGTATCAACTGGTTCAACCTTCAACCCATGCACTCTACCATTAAAATCCTACAGGGTTAAATTCATTAAGCACGGTGATTTTAAACAAGAGAAGAATATTTTATATTTATTTGACGTAGATTTAAAAATCAACTAGAAGAAGTTGCAAAGAGATTGTAACACATCAAAAACTTTGCTGATTCTATAGCAGGATACTATTTTGGCACTCACGAGGAACAGTTCAGAATATGCAGCTTGAAAATTTTACAATGTGGTGATTTCCACCGAATCATCATGAATTTCATATAACATTGTGATTTGTGAAGGCATGTTAAACTAATCATCAGGCAGGGCGCCAGAGAAATATTGAGGCAAACGCAAGTGGTTTAAATGCTACCCATACCGTGAAAATCTTTCAATATTTAAAGTTTGCATAACTTGTATAACATTCCCACAACCTGAAAGGCAAAAGCACCAGGACTTCATAAAATAAGGAAAAATACCTTTGCAAATTGCATTCTAGATCAGCGTAGATTGGCCATTGTACAATGCATGAAGAGACTAAGAAGTAAGAAATGGTCTATCACTATTTACTTTCAAGCATTCATTTGCATGCATAGATGCTCATCAACTATAATTACCTACGTACCAACATGTATATGAAAGATAAAAAATCAATTCAAAAAATCCTAAATAGCATTGCTCATGAATGGCATGTATTTTAGTATGCATACGTCACTTACAACAACAACAACATTAAGCCTTTGTCCCACTACGTGGGGTCCGCTACATGAATCTTTTTTCGTCATTGTGTCCCGTTAAAAGTCAAAGTCTCATTTAAATCTAATAAAGAAAGATCATTTCTAATATTTTCTAACCAAATCTTTTTAGGTCTACCTCTACCTTTCTTAACATAAGTCAAATCTACTACCTCAACTTGCCTAACCAGGTCATCGGAAGGCCTTCGTTTAATGTGAACAAACCATCTAAGGCGACTCTTTCTAATCTTATCTTCCACTGAAGCTACTCCAATCTTTTCACGTATATGCTCATTTCGTATCCTATCTCTAAGGGTCAAGCCACTCATCTATCTAAGCATCCTCATCTCTGCAACACTTAACTTAGTATTATTCTTCTCTTTTGATGGCCAACATTCGGCACCATAAAGCATTGCAGGTCTCACCACCATCTTATAAAATTTTTCCTTAAGTTTAAGGGGGACTTTTCTATCGCACAATAAGCCTGATGCATTCCTCCACTTCAACCATCCAACTTGAATTATGCTGATAATATCCCCATCAATTTCACCATCACTCTAAACAATAGATACAAGATATCTAAAACGTGTACTCTTATTAATGACTTGATCGCCCAAAGTCACAATCCCAGTATGCATGCGTCACTTATGACAATTAAATTTAATAAACATTTTATCAACATACACTTATATATTTCTCCCTTTCTGATCTTTAAAGCCTTGACCGATCATTATTTGATAGGTTGCCCCTATATTCTTTAGTCCAAAGGTATGACCTTATAACAATACAGGCCTTCTGTGGTGATGATAGAGGTTTTCTCATAATCGCCAAAATGCATTCTTATTTGGTGATAGCCTGAGAATGCATCCAAGAAGCTCATCACTAAATACCCTACTGATAATTGACTGAGGCATCAATCCTAAGCACTGGGTAGTCATCCTTGGGTCATCCTTGGTGAAAGTTCGCTAGGGATGTTAAGCCCTATAGAACTGGCCCAAGCTAACCAAGAGGGGGGTGAATTGGTAATTAAAAAATTTCTTTTCCCAAAGAATGAAAATTGCATAAACCAAAATCACCACAAAAAACAAAGTGCGAAAATAAAAGTGCGGAAGCAAAAGAAAGAACACAGAAGTTTATAGTGGTTCGGTCAACTCGACCTACGTCCACTCCTTGGAGGCACCCTCCAAGTATTGCACTACAAAACGTGACTCTCCTTTAGCCCCCACGGCTAAGCGGAGAAGCCCTCACAAGAACCTCCTTTTTGCCACACCCGGCAAGGCAGAGAACCTACCTCCTTTTGCTTCCTCCTGAAGCTGGCAGAGAACCACAACCAAAAGCTAACTCCTTACCTCTACCGACCCTTCCACTGACGAGAAACTCTAGACGAAGAACAAGCAGAGCGATCCTTGAAGCAACCCTTGTGAATCCCCTCACAAGCTCCCCCTCACAAGATCCTCTCTCTCTCCCTCTCTCTCTTTCTCTCCTCAAGGTCTTCTCAGGTCAAGGCAACAGCCAAAGGTCTTGAAAAACGTTTAATAAGAGCTCTTAAATAGAAGAGCTTCAAAGGAGCTCATTAATTGCAAGTTGCCGACAATATCGTCCAGGCCGATATGGACATCGGCCTGGCCGATCAGTACAAATCAATGAAGATCGGCCAGAGCAACGCCCTGGATGCAAAACAGGACGATTGAAAATTGGCTTGATCGTCCAGGCCGATCTCATGATCGTCCTGGCTGATCAGTTCAAATCAGAGGAAAATCGTCCTGACAATAGCCCTGGATACGAGCTGGCCGATGTTTATCATCCTGAAGTAACTTAAGGTTTTTGACTGAATCGTCTTGGCCGATCCTGCGATCGTCCAGGACGATATGATCGTATCAATCATCCTTAATTACTCCCTTGATTTCCTGAACAATTATGATATAATTTGTGAATATCGTCCAGGCCGATCCTAGGATCGTCCTGGCCGATAATTTTAAAATACAGTATACCTTAATTGTCTATGGCGGCAATTTCTTTCTGTTTTGAGCTTATCGTCCTGGCCGATACACGTATCGTCCAGGCCGATTTGTTAATGTCGGATGCCTTAATTAAGAATCCTTATTTAGACTTTCTATTTTAAGCTGATCGTCTAGGACGATATGAATATTGGCCTGGCCGATGTGGGCAAAAACAGAAATTCTAAGTCTCTCAAGTATGTGTGTGAAGGGTTACTTAGCATCAGTCACTTTGACCATTACAAGTAGACTTAAGAAGTAAAAAAACGAAAGTACAGACTGACTCAAACCTAAACCTACGCAATCCTGAATTGGCTTCGTCTTGTTCGTCCGATCTTCGATTCCTGAAACGTTAGAAGCAACAAGCAGTTCAAGAGAAATAGTGTTTGTCAATCATCAAAACATAAGCCATGAAAAAATAGATTTGCAACAATCTCCCCCTTTTTGATGATGGCAAACACAAGTAGGAAAATTAAAAAAAAAATAGGTTCATTAGAAAATCAAAGTTACAACAGCTTTTCCTACCACACGAGGGTACCCATCTCCCCCTTTTGTCATCACAAAAAGAGGGTCCAAAAAACAAAAAACGACTAAAAGCAAAATACAAAACACAGGAAACAAACAACAGAAAGCACAGACTAAAAGAAAGAGGGATCCTGATTATCAGATGGAGGTGGTGGAGGTGGCTGCTGAAAGTAACTGGCAAGCGTGGTAAACTGAGCATTGAACCAGGCGATGTCCTGGTCATGCTGCTGCTGCTGGTGAGTAAGGAAACTGTCAAATCGGGCTAGATATATCCTCAGCGCGGTGATGCTCGTAACGGGCAATGTCCTCAGAGTGTTGCTGCTCTTGTGCAGCAACATAGGCGTCAAAACGGGTCTCCCATGGATCAAATCTCTCAATCAACTGATCAACCGGTGAGTGCTGGTGGAGAGGAACAGGGTCAGGAAAGGGAGCGGGAGCGGGAGCCTCCTCTCTAGCCCCCCGAGGTTCCTCAGGGTGGAGACGAGTACTGTGAAGGGTGCTGAAGGAATTGTTTGAGTACAAGGGAGTTGGGAGGTTTGGTGGAATATGATACTGAAGTTGGTATTTGGTTTCAAGGACATAGGCTATGATATGTCCTAAGGCTAGATTGGGTTTCCTTTTGTGACCTAGATCACGGATTGTGATTAAGTGATCAATGTATCGGAAAATTAGGTCCGCAGTATTAAATTCCCTATGAGCCATGATGTAGAAAGTAGTGAGTGAAAGCAGAGGGGTGATATGGATTCAATCGCCGGCTTTTGGAATGACGGAGGTGCGAAGGATATGTTGGATTGTCCTAGCATCTTTGACTAAAGAGCTAGTCTCTCCAACATGGTAAGGTACATTGGTCTGGCGAAGGAAGTGATTCGCCGTGGACCAGTCAAGATCAGGATCAGAGGCGATTAAGTGCAGCTTATCCCCGGTGGTGGATAGCTGTAAAAGATCAACACAATCCTGATATGTGATTTCGACAGGGCGTCGATTCACATAGGAGGTCAGGGTTGTGAAGGTAGGGTTGATGCGAAGGTTTGCGAAAAATTCTCGAAGAAACTCTGAATTGAAAGGGAAAGCAAGAGACAGAATGAAGCAAAGGGAGGTGTGAGCGAAAAGATCCATTACCGGGTATGAGATGTGGGCAGGATTGATGATTCTTGAGACAGTTATCCCACATTCTTTGTAACGATGGTAAGCGGCTTCATCTTCTGCTTCCCTGAAACGAGGGTCAATCCTTACCCTCGAGGAACTCCCAGAAGTTTGTCGGACGCGTTTCCCACCAGCCATTGAGAGCACTAAGTAAAAACACAAGAGGAGAAAGGATGAAGAGTGAAAAATCATGGCTGGAACGGCCTGAATTTAAAGAAACGGCCATATCATCCTGGCCGATCGCAGAATCGTCCAGGCCGATATGGTTCAATAATTACGTACAGGCCGATTGGTTAAAAAGGCGGTCCGATCGTCCGGGCCGATCAGATATCAGCCAGGACGATTAGACACAGGCGATCGTCCCGAGGAGTCAGTCCGGACGACCGTTGAAAAAGCAGATCGTCCAGGCCGATTAGGTGTATTGTCCAGGACGATGCACAATAATTGATCGTACCGGCCGAAGTTAAAACGTTTTAAATCACTGTCACGTGTATCGTCCAGGAAGAACAGTGGATCGGCCCGGCCGATTTTCCAATAATGGATCGTCCGGGGCCGAATTTAAAGATCAAAATATGGTGACACGTGGATCGTCCAGGACGATCCAGTGTATCGGCCAGGACGATGCACATAAAATGCATCGGCCAGACAAATATATTATCGGCCAGGACTATCACCATGAGTTCGATCAAATCGTCCAGGACAATATAGGATCGTCCAGGACGATAAGTTATAGCAAGCACAGAAAAAGGTCAGCAGATGGATTTTAAACAGAATTTGTCATATCGTCCAGGACGATAAAAGTATCGGCCAAGACGATGTGACTAGAAATTCAAATCAAGGAAGGAATGGTGATGATCAAGACCCTCAAAAATAATAAAAAAAAAAGACAAAACATAGTAAACTAAAACAAAAACACAACGAAAATCAAACAACGAATATTTTTGGATTTTAATTTTTCTAATTTTTTTGTTTTATGGAAGCATCATATGAGAATTCTTTTCAAAAGTTAAACTTTTAAAGTTCCAAGAGATCAAGAAGTTTAACAAATCCCAATCAGAAGAAGGTAGAATATCTGATTCTGTTAACCCTAGATCCGACATCCTTTAGGGTACAAAATTCTTTTGGAAAACAGAGGCCTAACTCAGAATAACAAAATAGGATAAGAAGATCCATTCAAGACTTGTTTACAAAGAAAATATCTCATATTTAATAAACCAAAGTAATTTTTCTCAATCATGGAAAAATGAAATCAAGTCTTTGAAAGCATCACATAATCTATGAGTTCTCTAAGTTTTAAGAGTTTTAGCAAAGAGAGGATAGCTTGCATTTAGTGGGCTCATTTTATGCCTCTTGTCACTTTGATTAAGTCTTTGAGCATCTTTTGATTTTTGATACACTCTTGTGTATATAGCTTTCTTTTCAATTTGGTTTCATTGGCATCTTTCCTTTTTAACTCTTGCAAGCTAGAAACTCTTTAATATATCCTTAAAAAAAACTTAGTTGTGAGTATATCCTCCAAATATTAGAGAATAGGAGCTCTCTCTCTAACATAGGGAAGAACAATCCACAACACAAAATCAAAATCATGTGATAAATGCAATTGCAAGATTTCAAAAGCTTGAATGATATCTAAAAACTTTGGCTATTATGCATAAGATAAATTAATGTAGCAAGATAAGAAAAAGATCTTAAATAAAAAGTCATTGGTTAAACTGAGTTTAGACTTTTGTTTAGAGAAGAAAATCATACCGCTAACAAAAAGTCAGAAGGAGAGAAAACATCAACAATATTACTCCCTTTAACCAATTTAGAAGAAGCTAAACCCTATCTCTAAAACTCCAATATTTAAAAGTTTGAAAAGATTCATCATATGGAAGACCAAATTTAAAGAACAATGTGAAAAACAAAACACATAAAATAAAATAAAAATAAAGCAAACTAAAAACAATACAAAGTGAGCACAAAAACTAGCACAAAAATAAAATAAAAGACACGCAAAAACTAAAGATTTCAAGCAAGTGATAAAGCAGCGAGTTTAAGCAATTTTGAGCTGCGAGCCTCCTTATGTTCAGTTATTCTATGCTCCCACGAGGTCTTTGGTGAGAGCACACCTGCAAAGCTCAACAACAGTCAGATTTAGGAACCCAAACAGGTTTGGGATCCTTCTTAGGAAAAGTAGAATGTAATGCAGATATGATATGCTGTGAATCATGCATCTTAGGTCTCCACACCCAATGTGTACTACGGTGAACGGTGCAAGTGTGTGAGATGTGTCCTAGCATGCCACATGAGAAACATCTAACTCCAGGAAAAGGGTTTCTTAAATGGTTTGAATTATAATGTCTCTTCCTAGATTCTGGCTTAGGATTAAAAGTAGTTGTCATCCGATTTTTCTTAATTGTATCCAAATCATTTTGAATCCTCAAGTTAGTTTTCTTTAATGCATTATTCTCAATCTTCAAATTTTTCTCAATCTCTTTAGATTTTTTAAGATCAGAATTAAGAGATGTGTGTGACTCTTTCAATGCATTATGTTCATCAATTAATTCCAAATATTTCTTGTTTATGTCATCAAATTCATCAAGAAGAGCCATGTGATTAGAATCAATCGTTGAATGATCTTTAAGAATGACTTCATACTCTTTCTGCAAATTCACAAGTTCCACTTTTAAGCTAGCATGTGTCTTTTTAAGTTTTTTGTATGATGCATGGATTTTTCACAAATTTCAAACAATTCATCATAGGTTGGTTTACATACCTCTTCCTCATCACTTTGCTCAAGATGATCTTCCCCTATTAAGCACAGGTTTGTTGTCTCTTCCTCTGGTTCAGTCTTAGAGGAATCAGTACCAGATTCTGCCCAGAATGCCTTTTGGATTCTCTTCTTCTCCTTTTTCAACTTAGACTTTTCCTCAATCTTTTCCTTGCTCATGTTATCTTGAAGTGTTGGGCAATCGGCTCTCACATGTTCAGGCTTCCTGCATTCAAAACAGACAACATCAAAAGATCCTTTAACATGTTTATGTTCCTTACTTTTTCGCCAATTTTGATGATGCTTTTGTTTCTTCCTTAGAAAGCTTTTGAATTGCCTTGTAATGAAGGCAACTTCATCGCTTTCAGACCCGGAAGATTCAGAATCCGATTTGTGCGCCTTTAGTGCAATTGTTTTCTCCTTTTTCTTCTCACTTGCATCAAGATTTCTTTGATTCACCCCTTGCTCGTAAGCAATGAGTGAGCCAAGTAAGTTATCAATATAATAGGTGTTTAAATCCTTAGATTCAGTGATTGCAGTGATTTTAGCATCATAAGACGAAGGCAAGTATCTCAAAATCTTGTTTACTTTTTCATAGTTTGAAAGTTCTTTTCCTAGTGCATGCAGTGAAGTAACTATCTGAGTAAACCTAGTATACATGTCAGAAATCGATTCATGATGTTTCATGCGAAAGAGTTCATAGTCATGCAGGAGAATGTTCAAACGGGATTGTTTAACTTCATTAGTACCTTCATAGGTGATGCACAATTTATCCCAAATCTCTTTATCAGTTTTGCAAGTTGAGACACGCATGTAATCCTCAGATTTTAAAGCACAGAAAAAACAGTTCAAACATTTTGCATTTAATTGAGCTAGATCTCGTTCATCAAAAGTCCATTCAGTAAAAGAAATTTCAGTTTTAATGTCATTAATTTCACGAGAAGGTGGAGAATAACCTTCTTGAATAAGCATCCACATGCGATAATCAGTAGATTGTAAAAACGTTGACATGCGAGTTTTCCAAAAATCAAAAGGTAGGTTATCGAACAGGGGAGGTCGGGTAATACAATACCCTTCCGTAGTGTGACGATTCCCAAGGTTAGTCATGGATCAAATTCAAAAAGTTTTCAAACTTAAATTTTCGAATCCCGCTCTGATACCACTTGAAAGTTCTCTAGGGATGTTAAGCCCTATAGAACTGGCCCAAGCTAACCAAGATGGGGGGTGAATTGGTAATTAAAAAATTTCTTTTCCCAAAGAATGAAAATTGCATAAACCAAAATCACCACAAAAAACAAAGTGCGAAAATAAAAGTGCGGAAGCAAAAGAAAGAACACAGAAGTTTATAGTGGTTCGGTCAACTCGACCTACGTCCACTCCTTGGAGGCACCCTCCAAGTATTGCACTACAAAACGTGACTCTCCTTTAGCCCCCACGGCTAGGCGGAGAAGCCCTCACAAGAACCTCCTTTTTGCCACACCCGGCAAGGCAGAGAACCTACCTCCTTTTGCTTCCTCCTGAAGCTGGCAGAGAACCACAACCAAAAGCTAACTCCTTACCTCTACCGACCCTTCCACGGACGAGAAACTCTAGACGAAGAACAAGCAGAGCGATCCTTGAAGCAACCCTTGTGAATCCCTCACAAGATCCTCTCTCTCTCTCTCCCTCTCTCTCTTTCTCTCCTCAAGGTCTTCTCAGGTCAAGGCAGCAGCCAAAGGTCTTGAAAAACGTTTAACAAGAGCTCTTAAATAGAAGAGCTTCAAAGGAGCTCATTAATTGCAAGTTGCCGACAATATCATCCAGGCCGATATGGACATCGGCCTGGCCGATCAGTACAAATCAATGAAGATCGGCCAGAGCATCGCCCTGGATGCAAAACAGGACGATTGAAAATTGACTTGATCGTCCAGGCCGATCTCACGATCGTCCTGGCTGATCAGTTCAAATCAGAGGAAAATCGTCCTGACAATAGCCCTGGATACGAGCTGGCCGATGTTTATCGTCCTGAAGTAACTTAAGGTTTTTGACTGGATCGTCCTGACCGATCCTGCGATTGTCCAGGACGATATGATCGTATCAATCATCCTTAATTACTCCCTTGATTTCCTGAACAATTATGACATAATTTGTGAATATCGTACAGGCCGATCCTAGGATCGTCCTGGCCGATAATTTTAAAATACAGTATACCTTAATTGTCTATGGCGGCAACTTCTTTCTGTTTTGAGCTTATCGTCCTGGCCGATACACGTATCGTCCAGGCCGATTTGTTAATGTCGGTTGCCTTAATTAAGAATCCTTATTTAGATTTTCTGTTTTAAGCTGATCGTCCAGGACGATATGAATATCGGCTTGGCCGATGTGGGCAAAAACAAAAATTCTAAGTCTCTCAAGTGTGTGTGTGAAGGGTTACTTAGCATCAGTCTATTTGACCATTACAAGTAGACTTAAGAAGTAAAAAAACGAAAGTACAGACTGACTCAACCCTAAACCTACGCAATCCTAAATTGGCTTCGTCTTGTTCATCCGATCTTCGATTCCTGAAACGTTAGAAGCAACAAGCAGTCCAAGAGAAATAGTGTTTGTCAATCATCAAAACATAAGCCATGAAAAAATAGATTTGCAACACTTGGGGCATGCCAAATTCAAGCTAGTGAAGTCCACACACATCCTCTACTTTTCTGTTGCCTTATGTACCATAAGCACATTAGAGATCCAGTCTTAGTACTAAACCTCTCTAATGAAGTCAACCTCTATCAACTTCTGAACCTCTTGGTTGATGAGCTCAGCGAGCAATGTTTAAAATTACGTAATCGAGTATTGAGACATTTTTTCGTTCGTGAGGTGAGGCGTAATCCTCAAAATCTAAAGATTGCGTAAACATAAAATGATAATTTTTTTATATACTAATGAGTAAAAAATATAAAACATAAAAAGACACAAGATATGAAGTGAAATCAAAATATCTCAATAATAAGACAATATGAAATATAGTTCAACTCAAATTCTATCTTTCCCAAATCACAATATTCTTTTCATTAACCTATAATTCCAGAAATAAATAGCAATGACATATCACATAAGAACTCATAAGTCATCAGCACTGTCATCACTAAGGGGGTCTTCATTTGAATCATCATTATGATGAACTGTTCTCTCCCCTTCCTCCTCTCCTATAGAGTCCAATGTCTCCCAATCAAAGCATGCACTCATGAAGAAAACTTATAGAAAGCATGCACTCATGAAGAAGCAAACTAACACTAACAACTATTACTAAAGATGATGAATACAACAATATGCCGGGCAATCGGGGTTCCAAGGGGCAGCGCCCTTGCGGGGGTAATTTTGAAGTTATGCTTATTTTTAAACTTCGTAAGTCATTTGTAAGGAAAGATACCGAGCATGTACATAGCAGTACCGAGAATTTACCTAGCGGTACCGAGCATGTACTGAGCGGTACCGTGCATGTACCGAGCGGTACCCAACATTGTTGTACAGAGTGGTACCGAGGGTTTTTTTTTAATTTTAAGAGGCGGAGGCCTCTAAAACATGAGGCGAGGCGCGCCTCAGTGAATTTGAGGCGTACACCTCAATGCAAGCTCTCATTGCGGAGGCTTGGAGGCTTAAAAGTTTAAAATTGCACTGAGGCGTGCCTCTTTTGCGCAATTTTAAACCATGACTGTAATCAATGAGGGGATCTTTATTTGAGTCTTTATTATAACAAATTGATCTCTCCCTTCCCTCATCATGTGGAGTTCAATGTTTCTCAATCTTTTTCATCTTCATTTATTTAAATCATCTTTTTCTTTCATAAATATTTTTCATCAATGTAAGGATGAAAATAATACTCCAAAATTTTTAGAGGAATAGGTGGTGGTGGTGGTGTGCGGCTTTCAAGTGGTTCTCGACGGTGGCTATGATGGTGGTGGCTATGACCAAGGTGGTGGGTGCACTGTGTATATATAGGAGAGATTATTAGGTGCGGAAATCGGACTTAGAGATGCGTCAGGATTACTGGATGCACTGCGTACGCTCTGCTTATACTCTACTTATACTCTGCGTATGTTCTGCTTACACTGCGTATTTGTAAACACAACAAATATGTAGCAAATCTTCACAACTAAATTTTTACTGCTTATTTACAAATACGCATTATATACACAGTAAATAAGCAGAGTGTATGCAGAGCTTAAGCATAAGATACTCAGTATCCTGATGCATCTCTATGTCCGATGTACGCACCTAATAATTGCTCATATATACAGGCATTTCATGTTTTGATTACATATTTCATATTAATAATTTATTAAAACATGTCATGCCCCTGACATGTCGTGGGCTACTTTTTGCAACTGCCATGTCCATACGTCTATATCATGATTATCAGTGTCCACACATTATATATCATCGAAATAAGCATCTTCACATATCTCAAAGGAATAAAATACACCTTGGAATAATATCTGCAACCATTTGGACCTTCAGTGACAAGAAGCAGTTTGAGATTTGGATGGAAAAGTTTATGAACGACTGCATCATCATATGGATTTTCTCCTCTAGTCAAGAAAGATATTTCCTCCTCGTTTATCTGTCTCATGAATTTAAACAGAGTCAGTAACGTGTTTTTATAATTTAGACTGCTCCACAATTAGAAGAAAAAATATGCAAAGAAATTTCATTCCGACTGCAGATCAGTAAAGTGTACCTTTATGATATCAGCGGCATCCCATATGCTAAGAATTCCCTCTCTAGCACTCTCTGCAGAAGGCCATAATGGAAGTCTCAGGTTAGGGTCATAGGAAAGAAGCACTCCAGCGTCCTTAGCAGCTTTAGCTGCTGCAACATGAGCAGATTTGCATGGTTCTGTGATAAGACTTATAGATCCATAGTGGAAGATTTTTGCCTAAATATGATAGAAATATTATGAATGTACAAACTATCAAATCATGAATATTGAAGATGGCACTACTTTTGGAAGTATGAACGTGATTATAATTGCATTATTTTCCAGCACACCTTCCTAATAATATCAAAGTCCAGCTCTCCTTCTTCCAGAAGCATATCAGCGCTTGGATTGCGATAAAACATGAATTCTCGCTCTCCATCATTTCTCAATGTGACAAAAGCCAAGGCCGTTCTAGCACCAGAATCAAAGCGCATTCCCTGACTGTTCACGTTGTTTTTCTTCAAAATATCAGCTAGCATATATCCAAACTCATCTTCACCAACCTGTGGATGTTAATGAACAACTCAGAGATGCAGATAAATACGACATGATACAAAACAACAATAGAATGGAAGAATTACCACTTAGACTCATTGGTTTTATCTTATAGGGTACATTTTCTCAGGATCCAGTTTACAAGCTCCAGTAGGCTATTTAAATGCTCTTCACTTGAAGGAAAAGACCTGAATTCAGGCCGTAAAGAGCTTTATGATCCCATGTAAATATTATGAGAACATAGGCTCAAGAAATGGCACCGCTAAAAGAAATGATAATGCCAATATAAAATATTTCTTAAATTTTGAGGTTTTAAAGGGCTACAAATCATAGTTCGGTTTGAGCAAATTTCATAAACAATGTATTTTGAAGGTTTAACAAGTTTAATATGCCATATATTCATCAAGCAAGGAATTCAAAAGAGCGAAGTAGTAATGAGTTAAAATATTATATTATGGCAATGGTAAAAGGGAAAAGCAAAAAAAATGGATCATTACAGACCTTTTAACGCCACATGAGCCTTCAAAATTGACAAGTCATTATAAGCCAATTTTGTAAAAATCCAGAATGAAACTGTGAAATCAAAAAATAAGCCCACGATAGAAGTAAAGCGAGAGTTGAGAACCTAATATAGTATTAGTGGCCCTAACATATTACCTCAAGCTTTTGGGTTGTTACTCATATATGGGTTCAACTTGAGCTCCCAAATTCTAACCTCCTACAAAGTGGTATAAAATCCAACCACATGATTGCAGACATATGCTTTGTTTGGGATAATTTTCTTTCTGCTTCTTAAAGCAACTTTCTTGTACAAAAATTAAAATTTTTGTTCTAAAAAGTGAGTTTAGGAAGCAGAAAGAAATCCGTCCCAAAAGAAGCCATAGTGTTCAAAAACTTTCATTCTAAAAAGAGTGATGATCAATATGGAGGACACTCACACAGGGAATTGTTATGCAGTGAAAAAAGTGAAACTAGAGTTTGGTAATATAGTAGCAGCGGCCTTTACTCAATATAAATTTTGAGTTGATGGATGTCCATCAATTAGTGCTTTGGTCTCAACTCAAATCTTATTGGTCCACACCCCAACAAATGTGTCATCAAGAGATGCATTCTATCATAAAAATGTGCGTACCCTTTTGTCTCCTTGGCAATCAGTTGTAGAAACCCATTGCATTGATGAAGCAATTTAAATTGAAGTACAACGACCCAAGAAAGAAAAAAAAATCCTTTTTTGCATGTTTCCCAAGCAAGTGGAGGTTTTTTTGATAGGTATAGAAGTAAATTTCACTGTTACAGGCTCCTCAGAAATGAAACCGACATGAAGTTTCACACTTGGTATAAAATTAATCCAATCTTGGAAGTAGCAGGAGATTTAGGCTTCGTTTGGGACGGCTTTCATGATGTTTTATACTCAAAAGTTGCTTTAAGAAGCAATAAAAAAGCCGTATCAAACGAAGCCTTAATTAGGTAAATATTGCAAAGAACAAGGCTGTGTCTGAACATAGCAACGCATAAAATAAGCAAGAGGAATCATTCAGGAAATGAGTTGCTTCCTTACCTCATGTAGAAAGCCACACAATGAAAAAAAATCTATTTTTATAATAAAATAGAATCCATCATTCCTTAAGTAGCAAGTGTTAAACAGTGAGTACTCTCAATCTACCTTCCCAATAAAAGCTGACTGACCACCAAGGCGAGCTATGCCCACAGCAACATTAGCAAGTGCACCTCCAGGTGCCTTCTTGAATGCAGGAGCTTCAGACAATGATAGTCCGTTTGTAGTTGGCACAAAATCAATAAGCATTTCTCCAAAGCAAACAACGAGAGATGAATTATCGATAAGAAGGTCATTACTAGCTGAAAGTGCTTTTATACAATCTGTAGTCAAATAAATAGTATAATCGACAGGTGGTTAGTAGCTATACGATATGTTTAATAATGAAAAGAACGGAATAATAAAAGCAAGCTTATGAATCACAATTAAGACTAGAGGAGTATAGACAAAAGGCCTGCTGGATATTAACTCCATTTTCCAACTCAACAAACGACTTCTAGTACTAACAAAGAAAAGAAGTTGAATTCCTTCTTAACTCCTTTTCGAATTATTTTGTCTTCTTCGTAAATAATTTCCTTCTGCAAAACCTACTAGCTACGGGATGCCAGTTTCTAAACCAAATTGCCCATGACATTAAGGGTTCGTTCAGTTGAATTCATTTCAGATCTGCCAATTATTGCTTAGAAAAAAAAAATCTGGTAAACTCATTTAAATCTTTTGAGTTGTGAAACAACTATATTGGGTTCTTTATTTTCAAAATATTTTTCCGTTATCTTTCTCCCTCATTCAAGTTCACCATTTTAAAATTTGTATCTATTCATACCACATAAAAATTTTTGTTCAATACCAAGAATAATCTTTTTACCCCACTTTTTTTATTTTAATTTATTTTGTTTATCTTTTTATTTTTTAAATCAATTGAAATGATATGATTTTTTTAATCATTTAAAAGGACAAAATTTTGTTTGAAATTAATTATGTGGGGATCTTTTGTTATTTAAAATTTTGGCAATCTTCCAAAATCTAAAACCCCATGCAAGGGGTATCAAGTAGGCACTCGCCTTTGCTCATCCCGGTCAGATTGAAGATACAATGGATGTTGGGACTTTGTATAATTCATGTTATTCCCAACCAAATCAAAGATACAATGGATGTGAGGTCTTCTTTTGTTCTTGTTCTTCTCCCGGCCAGATCAAAGATACGACAAACACGGGTTCTTCTATGTTGAGTCGGATGTTGGTGTGGGAGGCTGGACACGACTGAGGCAATGTGCGGATTGGAGTTGCGATCGTGTCTAGGTTCTTACGTGTGAGGACGCACATAGCGGGATGAATAGGGAGTTAGACCTCTATTCCTGTGTGCGGGTGAGTGAACAAGAAAGGGGGTTGGGCCTCTATTCAGGCAGTGACAGCCAATCAAACACAGAAAGATCCATGTGACACACTGGTGCTACGTGTGAGGACGCACATAGCGGGATGAATAGGGGGTTGGGCAAGCCACAATCCTCTTGGTTGATGGGATTTCAGGCAGTGACAGCCTCTCAAACACAGAAATCCTCCCACAAGGAGTTTCAGCAGTAGGTCGTTGTACTGGCAGATGTACACGACCAGTAGGAGCTCCGGTAGTTCCTGCAACAACTGCAGGAAAATCAACACTATCAAATTGGATGGTAGCACCAGTGTTTCCAGTCTCTATGACAGCATTAGCCAGTTGGATCCTGGCTCCTTGTCCCAGTTGGATGGTTATCGGGGTGTTCTGTATATCCATCTGCATAAATGAAAGGAAAGGGTTAGTAATCAGAATCTGATACATCACCCCGCACTTTCAAAATGCAGAGACTTGCACAAAACACAAAAATAGGAGAAGATAATATTAACGAGCAATTCAAATAATACAAATTTAAAAACCGCTAAATGCATATGAATTCGCTGAATGATCATTTTTAGAAAATTCAAAATTCTGAATCATTAAACGATCATTTTGAAAGACTCAAAATCTTGAGTACGGGTTAAAAAAAATTGCTACTATAGCTTATGAATGACTAGCCAGAGATGGAAAGAGAAACCAATCCCCAGTGGAGTCGCCAGAAATCTGTGGGCTCCGAAAATTCGTCCCCGGCCTCCGCCCGCTTTTCTTTTATTCGGCAAGGAAGTTTTAACTGAATAAGTTCCAGGGTAAATTTTGGAAGGCAGATGGGTTTGTAGATAAGACACTACCCAGAGATTTCGCCCTCATTTTGTGAGGACTTTATGATCTGAGTTCTGGTTTCCTCTAGGCGCAAGCCCTTATAGTTAATTACCCCTCCCGATAACGAGAGAGAACTTTCGATTAAGGCTAGTCGTCAATCAGATACGTAGAGAATACGTGTTATCTGGCATATAGTAGCAGCAATGGGTTTAGAATTGGGAATTTGGAAGATTGAAAGATTTGGAGATTTGGAAAATTGATATTTAAAATAGAAATTGCACCATCTAGCACTTAAAGCGGATAGTGGGGGAATGGATGATAGACCCGATCAAGATCCCATGGTTCCGTCGTCCCGGGCCATCGTGGTCCCTGGTCTACTTAGTCAGAGGAGGTAGTCAACCCAACCTGACAGAAGGATCCTTGTCGGCAGCCATGGGTTGCTTCGTCCAAGGGGACCTTATACACCTAGGTTGAATGTTTGTCTAAGGGGACAAATTTGAATCCACCTTAGCTGACAAAGGGCTTTGTGCCCTATCGATCATATCCTATTGATTCATATCTCAATGATTTAACGCCATTAAGGAGCGTATTGGCTCTGGCCATAACCGCTATCTGTGGTGCCATTTGGCGGCAAAACCACTCGGTTCAGAGGGCCCCGGGTCATAACCGTTTACCTGCAGTGCCATTTGGCGGCGAAACTACCGGTTAGACGACACGTACCACGTCCTTACTGGCAAGAGATTGTTTGAGAATGGATCCTAGTGATATTTTCGACTAGGCATTTGACTCTTTGTGAGCTAGAGTTTATTTGAATTTGTCCACCGCGACAGACTATTGCGGAGGGTGGATGGACTTTGCTTTAAGGGATTGATGGTTTGATTTCATTTTTAAATATATAGAATTTGGGCTTTTTGTGGAGCTTTGGATTTTGAGGATTTTTGGATTTTTGTGGATATTTGGATGGAGCTTTGGAATATTTGGGATTTTTTTTTTAATTTTGGGTGGAGCTTTGGAATATTTGAAATAAAACTTTAGATATTTGGGAGATATTTGAAAATATTTGGGAAACCCTTCCGGTTGAGATCTGCATTCAACACGGCCATCATCGGGGTGTTTGGGGTTATTTCTCTTTTGTTGATTGAACCTTGTCAACTCTGTCGGGCTGTCGACAGAGGATCGGGTTTCGTAGGCTTTATGCCCTTATTAGTGAATTCATATTGTTGTAGGCCTTGAAGGCCTAATATGAATATTTTAAAGCAAATATACCAGTCGCCACAACTTTATATTTGTTTAATGGTTCGAACCCTGTCGACTTCTATTGATCCGTATAGAAGGATCGGTTTCGAACCTGAATTCACTTGTCAACCCACGCTGCATCCCTAGACGTCACGTGTGTACCAATAACACGCTCGCCGGGGCCCATGCGGGTTTTATAATTATTTTTACCACTTTTTGTGTACCTATGTGTATACAATTTATAGTGCACGTGCAGGGGTACTTTGAAAGTACTTGTAGACGCCTTCTGTCCGCTTGCATAGAAGCTGCGGATCCGGTGGCTTAGAGTAGCAGCTTCTGGATCAGTTGTTTGCTGCTTTGTACAGGCAGACTGTCGTGCACTATTTATTGATTTTTGTAGGCGGATCATAGTGCACTAACTAATCTCCTGCCTTGGTTATTTGTTCACTCTACATTGGTTTGTTATTCATAATCAATGTGCTCTGCATCATTACTTACAATGATATTTATTGAAGAGAACTTTGGACCAACATTAGCAATCAAAGTGTATTCTTCCGTCATTTCCTTCTTTCATTATTTGTAGGTAGGACATGCTTGGAATATGTTCATCACAACCCTCTTATGTCTATTGATGTAAAACCCGAAAACGTCGTTTTAGGCTTCGCACGCTTTTCAAAGCGTCGCGATGAGTTTTAAGTGAAAATTTTGAAGTTGTCGGATTTTGACGGAAATAATTTTAGAAAATAGAGCGCAAAATTCTGATCGTTTTGATGTATATAACCCATATCAGATTTTAAGTATTTTGGGAGTTAAAATTTTCGGAAAATTCTAGATGACGATTTTGCCCTTGATGCCTATTGAATGGAGGGGAGTTTATGTGAGGGCAATTAGGTCTTTTGCCCCATCCCTTTTCTCTCTATTAGGTAAACCGAAACCCCCCTCATCTCCCCCATTCTATTCGTGCGGCCCGAACCAAATGCGAGAGAGGAAGGGAGAGGCGCGAGTAGGAGGCGGAACCGAGACTTCTAGGGGCGGTTTCCGGCGGCGATTTGCGAGGGAGATTGAAGGGAACTTGTGAGGAAGCCTAAGGTAAGTAGTTTGCTAGTGTTTCCTTTCCTCTTCCTTGAGTTTTCTCTAAGAGAATGAAATTAGGGTTTTAGGAAAACTTGAGTTTCCTTTATGGTACCTTTGAGAAAAGTTTAGGGAAAGGTTAGGGGAAGTTTTTAAACCCTAATGTGAAGTGTTTTTGTGAAAAAAAAAATATGAGTTTTGAAAATTAGGGCTTTACTTAAAAGTGATTTTCTTTGTAATTGTCTTCACAAATGTTATTTCTAATGGCTTAAGAAAGCTTTTATATAAAGACATTGTGAGTTTTAAGTTAAATGTTGGGTTCATAAATGTTAGGGTTTCTCACTTTGATGAAATGTTTTATAGCAATGACTAGGAGAGTTTAAGGGAAGCCTTTTTATATAAAAATTATGATTTTTTTTTAGTGAAATTGAATGGAAAAATTAGGGAAGTTTAGGTTCTTTTCCAAACCTAGTTTCTATAGGTTGCATGTTTCCTAGTTGGGTTCCTAAGAGCTTCAAGAGGCCTCTAATGTTACAATTGGAGAGAAAACTATTTTTTCAATATTTTATTTTATTTAAATCCGAAAATTTTTATTAAAAACATTAAGTTTAGTAAGAGGTTGATGATGTTGGTGATGTTATACCTTAAGAATAGGTGTAGGAGGTTTATAGGAAGATTCTATTCGAATTAGAAATTTTATTTTTGGCAAAGTATAAGTTAAACTATTTTCCCTTAGGTGGTGGCAAGAAGAAGAAGCTTAATTAAAGAGGAAGGGAAGAGGAATTCAAGATTTTTGGAGGTAGGAATTCCTTTCCTTACATGTTCAATTGTTATTTCATGTTTATCTCATGTTATATTGTAAAGCCTTTTATAGCATTTTGTTTCCTTCATGTTTCAAATTCATGAGTATCATTGTGTAAAGCTTTATGTCAAACATTGCAAGGAAAAATTATATGATCATGTGAAAGAAATATTGAATGGATTGTGTATGATTGAATACGGAGTACCAAAGACGGTGCCAAAGGCACAGATGGCCCTTGTGGCATTGAGGAAAAGAAATGGCCAAAAGATGTGTACCTGATCAGTACAAAACGGTACTCCGGGACGGTTGATTATGTTAAATAAGATGCATGAAGTATAGCTATAACATATGCATATGACATTTTCATATCTTTCATGAGAACATAATTGAGACATTAAACACTTGTTTCTTTTAAAGCATGTATTTGAGACATTAAAAACATTTTTCCCTTTCTTCTTAAAGTTGATTGTTATGTCGATTGAGCATGTTTAGGATTAGAATTTCTATTGAGCGTAGCTCACTCCCTAGTTTTGGGAAATTTTTCAGGAGAACCTAGTAGAAGAGATGGCTGAAAACCCAAGGTTCACTTACAGCCGTCGTACACCGGGTGACAGGTTCATTGATTGTAGTTTTACTTGTTGTACTTCCTATCTTTTGGGATGGCTTATCCTAGCATGTTTAAATTTGAAGTTAGCCACCTTGTATATTTTGAAAATACTTTTTGGAATGAAAATATAAAAGGTTTAGAGGCGCTTTTTGTCTTTGAAGATTTCATTGAATAGTTTTATTTATTAGAAGAATGATTAGTTAATTTTATTATTACATGTCTGATCTCGTTCCCGCCTCGTATCTACGAGCTAACCGGGCCAGGTCGTGACAATTGATCTCTCATTAGACTCAAAGGCTTCAATAGTTTATACAATCTTGATGCAACTATGTATAAATTATCTTAATTTCACCATTCATAAATGTGATGTTAGAGATTTCCCGCACCACGAGTCTTCATTTGCTTGCATCCTATTCGGATGTTGTAAGTTGATTGATCTCCACTTTTATTTACAATTATTTATAAGCGTTGTTATGTTCATTATATATTGTAGAAGATCGATGTATTTTCTTTGTAAATTTGATCTTTACTGTTTATAGAATATGGTGTGATTGATTGTATGACGTTGTTGTAATTGTCATGCCTCTTTGGCATTCTGCTTATGGTTCATGTGTATCTTACTCACCTTGTCCCCACAAATGAGTTTTTGTGTCTTCATGAAAATCTTGTGTTCATGCTCATCAACAATCACATCCAACAATATTTCTCCCTTTTAATGCTTTCAAGCTCTTCTAACATAGACTTGTGAGTTGATCGATATGAATACCACTAGTTTCATATTATTTCTATGTGGACTAGAGGTTCTGCAACATTTCTTACAATCAAGTTGTATGTTCATATTGCTCGTGATCACACCTTCTTGGAATTGAATTGTTGTTGATAAGAGACATGGCATTGCATCCTTTCATTCGATTGAGATGATCGTTGTAGGTTAATTATGATTGCTCAAATAAGCTTTTTATCAAAGCTTGTAGCGACTTTGTGTGTGAGTCTTTGCTTGAAAATAAGTTGAACCACAAGCTCATTTAGCACTATTTGATTGTATTTTCATTTGATTCTTGCTTGAACATTGACCAAGCTTGGATGCTCTCCTTCACAAGTCCCTTGTCATATGTTAAGATTTGTTCCAAAATTCTCCACAAATCTATTTGGCACTTGCTTACAAATTGAAATGATTCTTTCTTAATCTTTATTAAAAACTTAGTGATATGATTCAAATTCAAGTCTCATTCGGATCGTTGCTTGAGTTCAAATAGCAAGCTCAAGTCGTATATCTCCTGTAGCCCTTTGCAAACTCAAGTCCAAATTTTCATTTTATTTAGGTTTGAATTCAATCAAGTCTTTGTAGTCTTGTTAAGTTCAAATGAAAGTCCAAGTTTAAGTCAACTTGAGTTCAACTCAAGTCTTGCACAAATTCTTGTTTGAGTTTTGCTTAAGCCATGACTTATTTGGGTTTGAGTTCAATTAAATTCATTAGCAAGCTCATTTTTGTTCAAACAAGTCCAAGTCCAAGCTCTTTTTTTTTTTTAAGTCCTTGGATTTTCAATCCAATTTCGGCAGCCTCCCGGCGTCTCCCCCGTTTAGGGGAAAAAACCAAGAGGCAACCTTCCCCTCGACGCTACGTGAGCGCTTCAGGTAGGTGTCAAAATGACACCGCGGTCGCAAACGTATTTTTTATCCCCGCCTGCTACGTGAGCATTTAAGGGTGTTTTGTGTTTGTTGATTATAAGAAGAAAACAGGCGTTAGAGAAAAACACATATTTCCCCCCTCTGCACCACATGGGCGTTCGGGGGTACTTATATAAAAATAAAATAAAAACACATTTTTTTGTTATCCCCTTCGCCACAAGCGTCGCACCGGTTTCCCACCCTCGGGGGTTTGTCGGCTCGTTGCTAGCTTTGAAGAGGGATTCTTAAATCGTTGCGAGCATCGCACCGGTTTCCCACCCTAAATGCTACATGAGCACCTCGGGGGTTTGTCGGGTCGTTGCAAGCGTCGAGAAAAGAATCTTTTCATTTTTTATTAATAAAATATTTTTTTTTACACATATAAGAGATATATTATATAATAACAAATTTATTAATATATATATTATAATATATTATAAAATAACTGATTTATTATATAATAACAGATATATTAATATAATAATAATTATATTAATATATATGATACTATATAATAGCAAGCTTACTATATATATATATATATATATATATATATTAATAACTAAAACAAATATATACCTAGATAACTAAAGGATCAGGTAGAGGGAGATTGGAAGAAGAGGTTCGGGTAGAGCAGGGAGGCGTCGGGCAAGAGGGATCGGCCAAGTAAGAGGTGCTCTCTCTCACTCTCTCTCTCTCTCTCTCTCTCTCTCTCTCTCTCTCTCTCTCTCTCTCTCTCTCTCTCGGAGGCCGGACGGAAACGGCAATGGGGTCGGGTGAGGAGAAGAGGCCGACGGGTTGGATCGGGGAAGGTGGAGTTCGGTTTCAGCTAGGTGGAGGTAGAGCTGGCTTCGGCTACTGAGATGGGAGGATGAGTTTGGCTGGAGCCGAGTGGGAGGAATGGGATCGGGAGTAGGAGGTCGGGTGTTGAGCAGTCGGAGAGGGAGGTGAGACGAGGTCTGCGGGAGGAGTTGGATGCGGCTTGGAGTTCGGCACAGTGAGGTTTGGTCGGAAGAGAGCAGAGATGACGGGATGGTGGCGTCGAGTTTGGAGCGTGGAGAACGAGAGGTATCGGGAGGAGAAGCAGCAAACGAAAGCTTGTGTTGGTTCGGTATTTAACGACGAGAACGGGGCAGCGATCGAGAGCTGATTTCACGCAGGGAATACAGAGAAGCGACCAATTCGACGCTGATGTATAGTACCTCGGCGGAATTTCGGGGATTTGGACGGCTTCTCGACGGATACGAGGATTCCATCCGGGATTTCGGGCAGATATTGTGGATCCGCCGGGTATGATTTTGATTTTTTTTTGTTCTACCGGCTAATACATAGAGGTCAACAATTGAGAGAGGGGCGCGCCAAATCCTTTCATGCGGCTTCGGCTGGGGTCGCGCGATAGAGAGGTAGACGAGAGAGGAGGGATCATCTCGTGTCTACATGTGTGAGGTCGAGTGAAAAACAAGAAGGAGAGCGATTTTGGTCCTTTCCTGGGACATTTCCTGCATGTGGTGATTATAGAATGAGAGAGCAAGCGAGCGAGCGAGCTGGGGGGGTGGGGGGGTGTTCCTACGTGTAGGAAATAGAGAACGAGAGAGTGAGCCAATAGTTCGCGAGAGAGAGGCGTTGGTTCGATTCCTGCCACCCATCATGAAGGAGTTATGAGGAGTTAGTGGGTCAGTCATCAACAGAAATAAAATTGCACAACAATGTGGACAAAATAGGCAATAAGATATCCAATGCAATTAAATATAAAATTTATCTCTGGTCAACTCAAACACAATATGCACTCCAGTTGATCAGCGTACTTAATTGATTTAATGATTGCAAGTAGATTAATGTGTTATTACATGATCTATAAAATTATACTAATTTTTCTTTAATAATATAAAATCTTACACGAGTTTCTCACAAATTTATGATGATTGAATGTCTCACTACGTCAACTTGAATTCTCTCCTCCATAGTAGCATGATTGTTAGGATCTTCATAATTGACTTACACTTCAGTGAATCCACTATCATACGGCATTTCAGATTGAAACATGTTGAAATATATGTCATGTTCGTAGTAGCATCCAACAAAATTAAGCAACACTACAAAAGCAAGAATAATATAGGACTTGTATTGTCAGAAGAAATTATCACATATGAGTTAATACTTAAAATCTCTCTTTCCTATTGTCAAAGATTTTCTCCACAAGGTTGCTAATTGCATATATCGATGCTTATACAACTCCTACTCCACTAAGTACTTATGAGATTTTTTTTCCACGTACTCATTTAAATAATACCAAAATCTCGTGAACGGTGTCATTAGTTTGTCGGTATTAACGTAATCCAAATCTACCAAATAATATTTACTAAGTGGCACTTTGAAGTCTCATTTCTCCACTGCTCATCACAACACTCTTATATTAACTGCAGACCCCTCTCAACAAGAAGTTATGTAGACAAACTGGCAATCAAACAAAATTACTATCATAACATTTTATATAACCTAAAATAATTATATGACCACAATGGATGACCTGAAAGTATATCAGCTATATATTGCTACCCAATGCATAGCTTGTTGAACATGGGTCTTCATACTCTCAGCTACTCACCAGACAAACTATTTTCCTCAATAACTGATAGAATCGTGTCACTTATTTCTATCTCTAATGCATTTGACAGCTTAGAGCCTTAGACAAATTGAGTGATAAGAAATCCTCGAAGATCAACTATATATCTTATAACGGTATTGAACATCAACATATAAAAAATAAGTATAGCAATGAAATATTTTCATTACATATATAATATTTAATAAACCATTATATTGTTTAAATTTATTTGTTATTTTTGTCTTAATTTATTTGGATATAAATAGTACTTCATTAATCGTGTAGCAATAATGAAGAGAATATTAAAGGAAAAGTCTCTAAACAAGACAACTCAAGTGTTAACTTGTGTCTTGACAAAAAAAAATCAGTCAGGGGAAGAACCAGCCTTAATTTTCATAGGGGGTAAACTTATAAGTAATTGTCGAGGGTGCAAGGGGGCAGCGCCCCCTAGCGGGGGAAAAACCCTTATAATAAAGACTAAAATACCTAAAGAACTATATAATAAAGATTTTATTTTATATTTTAGGGGGGGCAATTCCCCCCGACCCAAGGGGGCTCCGCCCCAGAATTCAATCAACACTGGCCAACTAAAGTGCACAAATAAAACACCAAAATATCATTAGCATCATAATTTTGTTTTAGACGAGCTACTTAAGAAGCAATTCCTATGTGAGAACATCAAAAACAACTTACTAAAAAAGGAAACATTGTCTGAAGTCGAAAACGAATTATACTAAAGTCGTAATCATAACAAGGCATAAGAATATGAAATCTAATATTTGTATAATATATCAACTATTAAATCATAATGGTTGGATATGAGACGAAAATCTGTATCTACCCATAACAATTGATGAAGGTTAGGATGAGATAATATTGATAGAATTTAAACAAAAATATTTTCATAATTTGTACAAAAATATTTTCATAATTTGTTGATTACTTGGCTTCTGTTAATCCTTAATTCTAATTTTTCTCTATTTATTTTAGGATAACCCAGAGTTGGCAAGGTTCCGTAAGAATACATTTCATCATCTATGATGTCTTCAAAAAAATTGTGGAGACAACATCACATTAGAAAAAGTAGCATAGTCCACTCAAAACGTTATTCATAGGCAAGATCTAAAATAGAAAGAGGTTGAACCAATTGGTGATAATTTTTTGTACGTGAATGGGGTGAGTTATGTGGAAAAAATGTATCGTATGAAATTTAGGCTTATGTAGTTGTGGATGAGGAGATTGGAAGACAACCAAGTGCAGCACCTTTGAGTCGAAGAAAAAGATCAAGTGAAGACGAAGATAGGAATACCAAACGCAGTAAGAAAATGTATATAAAGAAACACTAAACAATTTGTTAATTCATTATAATGAGAATAAAAAAACAATTATCAAAAAAATTGATAAAATGTGCACATTCACTATACATGAATAGTTGGCTAAACTAAGCAGCTTAGACATATATCAACAAAAGCAATCATTGTTGTATACGAAGCTCTACTAAAAAATAATTGTAATAAGATCACATTAATGACATGAGATGGACCACTCTTATGCACTTGGATTGAGTATGTGCTTAGTCGCCACCCACAATTCTATTCTTTAATATCATGATTATTATGACTTTGATTTGTATATAACATCTTTACCCACGTTATTCTCATTCTTATTTAAGCTCTATTCTATGGTAATATGTCTAATTATCTTCGATGAATCATTTCTGATAAAATTTGTAACATAGTCAATGTACACGTTGAACTTAATAATATAATAAGAAATATGATTTCGTCAATTATCAAGAAAAATAGTTTATTAGATGAGGAGCCAAGAACATAATGGTTCATATATATCAGGCTACGCACTAAATAACAATACATAGCCAATATACTTCATGCAATCCCCTGCAGTCATATAATTTTTTTAAGCCACCTGCATAGGCATTCAAATAGCTGAATATGTTATTAGTTAATCGGGGTTTAATAAGAACACCGAGTACATATTAGCAAATGAACAGCAGACTATTTTTTCTTAAAGGTGTTGCACGTCCACATACTTAAAAGTAATTGTATGATTTTTCTTACATTCACGCAAAATACTGAATTGTTATTTTAATTTAGTGCTGTAAGCAATTGTTCCATTATAAGGTATACCAGAAATATGTTAGCACATGAACAACTAGCTATTTTTCTCAAAGGAGTTACATATATACATACTTATAAGCAATTGTGTGTGTTTTTCCAATATTCATTCAAAATAATGAGCCGTTTCTTTAATTTAATGTTATGATAAATTGTTTCTTTAGTAGAAGAATTGATTAATTTACTTACTACAGAATCACAGTCATCCATTTATAAAAGTAAATCCATAATTTTACTATTACTTTTTAAAATATCATCAGAGTCATAGACAATACTCACATACCCATACTCGTCAGCAGAAGAATGCAAAATCGAAACTGAAATAAAAAATGCTTCACTTCACATAATATTATGAAAGCAATCTCATTTGACACCAGTTTGTCTACGTGGCTTATGGTTACAAAGGGTAATTGATATAAGAGGGTTGTAATGGGCAGTTGAGAAATGAAACTTTAGAATGCTACTTGATAAATATTATTTGGTAGTTTATATGTATGCTAACATCGACAAACTAATAGCACTATTCACAAAATTTCGTTATCATTTAAGTGAGTACCATAGAGAAACATCTCGTAAATACTTAGTGAAACAGAAGTTGTACAATCATCAGCATGTGCAGTCAAGCAATATAATGAAGAGAACATTTAGCATTTGAAAAGGTAAATTTTAAGAATTAGTTCATAAGCAAGAATTTTCTTTGACATACAGATTAATATTGTTTATGTTTATACAATGTCGTATAATTTTATTGGACGCTATCATAAATATGACATATATTTCAACATATCTCAAACTGAAATGTAGCATGATAGCAAATTCGGTAAAGTACAAGTCTATGATGAAAATCCTAACATGCACGTAACTATTAGCAAGAGAATTCAAGGTGATGCAAAGCAGCATTCAATCGAGAACAATTTATGGGAAGCCCGTGTAAGACTTTATATTATTAAGTGAAAATAAATTTCATTTTGATAGATTATTTAATTACGCATTAATCCACTCGTAATTTCTGAAGCAACAACGAAAATCAACTTGAGAGCAAGCTATGGTTGAACTGCCAAGAGATTAAAAAAAAATTATATTTAATTGCATTCTTATAATATTGCATATGTTGTCATCGCTGCTATGCGGCTTTATTTTGATTTCCGAACAAAATTTATTTTTAATAATTATTTTTATTTCATTGTAATTTCTTAAATACAAATCATACTCCAAATAACCATCTCAAATATTGCATTACATTGTCAAACAATTTTCATAGGATTTAACAGATATGTAGTCAGACAATTTTCAGGTTTTAACACACTCAAGATTTATTAAATCCGGATTTACTTGATTTACTAGAGTTAAATCCAAACAGCCCTAAATGCAAGTCATTAAATTCTATACAATCTGCCTATTTCTCAAGAAAAAATGTAAACTAAGAAAGAAGGAAGCTCCAAACCTCGGGATCTTCGAGCCAGGAAAGAAGAACATGAGGGGATAGTAGAAAGGGAGATGGCCGCTCGGATGCATCGCCTCCTACGGCAAGCCAAGGGAAAGGAGGAAAATTTTCTGTACTGGAGCTGAGGATTTGAAGCAGGGCCTCTAATGCAAGGTGCGGCGGCGTGGAGAGCCATTAAGCAATCCTAGCTCTCTTCTTTGGTAGATTCTCAGTTACCTCTGACTTTAGCAACAAGAACACAAAAGCAGCTAAGTGGGGCTCAGCTGAAATCTAGACAGAGCAAAGAGAAGATCGGAACTCCCAAAAACTCTCGGAAATGTCAAGCAATCACAAGCATAAGGAGATAAGCGGAGGGTGTCGATGAACGCTGGAAGTACGATGCGGGAATTGTTGTCCACAACCGGTGGTGAACTGAGGACTGAAGAGATAGAGAGAGAGAGAGAGAGAGAGAGGGGGGGGGTTTGGAGTGGTGTGAATGTGCGTTAATGGTCAGATATTAGAAATATTCCGTAATCTTGTTCCTATTGCACTCGGCAAAAATGTGGAACTTACATCATATTATTTTATTTCACATTATTTATATTTAAAATTTTAATATTATATTCCTATTATTCAAATAAAATTTTAATATCAAATATATCACTTCTATATTTTATTTTTATTATATATATAAACTTTAATATTTTATTTCATACACTTTTTTTTTTAATATTTCATTCCATACATCCTTATTTATTTTATGGTTGATAGGTATATAATATTAAAGTCTTATGTGTTAGATATATAAATAATATGAAATAAAATGATATGTATGTAAATTCCCCTTTATTTATTGAATAAATAACATCCTAAATATAGTTTGGACCAAAATATATTTAATAAGAACTAATCTCGTAAATTTATAAAGTATTCATTAAAATCAATGGTCTTTCAAAAATATTTCTAATATTAGTTCTAACCTTAGGATGAATGTTGCAAATGTGTATTTCAAAATGTGCTAAAATTCCATCAAGCTACATAATGAATGCCACTAGTTCACATTCCACTTCGATCCAACGCCTGAGCAACTTTTACAATCAAAGTCTAGGCCGAGGCGAATTATTATGTCCGGTCACCCAATCCAGACATGCCACGTCATCCGAATACACTGGGCCCCGGTGTATTCAAGTGACGTGGCGCGTCTGAATTAGTGTCCGGACAAATCCGGACACCGGACGTAATAATTTTCCCTAGGCCGATCTTTCCAATGTGCACAATGAGCTATTCGTAAGTGGTTGTAATAAACACACTGTATACAAGATACTTTAGAAATATTTAATCTAGATTCAATATTTATTAATTTTCCTTATTCAAAATCAGTGAATGAAGTTTCAAATGTAATACAGGAGGTTGTAAACTCTACCTCCGGACTCGGCAAAAAATACTTTCAGTTACACTTAATGCAAGTTCACCATTCATTGTTCAGCTAGTACTGATATTAAAATATTTGAAGTTTAAAAAATGGTGAGACTTAAAAAGTATGATGAAAATCAAAATTAGCATGAAAACACATTGTGAAGAGGGGGCTTGCCCAAAATAGTAAGGAGGATGGATTTAGCTTACCTTCTTGAACAAAAAGAACAGTTTTGAACACCGCAATTCGTTGTTGGAGATGCAAAACCAGCTTTAGGAGAACTTTAGAGAGCAAAAACACTAATTTTTTTCCGCGCGATTTCAGAATGACGGCAATGCTTTGGCTTGGTTTTTTAAATATTTATCACAGGATCGGGTCAGGTCATCGGATCGCGCGATTGTAAAAATATTCACGTCATTGGGTCGGATTTTCGGGTCGTGCATTATTAGAAATATCCATGTTGCACAAAAAAATAATTAAAATCAAATAATACGTGTCAATCATTAATTGGAGTATATCCGGACTCCGCACCAAATAATTTCTCAATGATTGGCCCATGACATAGCAAGCAAGTCGTCCAATCAAAATCAATTGTCACTCACCTCTAAAATGAATGGCTGGCTTTAAAAATAATTAAATAAAATTTAATTTTTATATTTGTCATTTGTTGTCAATGATTTTAATTTTGGCATTTGAATTTTAGGATAAAAATATAAGAAATATTTTATTATTTTTAATACATAATATTCTTATGAATTTCTCTTTTCTTTTTCTTGTTTTTTTTTTAGTTGAAGACATAATAAATACTTGTTTAGTTCTAATGCAAATTTTGTTTTACAATTAATAAAAAAGGCGTTTTAAAACTAAAACATTATAAGAAAATAAATTAAGGCCAGTCACTAGCATCAAAGGTGGCTATCATGATAAATTTTAAATCATTAATTCATTAACTATGCATAATAAATATATATATATATATATTTTTAATTTTTTCTCACAACTAAAAAAAAAAACTTAAAATGATAAGATTTAAAAATATATATTTTTATTTGCCAGCCACCCATTTAAGAGGCGAATAGCATTTAAAGCCAAATAAAAAATTCATAAAAATATTATTTATGAAAAATAATTAAATATTTCATATTTTTAATAATTAGTTATTGAAAATATTTAATTATTTTAATATATACAATCTTTTTAAGAACTTTTTAAAATAAATTTCATCAAGATTTTAATACCAAATTTGAAATCCTTAATAATAAATAATAATTATTAAATATTAAAATTTATTTATTTTTTAAAGAATTATTAAAATACTTAATAATAAATCATAATCCCACTGTTTTGAAAATTGGACCGAACGGGCCGGAACAACCGTGCATCAGTCATTTGGTGTATGATCCAGCTTACAAAACCGGCTTCACATCTAATCGATTTTTTTTTTTGAATTATTTATATGCAAAAATATAAGTCACATCGAATCGATTAATTGAATGGGTAGTTCAACAAGTGAACTGGTCTGAATTAAAAAGAAATAGTCGATTCTATAAAAAATTTAGCTTTGTTTTAATTAAATTTTAAACAATATATTTTAGTTTATTAATTTATTTTTAATTTATTAAATATTTTTATTAAATATAATGATTAATTATATCATAATATTTGCATGATACCTCAAATATCTCACATGATTAATTATCTTAACACTTTATAAAGGTTAAACACATCTAGCTCAAACTCCAACTATGATGTGGGAGTAAAAAAATTGTATGAATTGTTTGGAATGTGAATTTGGGCTGAAATTTTGAGCTTAGTTGGCCAAATGTATTATAGAAATATGTATTATAAATTTGTTATAACATATATTATAATAATTAATAAAATAAATTTTTTAATATTGTAAATTTATATAATATATTTTTAAAATTTTATAAATATTATCAAATCCTCATATATTTATATTATATTAATGATCATTACTTTTTAATATCATAAATTTATATATTATATTAAATACTACTCTTATAAATTTATATAATTATAAATAAATAAATATATTATACTTAAATAATACTTTTATTTATTAAATTTTATAAATTTTTTTTTTAATTTTATAAATACTATGAAATGCTCATATATTTATATTATATTAATTTTTTTAATATTATAATTTATTACGTCATCCGATTCAATCCCAATTCGACTTGACAAACTATGAACGTATCCTTCAAATTCATTGTCCAATCTCATTCTCATAAAAAAATTATCTCAAACGAAATATAAATCTACAAACTTTTTATGCAAATGGAATCTTTTATCATTTGAAAAAAAATGTTATATGTTATAACATGTAAAGGTTGTTATTTACCCCAAATAATAAGCTTTTAACAAATTTAAAATATTTGTCAACTCAAATACAAAATTTATATAGTCATTAAATTAACTAATTGTTTCATAATAAAATATTATAATTTTAATATTTGAAAAAAATATACATTTGAGTATTTTAACTAAAAAAAATGAGAAGAATCTTAAAATTATTGAATTTACTTAAATATTAATGCAATATTAATTATTTATATATTACAAATATTTGAAAGGAAATTCAAAGAATTTTTTTATCAAGATATGCTTATCCAAATTTTTTTCCCTAAGCAAAATAAGAGTGAAATTATTTGTAGATTATAAATAAACAAATTTCTACAAAGAAACTTAAACAGAGAATACTCCTAATTCCCTAAACAGAAAGGCCCTTTCCAGACAACAATATGCAAAGTCCAGTAAAACAAATTAGACAAAGACAGAAATACTGATCCAAACATTTGTACCTGCTTTGCTAATTCCAGCATTAAGACATAGAAGCCAACGGTCAAATAGCAGCTGCAGCTGCTTCAAAATAGTCTACCTTCTTCTCAGATAAACCATTCACAGAAAAGCCATTCTCCTGAGCTGAAGCTTCGGAAGAAGTTGATTCATATGCAGCAGCATGAACTCCGACTGCGGCACGGCCGGACGGGTCGAGACATTTAGACCAAGCTGCATCCCATTCCACCGCTTTTGCAGAACTGCAGGCCACACTTGGGCCACCAGGAACTGTTGATCTTGCAGCATTCTGTTCATCAAAATCATCAATCTCAATAACGGAAAATTATTAGGTGCGGACACCGGATGTAGAGATGCATCCGGAGTGGACACGTGGATATTCAATTGAATTTATTTTTTACTTTATATATTTAATGTGTCCGTGGAACTTTAAGTTCAAGTGCAGCCAAAGCACAGGTAAAGTGCAGGTAAAACACAATCAAAACGCAATAACAAAACGCAACAAAAGAGCAATAAAAGCGCAACTAAAATGCAGAAAAAGCACAGGTAAAGCACACAAAAAAAGTGCAACAAAAATGCACTCCACATGTTACATTTTAAATGGATGTTCGGACGTATCTCTACGTCCGGGATGTTCGGACGTATCTCTACGTCCGGTATCTGAACCTAACATTTTTCCCTCAATAACAAAACGAATTCTCAAATTGAAGTGTAGAGGAATCATCAATCCCAATAACTATGCAATTATTATGTGGAACATAGGAGACAGAAGATCGTTCTCCATTTTCCTTGGCTGAGTTTCAACCTCCAATGCCAATTTCAGCAGCAATCTAAACGTTCTCACTAAACCAATATGACTTAGACTTCGTTTGGGGCGGCTTTCTTACTACTTCTTAAAGCAGCTTTGTAGTACAAAAATTAAATTTTTATACTAAAAAGCTGCTTTGAGAAGCAGTAAGAAAGCCGTCCCAAACGAATCCTTACACTACAGAAAATAATCTAGATTGCCAAATAAAAGCAGTTCAAATTGTTCACCTACCTTAGGAAAAAACTTCTCAAATATAGTGCGGTAGTAGTATGCCTCTTTTGTAAAGGGGGTATTCTCAGGATACACAAAACTCGCATTATTCAACATGGTATCTGAAACCTGGAGCAGAAACGAATTCCAGCGATGTATCAGTATGTTTCCATGCTTTTTGTTTTTCAGAATATAATCAGAACAGAGAAGGCAAATCATTAACTTTTGAAAATGTTTAAAATCCCAAATAGTGAAAAAATAATAATAAATTTCCAATATTTACATGTTCGTTTGCATGGTCCTTCAAACCATCAATCCAGCTATAACCAACGCCATCACTGAATTGTTCCTTCTGCCTGTAAAGGATGTGCTAAAAGCAAAAATAAGAGTATAGTAAGCTCCGTTTTAGTACCTTAAAAATGATTGCATTATCGTCAACAAAACTATCTAGAAAATTCCCAACCTTCGGTAAGTATGGCTTATCATTATCATCAAAAGCATTGCGCAAAATCCATTTCTCAATGCGGCCAAGATCAGGTCTAATCTGGATTTCATTGAAAATACAATCATTTCAGTAGCATGTAAATGAATGAATCATAGATGCTGGCCTGATCATACAAATAGAACATGAAAAATTTTCACGACTTACCAAATATGGAAAGATGACGAAGTGAAGAAAATGATAAGATTATAAAAATTTGCAGTATATTACATGAATCTTCATGAAACAAAAAGATTTCAAGAACAGTGGAAACTTAAACGCAATGAGTCAACTATAAATTAAAAACAAATGCAGTAAGTTTTATAAAATTTGATCAATTAGAGCAAATGCTGAAAGACAACCTTAAACGAGACTAAATGAAACTTTTAAGAAAATGAATTCATGATAAATGAACAAGTTTAACATCTAGTAAATTGAACTAGCCAAGAAGAACCCTTGGAGATATTACAAATGGAGATGAAATAAAATGTTTATTATGTAAAGGCAATCAAGTAACTGAATAGTTAAAGCAAGTTTAACAATAATTACAAATAATAATACCTCCATTTTTATAAATAATTTCAAAGAGAGGTAAAACGAAATAGAAAATACAAAATCTTTCCAAGAAAATTTGGCAAAGGTCAACATATAAACAAATAAATCAGCTTCCTGTATAGCAAAGTAATCACTTCCCCATATAAAAAAAACTAACAAAAAAAAAAAAAAGGATTTCAATTAAATTTGTGTTACATGTCAATTAGCTTTAGCCACGCCTCTCCCCAGAGATATATGTGTGTTTATATATATATATATATATATATATATATATATATATATATATATATATATATATATATATATATATATATCTAGTTTAGCTCAGCTCAAGCCAGCAGAAGCTTCTTCAGAAAGCTTCAAGATTGTATTAATACTATTTCTTTTAAAGATTCAACCTTTGTATGAAGTATGAATTAAATAAAATTCAAGAATTATTTGCCATAAGAAGGGCGTCTTTTCATTTAACGGAAGTTGTGGAATAAATCTAATAAATTCTATTGCATTCAATTTTATAAAGTCTGGATGAGAATGATTGGAAACACAGGAATTACCATTTTCCATTCCGGATCAATATCCATTGCCACTCTGATAAAATTTTTGTCAAGAAAAGGAACCCGAGCCTCCAGACCCCAAGCGGACGTTGCTTTGTTGGCCCTCAAGCAATCATACAGATGAAGAGCTTTAATCTACAGTAATATGTGCAAAGATATATTCAGGACAAGTCTTGGTAAATAAAAAAAAAAAACAATGATCCTATCTAAACAAAATAAAAAGAAAAATCTCACAACTCCACAAACAAAGAACTGGACGATGACAAAACTGCTAAAAACTGCAAATGTGACGCCACGTCCAACAATGTAGCAATGAACTTGAACGGATAATATTACCTCGCCAAGTTTAAGCAAGGCTTTGCTAAGTAACAATAAATTACGTAAAGTCAACTTCCATTTATTCATCATTTTATTTAAAATTAGTAAGTTCCACATGACTAAGATTATAACAAATTATAATTTTCTTTATTCTGTAATGCACCTTTAATCATCTGATTGTATATGTATGTAATGATGAAGAACTCAAATGATAGTATAACTAATCATAAATCTGCTCAATGAATTTAGCAAGTGATAATCATTAGCGGTTGTTACATGAAAAAAAAAAAAAAAAAAAAAAAACATCTTAATACAATTACTGACACACCAAGAGCCGTGCCAAGGTTCATGGCTACCAGATATGACTAAGTGCAATAGCGTTGTTAGCAAACCAAATATCATTAGCCTTGTCCCAACTATTCAGGCTGCCTATATTAATATTCTTTCTCTATTCATTCCTATGTATGCTACATGAAATGTTAAATCTAGAAAATTTTTTTGTGCAACTTCTATTCATATTTCACTTTGATTTATCTTTTTCCTTTTTATCTTGCCCATTTTATTAATAAATATTTGTTGATCACAATATATGCATCACAAATTCAAGTCAAAGTAATCCACAATGCAGGTTGATCAATCATGTCTGCAATCCCAAAAAGGTCAATTATAGTTAGATGTCCCATGGCCCATCTCAGAGCAAATTATTATTTTAAAAATCCATCAGCTTGTCAGCTCTGTGTTTCTCTTCTAGTAGGATGAATCCTCTATACAAAACTCATGCGATATAGAAGGGCTGATAATAGCTAAGCATGGTATTCTAAGGTGCACAGGTACAAAATGCTAAAGTGTGAATGATGATAGCACTCAAGTTGTCAATTCTGCAGAAGCATGTTATTTTCTTTTTAAAATTTTAATATTTTCCAAGTGATTGCCCGCCCATATCAAAATCCTGTTCCAAATTGTCAATCATGCTTTCACTAGAAGATCACCCTCTAGTAGTACGGTTTGAAATCTCTTCTTGTTTAGAAGCTCTTATATGCAACATGGAGCGGTAAAAATCTAGTTCAGGCTTCTTTGATTTGTGTAAGGTTTTAGAGCTAGGGATTTGACTGGTGCTTGTAGAATTTGTTATTGGCGAGTAATCATGTATGGTTTCTAGTTTAGAGTTGTGTTAGGTTCAAAATACATGAGCCAAGTTTTGTCTCACTTTGTTTGTCTTCAGCCTTACGTTTCCCTGTCATAATATCCAGAAAATTTTCCAACATCAGGTTAACTGTTTCTTGAGATTTTATGAGCACACAAGTTCAATGCCAATATTACTTTTTTTATTATATATATATATATATATATATATATATATATATATATATTAAAATCAATTGAAATGAAATTATTTTTTTAAATCATTTAAAATGAAAAAAAATTGTTTGAAATTAATTATGTGGGGGATCTTTTGTCATTTAAATTTCGATAGCCTCCCGACATCCTGCCTCCTATGTAGGGGGTGTCGAGTAGGAACTTGCCTTTGTTCATCCCGGTCGGATCAAAGATACGATGGATGTGGGGTCTTTGTATAATTTCTCTCTCCTAGCCGGATCAAAGAAACAACAAACGTGGGTTTTCATGTGTTCTTGTACTTTTTCCAACCAGATCTAAGATCAATAAAACACGGTCTTTTGAACTTGCTGCTAAGCAAGCAAGAAAAAAAAATCATACATTTTAATGTAGAAATAGTGATGACGAATGCAACAGGTCGAGTGAGTAGGAATAGGTTGGCTTGCGTGTAATTGATCAGGTTGAACAGTCGGGTTGAATAGACAGATAAAAAGGGAGAGGGGGCCTCGGCTTGGGTAGGGACAGTCGTCTGGAGTCGCAGGGGGTTGGGTCGTGCTGCGTACAAGTTCAAATGCATAGGAGTAGGTGAGGTTGGACATGTACATGAGCTGGTCGGGTTGCGGTGTCGAGTCGTTTGATCTAGGTAGGGATGGACGACGGCCGTGCAAGGGTTTGATTGGAAGCGGACTAGCTAAGCCATGCACGTGAGATTGACGGCTACTGGCTTGGGTCGGATTGCATAAACAGAGAGTGGGGAGGCTTCGATCGGGCTCTTCACATGCTCCACTCCTTGCAACTGAGGAAGATGAGGGGGAGCGGGGGTCGCTAGGGTTCCTGCGTGTGACTAAGGGAAGTCAAGCAGGAGGGAGTTTGATTTCATCTATTGTCGTGTGATGGAGTTACATGAATGGAAGTGGTTATGAGATCGTGGGTAGTGGTTTAGTGGTCAACATGCATTTTGTGGCCTAAGCCTTAAAATTCAAAATTTGTGTTAAGTAAAAATAAAGGTTAAAATGATTTTTATATAATACAGAAATAATATGTTAAATGATGATATATTAAATTTCTATTGAACTATAAAATTTAAAAAAAAAAGACATAAGACACAAAGTAATAAGTTATAAATTGCGTGAAATATAATTGAAATCCAAATATTACAAAGAGCAAAACAACACAAAATATAGAAATTACATAAAGATATCATATAACAACAAGTTCAACTCTAAATTTCTTCTTTCTTACTTCTCTACTCATAAAGAATGTTAAAATGGTTGTCAACAACTCAAAAATCATATGCACTGTCATCATCGAGGGAGTTTTTATTTGTGTTATTGTCATAACAAATTAGACTCTCTCCTGCTCATACTGTGAAGTCCAATGCATCCTAATATGATTCTTCATTTATTTCAATCATATTCCTCTTTCATAAATGTTTATTATCAATATAAGATGAGATTAATACCCCAAAATTTTTAGAGGATGTGGTGGTGGTGTGTAGCTTTCAAGTGATTCCTGGCAGCGGCTGCGACGATGGTAGTTGCGGTGAAGGTGGCGGGCTGGATGTCAAGGCAATCGAGAGGAAGTTGTTGCGAGTCGAAGGTGCATGAATGTATGATTTGTTTAGGGTTTTAGTATAGGATTTAAGTAAGTTTTAATAAATAAAAAATGTATAAATAGGGTGAGACGTACTGATGTAACACAATGTAAATCCATGATTTGTATTAAGAAGTTTAACAAGAGATTATTCAAGTAAGATAATTGCAAAAGAAATCTCGTTCTCAATTTTAACTTTTCGGAAATCTCAATTGTTAACTACGGTTAGGCAAGCACTTACACGTAAATTAGCAAGACCGAAAAAAATAACGACTTTAGTAACGTAAAGCGAATGAGATGATCAACAAAAATCCCAAGGTTAACAAAGTGATTGTCTCACCTTGAGGCCACTCTCATTTACCTACTACTAGGCTTGTTGGGAGAAGAAGTGCCACACGATGGACGAGATCACTCCTAGAGCGACGGCGCCGTAGATCCGTAGGGAGGGAGAGGTTGGCGCAATGTGTGGAGGTCTTGCAAAGCGACGTCCTTTGACGATCCAAGTGTACACCGAAAAGTGGTCGTCAACGGTCTCTATCAAGGTGGGCACGATCCGGGCCAAATATTCCTCAACCGTGTCGTCGAAGTCGAATCCAACGTCAAAGAAAGGAGACCGGAGGATGTCTACTCGTCCTTGATCGTCATATTCAAATCCGAAATTCCATTCGGGTATGTCCATGCCTCATTGAAAGTGGAGGGAGTGGTGCATCAACGGAATCTCCAAGGAGGGGCTAGGGGCCGGCGGGTTGCAAGCTAGAGGAGACCGGCGGTGGGATTAGGATGAGGGGAAGAAGAGGTTTTGACAAACTGAAATTAATTTCAGTTTTAAGAGTTTAGGAGGGAAACGGTATTAGGGATTTGAATTTCAATTGAGGGCAATTAAGGCCCTAATTGAAAATTAATGGAAGAGAGAGAGGGAGGGAGCCGGCGGGAGAGAGGGTGGGGAAAAAGGAAATAAAGCTGAAGTTTATTTCAGTTTTGTGGTAAGAAGAGGGAGGGAAAATAGTGGAATTTAAATTTGGATCAATTAAGGGAGGAGTAATTAACTCCTTAATGGGGGCTCAAAGAGAGGGGGGGCCGGCAGGACTATTGGAGAGAGAGGGGGTTGAGGGAAGAGGTGGATAGGTGTTTCTCTTGGATTGATGACATGGCAATTAGCAAAGAAAAACTCCAAATTAAAATTAATTTGAAATTAATCAAGTCATGAAAACTTTCCTAATTTGGAATTCCAAATTTGGAAAGAATTCAAAATTTGAATCTTCAAATTTCAAATTCTCATACGGAGGTGAATTGGAGTTGGCCGGAAGGAGGGAGGGGCGGCGGGAGGTGGTCGGCTGGGTTGGTTGGGACGGCCGGCGGTGGGGAGGAACTTGGGGCCGGCGGCTAAAGCTTGGGGAAGGGAAAAGTTAAGAGCTTCTAAAGAGAAAACTTACTACAAACAAATCCAAAATAACTTGGAGAACTCACCAAGAGATCTCCGCCAAAGAACTCACTAAGAGATCTTTTGTGCACTCACAAAGAGAACAAGAGGGAATAATTTCATTCATCATCAATCATCCCAATACAATAAAACAAGCCTTTATATATAGGCTTACATGAGAAAATAAAAGCACAAAGTCACAAATGCCCTTGGGGCTACAATAAGTAAACATCCCTCATAGGGGTACAAACGGAAACATGAAATAACTAATAATAAAAGAAAAGAACTAAAGCATCATAGGTAAAGACTCTGAATCAGGGCCGTCGATCGTCGTCCCCGGCGATGGTACACATGGCGAAATCTGATGCCCTCATCATTCTCCCCGGGTGGGAGAAAACTCGACCCTGTCGAGTAAGGGTCCTGAGAACTCTCGTACAGCTCCAGAATGTCGAGGTCCAGTCTCTGTATCTCATCCCGCTCTAGCCAAGTGTCCTCCGTCTCTGGCTTTCCTCTCCAACGTACTAAGTATCTGTGGCGTCCGCCGTCCCTGGTGGAAATGATCTCATCACTTAGTATAGTTTCAATCTTCTCCCTGTTAGGTAGTGTGAGAATTTTGGGGAGTGGAGGTAAGGCTGGGATCTCACTAGGTATGGACTCACAAGGCTCAATAGTCAAAGGATTGTTTGGGTTAAAGTCAGGTCCATCAAAGGCTACTAGATCCTCAATGTTAAACGTGGGATTCATGTTGAAACCTTCAGGAAGGTCCAAAACATAAGCATTACTGTTTACTTTAGAAGTTATTTTAAAAGGACCCGCACTTTTAGCATGCAGTTTCTTAACAGCCCCAGGTGGGAACCGCTCCGGACGAATCCGAACCATGACATAGTCTCCAACTTTGAACTCCTTGAAGCGTCGTTTGAGATCAGCATTTAATTTGTAATTTTCATTACTTTGTATAATTCTTTTGTTAATTTCTCGATGCAATTCCTGGATATGGAATGCAAATGCAGATGCAGACTCAGACACTCTAATCTTAGGACTCATAGGGACTAAGTATATAGGCTGCTTAGGTTGATATCCATAAACAATCTCAGCTGGGCTCATGCTGGTGGTTCGGTTGACAGAGTTATTGTAGGCAAACTCGGCAATGGGTAGTTTGGAATCCCAATCCCTAATGTTATCACCTACTAAGGCCCTAAGGAGGTTACCCAGACTCCTATTAACAACTTCGGTTTGGCCATCCGTTTGAGGGTGGAAGGCGGTGGAGAACTGCAGCTTAGTACCCATCCTAATCCATAATGTTTTCCAGAAATAGCTCGTAAATTTTACATCCCTATCTGACACGATTGTTTTAGGGAGTCCATGGAGTCGGACAATCTCGCTAAAATATATCTTGGCAATTCTAGAGGCGTCGAAGGTTTTAGCACACGGGAGGAAATGGGCCATCTTAGAGAAACGATCTACTACGACAAAGATGGAGTCATGCTTCCTAATGGTCTTGGGGAGCCCTAAAACGAAATCCATGCTGATATCTTCCCAAGGACGGTTTGGTACGGGGAGTGGGGTGTAAAGGCCTGTGTTCTGTTTCCTCTGTTTTGCCAGTTGACAGGTATGGCAACGTTTGATCAATCTAGTGACATCGCGCTTAAGGCTGGGCCAGAAAAACCTATACTCGGCGGCTGCAATGGTCTTAGTCTGCCCAAAATGTCCGGCTAATCCTCCTGTGTGTAGCTCCCACACAAGAAACTCACGAAGGGAAGTGTTGGGAATACACAGCTTCTGAGATCTAAACAGGTAGCCATCCTCAATCAAGAAATCATCTACAGATGGTTTGTCCCCCGCCATTAGTAACGCATATATTTCCCGAAAATCAGGGCACTCGGGGTAGTCATCCTTGATGCGTTCGAATCCGACAACTTCTGTTCTCATTTCCCTCGTGACCATTATCCTGCGGCTTAAGGCATCGGCCGCTTTATTCTCAGTTCATGCCTTATGTCTAATAGTGTACGAATACTCCTGTAAGAACTCGACCCAACGACCATGACGGGCATTTAACTTCTTCTGGGAATTGATGTATCTTAAAGCCTCATGATCTGAAAAGATTACAAATTTCTGGGGTAGCAAGTAGTGCCTCCAATACCTAAGGGATTGGATGATTGCATAAAATTTCTTATCGTAGGTAGAGTACCTCTGTCGTATATCATTGAGTTTTTCGCTGAAGTATGCTACCGGATGTCCCTCTTGTGACAAAACTCCTCCTTTGGAAAAATCTGGGAGACGCATGACAGGAGCTTCTACCATTCTTTTTTTAATATCCTCAAACGCTCTAGTTGCGGCAATCGTCCAATGAAATTCCCCTTTTTTAAGGCAATCAGTTATGGGGGCTACAATGGTGCTAAAATTCCGAATAAACCTCCGATAGAAAGTAGTCAATCCATGAAAACTTCTGACATCTCTGATATTCTTAGGTTCTGGCCACTCATTTATAGCTCGCACCTTCTCGGGATCTGCAGATATCCCTCTAGTCGAAATAATGAATCCAAGAAAGGTTACACTATCGGTGAGGAATTTACACTTAGCAGGGTTGGCGTACAGCTGTTCTTTCCTCAAAACTTCACAGACTTGAATTATGTGATTGAGATGTTGATCCTCCGAAGTGCTGTATATCAATATGTCGTCAAAGTAAACTACTACGAATTTTCCTAAGAAGGGCCTAAGAACTTGAGTCATAACTCTCATAAAGGTACTAGGGGCGTTGCTCAGTCCAAACAGCATAACAGTCCACTCATAAAGTCCATCTTTAGTTTTGAATGCCGTTTTCCATTCATCCCCGGGGCGGATCCTAATTTGGTGATACCCACTCTTAAGATCTATCTTGGAAAAGAGGGTGGCTCCGGTCATCATGTCCAGCATGTCATCCAGCCGAGGAATGGGAAATCTATATTTGACAGTAATCTTGTTGATAGCGCGGCTATCAACACACATTCGCCACGAGCCGTCCTTTTTGGGAGTTAAAAGAGCAGGCACAGCGCAGGGGCTAAGACTCTCCTTAATGAATCCTCGTTGAAGGAGTTCATCGACTTGTTTCTTAAGCTCAGAGTGTTCAGTCGGGTTCATACGGTAGTGAGGAAGGTTGGGTAGGGATGCTCCTGGCACCAAGTCTATTGCGTGCTGTATGTCCCTCAGGGGTGGCAGCTGGTTAGGCAAATCATCTGGGAAAACATCTGCAAAGTTCTTCAGAAGAGGTTTGACGGCATCGGGGATTGGTTCTTTCTGATCCTCGTCTACCTCTCTAGCTACTAAGGCATACATAGGAGCTCCTAGGATGATCTCAGTTTCCACTTCTTTCGCCGTCAGTAAGTGGAGGCCTTTACTTTGCTTGGCTGAGGTAGGCTTATCTTCCGTTTTGGGAGGTTTAGGTTGAGATGGCATTAACTTGATTTTCTTTCCATTATGTTCGAACACACAGGTGTTCGTCCTCCCATAAATATGGACGTCGTTGTCAAATAACCAAGGGCGACCAAGGATAATTTGACCCACATCCATGGTTAGAACATCGCACCAAATCTTGTCTTGATATCCCACAAATTCTATAGGGATAAGGCTTCGATCCTTAATTTCTATGGTAGTCGAGTTGATCCAAGAAACCTTATACGGGTTTGGGTGCGGGGTCACCTTCAGATTGAGCTTGGAGACCATGGCTGAAGAGACTGCGTTGATACAACTTCCACTATCTATGATAACCTTGCAGCTCTTTTCTCCGATCTTAATGAAGGTATGAAAAATGGAGGTTCTACGCCAATCGTCGCTTAACTTAGGTTGGGCCAAAGCGCACCTAACAACTTGTAAGGTCACAGGTTCTTCTTCAGTAAAAGAGTCTTCTTCCTCATCCACTTGGTGAACCAAATCAGTCTCAGGTTCTTCCTCCTCTTCGTCCACTTCTTCAATTATGGTGACTTTGTAAGGACTAGAACATTGCGAAGCAATGTGCCCGTACCCATGACACCTATAACATTTGGTTCCTGAATTGGGTTTGGGAGCGTCACGCTCGGGAGTTTTACCTTTGAGGTCCGTACGAGGTGGGGCCAAACTAGCAAGGGTTCGGTTTGCAGTCGATCCTGAGGGTCGGGGTTGAGGTTGTCCAGGCGAGGTTCTATACGAATTCGATCGGGAGTCAAAGTGCCTAGTTTGGGAGTGGGTTCTAGAATCTTCCAGGTCGAGAACTAGGCTACAGGCTGCCTCTAAAGAGTCTATTCCTCGAGCAAAGAGTTCCGTACGCAGGTCTTCCCTAAGGCCAACTCTAAACATGGAAAGGATTTGGGTTGGGGTGTCTGACTCTTCGCCATTGCAACGGATCAAGAAGTCATCAAAGGCCGAGATGTAGTCTTTGACGGACTTGCTCCCCTGGGTTAATCTATTCCACTTATCGAGGAGCTTCGGGTAGTACAAAAGAGGGAGATATTTTCTTCTGAGTTCCTGTTTCATCGTTCTCCAGTCCGTGATGGGATGTTCGCCTCGAGCCTCGCGCATATTCTCTAAATTGGTCCAATACAAGTTGGCTCGGCCCGTGAGTTTCATTTCGGCAAATCTAACCTTCCTAGCCTCCGAGATGTTATACCATTTGAAATAACTATCCATGGATTTGAGCCAATCCAAGAAGACTTGGGGATCGAGGGTCCCATCGTAAGTTGGCGCATCAATCCTAATGTTTTTCAACAATTGGGCATCGTTATCGCGCCAAGGGTTCTCATCTCCAACAGGATCTTGATGGGGTCTCGGGTTATGACGGTATGGGTCTCTATGGTGGCCATGATCGGCTTGGTTCTCCTCGTTGTAAGGCGAGTGAGGTCGTGACGGGGTGTAAATCGCAGGGTTCCCAATACGCTCTATGTTATCTAACCGATCACTGGTTAACCTCCTAAAATCTGCTAAGTCCGTCTGAGTGTTACGAATTTGCTGTGTAACAGTTCCTAATTGGCCCAAAATGAGGTCTAGGGTGGCCTGGAGGTGCTGCGGATCCATGGGATTGAAAGAGGGTTGAATTGGGTAGGTTTGGGATGGGGAACATCAATGTATCGCTGCTGGAAATAGCTCTTACAGCCACCAAACAGCCGCTGGAAAGTCAATGGCAGCAACCTACAACACAAACCTAAGTTGTCCAAGTGTTTGGGTGGTGTTGGGTGAGTGGACAGCAGCTGGTTACGGGTTTAGGGTCACCTAAACAGCCACTAAACAGTGCAGGAAAATTCTGGACAGCAGAAAAACGAGTGTAGCAAGTGCGCTAAGCGACTAGGTGGGTGGTAAGTGGCCAAACTAACACTTGGGTAACTAAAACATGCATGTAAACAAAGAAAATAGAGTGCTGAAATTACTGGACAGCAAACACAAGCAGTGAAATAAATGTTTTGAACTATGCTATGCATGTAAATGTTAAATGGCAAGCTAATGGGGACTTCCTAGGATGCATCTAACATGAGCAAAGCATGCTAGCCATGCTCTGATACCAAATATGATGTAACACAATGTAAATCCAGGATTTGTATTAAGAAGTTTAACAAGAGATTATTCAAGTAAGATAATTGCAAAAGAAATCTCGTTCTCAATTTTAACTTTTCGGAAATCTCAATTGTTAACTACGGTTAGGCAAGCACTTACACGTAAATTAACAAGACCGAAAAAAATAACGACTTTAGTAACGTAAAGCGAATGAGATGATCAACAAAAATCCCAAGGTTAACAAAGTGATTGTCTCACCTTGAGGCCACTCTCATTTACCTACTACTAGGCTTGTTGGGAGAAGAAGTGCCACACGATGTACGAGATCACTCCTAGAGCGACGGCGCCGTAGATCCGTAGGGAGGGAGAGGTTGGCGCAATGTGTGGAGGTCTTGCAAAGCGACGTCCTTTGACGATCCAAGTGTACACCGAAAAGTGGTCGTCAACGGTCTCTATCAAGGTGGGCACGATCCGGGCCAAATATTCCTCAACTGTGTCGTCAAAGTCGAATCCAACGTCAAAGAAAGGAGACCGGAGGATGTCTACTCGTCCTTGATCGTCGTATTCAAATCCGAAATTCCATTCAGGTATGTCCATGCCTCATTGAAAGTGGAGGGAGTGGTGCATCAACGGAATCTCCAAGGAGGGGCTAGGGGCCGGCGGGTTGCAAGCTAGAGGAGACCGGCGGTGGGATTAGGATGAGGGGAAGAAGAGGTTTTGACAAACTGAAATTAATTTCAGTTTTAAGAGTTTAGGAGGGAAACGGTATTAGGGATTTGAATTTCAATTTGAGGGCAATTAAGGCCCTAATTGAAAATTAATGGAAGAGAGATAGAGAGGGAGCCGGCGGGAGAGAGGGTGGGGAAAAAGGAAATAAAGCTGAAGTTTATTTCAGTTTTGTGGTAAGAAGAGGGAGGGAAAATAGTGGAATTTAAATTTGGATCAATTAAGGGAGGAGTAATTAACTCCTTAATGGGGGCTCAAAGAGAGGGGGGGCCGGCGAGTCTATTGGAGAGAGAGGGGGTTGAGGGAAGAGGTGGATAGGTGTTTCTCTTGGATTGATGACATGGCAATTAGCAAAGAAAAACTCCAAATTAAAATTAATTTGAAATTAATCAAGTCATGAAAACTTTCCTAATTTGGAATTCCAAATTTGGAAAGAATTCAAAATTTGAATCTTCAAATTTCAAATTCTCATACAGAGGTGAATTGGAGTTGGCCGGAAGGAGGGAGGGGCGGCGGGAGGTGGTCGGCTGGGTTGGTTGGGACGGTCGGCGGTGGGCAGGAACTTGGGGCCGGCGGCTAAAGCTTGGGGAAGGGAAAAGTTAAGAGCTTCTAAAGAGAAAACTTACTACAAACAAATCCAAAATAACTTGGAGAACTCACCAAGAGATCTCCGCCAAAGAACTCACTAAGAGATCTTTTGTGCACTCACAAAGAGAACAAGAGGGAATAATTTCATTCATCATCAATCATCCCAATACAATAAAACAAGCCTTTATATATAGGCTTACATGAGAAAATAAAAGCACAAAGTCACAAATGCCCTTGGGGCTACAATAAGTAAATATCCCTCATAGGGGTACAAACGGAAACATGAAATAACTAATAATAAAAGAAAAGAACTAAAGCATCATAGGTAAAGACTCTGAATCAGGGCCGTCGATCGTCGTCCCCGGCGATGGTACACATGGCGAAATCTGATGCCCTCATCACGTACGCATTACACCATCGAGGTGAGACGTGCCTCAAGGAGGGTCTCAGCCAAGTTGACGCACAAACCTCATTAAAAAAGCTCGAAATATAAGCCTCAAGGCATTTTTCACTAGAATTACGTTGAGATGGGCCTCAAGGAAAGTCTCTTATTGCGCGATTTTAAACAATGCTAAAAACCAAAAGGTCCAAAGTCAAATACATTCAATGGAAACTCGATTGGTAAAGCAAATATATTAAGGCTAAGAGTTTGATCTTGCTCTCTTTTAGTTGATCCAAGAGAGTGACACATCACTTCAACATACAAGTTAAAATATATGTTACATGAAAAATTAAACATAAACCAACTTAATCAAACATGTTGTCTTGCCTGTAAGGCAATGTCGTAAGATTAACCAATCAAGTCGTCTTATCCCTAACAAAGGGTTATATAAGTCATCCTTATAGAGCATTCTAGATTTAGAATAGCAAGGCCTACATTAAACTTCCCTCAAAATCTAAAATTATAAATCATGGTTTATTAAGTATCTCTAGGAAGTTAATTATAAGTCGTAGTACTCCTATTACAATTCAAAATAGCAAATTAAAATAATTTTTTTTTACTTAACGAGTATTTCAATGGATGTATGTCACATCTAAATTCGGGCCAATAGAAAGCCAATGAGCTCACCAAACTAAACAATTAAGAAAATCATACCTATAAAGTAAGGCAAAAAATCAATTATTGGGTTATTCTTATCCTAAAAGTTGTAGGACCCGCTTATAAATATTCCATCTGAAGTAAGCTATATCTTAACTAATTTGGACTAACACAAAATAAACAAACCCATTAAATCATAACTTGTGAGACCCAAGTGTTGGCTCAAGAAAAACGGCACGAATGCATGAATCCTGTTTTGCAACCTTAGGATTCCATTTCCCTTAAGTCAGATTGAAATTAACCAGATTTCTCCTGAGGGTAGTGTCAGGGTTTATAGATCTGAGGTTCTTACTTCCTATGAGCGCAAGCACTCAAAGTTAATTACCACTCTTAACACGTAAGAGAGAACACTCGATTAAGTATGAATATATTTTAGGTAATTTTTTTAGTCTCAATTGTGGGGGGAAATGGGGGTAAACCCAGTCAAGATCCCATGGTTCCATCGTCCCGGGTATACCGTAGTTCCAATCTACCAACACTAACAATCATTGTCGTAATGTCCAGGGAATCTGATTAGGAGCCATGGGTTGCCTCCTCTCAGGGATCCCGAGTAGACTGAAGTGATTAGATGTGGATTTTAGTTTGATTTAATTTGGGTTGGGGCTTATGACTTCCTTAGAAGTTACCCGTTAATTTATTTAGTTTGGGGCTTACGGCTCTAATTAGGAGTTGCCCGGAGAATTTCAGTTGGATAGGTCTTATGGCTTCCTTAGAAGTTGCCTAACAGTGGGTCTTACGACCTAGCCCTGTAAGTTAAGCGGCCCAAGTCGTGGGTCTTACAACCTAGTCCTTTAGACTATGATGCTCAAGAATTTTAATTGTTTGGGTAGGACTTATAGCTTCCCTTAGGAAGTAGCCCGAAAAGCGGGTCTTACAACTTAATCGTTTAGACTAAAATGCCCATCAATTTGAATTTGATTATTTAGATTTTAGGGTCATTACAATTTATTTAGTAATTTTCTCAAAATGTTGGGGCTTACAACTTCAATTAGAAGTTGTCCAATGATGAGTCTTACGACCTAGCCCTATAAGCTAAGCGGCCCAAGTTGTGGGTCTTACAACCTAGTCCTTTAGACTAGGATGCCTATGTGAGGTTGAAATTTGATTGTTTGGAGATTTGTTATTTAGAAAAATTGAAAAAGTTGTAAATTGGTTTTAGTTCGTGGTTATGACACTGGCGTTAGTGTTTTGATTGCTTCGTGTTTGCAGTCTTTTCCCTACTACAGTAGTTCACTGCTCTTCCTATTTTCTAGCACTTTTGCTCTACTAGTTTTTTTTTTCGTACTTAACATTTCCTGCTTTTCAGTACTTTGTTTTACATGCAGTAGTTGGATTTACCACTTTCCCGCATTGATTTAATTTATTTATGCTGCATTGATTTTTGATTGCTTGTTTGCAGGCAAGTGGCACTTACAGCAGTTCAGGAGATAGTCCACAAGTAGTCATAGAAGTTTGTACATGAGGGCTTTGGAGAGCAGTTTGTAGAGTTCAAATTGAGAGTTTTGGAGAGCAATTTGTACAAGAGATTTGGGGAGTTTGAGAGTTTGAGATAGCTTTTGTTTGAGAGAGCTTGTACAGTTATTTGAGATTTTTGAATTTTTGTACATGGTTGGGTCTATATAGGTTAAATAGTAAAACAAAAATATTCTTCCCCCTCCTCCATTTTGATTTATTGCATTTGTTTTATAATTGTTCTAATTAACCATTAAATTTTAGTATTCTCGAATTTTAATTGATAGCTCTTGAATACAAATCATTCTAAAATTTTTTGTAAAAACTTGATCTCATATTTTAAAATTTTCGGATCCAGAATTTTCATTTAAAATGCTCACATATTTTTAAAAATTTTTTATTTCAAATGCTCTCGGATTTAAGAACTTTCAAAATTTAAAAAAAGTTCTCAAATTTTAAAACTTGATTTGTTTTGATTTGATTTTTTTTATCAATCAATTAATTTAAATTAACTTTGATTAATAAAATTTTTATTTGATTAATCAAAGATTTAAATTTAACTGCTCTACAATTTTTTTAAAAAAAAAAGTTCAATAATTCTCTCGAAATTTCGGTAGCCTCCCGACGTCTCCTCCCCACCGAGGGAGAAATCGGGACGGCACCGCCGTAATTCTTCCTACCCGGACCTAAGGTCGACGGCGTAGGGTCTTTTATTTCAAACCATCTCACCAGGATCTAAGATCGACTGCGTGAGGCTATGATGCACGGACACGGACACGACGACACAGACACGACACGGACACGGGACACGACTTTTTTTGAAAATATAGGACACGGGTATGGCGCGGACACGGCAATACATTTTTTTATATAGTATATATATATTAATGTAATATCATATTAAAAATGACAAATAATAATAAATGAATGACATGATAACTTGTCTAGCTTATAATATAAAATATTTAGTACAAAATATCTAGTACAACCACAAAAATATAAGCAAATAATCACTTACTACAACATCAAACATTCAAGCTTCAACTATTATGATTAGCTTTAGAGGTTTGTTTTTGGCCTTCAATATCATCATAATTGAATATTGCTGCTTTCAACTCTGGTTCAATAAGAGAAAGACTTGTAATTGTGCAAAAAGAGATGAGATGAAAATACCTTCACTGCCAAAGAGAGATGAAAATTAGAATATTCGATGAATGGGTATTAAATGCAGACGTTGATTTGGTATTGTGGATAATAAATAAAAAAATTAGTTTAAATCTCGCCAAATATAAGAAATTATATTTTAGAAAAATTATAAAATATTTAAGATACGTGTGTCGGACATGCGTGTCCAATTTGTTTTTAATATTTTTTTAATCAGACACATTTTCGGCGTGTCCGACACGTGTCGGAGGAGTGTCCGACGAGTGTCGTGTTGGACACGGTGTCGGACACTGCACGCCTCTTTGAGGAGAAGTGTCGGTGCATCATAGGCGTGAGGTCTTCGTTTTGGAACCATCCCGGTCGGACCTAAGGTACGACGATCGGAGTCTTCAAATTTTAAAATCATCTGCCCGGATTAAAAATCATCGACGCAGGTCTTTGATTTCAAACCATCCCTGTCGGACCTAAGGTGCGACGGCCGGGGTCTTCGACATTTATTTAGATTTTCATTTTTTTTATTCTTTCCCTTTCTTTTTTTTATATAATACATATAATATTATATTATTTTTAATATAACAATATGGAGAGTGGGAGCAGGGGATCGGGTAGAGGAGCTGAAGAAGTGACGGTGCAATCTCTGCACCTTTAGCAAAGCAACGGAGCCGAACCGCAAGGAGCCGAAGAAGTAAGTCGTGCAATCTCTATTCCTCCAGTGAAGCAAGGAAGTCAGAAAGCGATGAAGGAGCAGAAGAGGCGACACGTGCAGCCTTTCCCTCTCCAGCAAAGGAACAAAGTCGAACGGTGACGAGGGAGCTGAAGTCGCACAGCCACGGGGAGTTGAAGAAGTGACGCGTGTAATCTCTCGGCATCCTGTGAAGCAACGGAGCCGAACAACAATGACCAAAAGAGGAGATGAAGGGCGAACCCTAGACACCTTCTACGGAGCAACGAAGTCGAACAGCAACGACGCATTCGAAGCAGCGAAGCGAGCGAGCGAAAGTTCAATTTTTTTTTGGTTCTCTACTTCTCCCTTTTATCGTGAAGTAACCGGATAGTCTGCAAAGAGATACGTCGTTTTGGCGAGATGGGGCCGACATGGAGGTATGTCGGTTGTTCTAAAAAGATTTTTTTTTTGTTCTATATTTTTATACAGTCAACACTAAGCTAATTGATGGTTATATAAACACCTTTAAAAAAAAGAAGCTAATTGATGGTCATATTGTACCTCTGAGTTCTTGGACATGCCCGAAAGATCTAAACTATTTAGTGAACTTAGAAGGCCATCCCTCTATCTTGAATGAGTTGGCATCAAACTCAAAAGAATGTCATTGACACACACAAACACCCACATTAGTCTATTTGGGATATTTGAGAGGAGGCGACCTATTACAATAACAATAACATCATCAAGCATTTATCTCACTACATGGGGTCGGCTACATGAATCATTTTTCTCCATTGTGTCTGATTAAGAGTCAAATTCTCATTTAGATCTCACAAAGAAAGGCGTTACTGATATTTTCTAACCAAGTTTTTTTAGGTCTACCTCCACCCTTCTTAACATAGGTTAAATCTAATACATCTACTCTCCGAACCGAGTCATCAGAAGGCCACCATTTTATGTTACCAAACCATCTAAGGCAACTCTCTCTAATCTTATTTGCCACTGGAGCTACTCCACCCTTTTCATGTATGTGCTCATTTTGTATCTTGTCTCTAAGAGTAAAGCCACTCATCCACCTGAGCATCCACATCTCGTCAACACTTAACTTAATTTATGCTTCTCTTTTAATGGACAACATTCTGCGCCATAAAGCATTGTAGGTCTAACCACCATTTTATAGAATTTTCCCTTAAGTTTGCGTCGTACTTTTCTATCACACAACAAACCCGATGCATTCCTCCACTTCATCCATCCAACTTGAATTCTACTAATAATATCCCATCAATTTCACCATCATTCTGAACAATAGACTCAAGATATCTAAAATGTGTTCTCTTATTAATAACTTGATCGCTCAAAGTCACAAACCCCCCAATAGACCTATTAAAATTATACTCCATGTATTCGATTTTAGATCTACTCAAACGAAAACCTTTAGGCTCTAAGGTTGACCTCCATAATTCAAGTTTACCTTCAACTCCCTCTATAGTCTTATCAAAAATAAGAATATTGTCAGCAAAAAACATACACCAGGGAACATCCTCTTGCAAATCTCTAGTAAGAACATCCATGACTAAAGAAAAAAGATATTGGCTTAAGGCTCATCCTTGATGTAATCCAACTAAAATTGAAAAATATTTGGTCAAACCATCTTGTGTTTGAACACAAGTAACAGCTCCAGCATACATATCCCCAATGATTTGAATATAAGCATTATTAACCCTTTTCTTTTTTAGAACTCTCCATATCACTTCTCTTAGAACTTTACCATATGCTTTCTCTAAATCAATAAATATCATATGAAGATCTTCCTTTTTCTCTCTATACTTCTCCATCAAACGTCTCAATAAATGTATGGCTTCCATAGTAGACCTACCTGGCATGAATTCAAATTGATTTCGAGAAACATTAGTATCGCATCGTAACCTATGCTCCATAACTTTCTTATAGTCTTGAAGTATGACACATCAACTTAATTCCTCTATAATTTGCACAATCTTGTGCATCACCTTTATTCTTAAAGATAAAAATCAATACACTCATTCTCCACATATCTGACATCTTTTTAGTCTTCAAAATAATATTAAAAAGTTTAGTAAGCCAAGAAATCCCTTCATCTCATAAGCATTTGCACATCTCTATTGGAATATCATCAGGTCCAACAGTTTTTCCACACTTCATTTACTTTAAAACCTCTCTAAATTCATTTTTAGCAATACGTCAATAAAAATAAAAATCTCTATCTTCATTTTGGTGTGTTAAGGTCACTAAAGTCAACTGTATTGTCACAATTTTCGTCGAAAAGCTTAGCAAAATATCTCATCCACCTTTGTTGTATATTCTTTTCTAAAAAAAGTACTTTTTGATTTTCATCCTTAATGCACTTCACTTGAACTAAATCCTTACTACTCTTATCTCTTTGTTTGGCAAGATTATTGTTATGCCATGACCGATCCAGGAGAGACATGTTCAGTCGGCCTTGGGCAAAGGGCCGGCCCAAGTTTATAAGAGGTAGACCAAGCCTGGTTAGCCCTCTTAATTTTGTTGCCCATATATGGGCGGGACCCACTCATGATTGTAATTAGTACAGTTGAGGGGGGGGGGGGGGGGGGGGGGGGGGGGGAGGGGGGGCTAGGGCTTAGGAGGTGGGGTTGTTTGCTTTAAATGAGAAGAGGAGATTAGAGTTAGGGTTATGCAAACTATTTGGGCTATTCTTATTCTTGGAGTTTGGTGTCTGGGGCTCTAGCTGCGTCCCGAGATTGGGAGAGATAGATCCTCCTCTTGAATTGAGGATCAATTGTATCTAGCTATTTTCCTTCCATTAGTTTAATTCTTGCAATAAAACTACTGTTTTCTTTGGTTTTCAATCAGATTTGTGGAGCTTTCTCGTTATTTTTGCTTCTCTTGTTAGGCTTTACTTGAGATCTTCAAGTATCTCCTAATACTTATACATATATCTTTCGCCATTTTTATTATCTAATTTATTATATAAATCATTAAAAGCTAAAACATTTGCATGACAAATTGCTTTCTTAGACTCCTTACAGACAACTTTATATCTTTTTCAATTTTTATAATTTTTACATTTAAACCAATTTTTATAACAGAGCTTATTATTTTTTATCTTTTGTTACACATTTTGATTTCACAACAAATTATTTTTACTATTAAAAACTTTTTCTTTTGATACTCTAAACACATCCTTTACAATATTCTTAATATTACAAGCAAATATTTCCCACATAACATTAGCTTTCTCATGCACCAACAAAATTTTAAGATCGCGAATCTTACTGTCAAAGCTATTTTTGTTAGATTTCTTTAAATGCCACCACCTAATCCTATAACAACAATATACTACATTTTTCATACTCTATCCCTTCATCTTAAAGTCTAAAACTAATAAGCGGTGTTCGCTATATAGACTTTCACTCGAAATAACTTTACAATCTCTATAATCTAAACGATCTATTTTTCTTATAAGAATATAATCAATATAAGTTTTATTATATAACTTATTATAAGTGATGAGATGTTCATCTCTTTTCTTAAATAAGATATTAGCAATAACAAAATCATGAGCTAGAGCAAAATCTAATAGTCTTATCACCTTCATTAGTCGCTTTAAACTCATAGTCACCCTGAATACTTTTAAAATCCTCTACCTCTCTACCAATATATCCATTTAAATCTCCCCAATAAAAACTTTCTTCAAAATGCATCTTTTCTATTAATTTTTCTAAGTCATTCAAAAATTTTAATTTTGAGCACATATTTAAACCAACTTGAGGAACATAAACACTTATAATATTAATAATCTTATTATCAACAATAATCTTCAAAGCTATAATTTTATCTCCAATTCTATCAATTTTTACAATATTATCTTTCAAACTCTTATCTATAACCAAACCTACAACATTTCTAACACGACTCTTACTAGAATATTAAAGTTTAAATTCTAAACTATCAATATCCTTATCCTTCTCTCCCACCTATTTAGTTCCCTGAATGCATATAATATTTATCTTCCTATGAATTATAATATCAATTAATTCTATTAATTTTCCTGTAAGAGAACATAAATTTCACAATCCTAACCTAATTTTAATTTCATGGACTAGCTTTTTTGCCAACATCTATCCATGATGTAAGAACCCTTGCCTATTTAATACCGCATCCGAGCTCCAGCGCCCGAATGCAGCGGCCTTTGCACACTTCTCACTATATTCAAGTCATACAGCGCGTCGCATCCAAGGAACACCCTAGTGTTGACGAATATTTCGCACCGACTCGACCCCGATCGAGCCCGACTAGGCTCGATCGCGCTCGATCGACTCGATCGATCGACGTCGAGACAAAATCAACTCAAATTAGACTCCAATTTAATTAAATTAAATCAATTTAATTAAATTAAAATTAAATCAAATCAATTCGAAGCCCGTCGAGTGTCGGCGAGTTCAATTCGGCACTTTTCGGCTTCGATCCGAGCCCAATTTCATAAAATTGGCTCGATCTGACCATTTCGGTCCGAATCGACTCTAATCGATTCAAATTGGGTCCAATGCGAACCCAATTTTAGCCCAATTCATCAAATCTTAGCTCAATTCGAATCTCAAATCAAGATTTGAATCAAATGGCTTAGATTTCCTCTAAAATCCCGCTCTGTTTTCCGTCAAATCGTCTGGTTTTAGCGGCTACGGCAGAGGATCCACTCGAGTGCGATCTTCTCGCGTGTAGAAGGAGCGGGAGAGATAGAGGAGACGGGCATTCGGCTCCCTGGTTTTTGTTCTTTCGTGCCCGTCCCGATACACAGAGCGAGAGAGCGAGAGAACGAGAGAGGCGGAACCCCCTCTCACGCGCGATTCGGCCAGGCGAAGCCGAGCCCCCTCGCGTGCGACTCTCCCGCGCGAAGCCGAGCCCCCTCCGTCGCCCTTCTTCCCGCGAACTCAGAGCCTTCCGTGCGGGAGCCCGTCCAGCCTCCTCTCGCGTGCGACGGTTCTGTCCGAGCCCACCCAGGGCCTCGGCCGAACCTACCAGGAGGTTCGGCTCTTCCTTTCGCCGGACCTGTGCGAGCCGACCACCTCGGCTCCGTCTTGACCGACGCTAGGAAAGCTTTGCATTTACTGCAGCAGCTTCTTCTCCTTCCTCCTTCAACTCCGGCGACTTCGAGGCGACAAAGAACTTATCGGATACTTCCAAACAGCAAAGGAAGGTTTCTAGCTCTTCCTCCTTCAACTCCGGCGACCTCGAGACGAGTTGGGAGCTGTTTGAAGCCTCCAAACAGCAAAAGGAGGCTCCTAAACCTCCCAAACAGCAGTTTGGAACCTTCAAATCGTTGTGGACAGCGGTGGTGACGTCCGGAACGGCTTGGACAGCGGATTGGAGCTTGGAGCGGAGCTTGGACAGCAATCGGAGCTTGGATCGGAGCTTGGACAGCAACTTGGACAGGAATTTGGAGCGCTTGGACAACCCGGGGAAGGTATACCACTAAAACTTAGGCGAAACCTTAAGGCTCCCAAGGCCAATTGCAATGTGGTTGACGATCCAAAGCCTTAGGTCCTTAGAAACTTTAATTTTTGGTCCCCCAAAACCCTTGTGTTGGCTGTCCACTTCGCAAAGGCTATGGAAATTGGTTGATTTCCATTAGTTGACTCTTACGTAAGGGTCCGAAGAGGATTTTGATGTGTATAAAGATGTTGGGTTGGTGTCCAACACCTTTTAAATTGTATGTCTTTGCATTCATGCAACCCTTCCATTACCTATGCTTAAACTATAGGTTAGATCATTTTATTTGACCTAGAAATCAAACGTTAGGATGTACACTTCTCTTTATAGTGTTGCATGCTAGATTAGGTTCCTTAGGTCGACGCGCTACGGCAAAATTGACATATGTTTATGGTATGAATGTTTGCTAAAGTTCAATGTTTAATAAATTTGGTGGAAACTTGTGGTGGAGTTTTGATACAAATCGTCGTGAGATTTATTACAAGTCTCCAAAGACTTATGTTGTAAACCTCACGACATTCATAACCAACTAAATTCATGACAAGCCTTTCCATCAAGTTTATTTTGTTTAGAATGATGATTGCCACTTGTTTAGAACAACCCTAATTCCTAGATATTTGGAAGGAGAGTAAAATGGTTTCATTTAATTCTAAACGATTTTGAGGTCACATGGGCCTTCATAAGCCCATGAGTGCCTATGCTTAGAATTATCTAATCCCATTTTTGAAACTTCCAAATTGAGGGTTTATGATGAAATGATTGAAGTGCATTTATGTGCTAAGGGTTGTTTGCTCGCTTTTCTTTTATATCCAAAATCTACAAATTTATAAGCATGATTATTTAATTTCTAAATGCTTCTTGAAGTAAGGGTGGTGTATTCCATGACAATCAAATGTTTATGGATCATACCCCACCAAGCATTGAAATTACTTAAGCATGATTAGTCAAATTTGTAAGTTAAGGGAATCAAGTGCAATGATAGTTGAACTTAGCATATATCCATCCCCTTAAACATACAAACTACATTCACGTTTCTAGGCTTCTTAGATGATGTCAATCCAATCGTAGACTCCTTAGAAATCGTAGGAAATCGATCTTCCCCTCCAAATGAATTCAAACATTCATTCAAACTATAGAAGACTCTCTTTTCATATGTGATGAGTTGGAACTTCCTAAAATTCCATAATATCACAACATGAAAATCTTGGACCTTAGAATCCAATTCTAAGTTCATACACCCCTTTACTCAAACTAAATTGAGTGAGTGAAAAATCCATTTGAACACCAAATGTTCAAGGGATCTTTCCCAATCTTGCGACCTCTAGGTCGCATCTCTTTTTCGTCTCTCTACAATCCACAAAATTGTAAGAGGCCCACCCATTCTCTTAAGACTCAAAATTAGGAGAATGTTCACCTCTCTTTGTTCCTTTTAAACGCCACATGTTTAAAGGAACTTCTCCAAGCTCAGGACCAAATCCTAGGTTTACTCCTTTCATTTGTTAAGACACAAAATTATCAAGTGAACGATTCTCCTCTTACATGATTTCACCCTTGAGTTTGGGACCAAATTTCAAACTCTCCATCTCATTTGTTGGAACCCTAAAACTAGCAAATGAATAGTCCTTTCCTTTCATGTATAATGATTTGAAACCTTCAAAGGTTCCAAACCAAAATCATTTCATGAATCATGTAATTTTAGGATCAAAGTCCTAGGTTTACTTGACCTTGTTTGTTGAAGAAAAATCAACAAATGTCCACCCTTACATTTTCTCATGCATGATACTTAGAGCATTCTCAAAGCTCTAAGTGTTAGAGTGCATGAATCTTTTGAAACTTGGAACCAAATTCCAAGTTCCTTCACATCCTTTGTTGAACTCAAAACCAACAAAGATCTATTCTTGCAAGATATTTTAAGGCTCCTCAAGCCTTTAAACATATCATTGTTTAAATCCTTTAACTCTAGGATCAATCCTAGGTTATTTCCTTTTCTTTGTTTGTTGAAATGCAAAATCAACAAACAAATGTCACCCCATGTATAATAGTTTGAAGCTTTTCCTAAACTTCTACTTACTATCACATGGGGTTGTTGAATTTAGAACCAAACTCTAAGTTCTTCCTCTCAATTGTTTGAACCTAAGTTTAACAATTGAACATCACCGCTTAGGCTTAGAACCTAAATCCTATCATTTCTTTCCCATTCACTTAACCCAAAGTTAAGTGAATGATCATCCCTCTTTGAATAACAAATATTCAAAGGTCTTCTATGAATCTTGTAACTTTCCAAAAGTTACATTTTCTTCCTTCAACCCTTAAGTTGTAGGAAATCTACTAAACCATTTATTCATTGGAACACCAAACCAATGAATACTCTTTTGGACATAGGATTCAAATCCTAATCTTCCTCATTTGCTTAGTCACTAATTAAGCAAATAAAAGCTCCTCCTTGGATACCCAATGTCCAAGAAATCCCCTCAACATGCAAATCCAAAATTTGTTTGTTGTTTCTCTTCTTTACAACCCAAGAAGTTGTAGGAAAACCTTGCACCCTCTCCTTCCTACAACCCAAAAAAAAAAAAAAAATTGTAGGAAACTATTTCATTCTCTTAATCCAAATTGTGAGAATGCACCCTTCTTCTTTGAATACCAAATGTTCAAAGAATCCTCTTGGAGTTGTAACTTCCAAGTTGTATCCCATCTCTTTTTCTCCTCCAACTCAAAATTGGAGGGATGAAACCTTTCTTTTCTTTGGACACCACATGTCCAAAGGAATTCCTCTAATTTGCAATCTCTAGATTGCACATTGGACTACTCCCTTTTCTACAAATCTAGATTGTAGGAAACCATCAAATTCTCTTCATTTCTCTTAACCCAAATTAAGGAAATGAAACTCCACCTCCTTGAATACAAAATTCAAGGAATCACCTTCTTGATTTGTAACCTTAAAGTTACAAATCCTCTTTCACTCCTATAGACTCTAAAAGTCTTAAGGAATTCCTTACCTTAGCTCAAAGCCATAGGTTCTTTCACTTTGCCTACAACTCAAAAGTTGTATGAAGCCTACTTTCACTCAACCTATATTGAGTGATCCAATTTTGTCTCAAATTATCTTACTTGTTGAATCAAAAACAACAAGTAACTTCATCCCAAGCTTAGGATTCAAGTCCTACTTCTCTTTTCCCTTCCAAACTCAAGTTGGAAGGGGACAATTCTCTCTTTGGACATCAAAATGCCCGAAGACTTTCATGAATTTGCAACCCAAAAGTTGCATTTTCTCCAATTCTCCTCCAACTCTAAAGTTGTAGGAGATTTCTCCTCTCTTTGGCTCCAAAAGCTAAAAGAGAACTCTCCAACATTTAGCTCAAAAGCTAAATGTTGGATTCTTACCTTTTCTTCTTAGCTCCAAAAGTTAAGGAGAATTTTCCTCAACAAGTGGCTCAAAAGCCACATGTTGGACATTCCTTTCTTAGACCCAAACTCTAGAAGGACTTTTAGTGTGACATACCACACAAGCCTCACACACTTAGGTGCACAGCCCCTTAGGCATGCTAGGATTAGGATTTTTCTTTGTGTGCGCATGTGATTGATGTTGTGGATTGATTGATCTTGGATTGTCTGCGTGTGGGCACTTGCCCTTAAGTGGTTAGCATAGAAATATAAATGCCTTTTTGTGCAGGTGGCCATATCTAAAAGGGGGACGCTTATAAATGATAAAAAATGCTTGCATGACAGGTACCGCTTAAAACCCCCCAAAGATGTGGCCAATAGGGTAGAAGCAGGGGCCTAGTGCTTAGCACTCTAAGTGCTAGGCCAATTTTGAGATGATCATATTCTTGCTATATAAACTGCCTCCTAACTCTGTTTTGCAGATTTGAGTTTTTTTTTTTTATCATGTATTTGGTAGAAATAGGATGTAAAACTTGTGGGGGTTTGGAGCAAAGGAAGGGAGCAAAGAAGATGAAGCCCAAACTTTTGTAAAGCTTGAAGACCCCACAAGTAGAGTCTGTAATTAATTCAACTGGGTTGTATAATGGCAGGCAACTCAGCTGCCAAATTTGGTTGTAATAAACTGGACTTTATTTACATTTCTGCATTTTACTTATAAATAAAAGCATGTTTGATTGTTTACCTGGGTGTGCAATAGAAATGCATGTCTTTCCTAGGTTTCTTCCTTTGTTTTTGTGGGCGTGGCTTGGACTTTGGATACGGTAGGCTCTTAGGACAAAACTAAGTTTTCTACCCATTTAAAATGTAAGCAAACTAAAATGAAATTAGGCTCCATGCTTTTCAAAAAAAAAAAAAAAATTGCATGGCTCCCTTCAAGGAGCTAAGTTTTCAAAACAAAAAAAACAAACATGCATAGCCAAAAATGTGTTGCATATAGATTGCCTTCACTTAAGAATTAGATAACAAAAGTCTTTTTCTTTATGAGTCAGCATATGCATACCCACATACTTAGGCATCTTGGCCTCAAAGCCAAGTTGTAAGACCTACCTTCTAAATAAAAAATAACCCTACCACTCTACATTCGCATTGAGACTAAACAACATGGTTTTAAAAGCGATTAGGGGGAGTTTAGCTGGTAGTCCCTTCCAGGCGGGATAATAAATCCAGAGGTCGGGCGGGTTATGCCTCTTGTGAGGTGTAGCTTGTAAGTCCCTCTTTGCACTTGTTAGATTTAGGTTCGAGGCATTACCTATCGGTAGTCCTCACCTTAGTCTTAGGGTCCGAGGCAAGGGTTGATTCCAAATCACCCTATAAGCCCTCATATTTCGGGCAATTCCTCCAACAAGTGTTGTTGGGATATAAGCCCCAATCTTCTAATAAAATACCAACTTAAACCAAATTTAGATTCAAAAATGTAAAGCCTAACATAGGATAGTCCGAGCACCTCTGAGTTTCCCTCAGAATCAAGTGCTCCTACTTCATCTCCTTTGGCTCTCATTCCAAAATCTATATCTAAGTTGATCAATCTCTTCCTTGAAATTCCTAAGGGCCAAAACCTTTTGCAAGACTTTCATGGATTTTAAAACAACAAAAATCAAATTTTAGCCAATATTTAAATGACTTCAAAGTAAAGCAAAACCACTAGTTTAATCAAAAGTTTTCCCAAATCAAACTTGGGATGTAATTAACCATATGGGCTTGCCCCTATGGGATGTCTGTACCCCAGAAATAAATAAACCCCACTCAACCAAACATTGAGTGGGGGAATCTCTGTTAAATAATTGTAAATTTTATTATTGAGCCCATAAGGAGATGATATTTTTACCCTCCGGGGTAATATATCGTATTCTTATGCCGTGCCCGACTATAAAATATGCAATCCGTTTGAGGATACAAAAAAATTCTCCAACAGATTTTCTGGCGACTCCACTGGGGAGGATGTCTCTTTTCATCTAAACTAGTGGTTTTCATTTAGTCATCCTAAATGTTGGCTAAATGGCATTTGCAAAATCAATTTTGTATTGTATACCTCTTCCAATTTCAAATGTTGGATTGAATGGTTCCGATACAAGCAAATGCAAATAAAAAATGAGCTTTTTCAAATGAACTTTCAAAAAAAATATAAGAAAGGTGAACTTTGATTTTCCAAGATTAATCATTTTCAAAATCTCAAATATAAATTCAATTCCAAATCTCCCCACATCATAATTGCTGTGGTTGTAAGAAATTTACAACCAAACAATGTCAAGTGGTGTGAACTTCCAAAATCTTTCAATTTCCTTCATCATTTCATCAAAAGTCGGGTCACAGTTGTGGGCGGTCAGTGATTCAAGTCAGTGGTCAGAAAACCCAGAAAAAGTGCAATGATCGATTGATGTCACGATAATTGAGTTCGAAAAGATACAACAGAGGGATTGATGTCAGAAATTTTGGTTTTCAGGGTATCTGTTGGGATTCAGTTGCTTGGAAATTCAATAGAACAGAAATGGAAGGCAGATTGATTTTTAAGTTTGGTGATCAGTTACAGTTGTCCTTTGATCAGTCCCGCTTTGCTCCTGGGGATATGATCAAATTTGGGCAGGGTTTTGAGGATATGGAGGTTATTTTCCAAGGTCCTACACCCTCTGAAGCTAGGACTTTGGAGAACCAACCTTCATCTGAAAAGAAGGTGTTTGAAATAAACCTGCCCACTAGGGAGAGGTCACTTACTCAGGATAGTAGGAAGAGGGTGGCTGAGGTCTCCCCAAAAGCTTTAGCCTCTCGACCTTCTGTTTTTAATAGGTTGACCTTCCCTAAGGTCCTGAAATCAGATGAAAGACAAACAGCTTTAACTCCAGTGTTGCATAAGCAGAAGTTTGTTAAGAAAGAACCTGAGCCAGTTCAGTCTGTAGTAATTGCTCCAAGTGTCCCTGGGTCTAAGGGTCCTTTCCAGTTCAGTCAGTTTGAGGAAGGGGGCAGTTCTACCTACCTCCTTACTAGATCCCAGAAAAGGAACAAATATAGGAGGTATAAGAAGAGAAAGGAAAGGGAAGAAAAAGCTGAGCGGGATTCTGAGATGATGGACCTCTCTCCATTAGCTGAGGGGAGTAGGTTCTATCCTCTTTCTTTGTCTAGGGGAGAGGAGGACGTTAAGAAGATAGTTACACCGCCCCCTAGACCCCCACTTAGAGTTTCTGAAAGTACTCCTGATGAGATGACAAAGAAGTGGGAGAAGGGAATAAGAAGAATTTTTCAAAGGGTGGCTGATCGAATGCATACCACCAAAGAGGAAGTGATTAAGGCCATGAAAAACACAATCACTAGAGATTTTGCTAAGTTACTTCTAAAAGAGGATAGAGATCCTCAAGATAGCAAATTGATTGTAGAGCCAACCCAAAGAGATAGGCGCAAATTCTCTAGGCAGCCAGCAGTGTCAGCTTTGACAGATGGGTATAGTTCTGGGCCTCGTCAGGAAAGGGCAGCTAGTGAGCAGATTGTTTTGGTTGACTACTCAGCACCGCTACCTGAGGTTCGTGGCAGACCAAAGGTTGATCACCCTGATCGCCGAGTGGTCCCTCGAACTTCCCTTTCTAGTTCTGTTAGATCTGATGTACCTACTAGGTTTAGGAGGTCTCCAAAAGAAGACCAACCTCCTACTCCTTATGATGAGCCACATTCTGGGGGTCACATTCAGACTCCACCTTTAGATGAGGTAAATTTGGGACACCAAAAATCCCATACCTCCTCATCTGGGGTGAAGGAAGAATGGAGACCCAAGGTGGTGGCTCCATCAAAGGTACACTCTTCCTCTTCCACTCATGTTGATCCTAATGATAAAGGGAAAGCACCAATGGAGGTGAATAGTTATGAGGAATATCATCCTTCTCATGTCAACCCTTCAACAGGCAAAACCATTGAAGAAATGATGGATTACTTGAAAGAAAGCCTTAGAAAAATTGATGATGATGAAAGGAGGGACAAGGAGGAAGAGGAAAATTATAAAAAATTGGTTCAAAACTTTAATCCTGATGAGGATGATCTTATGGATGAGGAGGATATCTATGTTCTCCACTATAGCAGAAGAGGATCCTCTCTTCCAGGAGACCCTCATACAGATGAGTTGTTAGAGGTGCCAGTAGAGGAGGAAGGGAGTGAAAATCCCCAGATCCGTGCCTTGCTAAAACAGTTGAAAGAAAAGGACACTCAGCTTAGTGAGATGTCTAAAAGGTTAGATGAGATGGCCTCTGCCATGACTGCCCTTACTACTCAGCTTTTGGGTCCCCAAAAGGCCCCAAACACAATTTATAAACCCTCTACTAGTGCAGAAAAGGCTAAGGAGGTAGTACAAGTTGATGAGGATATTGGAAGTCAAGAGAAGAATGAGCCTGGGTCAGTAAATCTCCAACCTTCAAAGGAAGATTTGAAGGATTTCATCAATCAGCAAATCAAGGAGTCTATAGCACATGGGAAAGGAGGTCACTCTGTTCAGAGAGGAAGACCTTATCCCGAGGAGTTTGACTTAGTACAATACCCCAAAGGTTTTGTTTCCCCTTCCTTCAAGCTCTTCAATGGTATAGGAAACCCACGTCAACATTTAGCTCACTTCAGAGCTGGGTGTTGTAATGTGGGTGGCAGTGACGCTCTCCTCTTCAGACAGTTTGTGAGCAGTCTTTCAGGGGTGGCTTTTGACTGGTACGCTGAGTTACCAAATGGTTCAGTAAAGACCTTTTCAGAGTTGGAATCCTTGTTTGTAAAGAGGTTTGCGGGGGCTCAACATCACGTTACAGTGGGAGACCTTGTGGTGGAAAGGCAAAAGCCAAATGAGGGGTTGGTGGATTACATTCTTAGGTGGAGAAACCTTAGCCTAAAATGTGAACCACAACTCCAAGAACAGCATGCTATAGAAATTTTACTAAGAAATATTCATGGTCCTATAGCACTCATTCTTAAAGGGTTCACTATTAGGACTTTTGAAAAATTGATTAGTAAAGCTTCTGGCTTGCAATCTGAAGCATCTCAGTTGTCATTCCTTAAAGATAACAGTAATGGTGACCAAGCTAAGAAATTCAAACAGAAACCAATTGAAAGAAAGGGCAGTGTGTCAGCATTATCTTTTCAAAAGGGGAAGCAGATTCAGATCACTGAGCAACAGCAGCCTAGAAAGATCACTGAGCAGCAGCCTAGAAAAGATAAGGATAGGGTAGCCAAAAAGCCCGATCCTAGGGGATTGACAGAAAAGATTAACCAACAGTACTCTTTTAGGAGAGATGCCACAAAGAAAATCTTTAAGTCTTTGATCCAAGATGATAACTTCCAACTCCCCAAACCCAAAAGACCAGCAGATGTTGATAAGAGCAATGAGCCAAACTATTGCCCCTATCATAGGATGTTGGGTCATGTTCTAGAAGATTGCTATGTTTTTAAAGATTGGGTTGAAAGTGAGTACAAGTCTGGTAGGATGAGTATTCCTAATGCATACCTAGCGAACCCCTCACAAGGGTCTGTTAAGGTTATTCATGTGGAGGTCATCCCCACTAAGGGGCAGAAAGCAGAGTCAACCACTACAGTTTCCCCTCCAACAGTGTTCAACCAAAAGGGCAGTGTTGAGTCGCTTACAGATGCAGAGGGTTGGCAGTTGTCTTTGTCCAGATCTTCCTTGAAAAAGCTAAACAAGTTACCCAACACCCCATTGGAGTTTCCAAAAGAAACTCAAATGCCCATGAAAAAGGCATTTGGAGTTCCTCCAAATAACTCAATGGGGGGAAAGGGTCCTTCACCTTTGAAACTTCTTGAAAAGAGAGTTTCAATGGTGAAGGGAAAGGAAAAAGAAGAACCATTTTCTAAAATCAAGCAAGTTATCCTTCCAAATGGCAAGGGGAAATCCCCCAAGCCTCTTACCCTCTCTGATTTCATGTATGTTCCAAAGGGTGTTAGTGAAATGAACGATCCTTCCGCGTACGTGCAATCTGTCCATTCTGAATCTGAAAATGAGCAATCTGTGTCTGAGTCTTCTCAATTGCCTGAATCATGTGAATCTAGTTCTGATGATGATCTACCCGTGTACAAAATGCAGGGAGTAAAGATTGTCATTGAGTCTGAGTCACCTGATTTAGAGACAAATCAAGTTAAAGAAGAATCAGATTCTGAGGTTTTGGTTGATGTGACATCAACTTCTGAGCCTGAAGAGATAACAGAAATAAATCTCAGAAGTGGTCGTGTTGTACCATCTCCAATGGCATCTAAAAAAGATAAGGGAAAAGAACCTGTCAAACAAAATGAGGGCGTGGTTCCACCAACACTTGCTCCACAAGAGAAAGTGGGTGGTGGACCACCAAAAGTGGATTATAATGTGCTAGCTCACCTTAGGAAACTACCTGCGAGGTTGAGCATATATGATGCTCTCGTGCTTTCTCCTGAAATGCGAGAGGCTTTGGTCAAGGCTTTACTTGATCCTGAAATTTGTTTGGCTCAACTCGCAGAGTGTTCCTTTGAGGAGGCTTTACACTTCAAAGAAGTACCTGGAGTAACCTTTTCTGATGAGGATTTACTTCTAGGTACTTCAGATCACAATCGCCCACTTTATATAACTGTTGACATTGACAACTTCAAGTTGAATAGAGTGCTTGTTGATCCGGGTGCATCGGTCAACATAATGAGCCTAAGAACTTTGGCCCATCTCAATGTTGACACGCAAAAATTAAGTTCTGACAAAATGATGTTGCGTGGCTTCAATGAAAAGGGGCAAAGGGCTTTAGGCTCCGTCACTCTTTCTCTTTTGATGGGGGATTTGAGAACTGAGGCTAAATTCCATATCATTGATTCTGAAACTTCATTTAAAGCACTTCTTGGTAGGCCTTGGCTCCATGAATACAAAATGGTTCCTTCCTCTCTACACCAATGTATGAAATATGAAAGGAATGGTGTAGAGTACTGCATAAAGGGAGATTTGAAACCATTTAGTGTGCATGAAGTTGGGAAATACGAAGATGCTTCTTACTATGTTCCAAAGAGGCTATCAGTGTTTTCTAGATCTGTGGTACCAACTGAAGATCAAGTGGGAACTAGTGCACCTAAAGAAAAGTCTCCAACACTTGTCCAAGAGCACCTTCAAGAGGAGCTTGAAGAAAAGATTAGATGGAATCCTGCCCCTCCTTCAACACAACGAGGAGGTAGGATGGCACAACGTGCTCGTGGGAGAGATCGTGGTAGAGGAGGTAGAAGCCAAGATGGGTGGAGGATGAGGGCCACTAATGCCTCATCTCCACCACCTACTCCTAGAAGGCCCATCACCCATATAGGCTCAGGGTCCAATACAAAAGCTGAGTCAAATGTGATGGGTAGTTCAAAAGATGCTGGTTCAAAGTGGGTGATCACTGAAAAGCCTATTTGGAACATTAAAGAAAAATTTTCATGTGATGAGGACAACTCTCAGAAAGAGGGGGTGTCCGATTTCACTACATTTGAAAAGCTGAATGAGTTTGCAAAAACTTTAACTCCTTTGTCTGAAAGCAAAGTAGATGATTTAAATGTATGTGTTCCACCTAATTTAGAAGAAGAGGTGGGGAAGAAGCGTGTTTTCTATAAAGCACATCAGCCCTCAAGTTCAGAAGTGGGTGTAGAACTTGAGGATCTTTCTTTGAATGAAATGGTAGAACTACCTTTTGATTGGTATCCCGCTGGTGTAAAAAGTTTGATTAAAAGAGGTTTTGCTCCTTCTATGTGGTCCAAAGGCGAAGCCCAACAACATGAAAATTTGTGGAATCCTAAATACAAATTGAAAAAGAATAAATATGGTGTTGGCTTTGGTACTGTCGGACCAATAGATGACGATGATTACTGTTTGGTCATTACCAACAATCTGGAAGTTGATATGATCTTTACAGAAACCTACAACGCTGTTGAGAGGTTATGTTTAGAGGCTAACAACGACCCGGATTACCTTCAAATTAGGGATGCACCCCCTGAATTTGAGGAAGAAATCAAATCAACGATTGATGAATTGAAAGAAATTAATTTGGGTACTGAAGAAAATTCACGCCCCACTTTTATTAGTGCTTTGTTAAATGAAAATGATGCCAATGGTATGGTGCAACTCTTGACAGAGTTTAAGGACTGTTTTTCTTGGAGTTATGATGAAATGCCCGGATTAAATCCAGACATAGCAGTCCACAAACTTGCCATTCAACCAAATGTTGTTCCAGTCAAACAAGCTTCTAGAAGGATGCGTTTGGAAATTGAACAACAAGTAATTGAGGAAGTCAAAAAACTGATTGAAGCTGGTTTTATCCGAGAAGAAAAATACCCCTCTTGGTTAGCCAGTGTTGTCCCTGTTAAGAAAAAGAATGGACAGATTCGCGTATGTGTCGATTTTAGAGACTTGAATAAAGCATGTCCTAAAGATGAGTTCCCATTGCCAATCCCTGAACTCATGATTGACATTGCTTCTTCTCACGGTCTCTTTTCCTTTATGGATGGGTCCTCGGGGTACAACCAAATCAAAATGGCCCCGGAGGACGAGCAATACACTGCTTTTAGAACACCCATTGGAATATACTGCTATAAGGTCATGCCTTTTGGCCTTAAAAATGCTGGTGCAACCTACCAGCGTGCAATGACCAGAGTTTTTGATGAACTCATTCATGACAAAGTTGAATGCTACATTGATGATCTCGTGGTCAAAAGCAAAGAAAGAGAGGATCACTTGTTTGATTTAAGGGTTGTATTTGAACGACTTCGTCGGTACGACCTCAAGATGAATCCCTTAAAGTGTGCTTTCGGGGTGACTTCAGGGAAGTTTCTTGGGTTTGTTGTTCGACATCGTGGCATTGAAATCGACCCTACTAAAATCAAGGCTATATTAGAAATGAAACCTCCTAGAAGTCTTACTCAATTAAGATCTTTCCAAGGTAGGTTGGCATATCTAAGACGCTTCATATCCAATTTGTCTGGTAGATGCCAACCCTTTGCAGCCCTTTCAAAGAAAGATTCAGAATTCTATTGGGATGATAGCTGCCAAAAAGCTTTTGATAGTATAAAACGCTATCTTTTGTCCCCTCCAGTTTTGGCCGCTCCCATTCCAGGGAGGCCATTAATTCTTTACACTGCAGCTTCAGATGAGTCTCTTGGAGCTTTGTTGGCCCAAACCAACAGTGAAGGAAAAGAGAATGCCCTATACTACTTGAGCAGACGTCTGATTCCTACTGAAATGAATTACCCTTCCATTGAGAAGCATTGCTTGTGCCTTATTTTTGCTGTTCAAAAACTTAGGCATTACATGCTCTCTCATAAAGTTAATCTGATCTCTAAAGTCAATCCCCTTCAGTACCTCATGACCCGTCCAACACTCTCAGGACGTTTAGCCAGATGGGCCATGATACTACTTCAATTCGACATCACTTTCACTCCCCAACGTGCTATAAAAGGACAAGCTCTTGCTGATTTCCTAGCAGCACACCCAATACCGGCAGGATCTCCCCTAAACGACGATCTTCCTGATGAACAAATAATGAGTTTGGATAACCATGAAAGCCCCGCTTGGGAGTTGTATTTTGATGGTGCGGCCTCTTTCCAAAGAGGTACTGAACCACAAACCCTTCTCCCCGGTAAAGCTGGAGTTGGTTTGATATTCATAACACCTGACAAAGCCATATTGCGATATTCTTACAGTTTATCGGACCCTTGTACAAACAACGAGGCGGAATATGAAGCTCTGATAACTGGTTTAGAATTAGCAATATCGATGGAAATTAAAAATATCAAAATTTGTGGCGATTCACAGTTGGTGATTAACCAAGTTGCGGGAACATACAAAGTTTTGAAACCCAACTTGCTTAAATACCACTCGTATGCCATGAAATTGTTTGAGCAAATTCCTAATGCAACTTTGGTTAGAATACCGCGTGGTCAAAACGCTACGGCGGACGCTCTAGCAAAGCTTGCTAAGGAAATGTCATGCCCCGAAAAGGGTTCAGTCCAAATAGAAGTTCAAAATCGCCAAATTTTGTCTCCTATTGACTTTGAAAACTTGAATGAACCTTCTTCCTTTGGTGAGTTTTCATTTGTGGTAGAGGATGAGGATGATTGGCGCCAACCTTTCATTGAATATCTACAAAATGGTAAACTACCTAAGGAGAAGTCTGTTGCTCACCAAATAAAGAACAGAGCATTGTCATTTTCACTAATTAACAACACCTTGTATCGGCGGTCATTTGACCAAATGTGGTTGCGGTGTCTTGCAAAAGATGAAGCCCACAAGATAGTGACCGAGGTACATGCGGGGTTGTGTGGCGCCCACCAATCGGGCCCCAAAATGAAATTGAAAATTAAAAGGCTTGGGTACTATTGGCCATCAATGATTAAAGATTGTGTGGAAATAGCACGGAAATGCCACCAATGCCAAGTACATGGGGTAGTTTTGCATCAACCACCTAATGTTTTGCACCCAACAATAGCCTCTTGGCCTTTTGAAAGCTGGGGAACTGATATTGTTGGGCCTATTGATCCTCCTTCCTCTAAGGGTCATAGGTTTATACTTGCTGCTACCGACTACTTCTCAAAGTGGGCTGAAGCCATACCACTAAGAGAAGTCAAAACTAGCCATGTACTACAATTTTTGAAGGACCATATCGTATACAGGTTTGGCGTTCCTCGTCGAATCATATCCGATAATGGTCCTGCTTTTAAGAGTACCAAGCTCAATCAATTTGTTAACAAACATAGCATTGATTGGAGGTATAGTACGATATACTATCCTCGAGCTAATGGATTGGCTGAAGCTTTCAACAAGACATTAGTTCAATTATTAAAGAAAACCTTAGATGAGAACAAACGTCAATGGCACGAAAAGTTGGTTGAGGCATTGTGGGCCTATCGGACCACATATAGAACCCCAACACAAGCCACTCCGTTTGCTCTAGTCTATGGAGCGGAGGCGGTTCTCCCTTTGGAGTTACAGCTCCCATCTCTTAGAATTGCAATAAACAATGAAGTCACAAGTGAACAAAATGCCCAACTAAGGTTGGAGGAACTCGATGGTTTAGATGAGAAGCGTTTGCTTGCTCAACAGAACCTCGAGTTGTACCGAGCTCGCATGGCTCAAGCCCATGATAAATTGGTCCGTCCTAGGACTTTCAAGGTTGGCGACTTGGTCCTAGTTCTTCGCAGACCGATTATAGCCCACCGTAAAATAGGTGGCAAGTTCGAACCTACTTGGGAAGGCCCTTTTGTAGTAGAGAAGGCCTATCAAGGTGGATCTTACCAGTTGATTGATTGTAATGGTGAACGTCCCATGTTGCCTATCAATGGGCGTTACCTCAAGAAATATTACAATTGATTGTATCCAAATTTTAAATTTCAATGAATGAATGTTTCTTTCAAGTGGAAATGTTCTTTTCATCCGGTTGTGGACTGGGTCCGGATTATTACAATCTCGGTCCAAACTTTCAAGTCTTTCATCTTTTCCCCAAAAGGAAAGGCAATGCACCCTTTCCCCAAAAGGAAAGAAAATCCAAATTTTCTCTAAAAGGAAAATCAAGTTCATCTTTCTGTAACTGAAAGTTCATCTTTTTTTCTTTCCCCAAAAGGAAAGTTCAAATTTATCTTTCTTTAAATGAAAGTCAGATGCAAATCTTAGTACCAAATGCTAAGTGTAGACATCCCCAAATAGGAGTCTTCTTATCAATTTTTGAGTTTAGGTAGAATTCAAACCTTCTAAGGTCTCTCCTAGCTCATTCCTTTAGATCTTGTTCTACCCAAATTGAACGCCATGGATCTACCCAAATCTAGACTTTTAGCGGTTGCCAAAACACAATTTAGTCTTCCCAAATGTTAAGATTGATCTAGCCAAAATAGATAATCTTATACCAAATACCTTCAAGGCCTAAGGAGTAGCCAAAATACTCTTAGCCTTAGCTCTTTTGAGTTTTATCTTACGAAAATAAGATAAACTCTACCTTTAATTGGTTGCCAAAATACCTCTTAGAGCTTTCCAATAGGTGCCAAATGCCTTTTGACCTTTAGGAAACAACAAATGTTCCTAACCTTCTCAAATGATAGTGAAAATATCTCTGAGAACCCTTTAGGTGGTAGCCAAGATACCCCTAGCTTTTAGGAGATAGCAAGATATCCCTAAGACCCTTTAGAGACACCAAATGTCTCTAATCTCTTTTCAAGTGATAGCCAAAATATCCTTGGAAATTTTGTAGGTGGTAGCAAAATACCCCTAGCCTTTAGGTGATAGAAAGATATCCCTAAGCTCCTTTAGAAGTTATCAAATTTCTTCTAATCAAATCGAATTCTTTCTAAAGATACCAAATATCTTTAGAAATCCCTTTTAGAAGTTGTCAAAATACTTCTAATTAATCCAAAATCTTTCTAGAGATACCAAACATCTCTAGGAGCCTCTTAGAAGTTATCTAAACACTTCTAATCAAGTTAAATCATTTCTAGAAATATCAAACATCTCTAGAATTCTCCTTAGAAGTTGCCAAAATACTTCTATTCCTATCAAATCCTCCCTAAAGATATCAAATGTCTTTAGAAACCTCTTTAGAAGTTGCCAAAATGCTTCTAAACACTCTTCTAAGAGAAATCTAAAACTCTTTCTTTAAGGTGACATATAGAAATCTCCTTATCCTTGTAGATCTTGTCTAAGTCTAAGCTTAGACTTTCATAGATCTCTCTTCCTCTTTCAAATCATACTCTATTTGATTTGGAAGATCTCGTTTGATCATTATTTGGTCAACGCCAATATGTGTGGCGTACTTCTTTTCGTTCACCACACATATTGGGGGTCCTTTTGTTGACGAATATTTCGCACCGACTCGACCCCGATCGAGCCCGACTAGGCTCGATCGCGCTCGATCGACTCGATCGATCGACGTCGAGACAAAATCAACTCAAATTAGACTCCAATTTAATTAAATTAAATCAATTTAATTAAATTAAAATTAAATCAAATCAATTCGAAGCCCGTCGAGTGTCGGCGAGTTCAATTCGGCACTTTTCGGCTTCGATCCGAGCCCAATTTCATAAAATTGGCTCGATCTGACCATTTCGGTCCGAATCGACTCTAATCGATTCAAATTGGGTCCAATGCGAACCCAATTTTAGCCCAATTCATCAAATCTTAGCTCAATTCGAATCTCAAATCAAGATTTGAATCAAATGGCTTAGATTTCCTCTAAAATCCCGCTCTGTTTTCCGTCAAATCGTCTGGTTTTAGCGGCTACGGCAGAGGATCCACTCGAGTGCGATCTTCTCGCGTGTAGAAGGAGCGGGAGAGATAGAGGAGACGGGCATTCGGCTCCCTGGTTTTTGTTCTTTCGTGCCCGTCCCGATACACAGAGCGAGAGAGCGAGAGAACGAGAGAGGCGGAACCCCCTCTCACGCGCGATTCGGCCAGGCGAAGCCGAGCCCCCTCGCGTGCGACTCTCCCGCGCGAAGCCGAGCCCCCTCCGTCGCCCTTCTTCCCGCGAACTCAGAGCCTTCCGTGCGGGAGCCCGTCCAGCCTCCTCTCGCGTGCGACGGTTCTGTCCGAGCCCACCCAGGGCCTCGGCCGAACCTACCAGGAGGTTCGGCTCTTCCTTTCGCCGGACCTGTGCGAGCCGACCACCTCGGCTCCGTCTTGACTGACGCTAGGAAAGCTTTGCATTTACTGCAGCAGCTTCTTCTCCTTCCTCCTTCAACTCCGGCGACTTCGAGGCGACAAAGAACTTATCGGATACTTCCAAACAGCAAAGGAAGGTTTCTAGCTCTTCCTCCTTCAACTCCGGCGACCTCGAGACGAGTTGGGAGCTGTTTGAAGCCTCCAAACAGCAAAAGGAGGCTCCTAAACCTCCCAAACAGCAGTTTGGAACCTTCGAATCGTTGTGGACAGCGGTGGTGACGTCCGGAACGGCTTGGACAGCGGATTGGAGCTTGGAGCGGAGCTTGGACAGCAATCGGAGCTTGGATCGGAGCTTGGACAGCAACTTGGACAGGAATTTGGAGCGCTTGGACAACCCGGGGAAGGTATACCACTAAAACTTAGGCGAAACCTTGGACAGCAACTTGCTTGTATAATCACAGTCTTTATTTACCACAACCACTATAACTCATATTACCTGCCAAAGTTTTCTTTTTCTGCATTACCCAGATAGCCACTAAAGAACATTCCATACATCCTCCCGCTTCCTTGGGCCACATTGGTTGTTTATTACAACATCTACGTTTTTGGAGATATGACAGCTAATCTTTCATTGTCCATATATATAAAAAAAAAACCCTCAAAGACACTTAAGTTCATCATCGTAATACAATTTGTGATAAAATGTATGTTAGTGTCAACAATAGGAATCAATATGATACCCGATTTAGATTCAAGAATAGTCTCATGTACAACCTTCAACAAGAGGTTCGATTAATAATAATTAATCTTTATCATTATGCTCATTTACAGAACATGAATCATCACAATAATAATCCTTATAAAGCAACTCATCACAAAGATCATATTTCTAAATTGATGGAGGTGACACTTTTGCTTTATTTTTCAGAATTGATTTAGGCTATTGAATCTTTTGAATATTATAAATTATTGTATGATATGATCTATCATTATGGTAAGTTGGCTTTAAATTTAAACAAACATTGCAAGTCACTTTGTCTTCTAATATGATCGTCAAGATGCTCCACATTGAATGCACAAATCAAATTCAGTGCTGGAAATCTTGTATCAGCAACTTGGAACAAATTTGAACTTAAGTTATTGGAACATTTGGTTCACCACGTTGATTAATCCAAGACGTCTTACTCCATTCGCTGCATGTTGGACTTCTTTGCAATTCTGCCCACATTGTGTAACCATTCATATGTTAAATGAAAAGTGATTTCTCAAATTAAAAATGTGACTATTTCTACCCGATGTTATTGGCGAAATGTTGTGTTAGATCATTAAAGATTGCACTGAGAATGCTCCTATGTGTGGTTGAATGAAAATGAACGGGAGCAGGAGCGGGCGAGCGAGTTCAAATTAATAGAGATTGATTCTCGTGGTATTATTACATACGAGATCTTATATGAAGAATATGAAAATGAAGATAAAGTCACCGTGGATATTGATTCTCGTGGTGTTATTAATTTTCAAGTAAAAGTTTATCATATATATCATTTCAAACTTTCAATTTATAAAAACATTTTAGATTAAAATTTGCGGTTTATATATTTATGATTTTGAATCAAATAAATATATTGATAAAATATTTCATTTTTATTATTTTTATGAATTATTTGTAATTTGTGAGTATTTTATTTTTATGTTTCGAGGCTTACGCCTCAATCTACCTCAAGGCTTCACCTCGCCTCGACTCGCTAAAGCAAAACACCTTGGTTCTCAATTTTTCCGTTTTAAACTTTTAGTAAAACATCAAACAACACTTTCATATGAACACACTTTCAGATGTAAAAAGTTGGGGGGGTTTTCCACGATGCATTAATCAAAACAAAAGCACTTCAGAAAATTCATAATAAGCATATATTGAGCAGGATGCCCCCAAATCCACAATCAGTTTCAAAAAAGCTTTGACGAGGACTCTCAGAGATCAAATGCAAGCCCAACCAAATTAAAGTACCAAATTTCTTTTTCTTTTTCTTTTTTTTCCTTTTTTTTTCTTTTTAAAGACAATAAGGTACTGACTAACTGCAAAAACGGCTACTCTAAGCTTTGAAAACTCAAACGTGAATAACTAATTGGCATACCTTACGACACGTTTCAAGGTGCAACTCCTCCTTATTCGGTGCTTTATGAAAATATAGATAGCCCCCAAATATTTCATCAGAACCTTCGCCAGAAAGAACCATCTTTACACCCAAAGACTTTATTTTCCGAGACATAAGAAACATTGGGGTGCTTGCTCTAATAGTGGTCACATCATATGTCTCTATGTGATAGATGACTTCTTCAAGAGCATCAATACCCTCCTGCCACAAGAAGAAAAGCAAAACAGATTCAAATACAACTCATATCTCATTTTCAATTTCCATCTTCATAATATAATAATTGTTCACCCTACTACCTGAACTGTGAAGTGGAACTCATGATGAAAAGTTCCAAGATAATTTGCAACTTCTCTAGCTGCCTTTAAATCAGGAGAACCCTGTCCAAACGATAAATCCAAGGAGCATATCAATAAACAAAAAGAACTGTCCATTACATCTTTGACAGGCAATCAATGTATTCATTCTCTTCATTCTCCACATGGACAAATTTGATGATAACCACGGTATACCAAAATTTTCCAAATCCAACCCCGCTCTAACACAACTTGCAAGCTCACACACGTAAACCATATATGTAAGGGTAATAAAAGAAATGTGCACTTTTCTGTCCAACTACAGATGAGAAAATACAGGAGGAGCTAAATTACAATAATGTATGTTGAGAGCATCGTACCATACAACTTTTATTTCTAAATTAGCTACTATAATTATTGTTTAACATCAGCTCCTGTCATCAATCAAAGGATGAAAAAATAACAATATGATATATAAAGTTAACAATCAATGAAGCCTACAAAAGCAAATGAGCAAAAACATCTTCAACCAAAAAGCAGCTACAAAGTGGTAAGCCAGTAAACATAATGCAAAGCAAGGTCATCCACCGTGGTTTCAGCTTTTGCTTAAAACACCATTTTCAATGGCTTCAATGGTTTTGCAGCCCATTTTGAATTTTTTATGCACATTTAATTACGTGGGCTTTGAAAATTCGGTCCCGGCCTCCCCGCCGCATTGATTTTGCTTTTTTTTTCGGCGAGGGAGTTTTAACGGAATAAGTTCCGGGGTAAATTTTGGGAAGGCATATGGGTTTGTAGATAAGACACTACCCAGAGATTTCGTCCTCATTTTGCAAGGACTTTATGATCTGAGTTCTGGTTTCCTATAGGCGTAAGCCCCTATAGTTAATTACCCTCTCGATCACGAGAGAGAACTTTCGAAAAAGGCTAGTCGTCAATTTGATACGTAGAGAATACGTGGTATCTGACATATAGTAGCAGCCATAGCTGCCAATGGTGCAAAATAGCGTGCGTTATTTGCGCCACATGTGAGCCATGGCGCATTGCGCACGGCGCAAAATAGCGCGCCAAATTGTTTTTAAATTTCAGTATACTTATGAATATTTTTTATATTTAAAAATATATATATTTTTTAAGATAAACGACTATTCATTGCTCGGTACCGCTAGGTACATGCTCAGTACCGCTATGTATATGTTGGATACCGCTCGGTACCGCTATGTACTTGCTCGGTACCGCTAGGTACATGCATGATATCACTCGGTACCACTATGTAAATGCTCGGTACATGCTCGGTACCGCTAGGTACATGCATGATACCGCTCGGTACCGCTATGTAAATGCTCGGTATTGCTCGGTACATGCTCGATACTGCTAGGAACATGCTCGGTACAGCTCGGTACCCCTCGGTACATGCTCGGTACAGCTAGGTACACCCTCTGTACCGCTCGGGTTGAACCCTGCCAGGGGGCAGCGCCCCTTGGACCCCCGGCAGCCCGCATGTTATGTTTCTTGGACAATATTATATTTCTTTTATCTAAATTTGTTTGCTTTTGACGATGATTCCCAAGAATAGCATATTAAATTTTTATTTGATCTTTAAAAAAAAAAAAGATTGTAATATTTAAATTATGAGATATTTGGATGTTACTTAGTTGAACTTATATATGTTATGGTTGTCTTTTATTTTTAATAATATTTCATATTCAAGCTTATTATTTAATAATTTTTATATAGTTTGTGCCATGTTCAAAATGGCGCGCGCCGCGCAGTGCGCTATGCGGCATGGCTCCAAAGGGACATTTGCGCCATGGTGCGCCATTCTTCATTAACATGTATGGTAGCAGCATTGGGTATTGAGATTTGAGGTGTTTAGAGGTTTGGAAATTTGGGAATTTGAATGATTGATATTTGGAAATTTGAAGATTTTTATATTTAAAATAGAAATTTCATCATCTTTCACTTAAAGCAGATGGTGGGGGAATGGATGATAGACCCGATCAAGATCCCATAGTTCCGTCGTCCCGGGCCATCGTGGTCCCTGGTCTACTTAGTCAGAGGAGGTAGTCGACCCAACCTGACAGAAGGATCCTTATCGGCAGCCATGGGTTGCTTCGTCCAAGGGGACCTTATAGACCTGGGGTGAATGTTTGTCTAAGGGGACAAATTTGAATCCACCTTAGCTAACAGAGGGCTTTGTGCCCTATCGGTCATATTCTATTGATTCATATCTCAAGGATTTGATGTCATTAAGGAGCGTATTGGCTCTGGCCATAACCGGTATTGCGTGGTGCCATTTGGCGGCAAAATCACTCGGTTCATAGGGCCCCGGGTCATAACCGTTTATCCTGCGGTGTCATTTGGCAGCAAAACCGCCGGTTAGAGGACACGTACCACGTCCTTACTAGCAGAAGATTGTTTGAGAATAGATCCTATTGATATTTTCGACTAGGCATTTGGCTCTTTGTGAGCTGAAGTAAATTTTGATTTGTCCACTCCGGCAAACTGTTGGGGAGGGTGGATGAATTTTACTTTAAGTGTTGATAGATTTTATTTCAATTTTAAATATTTTTTGGATTTTGAGATTTTTTGGATTTTTGTGAGTATTTGGAATAGGATTTGAAAATATTTGTGAACCCCTCCGGTTGAGATAAACATTCAACACGGCCATCATCAGGGTGTGGGGTCATTCATTGACTAAACCTTGTTGACCCTATCAACCTGCCGATAGGGGATCGATTTTTATAGGCTTCATGCCTTTGTCTGTGAATTCTATTGATTATAGGCCTTGAAAGCCTAATATGAATGTATTAAAATAAATACATCAGTCGCCACAACCGTATATTTGTTTGAAGGTTCGAACCCTGTCGACTCCTATAGATCTGTATAGAATGATCGGGTTCGAACTTGAATTCACTTATCGACTCGCGCAGCATCCCTAGACATCACGTGTGTACCAATAACACGCTCGTCGGGGCCCATGCCGGTGTTTGGGGGTATTTTGTAATTATTGACTAAATCTTATCAACTCTTATTTACTTGCTTAGGAGGATCGGGTTTAGATTTAATAACTCGCGCAACATCCCTAGACGTCATGTGTGTACCAATAACACGCTCGTCGGGGCTCTTGAGGGTTTTGTGATTGCATTTACCCCTTTTAGTGTACCTATGTGTATAAAAACTACGGTGCACGTGAGGGGGTACTTTAAAAGTATTTGTAGATGTCTTCTGTCTGCTTGCATAGAAGTTGTGGATCCGGTAGTGTGGCGTAGCAGCTTCTGAATAAAGTTGTTTGCTGCTTTGTACAGGTAGATTATCATGCACTACTCGTTGCTTTCTGCAGGTGGATCGTAGTGCACTAACGAATCTCCTACTTTTGTCATTGGTTTCTTTGTATGTTGATTGGAGGAATCTCCTATATTTGCTTGCATGTTGACTGATATCAATTGTGGAAGAATTATGCATCACTTTGAACTTGATGTTTGTGTATTCATCTAAAATTCCTTCCTTCTTCGTGGTTGATGTAGGCAAGGAGGGGTCAAAACAAAATGAAAATTTTGTCCTTGGGCTGCTTGCTGATTTCTGTTTTTGTGTGGTAGTTGCTCTCGGGTGAGCCTTGGATGCTTGGTGTTGAGCTTAAAAAATGATAGGTTCTACTTGGTGCTAGCTCATTAATGTTGAGCTGAAGCTTAGCTCAATGATTGGGGGATTTATTGCACTTCCTAGCTCATTAATTCAAAAAGGTATGATAATATTTCTTGGATTCATTTTGGAGTGGACTTGCCTCTTCTCCTCCCCTGTCTTCTAGGTTTCCTGTGCTGGCTGGTTTTCCCATGCATAGCCCCTTTGTTTCCTGTGCTGGCTGGAGTTCCCGTGCCTTCGTGCTTGGCCTCCTGTGCTGGTTTTTCGGGTCTCCTGCTAACTGTTTTCACGTGGCATTTTTGGGGGAATTTCTGTGGTTTTCACCCTGTCTTTTGTGCAGTTTTCTGCTGCAGTCTTTGCTGTCTTTTAACATTCTACTTGGTGACTTTTGGCCTTTCATTTCTCCAATTCCTACTGGCTTTGGTTGGAGGTGATATGGCTACTTGTCTACCTTCTTTTGCCTATCAAAGAGAGTTGTTTTAGCATAAAAAAGGTTGTTGATAAAAAACCTGAGGGTGTCTTCTTGGAAAAGCTTGAGCGCTTGTTCCATCCCATTCTTCTCTTCTCTATTTCGTCTTGGATTCTAACCTATTCTTCTCTACTCAAGTTCCACTCCACTTGTATCCTTCTTCTTGAGCTTTGGAAGTATATGTTGACTGAAGTTTGGAGACATTTGCCGGAGGAGTTTGGAAAGGACGTTGGACTCTTTTGCAGTGGTAGACCCTAGGTTTGCAAGCCTAAGCACAATTTTCTTAAAATTCCTACTTACGTTGCATGTGAGGAGACCGCTAGACGGTTTTACTGAGGATAGCTTTTTATGGTTTTTATTTTGTTTTCTTCGATTTTGGCTTTTGTTTCTCTTAAGTTTGTTTGGATGTTTGCAAGTTTTATATGAATCGAGTTTGGTTTAAGTCTTATCCAGTGTTCTCCAATTTGTCTCTCTTTTCTATTTTTGCTTGCATCAATTTGGTATCAGAGCGGATTAGTAAATCCCTGTTTGTCATGTAAGTCTTATTGTCAAGTGATTTAAGTTTTGTTGAGTCTTTTTTAGAAAAATGGAAAATCACAAAAAGATTGATTCAGTCAAAGAAGAAAGCAAGCCAGAAGATCTTGAAGTCCCTCTTCCGATGGACAGATGGATTCCGACAGATGGAGATTCAACAGACCCGTTTCAAAATGAACTTTACAAGATACAATGATGGATGAACTTATGTGATGAGAAATTCGAGAAAAGGAAGAAATTTTTCTACAAGAACAATTTAAGAAAGAGCGAGAAAAAAATCCTGAAGAAGTATGCGGCAAAGATTGAAGAATTGGATTCAGAGTCTACATCTCATCAAGAAAAATTCAAAGCAACCTCATCGGGAGATGAGTCTTTTTAAGTAGGGGAGAATTGATGTAGGCAAGGGGGAGGTAAAAAAAATAAAAATCTTGTCCTTGGGCTGCTTGCTGATTTCTGTTTTGGTGGGGTGGTTGCTCTCGGGTGAGCCTTGGATGCTTGGTGTTGAGCTTAAAAAATGATGGGATCTACTTGGTGCTAGCTCATTAATGTTGAGCTGAAGCTTAGCTCAATGATTGGGGGATTTACTGTACTTCCTAGCTCATTAATTCAAAAAGGTATGATAATATTTTTTGGATTCATTTTGGAGTGGACTTGCCTCTTCTCCTCCCCTATGTCTTCTCGTTTTCCTGTGATGGCTGGTTTTTTCGTGCCTGGCCCCTTTGTTTCCTGTGCTAGCTGGTTTTCCCGTGCCTGGCCCCTTTGTTTACTATTCTAGCTGGAGTTCCCGTGCCCTGGTGTTTGGCCTCCTGTGCTGATTTTTTGGGTCTCCTACTGGCTGTTTTTCTGTGGCATTTTGGGGGGAATTTCTGTGGTTTTCACCTTATTTTATGTGCAGTTTTCTGCTACAGTCTTTGTTGTCTTTTAACATTCTACTTGGTGACTTTTGGCCTTTCATTTCCCCAATTCCTATTGGCTTTGGTTGGAGGTGATATAGCTACTTATCTATCTTCTTTTGCCTATAAACGAGAGTTGTTTTGGCATAAAAAAGGTTGTTGATGATTGTGAGTAAAACCTCTACAAAAACCGAAGGGTTTATTCTTGGAAAAACTTGAGAGCTTGTTTCATCCCCTTCTTCTCTTCTCTATTTCGTCTTGACTTCTAACCTATTCTTCTCTACGCAATTCCACTCCACTTGTATCCTTCTTCTTGAGCTTTGGATGTGTATGTTGGCTGAAGTTTGGAGACATTTGCCGGAGGAGTTTGGAAAGAACGTTGGACTCTTTTGCAGTGGTGGACCCTTGGTTTGCAAGCCTAAGCACAATTTTCTTAAAATTCCTACTTTCGTTGCATGTAAGGAGACCGCTAGACGGTTTTACTGAGGATAGCTTTTTATGGTTTTTATTTTGTTTTCTTCGATTTTGGCTTTTGTTTCTCTTAGGTTTGTTTGGATGTTTACAAGCTTTATATGAATCGAGTTTGGTTTAAGTCTTGTCCTAGTGTTCTCCAATTTGTCTCTCTTTTCTATTTTTGTTTGTATCAATTTGGTATCAGAGCGGGTTAGTAAAGCTCGGATTGTCATGCAAGTCTTATTGTCAAGTGATTTAAGTTTTGTTGAGTCTTTTTTAGAAAAATGGAAAATCACAAAAAGATTGATTCAGTCAAAGAAGAAAGCAAGCCAGAAGATCTTGAAGTCCCTCTTCCGATGGTGTTGACCTCATTTTTGTATGAGGTCACTGGGGACCCATCCAGATTCCAGATAAATCCTGACCCTATATCAATCTAGACTCTAGACCCTAGGACCTATCTTGACCCTAGGATCCTTCCAGATCAATCTAGAACCTAGGATTCTCCTAGAATACAGACCTTAGGATCTACTCTAGATCCTAGGACTTCTAGACTCCAGACTCTAGGATTTTCTTAGACTCTAGGATTTCTTAGATCCTACAACCCTTCTAAAGTCTAACCCCTAGAATTCTTCTAGATTCTAGGACATAATTAGATTCAAATCAATTCAAACTCCTGATCAACCTTGACTTCAAATCAACCTAGATTTCAAACCTAGTCAATCATGTTTAGACTCCTAGGCAACTCAACCCCTAATCTAGACTTTGAACCATTCTTCTATCAAACCTTAATTTTGTCTAATCACTTATGATTCTCTCAAATAGTTATAAATGATTTAGGCACCCCAAGTCCAATCAATCAAACTCAAAATCCAGATCAAATCCAAAATTCAAATCCAAATCCTAAGTCTAAAGGCCAAGTCTCAAAAGTCTTTTCTTATGGATTTTCAAACATTTCAAAACCCAGCCTAATGACCTCTGATTCAGAGTCTGTCAGTTGCATACTGATGGGACATGTCTCTGAAGACAACCCTCCAAATTCGAGCCCATTCTGAGGTGTCTAACCTCAGAAACTAAATTGAAATCCAAAAGCTGTAAAACCTTCAAATATTTACGGCCTATGCCACTAGACTTGCCACCTAGTGGATCCTGACCTTAGAGCTTTCACCAAAGCCTCTAATTACTTCCAGACCTTTAATTATGACTCATTGAACATTAAACTGCATGTTGGTTGACCCATTTTGACCCCTAGTTGACCAGGGGTCAAAATGACCAAAATACCCCTTAAGGACTCAAACCTTGATTTCAAACCAAACGACCTCCAAACTGCTTGGAATCACTTCCAACAAGTTTCAAATATCAAATCAAACATGTTCGACCCAGACCCAGACCCTGGGTCAACCTGGTTGACCAAGTCAACCGAGGTTGACCAAACAGGCCCTTAAGGGTCAAAACGGCCATTTTGACTGAATTGACCTTCCCAGACCTTGGGACCACCTCTAATGGTCTCCAAATATCATTTCAAATTGATTGAACCTATTTCTAGACCCTAGACCCACCTGGTTGACCAAGTCAACAAGGATCGACCTAATGAGCCCTTAGGAGTTCAAATGGGTCGCTTCAACCTATTTGATCTTTCTAGCCCATTCAAGCTCTTCTGATCATATTCCCCAATGGTTTGGATTTGATTGTACTCTTGACTCGTTTAGTTGTTGACTTGGTCAACTAAGCTTAAACTTGACCTCATTTGAGCCTATTCATTACATTCATTCAAAACCTTTCAGGACATTTCAACCCGGATCCGACCCGGCCGGGTTGCCGGGTTGACCCGACCCGACCCGCGACCCGGTAGCGTTGTGGTTTCGGCGGCGTCTAAGCTGGGCAGCGGCAGGCCGGCAGCAACGGCAGCGGCAGCAGCGCGGTAACGGCAGCGCGGATGGGCTCAAATGGGTCAAGTTTTGACCATTCAAACTTAAATCACTTTCAATCAAATTTAAGCCCAACACTTACGATAGACTGTGGTGTTTCTGAAGTAATTCAGAATCTCAAAACGTCTCCTACCTTTCTTCCTTTGACTCCAGAAATAAGTGTTCAACATTGATCCAAGCCCGATTGAAAATTCCAACATTTTTCTTCCTTCGATATCGATCTTTGAAAATTTAAATAAAATTTACACCGCTATTTTAATGGAGAGTATTCATAGGAAATTCTTATTTCCTATGATGTAATTAACTACGAGGGCTTGCGCTCGTAGGAGATTTAGAAACCCAGAACTTATTTTTAAAATCAATCTTTCAAAACTTTAATTAATTATCTTTGGGAAATACAAATTTGACGATCATTTTCAGACAATCAACAGTGATTGATAATTTCTTTCTTCGGATTGATATATCAATTACTATCGTGATTTTGATTATGAAATTAACGATCTTTTATCCAAATTAGCGTAGTCAAATAATTGATTAAATTCCATTTTGATCCTCCGGGGTCAAATGTGATTCTCCCTTTGAGTTTGACTACGATAATCCGGATAAATTTAAAATTCTAAAATTTGAACCCATTAGGGAACGATATGATCATCTCCCGAGGTGATATATTGTTCATAATGACGCATTCAATTTTAAAATTTTAAAAATTAATTTCTCCCAAAGATAATTAAATATTTTTCAAAATTATATATATTTAAATCTATAATTTTTTTTTTATCAAAACAGATGGACAGATGGATTCCGACAGATGGAGATTCAACAGACCCATTTCAAAGTGAACTTTACAAGATACAACGATGGATGAACTTATGTGATGAGAAATTCGAGAAAATGAAGAAATTTCTACAAGAAAAATTCATGAAAGAACAAGAAGAAATCCTGAAGAAATATGCGGCAAAGATTGAAGAATTGGATTTAGAGCATACATCTCATCAAGAAAAATTCAAAGCAACCTCATCGGGAGATGAGACTTTTTAAGTGGTTTACTTGGTTTTAGGAAAAGAAACTGATGCTATTCTTAGCCAAGGAAAACCTGTTGCTTACTTTAGTGAAAAACTAAATGAAACTCGTTCCAAATATTCTACTTACGATTTAGAGTTTTATGCTATTGTTCAAACTTTGAAATTCTGGAGATGTTATTTGATTCAATGGGAATTTGTTTTAAATACTGATCATGAAGCACTTCGTTTTTTGGGCTCTCAAAAAAGTTTGAAAAAAAGGCATGCTAAGTGGGTTTCATTTTTGCAAGAGTATACTTTTCATATCAAACATAAAACTGGTGTTTTGAATAAGGTTACTGATGCTTTAAGTCGGAGATCTCACTTGTTGGTAACTATTTACCCGACTATTACTTCTTTTGATTTTTTGAAAAATACTTATGCAAATGACCCTGATTTCAAAAACATTTGGGATTCTTGTCTTGCTTCTGGAACTGATCATTCTGCTCAGTTTGTTATTCCTAAAGGGTTTTTGTTTAAAGGATCTAGACTTTGCATAACAAAAAATTCTTTAAGAGAACAACTTGTGCATGAACTTCATAGTGGGGGATTGAGTGGACATTTTGGGCAGAAAAAAACTGTAGCTTTAGTAGAGGAAAAGTATTTCTGGACTCATATGAGAAAACAAATTGTTAAACTGGTGAAACAATGCAAAATTTGTCAGGCTTTTAAAGGAACTTCTCAAAATGTTGGTTTATATACTCTCCTTCCAATTCCTAATAAACCTTGGGATGATATCTCGATGGATTTTGTTTCTTGCAAGAAAACTTCTGATGCTTCATATATTGCTGATTTGTTTTTTAAAGAAATTGTTCGTCTTCATGGTGTTCCTCGCACTTTTACTTCTGATAGAGATACTAGATTTTTGAGTCATTTTTGGAAAACACTTTGGGCAAAATTAGGAACCATTCTTTAGTTAGCATTGCTTATCATTCACAAACTGACGGGCAAAACTGAAGTTGTAAATCGAAGTTTGGGAAACTTATTGAGGTGCCTGGCATGTGAGAAACCATCCCAATGGGATTTGATTTTGCCCCAAGCTGAATTTGCTTATGATAATTCTATTAATCGCTCCACTTGTAAAACTCCATTTGAAATCATTTATGGCCAGCCTATACCTCACATTTTAGATATAAATTGTTTGTCTTTGTCAAGTAAAATTAGTGCTGAAGCTTCTGAAATTTTTTACCATATTAAAACTGTCCAACATCAAGTTCTTGAAAAACTCCAAATGGCTAATGTAAAGTACAAATCTGATGCTGACAAACATCGTAGAGAGGTTTATTTCAAAGAAGGAAATTTGGTTATGACTTACTTTCATCGCCAGCGATTTTCTGTTGGTACTTTTGGAAAATTAAGCAGGAAGAAATTTGGACCATTTCATGTTCTTAAAAAATTGGGCTCTAATGCTTATCTTTTGGATCTTCCTTTTACTGTTGGCACTTCTCCTGTGTTCAATGTTTCTGATCTTTCTTTATATGAAGGAGATACTGATGATCATGTGGAACTTAAAACTTTACCACTCTCCACATCTGTTTTGAGTTATGATGAGCAGGTTGAAGAAATTATGGATGTCAGAACTACTAAAACTCGGCATGTTGAACACATGAAGTTCTTAGCAAAGTGGAAAAAACGCCCCTTGATGGACTGTACTTGGATGAATGCAAAAGAGCTGGAAAAGCGTCATCCAAGGCTTTATAAAAGAGTGGAGGAAGCTTTCTCATAAGGAGATGAGATTTTCTCACCAGGAGGAAATTGATGCATTCAATATTTTTGGTTTATTTATGTTTTATTGTATTTTGAACAATATTAGTTGAATTTTATTTTTTTTATTTGTTATGCTATCGCTCATTTTTATACTATCCTATGATGGTATCAATTTGCTCTGATACCAAATTGATACGAGCAAAAATTAGAAGAAAGACCCCAAATTTTTGCAAGCAAAAAAAGATCCATCCTAGATAAAAGAAAGACTCAAATATATCCAAAAAGAGACACTTTTTATAATATAAAGATGCTTACAAACTTTGACTTGACAAAAAAAAACTTATATAATATAAAAGACGCTTACAAGACACTTACAAACTTTTAAAAAATAAAGACACCTTAAACACCTAAAAAAGTTTTGCCTTGAGAAGAATGATACAAATGGAATAGTCACATGCGGAGAGAAGAAATAGATTAGAAGTCAAGACGAAGTATAGGAGGACAAGCTCGCAAGCTTTCCTAGAAGAAGGAGAAGGGATGGAATAAGCTCTCGAGCTTTTCCAACAAAGAAGAAAAACCTCTCAGGTTTTTGTAGAGTTTTTACTCACAATCATCAACAACCTTTTTCATGCCAAAACAACTCTCTTTTATAGGCAAAAGAAGGTAGACAAGTAGCCATATCACCTCCAACCAAAGCCAATAGGAATTGGGGAAATGAAAGGCCAAAAGTCACCAAGTAGAATGTTAAAAGACAGCAAAGACTGCAGCAGAAAATTGCACAAAAAATAGGGTGAAAACCACAGAAATTTCCCCCAAAATGCCACAGGAAAACAGCCAGCAGGAGACCCAAAAAATCAGCACAGGAGGCCAAGCACCAGGGCACAGGAACTCCAGCCAGCACAGGAAACAAAGGGGCCAGGCACGGGAAAACCAGACAGCACAGGAAACCGAGAAGACAGGGGAGGAGAAGAGGCAAGTCCACTCCAAAAAGAATCCAAGAGATATTATCATACCTTTTTGAATTAATGAGCTAGGAAGTGCAATTAATCTCCAATCATTGAGCTAAACTTCAGCTCAAGCATTTATGAGCTAACACCAAGTAGAATCCCACAATTTTTTAGCTCCATACTAAGCAACCAAGGCCATACCCGAGAGCAACCACCACACCAAACCAAAATCAGCAAGCAGCCCAAGGACGAAGTGGACCCAAGAGCAAGCAAACCCAAGGTTCGCCATGCCAAGCACCTCCCTACCATGATCATTGGAAGCCCAACCATCATAGGATAGCATAATAAAAATATAACACAACTAATATTGTTCAAAATACAATAAAACATAAATAAACAAAAAATAACTGAATGCGTCATGCTTCATATATTGCTTATTTATTTTTTAAAGAATTTGTTCGTCTTCATGGTGTTCCTCGCACTTTTACTTTTGATAGAGATACTAGATTTTTGAGTTATGATGAGCAGGTTGAAGAAATTATGGATGTCAAAACTTCCGAAACTTGGCATGGTGAACATATGAAATTCTTAGCAAAGTGGAAAAATCGTCCATTGACGAACTGTACTTGGATGAATGCAAAAGAGTTGGAAAAGCGTCATCCAGAGCTTTATAAAAGAGTGGTGGAAGCTTTCTCATCAGGAGATGAGATTTTTCCACCAGGGGGAATTGATGCATTCAGTTATTTTTGGTTTATTTATGTTTTATTGCATTTTGAACAATATTAGTTGTGTTTTATTTTTATTATGTTATCCTATGATGGTTGGGCTTCCAATGATCATGGTAGGAAGGTGCTTGGCATGGTAAACCTTGGGTTTGCTTACTCTTGGGTCCACTTCGACCTTGGACTGCTTGCTGATTTTGGTTTGGTGTGGTGGTTGCTCTCGGGTATGGCCTTGGTTGCTTGGTATAGAGCAAAAGAATTGTAGGATTCTACTTAGTGTTAGCTCATAAATGCTTGAGCTGAAGTTTAGCTCAATGATTGGAGATTAATTGCACTTCCTAGCTCAGTAATTCAAGAAGGTATGATGATATTTCTTGGATTCATTTTGGAGTGGACTTGCCTCTTCTCCTCCCCTATGTCTTCTCGATTTCATGTGCTGGCTGGTTTTCCCGTGCCTGGCCCCTTTGTTTCCTGTGCTGGCTGGTTTTCCCGTGTATAGCCCCTTTGTTTCCTGTACTGGCTGGAGTTCCAGCGCCCTGGTGCTTGGCCTCCTGTGCTGGTTTTTCGGGTTTCTTGCTGGCTATTTTCCCGTGGCATTTGGGGGGGAATTTTCGTGATTTTCACTCTGTTTTCTGTGCAGTTTTCTACTGCAGTCTTTGCTATCTTTTAACATTCTACTTGGTGACTTTTGGCCTTTCATTTCCACAATTCCTATTGGCTTTGGTTGGAAATAATATGGCTACTTGCCTACCTTTTTTTGCCTATAAAAGAGAGTTGTTTTGGTATGAAAAAGGTTGTTGATGATTGTGAGTAAAAACTCTACAAAAACCTGAGGGTTTCTTCTTGGAAAAGCTTGAGAGCTTGTTCCATCCCCTTCTTCTCTTATCTATTTCGTCTTGGTTTCTAACCCCTTCTTCGCTACGCAAGTTCCACTCCACTTGTATCCTTCTTCTTGAGCTTTGGAAGTGTGTGTTGGCTGAAGTTTGGAGACATTTGCCGGAGGAGTTTGGAAAGGATGTTGGACTCTTTTGCAGTGGTGGACCCTTGGTTTGTAAGCCTAAGCACAATTTTCTTAAAATTCCTACTTTCGTTGCATGTGAGGAGACCGCTAAACGGTTTTACTGAGGATAGCATTTTTATATTTTTTATTTTGTTTTCTTCGATTTGGCTTTTGTTTCTCTTAAGTTTGTTTGGATGTTTGTAAGCTTTATATGAATCGAGTTTGGTTTAAGTCTTGTCCTGGTATTTTCCAATTTGTCTCTCTTTTCTCTAGACTTTGCTTGCATCAGTGGTGCTACTGGTGCTTAAGAGTCATTTGCTTTTTTTGCTCTTCTTCAACCTTTACTTGTGGGTTAGCTTATTATTGAGTGTTGGAAAACTACTACACTCATTGTATGCTAATTATTATTGTCCACAAGTATGTCATTGTATTATTTACAACCATTGTTGATTGTTAATGATGGACGAGCCTTGTTGAACATCATAAATCTTCCACTGCCATGTTAAGATGGTTCAAATGTTGTGTAGCAAACTTGCTTAATAACATGTTCATCCCAATCAATGTGATGACATATTGATATCTCAATGAAATTTCATGTCTTGATTGCAATCATATTATTATACTTTCCAATCAACCTTTGCTTATGGATAGATTGCATTTATTGTGTATCTTCCATTTCAATTAACTGTGTTCATCTTGCAAACATAGATAATTTGAGTCTGGCTCATGGATGATTTAAAAGTCTTATAGTATCATTGGCGATCAACATTACAACTAGGGCTGCAAGCGAACCAAGCATTCGACGAACTACTCGTTGTTCGGTTCGATTAAAGCTCGTTTGTGATCATTTAATTAACTAAACAAACAAACTTGAACATTATTTTAAATACTCAATTCTTATATAAACAAACTTGAACCCTAATATGTTCAGCTCATTTATGTTTGCGAACAACATCGTTTAAAGCTCGTGAACAAGCTCGACATTAAGCTCGATAAGAAGCTCGAAAAAACCCCGATTCGTGTTCGATTTTGAACTCGTGAATAAGCTCGATAAAAGTAATTAATATTTGATTATAGAATATGCAACATGTAAGCTTCATTTAAAAATATATTCATATTGATTAATGTTATTTTCATTTTACATAGATAATTGTTTTATTATAAATGTGTTTGTTCTTAGATATGTTCATGAACGTGTTTGTTTGATAGTTAAAAAAAATAGTTAAATATGTTCGTGAATATGCTTGATGTAATCATTTGTTAGGAAGTTCAATAAAGCTCGTTTGTTAAGTTAATGAACATCTAAAAGTAGAGCTCGTTCATGCTTGTTTGTTTAAAGCTCGATAAGCACTAAACGAACCGAACATGAACTGAACATGAACCGAACATGAACACTCATTTATTTAAATGAACCAAACATGAACACAAACAATAAAGCTCGAACAAACATGAATCAAACTTGAACAAGCTGATATTAAATGAACACAAACATGAACACTCACATACTCGGCTCGGTTCGTTTGCAGCCCTAATTAAAACAATATTTGAAGAGAACTTTGAATCAATCATTGACAACAAAATTATACTTTTCTGTCACTTCGCTTTCATCATTCGTAGGCGAGACATGTTCAACTTTCTCACTCACATTTGTTGGTGCCTCACTAAAAAAATTAGCCTCAATAATCCACAAAGGTTTAATGTGATCATTTACAAATCATCTTGACTTTGTTGTTCATGAGTGAGAAGTTAGTGAGTTCTTGCTTGTTTCCTAGTTGAATTCTACTTGCAAACTCCTTAACTTCGAAGGTCTAATGCATATGATAAGTTCGATATCATCCTTTATTTGCATTATGATTGAAGTAGTCACTTCTCATATCTTCGTTACTTGTTCATCAAGTCCAAATTGGATTCATACTCCAAACTTCATATCTAATTTGTAAATTTGAGGCATTGTCATTTGATTCAAACTTTTATTGATCATTTAGGTTCCAATAAGTAAGTCCAAATTGTTTGAATTTGAGTACAATTCAGGCTTAAGATGAGCCTCTTCCCTTCATTCGAATCCTCTGCAGTTCATTGTATTTCCCATCTAGATTCAAATCCAGTTTGAGTTCAACAATTCAAGTCAAGCTTGAATGAAGTTCTTTTGGTTGAGCTTTGATTCAAGTCCTCATTGGTCAAATTACAAGTCCTCATGATTGTTCAAGTCATGATCAAATGAGGTTCAAATTATAGTGTATCCTTTTATATTTTTCATTTAGGCTCAAATTGAATTAAAGCTCTTTATATCATTTTGAAATTCATAAGTCCCTTTCACTTGGTTCAAACCAAGTTCAAATGCATGTCCACATGTCCTCTGTTGTTCTTGTAGAGTTCGAGTTCAAATCATTTGAGTCCTTACTTAATTCAGTCTTATGCTATATTTTATATTCACTTAAGGTTGAGTTCACTTAAGTCCCATTTGTGTAATCAAGTTCAGGTACGGCCTCGCGTTCACCCGAAATTTCGGCAGCCTCCCAACGTCTCACCCGTTTAGGAAAAAACTACGAGAAACTAAGCCTTCCCACCACACGCAATAAAGGCGTGTATGGTAGGTGTCCTCAGACGAGGACACCGCGGCCATGATCTTTCTTTCCACCACGCGCAATAAAGGCGTGCATGGGGTCTTTGACGGTACCTGTTTAAAAAGACAGTTTACTTTCCACCCGCTCTGGGGTACTTATGAGTGACCCCGCCTCGCCGTAGGTGCTGCACCGATGTCTCATCCCACCACGCGCAATAAAGGCGTGCATGGACGGTTTTCCAGTCCGCTACAAACTTCGAGAGCGGGAATCTGAGTTTTAGAAATATTCGTACCTTCGCGGGGTTGGCGTGTAGATCCGGGCAGGAGAAGACATTTTCACTTTGCTTCTTTCTTTTTTTTAAGAATTTAATTATAATTAATTATCAATAATAATTAATTATAATTAAAGATATTTAATTATAATTAAAAAAATTAATTATTATTAATGATAACTAATTATCATTAATTATAATTAATTAGGATTGATTATAATTAATATCAACTAACTGTAATTAATTCATAATTAATTATAAATGTCTTATAATAAATAATTATAATTATTTATAATTAAAGATGCCAAAAAGATCTCAAATGCTACTTTTCACACTTTATTTGTAGGGATGTAAGGACTTCAAGGAAAGGTTATGTTTATAAAGAAATAAAAAATACAATGCTTTATAGACTCCCAACATGGACTACCTTAAGCACGATTTGCCATTTGGCTAGAAGGATAATATTAATCCTTAATGATTTGCCTCGAGGCAATTTTAGTAGTTCCATGTATGCGTTGGTGAGTTCATTCAACAAGGAGTACCCTAAACACGTGTGGCTCTTTAATTGGCCGGAATGACTATATGACTCCCAAATGGTTTATCTTGAGGCAAGTTTAGTAGTTCCATGTATGCGTTGGTGAGTTCAATAGTATCAGGGTTGTATTGAACGAGTACTGAACTAAAGATGACAAAAAGATCTCAAATGCTACTTTTCACACTTTATTTGTAGGGATGTAAGGACTTCAAGGAAAGGTTATTATGTTTATAAAGAAATAAAAAATACAATGCTTTATAGACTCCCAACATGGACTACCTTAAGCACGGTTTGCCATTTGGCTAGAAGGATAATATTAATCCTTAATGATTTGCCTCGAGGCAATTTTAGTAGTTCCATGTATGCGTTGGTGAGTTCATTCAACAAGGAGTACCCTAAACACGTGTGGCTCTTTAATTGGTCGGAATGACTACATGACTCCCAAATGGTTTATCTTGAGGCAAGTTTAGTAGTTCCATGTATGCGTTGGTGAGTTCATTAGTATCAGGGTTGTATTGAACGAGTACTGAACTAGAGGGATCTATGATTGATGGATACCTTGAAGTCTTCGACAACCTGTGGTGGAGCCATGAATTGCCTAGGAGAGGAAGACGATTGAACTAGTGTTGCAAGGAAGGCGAGCTTCGTAGTCACATGATCACGAAAGGGTGAGCTGAGTGTCTGTTAGGTCGGTTCTCACTAAATCGGTCCAGCCGACCAAAGAACAAGCATGTCCACCCCATAAGAGTTTCCGCCCAAGGGTCTAGTGGACCCCACTAGGAAATCCATTAAGGAAGGAGGGGGTAGCTAGGATTGGAGAGAAATTTTGAATTAGATATTTGAATTTATGTATTAAATAGGAAGAAAATTTTAGGGTTATGGTTATCTGATAATTTATGGCTGATTTAGCATCTTTGGTTCTTGACATCTTGGGCCCAAGCTTCGTCTAGGGATTGGGAGAGATCAATCCTCCTCTTGAATTGAGAATCAATTGTATCTTGATATTTATTCCATTAGTTTGATTTCTGCAATAAAAAGTACTATTTTGTTGTGAACTGTTCTTGTTGTTTTGTCTCTATTGCTAGGGTTTACTTGAGACCTTCAAGTATTTCTTAACAAATTGTTATCAGAGCAGATTTTAGGACCTTTTGTGGGCTTTTTCTATGAAAATCAGCCGCTGCTTTTTGGTCGGAGGAAGGAATAATTGCTATTTTTTGGGTCAAGATTCAGATTTTTTAACCTACAAAAATCTGGGTATTGATGGCGGTCAAGAAAGTGGACGCATTGGAAGAATGCCTCGAAGGAAAGATGAGCCAAATGAAAGCAACGGTGGAATATCAAATTTCATCCATGGAAGACAGTTTCTAATCTCCATGAGATGGTGAAGAATGTATTAGAAAATCAAATTCAAATGGCGGCATCAAAGACAAAGGGGCCGGTGGGGAGGACTATGAATTCTGAATTTCATAGGGGGGGAAAATGATGTGGAGATTATGAGGAGAAAGGGGAAGGTATGGAGAGAGGCGTGGTTATGGGGGGCATGAACCAATGGGTGCTGCTTGGGAAAAAAAAGAAGGGGATTATGATAGGAACGATGTTGATTTTGAAGAAAGGAGGGGAGAAAGCAAAGAGGGGTTTGGGTATGAACATGGACGGGAAGATCAGAAGACTTAGGGAGAGCCAAACACTTAAGAAAGGAAAAATTATGGAGGAATACAGGGAAACAGAGGAGATCCAAAGGTGTAGAAGCTGAAATGAAGTATAAATAAATTAATTAATTATACTACATAAATAATAAATAAAGTATATAATTTATTTAAATTTATTAATTAAAAATAAATGCTATTTACATCATAAAAATTTTATTTAAAAAAACCTATTTGAAAATATATAGCGTATGTTGTAAACTTAAGAAATAAAAACTTCAACTTATTTAGCTCTAAGTCACTTGAGAACTTCCTATTGGTAATGTTTACACTTTATATTGTCTTTTGAGTTTGGATGGGGAACTCACATAAAGTGATGGAGCCATACTAAATACTTAATTGGAATTTCTTTATTTAAAAATTAAGCATTTTAAATTTAAATTAATTTGTTAAATTATAAATTTTATTTAATATTTTATTCTAAATGTATTAAATTAATTTATTTCATTATTTAAATATTTTTAGAAATTAAACCAGCCAATTTAAGGGAACCGGGACCGATTCACCAACGCGGTTTGGGCCGGTTCATCCCGATTTGATACAAAACTGATTTTCAGGTTAAACCAGACTGGCCTATCCAATCTGATTTTTATAATCTTGCATAATGTGAAAAATTAAGTAAAATATTATCCTAGGATTAGATTAGATATTTAAAGAATACTAACAAAAATATTTTTAAGAGTAAAATTCAAGATATAAAGATTTTGATTGTGCACGAATAAGCTAATGTTATGTGCAAAAAAATAGCTCGTGAAATTAAAAATATTGCATAAAATGTGTTTTAAGCATAAAAAAGAAAAGCCCCTAAAATTAAGAATAATTAATTATAGAATCAAAATGTGCAAGAAAAAATAAAAAATAAAAAGATTTATTATAATATTAGTTTAAAGGTAAAAACTCAAAAAATTGAAAAATAAAATATAAAGGGGTCCATAAGGAATCTAAGAAAGTAATATATGATGTAAAGAATTTAGCTTTTAATGATTTATATAATAGATTAAATACAAAACAGAACAAAAGATATATGGATAAGTTAGCCAAGCAAAGATATAATAGTAATAATTTAGTTCAAGTGAAGTGCATTAAGGATTAACATAAAAAGTTTTAATTAGAATAATATATTCAACAAAGGTAGATATGATATTTCAATAAACATTTCAATTAAGATTGCGAAAATATGATTGACTTTAATGACCTTAGCACAAAAAATAAAAACATATATATATATTTATGTAATTGGATATGTAATTGGATAATTGAATAAATATCGAGTTAACTAGACATTAATAAAAGCCCATCTAAGGATTAAAAAAAAGCTTAATAATTGATATTTGAAAGAAAGCTTCGCACTGAAAAGATTATGATTGAACTTGCCATAAGAGTAAAGACTCCTGGACTCAATGTGAGTGTTATCTGATTTATCAATTGTAAAAAGCAATTGTCTTGTAGTATTATGTGCAAGGGTACGACATTGTTATCATCATTACCTGGTATTCACTTTTAACACTGCTCACATCATTTTCACGGCAATATGCGGCAGTAGGCTGCAAGATGTGGCAAAAGGTGGCGTGACTAAGGTTGGAAATTTAATAAGGGTTAGTGTAGGTTTTTGGTGCTTGAATTTGAATGACAGTTGGTTTGGCAAGGTGTAGAAAGTTTTGTTGGGCTTATATGTGAGGGAGCAGATTTTTTGGAAGGTTAAAAGATTGTTCTGGATTCAAATTTGAAGCTGCAAGTGTACATATTTGAAACGAAGTAGCTGATTTGGTTAGGAATGAAGTTAGGAGACTGTTGGAGGAAAGTGGGGGATGCTATGAGATGGATGGTGTGCATGGGACATGCATGGGGAGAAAAAATGCTAATATTTATGAACATGTGGGCTCCGAAAATTCGGCCTCGGCCTCCACTCGCTTTTTTTTTTATTCGGCGAGGGAGTTTTAACGAACTAGTTCCGGGGTAAATTTTGGAAGGCAGATGGGTTTGTAGATAAGACACTACCCAGAGATTTCTCCCTCATTTTGTGAGGACTTTATGATCTGAGTTCTGGTTTGCTATAGGCGCAAGCCCCTATAGTTAATTACCCCTCCCGATCACGAGAGAGAACTTTCGATTAAGGCTAGTCATCAATCAGATACGTATAGAGAATACGCGTTATCTGGCATATAGTAGCAGCATAGGTTTGGGTATTGGTAGGAATTGGATTTGAAAATTGGGTTTGGATTTGGGAATTTGGAAAGATTGGATATTTGGATATAGTTGATATTTAAAACAGAAATGGCACCATCTTGCACTTAAAGCGGATGGTGGGGGAATGGATGATAGACCCAATCAAGATCTCATGGTTCCGTCGTCCCGGATCATCGTGGTCCCTGGTCTACTTAGTCAGAGGAGGTAGTCGACCCAACCTGACAGAAGGATCCTTGTCGGCAGCCATGGGTTGCTTCGTCCAAGGAGACCTTGTAGACCGGGGTTGAATGTTTGTCTAAGGGGACAAATTTAAATCCATCTTAGCTGACAGAGGGCTTTGTGCCCTATCGATCATATCCTATTGATTCATATCTCAAGGATTTAACGTCATTAAAGAGCGTATTGGCTCTGGCCATAACCGCTATCTGTGATGCCATTTGGCGGTAAAACCACTCGGTTCAGAGGGCCCCGAGTCATAACCGTTTACCTGCAGTGCCATTTGGCGGCGAAACTGCCGGTTAGAGGACACGTACCACGTCCTTACTGGCAAGAGATTATTTGAGAATGGATCCTAGTAATATTTTCGACTAGGCATTTGGCTCTTTGTGAGCTAGAGTTTATTCGAATTTGTCCACCCCGACAGACTGTTGCGGAGGGTGGATGATTTTGCTTTAAGTTTTTGATGGATTTATTTCAATTTCAAATATTTTTGGATTTTGGGATTTTCTTGGAATTTTCTAGAATTTTGGGTGGAGCCTTGGATTTTTGGATTATTGTGGATATTTAGAAGACATTTGAAAATGTTTGTGAACCCCTCTGGTTGAGATCTGCATTCAACACGGCCATCATCGGGGTGTTTGTGGGTCATTTCTTTTTATGGATTGAACCTTGTCAACTCTATCAGACTGTTGACAGAGGATCGGGTTTCGTAGGCTTCGTGCATTTATTAGTGAATTCATATTATTGTAGGCCTTGGAGGCCTAATATGAATATTTTAAAGCAAATATACTGGTCACCACAACTTTATATTTGCTTAATGGTTCGAACCCTATCGACTTCTATTGACCCATATAGAAGGATCAGTTTCGAACCTGAATTCACTTGTCAACCCGCGCAGCATCCCTAGACGTCACGTGTGTACCAATAACACGCTCGCCGGGGCCCATGCGGGTTTTATAATTATTTTTACCCCTTTTAGTGTACCTATGTGTATACAATTTATAGTGCACGTGCAGGGGTACTTTGAAATAATTGTAGACGCCTTCTGTCTGTTGACGAATATTTTCGCATCGACTCGACCCCGATCGAGCCCGACAAAGCTTGATCGCGCTCGGTCAATTCAATTGATCATCGTTGAGGCAAAATTACTTTAAATTAAGCCTCAATTTAATTAAATTAAATCAATTTAATTTAATTAAAATTAAATCAAACCCCGCCGAGCGTCGTCGAGCTCAATTCGACACAGTTTGACACCGTTCGGCGCCGATTCGAGCTCAATTTCACAAAAGTGACTCGATCGGACTCAAATCGACCCAAATCGATCCAAGTCGGGTTCGATTCGAACTCAATTTCAGCCCTAACTAATGAGATCATAAGCTGATTTGATTTCCAAAATCAAATTTCTTGATCTAGGGCTGAGATTGGATCACAAATCCCACTCAATTTCAAATTAATTGAGCAGCAAATCTACTCAAGTGGATTTTGTTCTCGTTTCTCGCAATAAGGCAGGGAGATGGGACGGAACGGGCGGCTATCCATTCGGCTCTTGCGTCCCTAAGAAAACGAAATGAGTGGGGAGCCGAATGCCTCATTCGGCTCCCCTGTTGCTTTTCCGCTCCCGTCCCGACACAAAGAGAGAACGAGCGAGAGAGAGAGCGGGAGATAGAGGCGGAAACCTCTCTTCTTGCGTGCGGATCTGCTCTCCGACCCCGCTCAAGGCTTCGGCTAAGCTTCCTAGGCGTCGGTCTCTCCTCAACCGTCGAACCTCTTGAAGCTGCCGGCCTCCAAGTTCGCCCCAGAGCCTTCGATTTCGCCCGGATTTGGCTTTTGGCGAGACACTCTTGCGGAAGAACGCTTCTACTTTCTTCCTTCTTCGTTTCCGGCGACCTCGAGGCGGGTTAGAAGCCATTTGAAGCTTCCAAACAGCAAAGGAAGGCTTCTAGCTCCTTCCAAACCATCTCCGGCGGCCTCTCGACGACGAAATCAGCTCCGGAAGGCTGCCGAACAGTGCAAACTGCTGTTCGGGACGTTCTTGGACAGCAAACTACTATCCGGAGCAGTTTGGGCAGCAAATCCATCATCCGGAAAGGCTTGGACAGCAGCGACAACGTTGGAAAAGCTTGGACAGCAGCCACGCAACTTCCGGGAACACTCAAACTGCTGTTTGGAGCAGTTTGGACAGCAAATCCACTATCCGGAAGCCTCGGACAGCAACCATGCAGCCTCCGAAGGCTTCCAAACAGTGAAAACTGCTGTTGGGAAGCTTTGGACAGCAAACGACAACCTCCGGGAGCTCTCAAACAGTAAAATTCTCTGTTTGGAACGTTGGGACAGCAGTCTTCACCCTTGGGAAAACCTGGGACAGCAACTGGGAGCTCTCAAAAGACCTTGGACAGCAACCTAGGAGCTTGGACAACAATCCGGAGCTTGGATTGGAGCGCTAGGACAAACCGGGAGAGGTATACCACTAAAACTTAGTGAAACCTAGGGTCCCCCAAGGCCATTTGTTGTGGTTGACGCTCCCGAACCTTAGGTCCTTAGAAACTTCAATTTTCGCTCTCCCAAAATCCCTTTGTTGGCTGTCCACTTCGCAAAAACAGTGGAAATTTGGTGATTTCCATTTGTTGACTCTCATGTGAGGGTCCGGAGAGGATTTCGATGCGTGTAGAGATGTTGGATTGTTATCCAACACCTCTCAAATGTATGTTTATGCATCATATTGTGCCTAATACCTTCGCCTACGATCAAACCTTAGGCTAAGTATTGTCATTCAACCATACTTTGAATGACAATTTGTAGGGATTCTCACATCGTATAGCATGCATGTCATTGTTAGCAAATTGTAAGTTATGACAAAATTAACTTAGATATTTGGAAATTGACTACACTTGCATGCATTCCTAGGTTCTTCTTAGATCATACCAAATTTGATCCTAAGTTTCTTAGAAGTCATAGGGATGGATCTCCCCTACCCAAGATTTCTAGATCATACCAAAATTGATCTAGAGATCTCTCCTAAGACCTTAGGAAATCTATCTTCCTTCCTCCAATTGAGTCCAAAACACTCATGGAGAAATGGGGAATTCTCTTTTTCATGCACATCTCCTTCCAAGTTTGATGCTTAGAACTTCCTCAAAGTTCTAAGCTCTATGTTGCATGAGTTACAACAAGTATAAAGAGCTTGCTTCCAAGCACTCTTTTCCCTCCATGTGAAGTATTTTGGAACTCCCTAAGGCTCCAGATGTTCTATCATATGAATCTCCAAGGCTTTAGGACCAAATCCTAAGTCTAACCCTTTCTTTGTTATGATATGAAAGTAACAAGTGAACCTCTCCCATTCAAGTTTCCTAATCATGTCAAAGTTGATTTAGGAATCCTTTTCAAGGCCCTTAAGGTGCATCCTTCCTCTCTTCAAATGAGCCCAAAACATTTGTAAGAAGGTAGGAAGCTCTCTTTCTATGACCCAAAGATTATAGGAAAAATCTCCTCATTCTCCTAACCTAAATTAGGAGAGTGTGCATCATTCTTTGAATGTCAAATGTTCAAGGAACCTTCGAGAGTTTGCAACTTCTAAGTTGCATCTCATTCTCCTCCATCCCTCCAACCCAAATTGGAGGAATGAATTCTCCCTCTTTGGACACCAAACATTCAAAGGAAATCCTCCAATTTGTAATCCCTAAGTTGCATTTTGGACCATTCCTTTTCCTACAAACCCAAATTGTAGGAAACCCCCAAATTCCCCTTCATTTGCCTAGCTTCACATTAAGCAAATGAATTTGTTTCTTTGAACATCGAAAGTTTAAAGAACATTTAAGGATTTGCAATCTCTAAGTTGCATGTTCTTTCCCTCATTTTCTACAACTCAAAAGTTGTAAGAATTCCTCTCATCCTATTGACTCAAATTGGATGGATGAATGTCCCTTTCTTTGAACACCAAATGTTCAAAGAAAATCTTCCACTTTGCAACCTTCAGGTTGCATTTCTCCCTTTCTTCTCTACAAACCAAATTTGTAGAGAAATTCCTTTTCCTTCTACAACTCAAAAGTTGTATGAAAATCTCATTTGTTCAAACTTTATTGAATGAATTAAACCTATAACAAATCGCCTATTTGTTGAATCAAAATCAACGAATAGTTTAATCTAAATCATTTGTTTGTTGAACCAAATTCAACAAATAATTTCATATCAAGCAAAGGGATCAAACCTTAGCTTTCTTTCATTCTCCTAACCCAAATTAGGTGAATGAGTTCCTCTCTTTGGACACCCCAAAAGTTCAAAGAATTCTTGATGTGTAGGCCCAAATCTACACATCATCTTCTTATGTTTGCTTTATCCAAACTTAGCAAACTAAATACTCATCATTGAACATAAAAGTTCAATGATAATCCCTCTTGATTTGTAACCCCAAAGCTACAAATCTTTCTTACTTATTGAATCAAACTCAATAAGTGACTCAACTTTATTTGCCTAATCTAAATTAGGCAAATGAAACTCAACTCTTTGAATACAAAATTCAAGGAGACACCCTTTAGATTCGTAGCCTCAAAGCTACTAATCTCCCTCACTTCTATAGGTTTCAAAGGCCTTAGAAAATGTAATACCTTAGCCCTAAAGCTATAGGTTTTCTCTCCTTCAACTCCATAGTTGTTGGAGATCTCTCTTCTCTTTAGCTCCAAAAGCTAGAGAGAGTTCTCCTAAATTTAGCCCAAAACTAAATGTTGGATCTCTATCTTTCTCCTCTTAGCTCCAAAAGCTAAGGAGATTTCTCCAACATGTAGCCCAAAAGTTACATGTTGGACACCTTTCTTAGACCCAAAATCTAAGTAACCTCCCCCACTCAATTCAAATTGAGTGATCTTTCCTATGACATTTAAAATGCTAAATATCTAGATGTCCCTTAGGATTTATCCAATCCATTGAAGTTCATCCTACTATATTGGATGAATTTCATCAAGTCCTAAGCGAAACCCCTTAGGCATGTCTATCTTACCCTATTAGATAGACACTCTCTCTTATCCAAACACTAAGAGAACTCCAAAAACACCTAAAAATTACTTAGGTTCCCTTTTGATACAATGATCAATCATCTCCCCCAAAAGGTGGGATGCCTACATAGTACATCATTGTATTTTAGGATTCATAAGTAACAGACTTGCCCAAAAGCAAGTAGTGGTTACTTTATGGGTTCTTCATAACCCTCCTAAATATGAAACACTTAAAAATCAAATAAAATCTTTAAGTCACAAACAACTTAAAGTGAAATCACCCTTGGATAAAGATTAAATATATTCCTTCCAAAATAAAATCAAAGACCCTTAGTGTGACATGCTACACAAGCCTCACACACTTAGGTGCACAGCCCCTTAGGCATGCTAGGATTAGAACTTTTCTTTTCTGCGCATGTGTTTGATGATTGGGTATGATTGCTCTTGGATTGTCTGTGTGTGAGCACTTGCCCTTAAGTGGATAGTGTAGAAATATACATGTTCTTCTTGTAGGTGGTCATATCTAAAATGGGGGGCGCTCATAAATGATAAAAATGCTTGCATGACAGGTACTGCTTAAAACCCCCCAAAGATGTGGTTAATAGGGTAGAAGTAGATTGTTTGGCACTCTAAGTGCTAAACAAAATTCTGAATGTAATGCTTTATTATATGAATTGCTTCTGACTCTATTTTGCAGGTTTGAGTCTTTTCCATTTCAAATATGTATTTGATAGAATTAGAATGTGTAATCAAACTTGTGGGGGTCTGGATCAAAAAGAGATGAACCAAACGGATGTACCTGTGGAAGGTGAGGCCTGAGGTTCAGTTGGAAAGATAAAGCTTCAAGACCCCACAAGTAGAGTCTGTAATTAATTTAACTGGGTTGTATAATGGCAGGCAACTCAGCTGCCAAATCTGGTTGTAATAATGTGGACTCTCTTTACATTTTCTTGCATTTGATATAAATAAAAGCATGTGTTGAAGTGTTTACTGGGTGCGCATTAGAAAAGCATGTCTTTCCTAGGTTTCTTCTCTTGTTTTTGTGGGCGTGGCTTGGACTTGATCACGTTAGGCTCTTAGGATAAAAACTAAGTTTTCTACCCCTTAACATGTAAGCAATCTAAAAATAAAATCAAATTAGGCTTCATGGTTTTATAACAAAAGAAAAATTGCATGGCTCCCTTCAAGGAGCTAAGATTTCTAAAAAAAATTAAAACAATCATGCATGGCCAAAAAAATATGTTGCATATAGAAAGCTCTCACTTAAGGATTAGATAACAAAAGTCTTTTTCTTTGTGAGTCAGCATATGCATACCCACATACTTAGGCATATTGGCCTCAAAGCCAAGTTTTAAGACCTACCTTCTAAATAAAAACAACCCTACCACTCTACATTTGCATTGAGACTAAACAACATGGTTTTAAAAGCGATTAGGGGAGTTTAGCTGGTAGTCCCTTCCAGGCGGGACAATAAATCCAGAGGTCGGGCGGGTTATGCCTCTTGTGAGGTGTAGCTTGTAAGTCCCTCTTTGCACTCGTTAGATCTAGGTTCGAGGCACTACCTATCGGTAGTCCTCACCTTAGTCTTAGGGTCTGAGGCAATGGTTGATTTTAAATCACCCTATAAGCCCTCATCCTTCGGGCAGTTCCTCCAACAAGTATTGTTGGGATGTAAGCTCCAATCTTCTAATAAAAAGTTCAACTTAAACCAAATTTAGATTCAAAAATGTAAAGCCCAACATAGGATTGTTTGGGCACCTCTGAGTTTCATCTCAGAATCAAGTGCCCCTACTTCACTTTCTTTGGCTCTCATTCCAAAATCTAATCCTTAGTTGATCAACCTCTTCCTTGAAATTCCTAAAGGGTCAAAACCTTTAAGCAAGACTTTCATGGATTTTAAAATAACAAAAATCAAACTTTAGCCAATGTCTAAAATGACTTCCAAAGCAAGAAAACTACTAATTTAATCAAAAGTTTTCCCAAATCAAGCTTGGGATGTAATTAACCATAAGGGCTTGCCCCTATGGGATGTCTGTACCCCAGAAATAAATAAACTCCACTCAACCAAACATTGAGTGGGGGAATCTCTGTTAAATAATTGTAAATTTTATTATTGAGCCCATAAGAAAATGGTATTTTTTACCCTCCGGGGTAATATATCGTATTCTTATGCCGTGCCCGATTATAAAATATGCAATCCGTTTGAGGATACAAAAATTCTCCAACACTGTCTGCTTGTACGAATGTTGCAGATCCGGTGGCGTGGCGTAGTAGCTTAGGGATTGAGTTTTACGCTGCTTCGTACAGGTAGACTGTCGTGCACTACTCGTTGCTTTTTGCAAGTGGATCGTAGTGCACTAACGAATCTCCTGCTTTGGGTCGTAGGAGCTTGCACTTGTCGTACCCTCCATGCATTTTGTTGTGTTCTTTGGTCGTTTCAGTGCATCCGCTACTGCTGCATGTAGGTAGGTAGATGTCTTCCTTTATATACTAGAATTGACTTCAGGATACTGCATTTACTAAAGTCTTTCTATATCTACCCATTGATGGCATGTTATACATACATCTGTATTCGTAGAGAGATTGTATGTATTGCAGATCATTTTTTTTGTATTTACTCGTGGATGGAACTTTTATGTATGTAACAAGTCTCCTATGATGATTCATAGGATTTCGCATTTTTTACCAACCCCTTCATGCACATTGATTGGTAGGTTGTTTTATCCACTTGCATATTGGTTGCTACATGTATTTGCAAGTTCACAAGTATTGATTGGTGGGATATTATTGTTGTGTATGACGGGTCTCCTATAAAGGCCCATACGTATTTGCATTTGTTGCCAATTCCTCCCCTTTTGTATGCTGGGCTCTGCATTTTTATTTTTATTGAGTGGTCATTGCTTGTAAGAATATTGCTGATATACCACCCTTGCCTTTAGATGATCCCTCACATGTATATATCTTAGTGAGATTCATTTGAATGCATTGGGGAGAGTCCTTGCTTGCTTTCAAATAGACTCTATTTGTAACTTCTTTGTAATGAACTTATACATGAAACCTTGCATGTTTGCATGCACTTGATCTTTATCTTTGATGTATCTTCTTAGAGTTGGATCGTTAGTGATAGAGACACTTACATTCTTTCATATTTACTTGCTTTTGTAGCTCTTATGATGGGCTAGTATTGTAGGTTTTCATTTGGAATTACAGCATTTATTGTGATCTCCTCCATCATCACTGCATACAGGTGATTGCATTTATTCATTACAAGTCCCTATAACTTGGTTCAAACCAAGTTCATAAGTCTCATGTGATTTTGGCAAGTTCAAGTTCTCTACATTCACTTGAGTTCACCATGGTTCAATTCTTTGAGTTCAAAGTCTCCTTGATTAAGCTTGATTTTAAGTCTTTTGTTCAAGTTTGTACTTAATATGTTAATGTCCAAATCCTTGTCTTTTGAGTTCAACCATGTCCAAGCCTTGTTCACAAGTCATCTGTTTGAATTCAAGTATCAAACTCAAGTTCGATTGAATTTTGGTTCATTTGAATTTAATCTCTTTGTTCTATTGTTCAAGTCCAAATCAAAGTCCCCTGTGGTCCTTGTAGAGTCCAAGATGAGTTCAAGTCTTGATGTCCAAATCAAATCCTTGTTTGATTTCGAATGATTGAACCATGCTCAAGTTCAACTTCGTTCAAATATCAAGTTTGAGTCGTTTGCTTAGGCATGCATTTCAATTTTATTGAGTTCAAGCCTTTATCATTAGTCACTTGAGTTATGCTTAGTCTTCAAGTTCAAGAGTCCACAGTTCATGTTCGTTTGAGTTCAATTAAGTCCAAGTACGAGTCTCATTTTGTTCAACTTCAAGTGTGAATCCAAGCTCTTTTTTAGCTCAAGTCCCAAATAAAGGTCCTCTGTGGTCTTTGAGTTTAAATTCAAGTTCAATCTCATTTGCACATTTCTTTTTATTTGGATTCAAATTTGATTAAGTAGATTAAGTCAAGTCCACAAATCTCATTCTGCTCCAAGTCCTTGTTTGTATTTCAGACAAAATTTCGGCAGCCTCCCGGCGTCTCCCCCGTTTAGGGGAAAAACCAAGAGGCCGCCTACCCGCCACGTCAATAAAGATGTGCACGGTTGGTGTTGGTGAGACACCGCGGCGGTTGTATTTTTATTTTTCTCCCACCACAGCCAACAAAGGCGTGCATGGGGTTTTACAAAATATTTTTTTTTTAAAAGAGACAATTTTTGCTTTCCCCCCGCCCGGGGGTACTTATAAGTGACCCTGCTTCGCCGTACGTGCCGCACCGGGGTCCTATCCTACCACGGCCAACAAAGGCGTGCATAGGACAGTTCTCCGATTTGCCACGAATATTGAAGTAGGGTTTTGAGTTTAAAAAATTTTATACCTTCGCGGAGTCGTCGTGATTGGCGCATGGATCGAGGGGTCACTCGCTTACCTCGTCGTAGGTGTTGCACCGGGTTCCCTCCTACCACGGCCACTAAAGGCGTGCTTAGGTGGTTTGCCGGTCCGACACGAATGTCGAGGCAAGAGAGTAGGGGGAATTGAGGCACTTGCAAAATTTATGATTAATTATTAATAATTGTAATTAATTAGAATTAATTATAACTTATATTTAATTAATTATAATTAATATGTAATTAATTAGAGATTAATTATAATTAAAACATAATTAAACTAAATTAATTATGATTAGATTATAATTAATTATAATTAACAATTATTAATTATAATTAATTAAGATTAATTAATAATTAATCATATTAAAAATAATTAAACATAATTAAATTTAATTATGTTTAATTAATAACTAATAACAATTAATTATAATTATCAATAATTAATCATAATTATATTTAATTAATTAAACTTAATTTATAACTAATTAATTGGTAATTATAATTAAAATTAATTAAGCATAATTAACCTTAATTAATTATGTTTAACAAACATTAATTATAATTAAGATAATTTAATCAAAAATTAAATTCAATTAATTATCAATAAGTTATAATTAAAACTAATTAATTATAATTATAAATAATTAATTATAATTTAGATAAATAATAATAAAAAAAAAAAGAAAAACCCCTTCCCCCCATTTTCTCTGTTTTCACGGGATCAGGCCGAAGAAGCGCGCGTGGGAGAAAGTTACCTTCACTGTGGGCGGCTCTCGTTGCTGGTCCCGCTCAAAATGCCGTAAGTTTCGATCCGACCTGGAAGGGAAAGTTGTCGAGGGAGCTAAGTCGGGCAACCACGACGGAGAAGACGGAGAGGGGCGCGGGTTCGACCGAAGGGAGGTCGGCTAGGGCAAGGTATGTAACGAACCTTCTCTTCTCCCTCTCCCTCTCTCTATTTCTCTCGGTTTGGGCTGAAGGAGGTCGGGGCGAGCTTGGATGGGAGAGCAGTCGTGGGAGAGGAATTTTTCGGCCGGCTTTGGTCGTGGAAACAGAGGGAGGATCGGAGGAGGAGAGCAGGCTCGGGAGGAGAGGAAACGGGATCGGGAGTGAGGGAGTGGAGCGAGGCAGCGAATGGAAGGAAGCAGAGAGCGGAGAGAGTGTCGTGGGAGAGAAGTGAGCGAACGGGATCCGTTCGGCTGGCTTTTAAAGAGGCGAAGGAAGAGGCGGGATCGAGGTGAAATCACGCGTGGTCGGCTCTGCTTCGACGCCGTTTGAACAGGATATGGGCGACTGCTTCTACAGGACTTAGGCAAGATTTGCGGCAGAAGATCGGGATGGGCTATCGTATGGTGCAGGTAATCATTTTGAGTTTTTATTTATTTATTTGATTTTGTCTGTTTCCCTTGGTTCTAGCTCACAGGTCAACAAAACAAAAGAAAAGGAAAAATCACGGGGGAAAGATAAAAGAAGCTGAGAAAAAAGGCACCTTAAGAACTCTTAAAAACAACTTAAAACATAAAATTCTTAAGATTTGAAATTTATTGCATACGATAAGGAAAAAAATGCCATTATTATAATAACTTCTGCTCTATACCAACTTGAAAGACATCTCAAGTCTGACATTGGAACAAGGACATCACATCTCATAAGAGTTCTAAGATTTCAACTTTATCAATACATCACGCCTACGACACAGAATTTTCCTCATTCATAAATCATCCAACAACATCTCAAATCATTTAACGATCCCTATTTAGTAGAATAGCAATTGACTAAAATAACTATGACAAAAATAAATAATAAACTTTAAATGAGATAATCAATTAACAAAATAGCTTCAACGCCCTAAGGATATAAATAAACATAAACATAACCAATAAATAGATGAGCATTATCAGGCGCCATCATCAAGCTCATAGTGAACAATTAACACCCAGTCTCATGTCCCAAATTCTTTTCTATCTACCAAAGTAAAAAGCCAACTGGGTAAAGGCAATATTTGGTCGATAGTTGAAATCATGGTCAAGAGCCAAGTCACAATCCAATATTGAAATTTTCTTTATAAATTTCATGCAATCTATTCTAAGTTTTGTTAAGGAGACTTGAAGAAAATAAACCTTTTATCATCGAACCACCATAGAACCACCATAAAATCAAGATTAAAATGATTTTAAGTTGTAGCACTAAGAAGCCAGAGAACCTTTAACCCTATGCAGAACGTGTGTAGCTTAGATCCCCATTGTCTAGCAAATTTTGACTCGCTCAGATAGCGGGAAGCAACAGAAGCAACAAGAGAAGAGTCTAGTCCACCAGACAACAGAACACCGAATGGTACATCAGTCATGAGCCTCTTTACAACTGCCTGCATGATAAAGGAAATAGATTAAACAACAGACCAGTATGAAAGAAAATAAGTAAAAGCGGTTCACCAAATTAAATTTGAGACACAATACCACAACACTAAAATGAATGTACTCAACTGGTAGTATCCCAAATCATACTGAGAAGCACAGGGATATTACAGTTGTGGAAACTCTAGGGAGAATGAAGCTTAAGGCATAAAATAAAGTTATAGATGGAAAAAGGCTTGAGAAACATCACAGAACTCTGAGATTAAAGTTGATTTTATACCAGCAAGATCAATGAACACTTTTTTGCATTAAGGCAATCATTTAAAACTAAAGACCATATTCATGTACACATGATTCGCAAGCTGATCGAGTTGAACAAAACAACAAGAAAGGCAACATGGTTTAGCAGAAGGCAAACTCAAATGTCCCCAATCCATCATTCACCAAATGAAGCGCTTCCAGAATGCTGAAAATGATCCATTTGTGACACATGGAAACAACTGACAACAATGGATAGAATATGCGAAAGCATTTATAAATAATTTATAAAAATATAAATAAATAATATGTAAATAAAAGAAAAACTACTAAATATAATAATAATAATAATAAACCAATAAAAAATAAGTTAAATTTATATAATAATACTAATAATAAATGTTTAGATATATATATATTCTTCTTTTTACTTTACGAACATGCTGCCAACCTCATGCAAGGTGGTGGAATGGCCTCGCCACACTGAATAATTCTCATGCATATTTTTCTTGATGCAATAGGGAGTTTAATTTGCCTTTATATGTGCTACATTTGGGAAGGGAACTCCTAAGTATGTTTGGACACATGCATGTTTTGCTTGATGCCAAGTGGACTTTATTTTGTTAAATATACAGTTATATGCATTTGTTATTTGATTTGATGATAACAATTTCTATGTGGTGTCATCTAATAGTTTGCTAAGTGTTTGCTTTCAGAGATCGTCATTTTACAGTAACCATCGAGATGATGAGAAGAATTTCGACCTAATCGAGATGATGGGAAGAATTTACTAGCTAATTGAGGATGTGACTAAATGGGGGAATTCTAAAATTTGAAGACTGAAGACTCCAAGACTTGCGGTATAACTAAGTGTTTGGAGTTTAGTTTCATTATATTTGATCAAGTCGATTTACCAAAAGGTCACAGAGATGATGTACACATAAATAAAACAATTAATTTAATTAAAAGTTAGTTTCAAAAATAAAAAATTCGTTCTATAATTTTTGGAAAATTATTTGGGTTGATTTTGTATTTATCACATTATTATGCTACTTTTCTTAATGAGAAAATTAATTTAAATATTATTTATCTTTGTGATCATACGGTTAATAGGCACATCTTTTGATATTGATCACTCTTATGGCTTAACAAGTTCATTTGATTTCATGTCTTTCTTTTTATTCATTAAAAATGCTATGTAAATTATTTCACTAATTTCTTAAGGAAACCAGTTCGCTTTGCATATCTATGAAATTTCTAATCATGTGTTTTGCAAGTTGGCAAATATACTTGATTTTACTTCGCTTACTCACTGATGTGAAACAAACATGCGGTGAAACATGAATTGCACGTTAGAGATTAATGAGAGTTTAAATTTGCAATGTTAACGATAAAATCTAGCTTACTCAAGTTGGACTCAAGAAAATTCGTGATAGATTAAGTTAACGGCAGTGATTACATTTAAGAATTACAAGAGTCTTGCAAAAGATAACCAAAATAAAATAGATAATGCAAATAGCTACTACTGAAGCCACACATTTAAAATTTAGAAAATTCACCTTGAGGTCCGTCACTTGTTTTAAAGTGATGGTTAGCGGAAGAGAACCGTGAGCAGGCTTAGCGACGCCACTAGTAGACAGGTGACCTTGAGAGGACTTGTCGCCGGGTTGGAAGTCGGATTCGAAGGAGTGGGTGGACGGCTTTCGATGATCCACGTATAGACGGAGAAATGATCGTCTATGGAGTCCACGAGAGTTGTTAAGATCCAGTCCAAGTACTCTTCAGGGGTGTCGTCGAAGTCGAATCCCACGTCAAAGAAGGGTGAACGGAGAATGTCGACTCTTCCGTTGCGGTCGTACTCAAACCCGAAATTCCATTCGGGTACCTCCATGCGTTCTAGCCGGGAACCGATGGAGCATGTTGGGAGGGGAAACAAGAGGTCACCAAGTTATGAAAGGGTGCCGGGTTGCTGTCGTGGGAGGAAGGGTTTGGATGGGAGAGCTCCAGCCAAAGCCAAGGGGAGTTCGGGTAAGGGAAGACACGCCTCAGGTCACGGCAGTTTCAAGATTTCTGAAATTTCGCTTAGGGAGGAGGCGTGGGGGGATTTGGGAAAACTAATTTGAAAATCAAAATAGTTTCCAAAAGGGTGCCAATAGTTAATGGGGGATTAGAGTTTTAATAGGAAACAATTAATATAATTGAAAGAGGAGTTCACGGGCAAGGATGACCGGCCAAGCAGCAGGGGGGATTTGGAAATTGGAGGTGGGGTCCACGTTTGCAGAAATTAGTCCTCAATTAATTCTGAAATTTGTTATTTCAGATTTAATTTAAGTTAGGTAACTTCCCAAAATTAATTTGAAAGAGAAGAAACAGGAATTTGAATTTCAAACGCAATCAAATGTGATTAATTGCCTGCCATAATATGGCAATTAATTAGGCAATTAATTAGGCGTTAAGGTTTGCAATTCCACGGGCTGGCAGCAATGCAGGGAGGATCGGCGGTAGGGGCCTGCAGGAGAAAATTCTTTTAGTGTGCTGGAACTCTCGGCTGGACTCAGCTGTGGAGTTTTGGGAGTTGTGGGGGTGAAAAAAAACTGCACGGATTGGTTTGGATTGGCGGCCAAAAGCCTCGGGAGGGATTGGCCGGCGGGATGATGCAGCTAAGGTGGCCGGCGGCCTGAGCAGGTCATGGCTAGGCGGCGGCCAATGCAAGGGGAGGAAGAGAGGGAAAAATCACGGGATTCCAACGATCATGAAATTACTAACCTCAGCTATATTCACTTTGAAATTCCACGAGATTGACAAACATGAAAACTATAACTCACAAAGAGATCTAGTCTTCTCCGGCGAACTCACTAAGAGATCTTGGAGGGGGGGAACTCACAAAGAGAACAATGATCAAATTTCATTTCATCAAAAACTAACTATTACATGAGAGAATGGCCATATAAATAGGCCTCCAAATGACAAAGAAATTAAAGTACTAAAATGCCCCTTGGGCTACAATGACTATCAAATACCCATAAGGGCAAAAACGGAAAAACATAAAAATCAAATAAACTACTATATAAAATGATGAAAATAAATATCATGATCGTGGCCGTCGATCTCCGACATCTCCTGATGGTACATGTGTCGCAATCTCTGACGATGTCCTCATCACTCACTTCATCAAATTTGTCAAATATGTAACCTATGAATCTTTTAATCATTAAATACATGATTATTTAACACAAGTAAAATAATTAGTATTTGATTTTATCACCATAGAATCTGAAACACAAACACACACACATAATATATATATATATATATATATATATATATATATATATATATATATATATATATATATATATATATATATATATATATATATATATATATATATATTATATGTGTGTGTTCTTTCACTTATTTAAGTTATATGCAACTAGTCAAGCCCTCATACTAGCTACAAAACCTAAAAGATAATTGGAGCTAGTCCGGTTTTGTTGACCTACATGTATGCATCATAAAAAGGATTTTATTTGATGACAAATCAAATGTCAAGGTGTAGGTTCTCTCCAAACATTGCAAGCTTTATTTCTTTTCATAAAATCATGTATCATGACAAAATTGGCATGAAATGCGGGAACTCGCGTTAGTAAAGAACTTGTGGATGTTTCTAAAAGCTTTGTTTGGATGTCTGAAATGTGTTCAATATTGTTTGAAATGATATATGGCTAGTTTGTTGTAGGATTTAACATAAATCCTCCCAAAGATTTATTTCGTAAATCCTAGGACAAGCAAAATCTACTGTTTTGTGTATATTGCAAGCTTATAGAGATATCAACAAGGGACCAATTGCTCTTTTGTGTAAAATTGTTAAAATTGGAAATCATCTTCACACTTCTGATAAACCAAATCATGCTAGAGTTGATTCAAATCTCCTCTAAAAGCTGTAGATATATTTCCTATCTTATCATGAACTCAAAGCAAAACTTCATAGGTCTCTTGCCAAGATCACTAAATTTTCTAAAACTTATAAATATCCTAAATATGCTCATTTAATTCTAGGTGCTTGTGGAATTAATTTGGAGTGTTTCATGGGCCCTCAAAGACCCTATTCAAAAGCCCATATCTAAATACTCCATCACACTTAGAAATTAACTAAGCTTATTTTTGTATGAATTGCAAATTGAAAAGATCAAGCATAATGACATCCTAAGCGATTGAACAAATCCTAAAAGATTTACTATTCTCTTAAGCTTCCAATGAGTTAAATCAAGCCAAAATTGATTTAGAAAACTCTCCAAAGCTTTAGGAATCAATCTTTTCTTTCCATGAGTCCAAAACATCCACGAAGGAATGGGGAATTATCTTTCTCATGCACATTCTCCTTCAAACTTGGCGCTTAGAGCTTCCTCAAAGCTCCAAGTTTTATGTTGCATGAGTTCTAACAAATATAAAGAGCTTTCTTTCAAACGCTCTTTTCTCCTCATGTAAAATATTTTGAAGCCTCCTCAAAACTCTAAATATTTCATTACATGAATCATCAAGACTTTAGGACCAAATCCTAAGTCACTTCTTCGTTTGTTGATGACACAAAATTAGCGAATGAACCTTTTTCCCCTCTCATGGATGATGATTTGAGGTTCCTCAAAGCCTTCAAACATGTCACTACACGAGTCCTTCAACCTTAGGGCCAAAACCTAGGTTCATTCCACTTCTTGTTTGTTGAAATACAAAATCAACAAACAATCATCTCTCCTTCTTCATATGCTACATGTGGAGCCTTCCCAAAACTCCAAATGACCTATACATAAATCTTTGGAACTTAGAATTGAACTTTAAGTTATCCATCTCCTTAGTTGATACATAAAGTCAACAAATGAACAATTCCCTCCCATGAATGAATAATTTGGAGCACCTCAAAGCTCCATACATTTCACTGCATGATCAATCAACCCCCCCCCCCCCCCCCCCATGTTTGTTGATACATAAAATCAACAAACATTCACCTTTCTATCCCTTCATGCATGACCTTTGGAGCCAACTCAAGATTCCAAATATTGTGTTACATGAATATTTGGATCTTAGAAGCAAAATCTAAGTCCTCCACCCTTTGTTTGTTGATACATAAAATCAACAAACAATCATTTATACATCCCTTTCACGTGTGATATTTGGAGCCTCCTCATGTTTCTGAATATTTCATTGTATGACTCCTAACAGGCCTTAGGAGTTACCACCTATCTTCTTCATGTTTTGTATTATGGATTTCTCTAAAAATCCTAAATATATCATGTTGCAAGCTTTGAAAACTTAAAACCAAACTCTAAGTTTTCCTTTCCCTTTTTGTTGGAGCACAAAACCAACAAATAATCTCTTTGCTCTTGGCTTTCAAAGCTCACATAGAGAGTCAATGGCCTCTAAAGAATCCAAAGAAAGCATTAACAAATCTAGATCCCATTTAGCTTGTTCATTGACACAAAATCAATAAATAACCATCATTCTTTCTCTCATACATGATGATTTAAAGTCCTCCAAGGCTTCAAAGCATGTCATATGAACCCATTGAGCTAAAAACCAAATCTCAAGTTCTTCCCTCTCATCTGCTTAGCAACAAATTAGCCAAATGAACATCTCCCTTTAAGCACCAAATGTTTAAGGGTATTCATTGCATTTGCATTTTCTCCTCTCTTTTCTAAATATCAAAATTGTAAAGAGATCCCTCCTCCTACAACCCAAAAGTTGTAGGAAAAGCTTCTCTTTCACCCAACCCAAGATTAGGTGAATGAGCACCTCTTTCTTAGAACACCTAAAAGTTCAAGGAGATCTTCTATTATTTACAACTCCTAAGTTGCACTTCCTCTCTTTCATCCCTCCAACCCCTGTCGGAGGAATGAACCTTCTCTCTTTGAGCACCAAATATTCAAAGGAACTTCTCCAGGTTCTCTTTGAACACCAAATGTTCAAATGAACTTCTCCAGGTTGTAGCCTACAAGTACACACTTCTTTCATTCTTCTATGGCTCAAAAGTTGCAGGAGATTCTTGCATTTACTTAATCCACATTAAGTAAATTAAACCTATGTTAAACCCATCTACTTGTTGAATTAAAATCAACAAATAACTCTAGCCAAGCATAGGAATTTAAACCTTAGCTACCTCTCATTCACTTAGCTTAAACTAGGCGAATGAAGATCCCTCTTTGAACATCCAAAAGTCTAAAGAATTTCGTTTGATTTATAGTTCAAATCTACATATCATCTTCATGCATTTGCTTCATTCACATCAAGAAAATCAAACATCCTTCATTGAACATAAAAATTCAATGATAATTCATCTTGATTTGCAACTCCAATTGTAAATCAATCATCATCACCCATTGAGCAAAAATCAATTGGTGACCCATCATTCATTTGCTTAATCTAAACTAAGCAAGTGCCTCCCTCTCTTTGAATACATAAATTCAAGGAGATGTGGCCAATATGATAGAAATAGGGGCTTGACACTTTAAGTGCTAAGCAAATTATGTATGTGATATTTCTATTAAATAAACTGTTTTCTAATCCGCTGTTTTGCAGTTTTGAATTTTTTTTTAATGTATTTGATTAGACTCAAGTTGTATTTAAACCAATGTTTAAAATTGCGTATTCGGGTATTGAGGCGTTTTTCATTCGTGAGGCGAGGCGTAAGCCGCAAGATGTTTTGAGGCGTAAGCTTCAAAATCAAAAGATTGCATATACATAAAATGATAAATTTTTTATATACTAATGAGTGAATAATATAAAACATAAAAAAACATATGATATGAAGTGAAATCAAAATATCCCAATAATAAGATAACATGAAATATAGTTCAACTCAAAATTCTATCTTTCCCAAATCCCAATATTCTTTTCATTAACATATAATTCAAATTTCCAAAAATAAATAGCAATGACATATTACATAAGAGTCATTAGCACTGTCATCACTAAGGGGTTCTTCATTTGAATCATCATTATGATGAATTGCTCTCTCCCCTTCCTCCTCTCCTATAGAGTCCAATGTCGGGCATTTACTTCAAGATTTATGTTAGTTTTAATATATATGGCGTGAGGCGTAAGCCTCATGCTAGTGAGGCGAGGAGGACCTCAAGGTGGGCCTCAACCAAGTTGAGGCGCAAGCCTCATAAAAAAACTCGAGGCGTAAGCATCGAGGCGTTTTTTACTAAAATTGCGCAAAGGCGAGCCTCATATTGCGCAATTTTAAACCATTATTTAAACTTGTGGGGTTTAGTTAAAGAGATGGATCAAGATGATGTATCTGATAAAGGTGAAGCCCAAGATTTAACTAAAAGTTGAAGCTTGAAAACCCACATAAGGAGAGTTTGTAATAATTTAACTGGGTTGTATAATGGCGGACAACTCAACTGACAAATTTGATTGTAATAACTGGGACATTATCTACACTTTTATTTTGGTTGATTTATATATATGCAAGCATGTGTTGATTTGTTTACCTGATTGCACAAAAAAAAAATATGTTTTTTTCCTAAGTCTCTTCTCTTATTTTGCTTGGGGTGTCAAGGACATATTTGATGCAGCAAGCTTTTAGAACAAAACTAATTTTTCTACCCATTAAAATACAAGCAATCAAAAATCAATTTTAGGCTCCATGATTTTTAAATATAAGAAAATTGCATGGTTCTTTCAAGGAATTAAGTTTTCTAAAACTTAAAATGATCATGCATAACTCAATGTACCACATGTAGAAAAGCTTTCACTCAATGATCAGATAATAAAAAAAATCTTCATTTATGAGTCAGCATTTCTGCATACCCACATGGTTAGTCATCTTGGCCTCAAAGTCAAGCTATAAGTCATACTTTCTAAACAAAACAATCTCCGTAATCTTCATATGCATTAAGACCATATATCATGGTTTTAAAAGAGACTAGGTGGGTTAGCTGGTAGCCCTTTTAAGACAGGACAATAAATTCATAAGTCAAGCTGGCTATGCCTAATGTGAGACGTAGTTTGTAAGTAGCATGTAATCTGTTAGACTTAGGTTTGAAAAACTACCCCTCAGTAGTCCTCATCTTAGTTTTAGAGTCTAAGGTAGTTGTTGATTTGAATAATATCATAAGCCCTCACCTTCCGGGCATATCCTATGTAACTTATTGTTGGAATGTAAACCCCAACATTCTAAATTAATATAGTCAACTTAAACAAAAATTATATGCTAAAAAGTAAAGCCCAATATAGGATAGTTTTGAGTACCTTTGAGTTTCTCCTCAGAATCAAATACTCCTACTCTTCCTCCCTTTAGCTCTCATTCAATAAACTCCAATCAAAGTTGACCCCCCTCTTCCTTTGAAATTTCTAAAGACCAAAAAAATCTTTAAATAAAAATTTCATAGATTTTAAAATGGAAAACCTTTAGCCAATATTTTGGTGATTTCAAAAGAAAGAAAATCACTAGTTTAATAAAAAGTTTTCTCATATACAAAATGCTAGAGACGTAATTAATTATAGGAGCTTGCCCCTATGGGTCATCCATAGCCCAGAATAACATAAACCTCATTTCACCAAATATTAAATGAGAAAAAATGTTTGTTTAAAATTAAAATTGTAAATTTTGTTATTGAGTCCATATATGACATTTTCATCCTTCGAGGTAATATATCGTTTTTCTTATGTTATGCTCGATCACAAAATATGCAATTCATTGATGATGACAATTTCTCCAACAAAAATTCCACAAAGTCGATTAAACTCTTTCATTATAACCAAAATAGGTGAACAAAAACTCGCACATCCAAAGCACTGAAAATAACTAGGAAAGTACACTCATGTTACCAAATAGCCGCTCGACAAAAATGAAGGATGATAGATGTGACATCATGCAAAATCGTCCAATCATCATTCATTTTGTGTAATAGGCGACGCCAGTAAACCAAAAGCATAAAATTTACCATGTAAGGGACTCTCACGTGCAATTCAATTAGACAAAATGAAGACGAAAGACAACAGACTCAATATTGCACAAATCAAGTTTGGAACGCCTCAACAACAATCAAAATCACTCGAACAACACCGTTCATTCCTAAAACAAACTACATTAACCCGTTGAAACATTGAAATTACATTAAAAAGAGGCCCATATTAGCCCATTGATCACAAGAAATCAAAATGCAAGATTTGCCCGTGGTGACATGCAATTTGAATTATTTTTGGAGAAAATGATAAATATATGTATATATTAAAATCAAAATAATCATAACTTTGGGTTAAATTAAATTAGGTTTAATTCCCTCTTTCTATGCGCATATATTAAATAAAAAAAATCAATCAAATTGAAATCAAATCAAGTTCCAAAATTTTGAAACCCATCTCTAAATTTTGTGAATCATGTAAGGCCAATGTACTATAAGGCCGAATAACTATGGGGCCTGTCCCATTCTAGCTTGTTCGCTCCCCTAACATAATGAAATAAGAAAAATCTAATTAAATCATATCTCCATCTATACCTCTACAAGTTCAACCCATCACTTGGGCAATTCTCTCTCCCATCTCACAACCTATGGGGCCTGTCCCATTCTAGCCTTGCTCGCACGCACCCCTAGCAACAGGAACTTCTCGTATTCTCCATCTCCTACTCTGTGAAATCCAAAAATAAATAAATAAAAGAAATATACACGACAATAGAATGTTCCGTGAGAATCGTTGTTTTGTCAATGTTGTACTTAAATAGAGCAGTGGAGAGCAAGCGACACAAAGGAAGAAAGAGTGAGGCGGAGTGTGCGTAAGCTTTCAAGGGAGAGTGGGAGTTGGAGAGGAAAATCAAGAAAGAAATAAAGTGAGGGATCAAAAGAGAGAAGAAAAATCTGTGTGCTCCAAAAATTTGCGCCTTGACCACTCTGCACCCACTTTTGTTCGTAGGGAGAGTTTAAATGGAGCCTATAATTAGGAAATGCTTTTGAAATTTTTTGATGGGGATGATGATATATTTCCCACTAGTTAGGATATTCAAAGACCCATCATAGAAGATAGAAGGGCAACCATATTGAAGATTGATGACAATTGGGGATAAAGCATTGACAGGATCCACTATGGATTGATGATAAATGTGCAAATGGATGTTGGTTGTTGATGAGCTCTATTGAAAATTAATGAAGTTTTGATTAATCTAGAGTGGATGAAGGACCTAAGAAAACTAGGTATGGGCCTTTTCCACCTCGATTGGTTTATGGGTAGATCAAAAATGCATAATGTTAAATTTTGGGGTCCTCCATAAAATAGACATTTGAGACAACTTGAGGCAATAGCACAAGCATTAAGTTGAATTTTCTTGATTTGTAGAAAGAAAATCCTCCAAGATTAATTAAGGTACATGGAAATAACTAGATAACATAATTTACATAGCTTGATCAACCACGACAAGCCAGAATACACTAAGTCCTCAGCGACTATCTAGCTCAATTGATGTCGCAAGAAGTAGAATGTTCGCTTAGGTAACCATCAACCCTTCGATCAAATTAATCTTGCTCACGAAGCACAAAAACGTTCCATGGATTTTTCTCATAAATTTATCATATTTTAACCCTTTTTTAAAGTATTTTACAAGTCCTTCAGAATAAAAAGTTATAAATGAGAAAAATAGAATGTGGCGTTTAACCCATGGGGTAATGAACTTAAGGTCATTAGTGGAAAGCCTAAAACATTTTTGGTTTTTTCTTTTTTTTTTTTTTTTGCTCGCAATTTTGGGAATTAAAAGATGATCCAATGGTATTTTGGAACCTTTTTAAAAATAGAATTGCAATTTTAGAAAATCTCAAAAAGCTTCCTCAAACTTTTTGGGGTTGCGTCACAATTTCCAAGAGATACCAAACTCTAGAAAATTAGAGTTCTTAATTGCAAAAGGACAAATTTTTTATTTTTGATTGCATGTGGCGCACTGTGATTAGCTAACATGTTAAATTAGCCACCAAAAGGACTATATTTGGTAGCCAAAAAAACTATAATTTCACCCAATCTGTGGTCTTTGAAAAGCATGCAGACAACAACAAATCATATGCATAATGATTGGGTTGCATATATGATCAAGCCAGACTAGACTCATAATATATATATATATATATATATATATCTAAAAAAATTGACTACCCTGACGTATCCAAAACATCATAAATACCAAAAAAGGACCCCTAACATATGTCACTAAATTTACTGCTCAAAAATAGATGAGAAACTTGCTTATACATTAAATGGTGATGAAAATTTTGTGTGAACAACAAGAAAATTTTGTGAGATGCAAATAAATGTTATTTAAATATTTAAAATTAAATTTAATTATTTGATATATATATATATATATATATATATATATATATATATATATATATATATATATATATATATATATATATATATTTATGTTATATACGTAGATTAAAAAATTTCTTATGTGCTTCCATTGGAGCTATTCCAACCTTTTTAATTATATGCTTGTTTCGTATATTGTCTCTAAGAGAAAAGTCACTCATTTACCTGAGCATCCACATCTCTGCAACACTTAATATTATGCTTCTCTTTTAATGACCAACATTCTACACCATAAGTATTGCAGGTCTCACCACTATCATATAGAATTTTCCCTTAAGTTTGAAAGGGGTTTTTCCTATCACACAACAAGCTCGATGCATTCCTCTAATCCAACCATCCAACTTGAATTCTACTAATAAAATCCCTATCTATTTCACAATCACTCTGAACAATAGACTCAAGATATCTAAAACGTATACTCTTATTAATGTCTTGATCGCCAAAAATCACAATCCCCCACTATATCTATTACTACTAAAATTACATTCCATATACTTGATTTTAGATCTACTCAAACAAATACCTTTAGAGTCTTAAGTTGACATCCATAATTCAAGTTTACCTTCAACTCCCTCTGTAGTATTATCAACAAGAAGAATATCAATGTCATCACTACCTAAAAACTAGAAGTTAAATTCTTAAAAATTCTAAATTCTTAGTAATGATTGCAACCACAAAAGCAATAACCACGGATCATATTGTTATGAAAAATGATGAGTCCAAAAATCTAAATGAAAATAAATCTTAGGCGCTTTTGTCCATGTCCACCATCATTCAAACACTCACATCCCCATGAAGGCGCAATAAAAAGGAAAATCTAAATAAATGGAACTCTTTGCATCCAACATCGAGTCCTTACAATGAACAGTAACATCACACATGATAGGGATGAGGCCTCTGTTAGCAAAGTTTTATTATCAAATTAATCTCTTCAGGAAGTTTCTAAGGGGTCAATATATTTGTTAATAAATTTATAAGAACCTAAATTGCCTTCAAAGAAATTGTTAGATTGGTTTACACATAAATTTATTCTAAATTGTAAGAACTTAGCATGAAACTAAACTAGAAACTCATAAATGAGGAAACACCATCAGAAAAATTGATTGCTCTTCAAGCATGGCATGAGAAGATTAAAAAAGAAATAATTTAACAGAAAACAAGGGCATTAATGAAGCAACCAAATCATGCAATAATAATTTTATAGTTATATTGGATGTATTCATGTACATTTCTGAAAACAAGGGCTTTAATGAACTGGTAATTGTTGCCACTTGACAAGGAAAATTTGTCTGAGGTTATGCTATGCAGAAGTAACAAGGGAAAAGGAAAAAAGCATGTACCTCCTCAAATGCATGTCGCAAAGCTATTGGATCATAAGCAGTTTTTGGTATGCACTCTGAAAACCAAAGCGGATCATACCATCTTTGAAGTCCTCCTAAACAGAACCCAGAAATTTCAAGAAAGCAAGTAGTTTAATTTGAACTCAAAAACATGTCAAATCACAATATACACTGAGAATTCCTACTAAAGAATGGAAATAAACAGCTGCAGACTACAGGAAGCGTAGTGCTTGGCATATCAAGTACCCTTTTTACTAGAATATATATGACCAGGAGGAAAAGAAATAAATCGTTCGCAATCATCACTTAAGGCTTTCATTTCTGAAGCAAACCAAACTGACCCTGCAAAAGTATCACAAGCATAATAATATAATGTTAGAAGCGTGTAACTTAAGCATTGAGTATAGTCAAATGGAAGTACCAATTAAAATAAAAGAAACCGAATCTATACGACCTAAATATTACATGTTTTTGAAAGTGGAGGCAAAGTGAGGTTATTTATACCTTTTAAGGGTGAACCTTAAGCCCTGAGAAAAGGGGTTTAAGCCTCACAAACTCTCTACTGTTACAATTTTATAAATAGAAAAATATGATTAAATAACAAATATAAAATTAAAATAATTTTAAAATACAAACAAACTGCCAAAATTGGGAGATAATTTTTGCAACAAAAAAGCATAACATATATGTAAGAGGTGTGAAAACAAACAAACAAATCCTAAAATCTGAATCGAACCAACTAAACTGATTGAATTGGTTTAGGTTTCAAGTTTTGTAAAACGACTAATAGATTAAGCATAATATTTATAATTGAAAATTATTGAAGTTTAATATATTCTAGTCAAACTAAACCTAAAGATTAAATTAAAAACAAAAAACTCAAGTCAAATATGTTAAAAATATTATGAAACATCATAAATGCTTTAATTAGTCTTCAACATAAAATAGATCTATCAAATTAAACTAGGTCGAATTGTTGAAAAATAATTAAGATTAAATTGAATCAATCCATTAATTTCTAAATATTTATGTTTTTAGATTAAAAACAAAACCAAAATCAATCCATCTAATTTAGTTTGGTTTGACAAAATGAGGTCTGATGTTGGTCTCAGATTTGGCTAAACGGTTTAATTTGATTTTAATTTAAAATATTATTCAGTTTGGAACTAAACCAAACTCTGCACACCCCTATATAAAATGCAAATGAAGGTTCTATATTACTATCCAAACTCCATAATTCAACTAACATAAAGACAAAGAAAAAGAAATCAAATGCCGAAAGCAAACAAACAAGACAAAAAAAAACATCTAATTACATGTTGGTTGGTCTTACAAAATCAATTTTAGGCATCAAAATCAAAAGTAGGCACAAAATAAGGTGGTGTTGATTCAATTACGGGAACAAACTCCACTTCATTAAATTCATTATTCTGTTCTTCAATAGTATTCATCTATTGGCCGAAAATAGGAACCAAGGGGCTTTCTTGCATCACCCCATCCCAGCTAAGCCTTGAGGTGCACATACAAACTCCTTTCAAAATATAGTTAATCATGAAGAAAAATATAAAGTTGCCACTATACTGAAACACTATAAGCAATAATTGTGTAATGTTCAACAAATAGATCATCCTACAAGAAAGTTTATGAGCAGAGGATAATAAATAGGTGAAATTGACGAAGCCAATTTTATAATCTGAAAAAAAAGCCCAAACAACTTCATGCAGGGAATCAAAATCCATTGAGTGGACTAAAACCACCAAATCTGTAATTGCACAAAACTAAATGCTGTATTATTGCATAAAACCAATAAAAGGAAATTATTGAACTGTCCGCCTACCAGAAGGAAGCTAGGTTTAATGTGAACTCTGAAAATGGTAAACAAAACTTTTGTGCCTATTCACCATCAGCATTTCTATCCTCCGTGTAAGAGTTTCGCAAGTCACATGATGAATTGTTTACCTAGGAAGCAAATAAGATATGTGATCTGCGCAAAACCCTTATTCTCTTATAGGTTTTGCTCGAGTTAACACAGTAGAAAAATCATTAACAATATTTGCAATCTCAAAACTAAAAATAAGTGTTAAATGTGGTCAAGTCAATAACAAAATCAAGCATAATTCTAGAATGAACTGCACTTTCTAGTAACAAATGTCCCCCACTCCCATACCTAGAGCGTAGAGCATAAGTGACTATTTAAATTTATACACAACAGCAGAAGAAAAAAAAAAGATTTCTCAGTCAAATAGGAGACTTCAATGACTGATAAAAAAGAATGTAAGCAATATGAATTTGCCAATATGATATCATGATTCGAACTATGGAAAACCATCATTTATATCCTCAAAATGGACAGGTCAATAGCTCAAAAAAAAGGAAAAAAAAAAAAAAAAAGAAAAAACAGACAACGCAAGCATAAAGTTAATTGCATACCATCAAGACCCCAACCCATGTACAAAGGAGTGATGCCTATGGCATCACGCGCAGCAATAAAGCTTTTATCACGAGTATCAAGGAGAACAAAAGAGAACATTCCATCCAACATGTCCACGAAATCCTCCCCATAATCTTCATACTGTTGAAAAGGAAAATATTCATTTCAGTTAGCCACTAACTCATAATAATGGGTGCAGAAAATTTTCCTTCATAATGTAAAACTTAATGACCAATAACAATGTCCAAAAAAAGCCAATGGGATAATAAAAAACTACTAGTTGAGTAGCCAAAAACACTTATTCCATATTACTGACAAGATGAGCAATCACTTCACAATCGCTGCCAGTTCTGAATTGATGAGACACGAGCTTTGTTCTCAGCTCCTCGTGATTATAAATCTCCCCATTGACCTAAAACAAATTATCAATTGATTTTTAAGACCAAAAAAATTTATCAATGTACAGTAATAATAATAATAATAATCTAAAAGTTTATCTATGAAAAAAAGTTAAAGAACTCAGATCACTTCAACATATCATAGAAATATCTTCATAGGAAAACAAGACCTACAATTTGCAAACAAACATGCACGAAAATAGAATTTGTCTAAGCAGGGTTGAGGAGCAGGCAATAAAAAGAAGATTGAAGGTTGGAAGCCAGCAGTAGGGATGGTGGTCTAACGACTGCTTGTGCAGTAATTTAAGATTCTCGTATTAAGTTTGTTTTAAATTAATGAAAAACCATATTTGAATGTTAATTATGTTTTATGTTAATTTTCCAAGTCTTATGTATAATAGATTGGAATTAAAATAAGAAAATCAAGTCTGTAAAAAAAATTATTTGGAGAGATATGGCATTGTAAGGTGGAGCACTGTGGCACTATTACTGTGTTGAGCAACGCTATGGCACTGAGATTAAGAGTTGTAGCGCTGAGCTCTTGGGTTGCATGGCTAAAATGAATGGAAAAAGAGTAGCATTGTGGCGCTAGTGGTGAGTGTTGCTGCGCTGGTCACTATTGAATATTTAATTAAATATCTAAATAGATAATGGGTCAGCACTGCGGCGCTCAGAGAAGTAGAGTTGTAGCACTAGTTCAAAAATAAAGTCTTTATATAAATATCCCAAAACATTTTCTAAAATATAAAACCAATTCATTTGGTTGGTTGAAGGAAAAGAGAAGAGGAGGGAGAGAGGAAAGATGAAGGAAAATGAGGGTTTTGGCAGTCGCAGAGCAGATTTCCTCCGTCCGGCCAGTTGAGAATATTGTCTGTCTCAAAGTAGATTACTGTTACTGTGCTTTAGTTATTAATTTGTGTATTTTATTGAGTTAGAAATTGAGAAAAAGAAATTTTTGAAGGTTGGGAAAGTTCTCACCATGCAACTGTCGAAAGGTGTAGCACAGGACATTCTAATCATTTTGACAAGAAAAATATGAAATTTCACTGGCTAATTTATCTAGCGTGGTTTGAAGAAACTGTTCAAATATAAGATAAGCTTTAAAAATAATGTTTGAACTATTATACATGAATGATTTCATATTTTACTATTATTGAAAATGTGAGCATATTGCTTATGTACAAGTTGAATTTCTAGCAAAACTATGAAAATTTTGTATTCTTGTAATTTATTGTGTTGATATATGTTAGAAATGTTGATAATTCAAAGTAATATATATAAAGTGGGGGAAAAATAGGGTGATGTATGTTGTCTTGTTATATGTTTTATGCAATGTAAGTGGAGTTATGAGGGCCTGTGAGCATTTGTTCTTTTATTTGTCTTAAGCAAATATTATATGATCAAATGAAGGTATAAATGGAAGTGAATGTATGAGGGGAATCATTCTAATATGATCAAATTGGGGTACAAGGAGACTTCGAAAATTGTGAAATATGTATTATATTTTGACTTATATATTAAAAGTTACTTTTCATTTCATATTATATTTTGATATCATGTTCAAGTGTAGGAAATATTTCACGAAATGAGCATATAAGTGAAAAGGTTGGAGTAGCTCTAGTGGAAGATAACAACAACAACAACAAGCCTTTATCCCACTACGTGGGGTCGGCTACATGAATCCTTTTTCTCCATTGTGTCCTATTAAAAGTCAAATTCTCGTTTAAATCTAATAAAGAAAGGTCATTCCTAATATTTTCTAACCAAGTCTTTTTAAGTCTACCCCTACCTTTCTTAACATAAGTCAAATCAAATGTAATAACCGGTTTGGCTTGGCCGGTTCGGTTCGGTTTGGCTTGGCCGGTTCAACCGAACCGGCCAGCCTTCTATTATTAGCCGCGACCCAACAGAGGGTCGCTACAGATCATTCGCGCGAAACAGAGAGGGCGGCGACGACTTCGTGCGTAAGAATAAGGTAGGTTTTTCTTTTCAACGATTTTAGCAAGTGATTATCTTCAAGGGTAAGAAATAGTAATTCCTTTTCATTCTTATAGTTATCGGAGTATTATTTTGGGAGAGATTGAAGAACGAGAGAAACGGTCGAGAGAAAGAAGGAGAAAGGTTTGTAGAATTTTCTTCCAGATTTTTTTTGTATAAATTTCTTTCGTTTACTTCGTTTAAAGTGAACAATATATTTCTTAAAGGTAGAGGAAGAGAATTGAAGCAAGAGAGAATTTTTGGAAGAGGAAGAAGGATTTTTGGGAGATTTGGAAAATCCCATTGTAAGAAATTTCTATCATGAAACTATTCTTGAGTTTTATTTGATAATGCAAATTCATGAAAACTTTATTTCTTGATGATAGAGATTTGGAGAGAGGTTCGAGGTAACACCCTTCGTCGAAGGCCTGAAAAGTTCAAAGTGGGGAATTATGATTATGAAATTCAAAATTTAGCATTTTCTTTTAGTACGATAAAATAGTCTGCATTACAATATTACTTTCAAAGTTTTATTTTAAAGACTACTACATATGAAGAGTTGAAAGATTAAATACCTAATGATTGTAAGTATTATTCTAATAAGAAACAAATGAATTGAATAATGAAAAGAAAATACCGTATGTATTAAAGAGATATTGAAAAGAAACGACATATGAAATAGAATGGAATTGTTATGGTAAATGTAAAAGAAAGGAAAAATGATATATATGAATAATTCAGGAGTTCATCCCCTTATGGTACTGGCTGGGGACGCCGTCCTCGTGCACGAAAAAGGAAAAGGACAAGGTTATGGAAATGAAAAAGGCTATGAAAATGGAAAAGGTAATCAAATGGAAAAGGTTGTACCTTAGGGTACTTTGAGACGGTGCTCCTGTGCAAAGCAAATGGAAAGAAAAGAAATATGAATGAAATATTAAAGCTATAAAATGTTTTAAATTGTTTTGAAAGAAATTATGTAGAGATGTAAATTATTGAAAAGAATGAATTAATGTAAAGAAATAACACGATGTCTATTAAAGAATAATAATGATTATTAAATAGTTACCCACTGAGTTTACTTAGTAAACTCAACCCACGAGTTTAAATGTTTCAGGTAAGTTCCTAAAGAAGTAATGGCTGAAAGAGAAGAACATGTTTACAGAAGACGAGGTGCAAATGACAACAGGTAAAATATATTTTGTGTTTTTTTTAGTGGCTCTTTATCATGAATGAAGTAGTATTATATTTAATGAATTTTATCGTCCGACTTTTCGTACCCGCCTCGTTAGATCGAGCATCCGAGCCGGGTCGTGACAAAAGTGGTATCAGAGCCAATTAAGATCTGAATCATACTGAAAGAGCCATTAGGATGAATATCAATGATTGAAAGTTTAATGTGAAATGAATATCTTATTGATTACAGGAATCAAAATAATCCTAGAGAAGAGGAAGTGGAAAGATCAGTGCCTAATGTTAATGTTAATCCTGATGCACTGGCACAAATGATGACAGCTGTGACTCAGCTGATTCAAGATTCAAGAAATCAACCATCGGGGAGTAGTAGTGGTGGTGGAATAGTTATGGATAAATATCTGAAATTATTTCAAGATATGAGACCACCATTATTCAAAGGAATAGAGGGACAAATAGAGGCTGAAAACTGGTTGCTGAGGATTGAAAAGATATTAGAAGGTATGAACTGTCCAGAAGAGAGAAAAGTTGCATTGACAACCTTTGCACTAGAAGGAGAAGCTGAAAGGTGGTGGAGAGGACTGTATCAAGACAAATTTGAAGGAATACCTGGCATGCAAATCAAGTGGAATGACTTCACTCAGATATTCAGAGATTGGTTCGTACCTCTTACTGTGAGAAGACAGATGCAAGATAAATTTATGAGATTAGTACAAGGAGAAAGATCAGTGATGCAGTATGAGGCTGAATTTACCACCCTATCCAGATATGCTCCCTAGTTAATACAAACGGCAGAGGAAAAATGTCATAAATTTTTATCTGGACTGAAGAATGTAATTAGGCAACCCCTGGTTCCTTTTGAAATTGAAGATGATGTGGTGTTAGTGGAAAAAGCTAGAAAGATAGAAGCAGACATGCAAAATACTCAAAGAAGACGTGATTTTCATAAGAGGAAAAGTGGTGAGGTTATGGGAATCCCTCACAATTCACATAGCAAGTCTTTTTCACAAAGTGGGAAATTTAATTGGAAAAAGACAAAGTCTAGCAGCAGTGACAGTTCAAGTGTGAACAGTTGTAGCAAATGTGGAAGACAACATAAAGGAGAATGTTTATCTGGTACAAACACTTGTTTCTGGTGTCATCAACCTGGTCATATAGCTAAGAACTGTCCTACTCTGGGGCAAAGACCAGCAGGAGAATCAAAGATGAATATTGGATCTCAGAGGAATGTTGGAAAACCAAGAACAGTGGAATCAGCTGCTTCTACTCCAGGATCAAGTCAAAGCCGACAGAATACTTTGCCTAGAGTATATGCACTAACTCAGAAGGATGCTAAGGATTCACCTGAAGTGATTACAGGTGATAAAAATGAAAAGTGAATGAATATGTATTATGAAAATATTATTAAAAGAATGATGTATGTTTATGTCTTTTTATGTAATTTATAGGTATAATTATGATACAAGGAAAGCCTGTACGGATTCTATTTGATACAGGAGCTTCACACTCTTTCATTTCAAAAGAATTGGTTAAAAGTGTTGGATTGAATGTTTGTGAAATCAATATAATTTTGAAAGTTTTAATGCCTGATGGATCATTTATAAATATGAAAGGTGTATGTAAAGTGACTTTCAAATTAAATGAAAGAGAGTTTGAAGCCTCAATGAATGTTTTACCATTGCAAGAGTTTGATATGATATTGGGAATGGATTGATTATCAAAGCATTTTGTGGTTATTGACTGCAACAAGAAAATTGTGAAGTTTAAATTTCCAGAAGGAGAATTGAAGTTTTATGGTGAGAGAGGAATTTCTTCAATGATAATCACCTATATGAAAGCATCCAAATTTGTATCTAAGGGATGTCAGTGTTTTCTTGCTCATGTAAAGGATACAAATAAGAAAGTTAAAGAGTTGAAAGATATACCTGTAATCAGAGAGTATCCAGAAGTATTTTTGGATGAATTGCCAGGATTACCACCAGAAAGGGAGATAGATTTCACTATTGAATTGATACCAGATTCAGAACCAGTGGCGAGAGCACCTTACAGAATGGCAGTCAAAGAGTTACAACAGCTGAAAGGTCAGTTACAGGAATTGCTCGATAAGGGGTTCATCAGGCCAAGTTCCTCACCATGGGGAGCTCCAGTACTGTTTGTAAATAAGAAAGATGGGAGCTTCAGAATGTGTATAGATTACAGAGAACTGAATAAGCTTACTGTTAAGAATAAATATCCATTGCCCATGATTGATGATCTTTTTGACCAACTGGAAGGGGCTACAGTTTTCTCTAAAATTGACTTGAGATCTGGATATCATCAGCTACGGATTAAGGAGGAAGATATAGCAAAGACAGCTTTCAGAACCAGATATGACCACTACGAGATGGTAGTAATGTCATTTGGAGTGACAAATGCACCAGCTGTGTTTATGGATTTGATGAACAGAATTTTTAAACCATTTCTGGACATATTTGTGATTGTATTTATTGATGACATTCCGATTTATTTAAGAGATGAAGAAAGCCATTCCAGTCATCTGCAGGCAGTGTTGCAAAAATTAAAGGAGAATAAGTTGTATGCTAAATTTTTAAAGTGTGAATTTTGGCTGAGCAGTGTAAATTTTCTGGGGCATGTAATTAGTGGTGAAGGAATTTCTGTGGATAAAAATAAAATTCAAGTTATATCAGATTGGCCAAGACCAATGACAGTTTCAGAGGTGAGGAGTTTTCTTGGACTTGCTGGTTACTACAGGAGATTTGTAGAGGGGTTCTCTCAAATAGCAGATCCATTATCCAGATTAACCCAGAAAGCAGTAAAATTTGAATAGAGTGATCAGTGTGAAGGAGCTTTCCAGAAGTTGAAGAATTGCCTAGTGACTGCCCCAATTTTGACAATTCCGTCAGGTTCAGAAGGGTTCCAAATTTTCTGTGATGCTTCATTGAGAGGACTTGGATGTGTATTGATGCAGTATGGTAGAGTGGTGGCCTATGCTTCAAGGCAACTGAAAATTCATGAAAAGAACTATCCCACTCATGATTTAGAATTGGCAGCTGTGGTTTTTGCACTCAAAATATGGAGACATCACCTGTATGGGGTCAGATGTGAAGTGTTCACAGATCATAAGAGTCTCAAATACATTTTCAATCAAAAGGAGCTAAATTTGAGACAGAGAAGGTGGTTGGAACTCATTAAAGATTATGACTTGGACATACAGTACCATCCTGGAAAGGCAAATGTGGTTGCAGATGCACTTAGTAGAAAAACATTTGGAAATGCAAATTGGCTAATCACCCAACAGGAGCAGATTATCAGAGATATGAAAAAGTTAGAAATTTCATTGGTCAATCTGAAGGAGACAAAAGATATGATGTTAAATCAACTGATGATCCAATCTACTTTGAAAGATAGAGTGCTCAACTCATTATCTCAGGATCAAAAATTCCAAGCCATCATACAAAAGGTACAAGCAGGACAATTAGAGAACTTTGTTATTGATGGAGAAGGGTTATTAAAATATAAAGGCAGGATTTGTATTCCAAATATTGGAAGCTTAAGAGAAGAAATATTGCAGGAAGCTCATCTCTCAACTTATGAAATTCACCCAGGCACTACAAAGATGTATCAGGAACTCAGAGGTTTATTTTGGTGGCCGGGATTAAAGAGAAGTGTTGCAGAATTTGTAGCAAAATGCATTCCCTGTCAGATGATCAAAGCAGAATATCAAAAGCCAAGTGGTCAACTGCAACCCTTACCCATACCTGAGTGGAAATGGGAAGACATTGCGATGGATTTTGTAATTAGATTACCCAGGTCGAGGCAGAGTAGAGATGCAATATGGGTTATTATTGACAGATTGACCAAATCAGCTCATTTCTTACCAATCAAGCAGACATATTCAGTGGAAAAGTTGGCAAAGCTATATGTTGATGAAATTGTGAGATTGCATGGAATTCCAAAATCTATTGTTTCAGATAGAGATGTCCGTTTCACTTCTAAATTATGGAAGAAATTTCAGGAAGCTTTGGGCACACGATTGACTTTCAGTACAGCATTTCATCCACAGACAGATGGGCAATCAGAAAGAACAATTCAGACTTTGGAGGATTTAATGCGATTATGTGTATTAGATTTTGGAGGAAATTGGGAGACTCACATACCGTTGATTGAATTTGCTTACAACAACAATTTTCAAGCTAGTATTGGAATGGCACCATATGAGGCCCTTTATGGAAGAAAGTGCAGAACACCCTTGTGTTGGGTAGAAACAGGTGAAAGAAAGGTGATTGGAATTGAAATGGTAGATGAGGCTACTAGCAAAATCAGATTGATCAGAGACAGATTAAAGGCAGTTCAAGACAGGCAACGGAAATATTATGATGCAAAACACCGATCAGTAGAATTTGAAGTTGGAGAGTTTGTTTTCCTAAAAGTTAGCCCAATGAAAGGTGTTCAAAGGTTTGGAAAGACAGGGAAGTTGAGCCCAAGATTCATAGGTCCCTATGAAATCATTGAAAAGATTGGAAATATGGCATACAGATTGGATCTACCAGCACACATGCAAGGAATTCATAATGTGTTTCACATATCAGTACTTCAGAAGTATGTCTCAGATGATTCTAAGAGAATACAGTCTAAATCAATTGACTTGCAGCCTGATTTGAAATATATTGAAGAACCAGAAAGGATATTGGAATATGATGTAAAACAACTGAGGCATAGAGCAATACCTTTTGTAAAAGTTTTGTGGAAACACGGATCAGAAAAAGATGCCACCTGGGAACGAGAAGCTGAAATGAGAAGTCAATATCCTCATTTTTTAACTAAGGTATGTTTCATTATACTTGATTAATTTCGAGGACGAAATTTTTATAAGGGAGATTGTAATAACCGGTTTGGCTTGGCCGGTTCAACCGAACCGGCCAACCTTCTATTATTAGCCGCGACCCAACAGAGGGTCGCTACAGATCATTCGCGCGAAACAGAGAGGGCGGCGACGACTTCGTGCGTAAGAATAAGGTAGGTTTTTCTTTTCAACGATTTTAGCAAGTGATTATCTTCAAGGGTAAGAAATAGTAATTCCTTTTCATTCTTATAGTTATCGGAGTATTATTTTGGGAGAGATTGAAGAACGAGAGAAACGGTCGAGAGAAAGAAGGAGAAAGGTTTGTAGAATTTTCTTCCAGATTTTTTTTGTATAAATTTCTTTCGTTTACTTCGTTTAAAGTGAACAATATATTTCTTAAAGGTAGAGGAAGAGAATTGAAGCAAGAGAGAATTTTTGGAAGAGGAAGAAGGATTTTTGGGAGATTTGGAAAATCTCATTGTAAGAAATTTCTATCATGAAACTATTCTTGAGTTTTATTTGATAATGCAAATTCATGAAAACTTTATATCTTGATGATAGAGATTTGGAGAGAGGTTCGAGGTAACACCCTTCGTCGAAGGCCTGAAAAGTTCAAAGTGGGTAATTATGATTATGAAATTCAAAATTTAGCATTTTCTTTTAGTACGATAAAATAGTCTGCATTACAATATTACTTTCAAAGTTTTATCTTAAAGACTACTACATATGAAGAGTTGAAAGATTAAATACCTAATGATTGTAAGTATTATTCTAATAAGAAACAAATGAATTGAATAATGAAAAGAAAATACCATATGTATTAAAGAGATATTGAAAAGAAACGACATATGAAATAGAATGGAATTGTTATGGTAAATGTAAAAGAAAAGAAAAATGATATATATGAATAATTCAGGAGTTCACCCCCTTATGGTACTGGCTGGGGACGCTGCACGAAAAAGGAAAAGGAAAAGGTTATGGAAATGGAAAAGGCTATGGAAATGGAAAAGGTAATCAAATGGAAAAGGTTGTACCTTATGGTACATTGAGACGGTGCTCCTGTGCAAAGCAAATGAAAAGAAAATGAATGAAATATTAAAGCTATAAAATGTTTTAAATTGTTTTGAAAGAAATTATGTAGAGATGTAAATTATTGAAAAGAATGAATTAATGTAAAGAAATAACACGATGTCTATTAAAGAATAATAATGATTATTAAATAGTTAACCACTGAGTTTACTTAGTAAACTCAACCCACGAGTTTAAATGTTTCAGGTAAGTTCCTAAAGAAGTAATGGCTGAAAGAGAAGAACATGTTTACAGAAGACGAGGTGCAAATGACAACAGGTAAAATATATATTGTGTTTTTTTAGTGGCTCTTTATCATGAATGATGTAGTATTATATTTAATGAATTTTATCGTCCGACTTTTCGTACCCGCCTCGTTAGATCGAGCATCCGGGCCGGGTCGTGACATCTAATACCTCTACTCTCCTAACCGGGTCATCGCAAGGCCGCCGTTTTATGTGACCAAACCATCTAAGTCGACTTTCTCTAATCTTATCTTCTACTGGAGCTACTCCAACCTTTTCACGTATATGCTCATTTCGTATCCTATCTCTAAGGGTAAAGCCAGGTACTTGAAGATAAGATTAGAGAAAATCGCCTTAGATGGTTTTCAAGTCACAGAGGATCCTCAGGTACTTGAGAGGATCAGTAGACAAAGCTTTTTGCTTTGGTGGTGCAGGGATTGATCAATAGCTTGAAGATTCTGATCTTGCTAGAGATCTTGAAGGTAGGAAAAACTCAACAGGTTATATTTTCATTTTGAAAAAGACTACAGTCAGTTGGGTTTTCAAGTCACGGAAGATTGTTGCGCTCTCAACCACATAATCGGAGTACATTTCTATCACAGAGGCTAGCAAGTAGATGATTTGGTTGCATAATTTCTTGACAGAACTTGGTAAGGGGCAAAAGAATGGAAAGTTGCATAGAGACAACATGAGTGTTATACATCTAGCCAAGAATGTTGCATTCCATGCTAGGACAAAGCACATCCAACTTCGATATTATTTCATAAGGTCGCTTCTAGAAGATGGTCATTTATCTTTAGAGAAGATACACATGACTGAGAATCCTACATACATGTTGACGAACACGGTGACAGTTAATAAACTGAAGCTATGTCTAGCTTCAATTGGTCTTCATGGAGGATGAGAGCAGGGGTGAGCCACACTACAGGTGTTATGACTGATAGTGCATATCGGGAGAAGGATTGATTGCAATTAATTTCTAAGTGGGAGATTGTTATGTGAGGAATTTGATTGTGTTGATCGATCAGATTCTTCTGTTGCCTCGGACCTCAAGTTTGTCATGCTCGCTGGCGGTGCAGGGGGTTGACCCCCTGCTTGGGTTCGAGTGCTTTCCAATCGAAAAAAAAAAAATTCTACAACGCCTCAGTGCTATGTACCTGAGCGCCCCGAAGCTACATACCTGAGTGCCCCTGCGCTATGTACCCGAGCGCCCCAGCACTGAACGATAGAGAGCAGAGTGCCGCAATGGCATAAATACGGCACTGCAGCGGATCAAGTCAGAGATTCATGCGCCACAATGCTTCAAACTTGCATCGCAGCACTACGAGACGGACTAGATGGTTTTCTTTCTCATTTTTTCTGAAGGGTTGCGTCCCTTAGAGTTATTTACTTGGTTTTCTCTTGTATTTTGAGTGTTAGACAGTGGAGTATAGTGCATGAGAGAAGAGAAGCAAGGAGAGAGTGAGATAGAAGAGAGATCTGTACTTATTTCACCATATTTTCATAGTGGATTTATTGGTGTGGTGTGGCTCCGTGGTTTTTTTCCTAATTTAAGTTTTTCCACGTGAAATCCTGGTGTCCTTTACTATCCACTGCTTTTACTTTCTTACTTGTTTAGTCATTGTGGTGTTTACTCCACATCCCCAACATAACTCAATCAAAAAAGGAATATTTATCTCTCAACAGAAATATATTAGATCTATTAAGAAAACAAGTTTGATAAACCGCAAGCCATTTGAAGCTCCAATGAAAACAAGCCAATAACTAGACAATGATGAAGAAATAAATTTGACAAATGATGATATCAAAAATGGCTGGGAAACTCATCTTTCTCAAACTCGTCTATATATAGCATTTGCAATAAGACTTATCAATCAATTTATACATAAGTCAAAGGACTTTCATCGCCACTATATTTGGAATAAATGCTTAGAAAACCAACAAGAAAAAATATGTTGAACATGTTGGCAGCAGCAAGCGGATGCAACTGTAGTTGGAAGTAAATAACTGGCAACTGAAGGAGTGGGCTGCAGTAAAACCTAAAAAATAAATGCTCATAAAACCCTTATAAAATGTTTTCAATTTGCTGTAATCATTAGTATTAATTACTCTTCCAAGTAAAGTATAGATTACATAGATATTCTACGCAGTACTATGTATATTTACTCCATTCTGTATGATAATGAAGTGAATATTTCTGACATTCTTTTCTGCCAGCAGTAATATAAATACATGTATAATGTAATGCATATATAGAATGGATAATGAATAAAGAATTAATCCCAAGAAAATCCGCAAGCTGAACCCATAAATAAAATTTTGAAGGTTCATGAGGAAGCAATTTAAGTTGAGTAGCAAAATAGTATGGCATGGAAACTTGTATATAACATAGCAAAAACAAAAAGAATTTATCATAGTAAACAGATTTTGCTTCCATAAAATTAAGTCCAACCGTGACAATAATCGACTTGTCCTCATTGTAAAGAGGCTGATCGCCCGAAGTAGGATCCACAATAGCCAACCTTTGGTGAGCAAGGTAGCAGTCCTGATAGCAATGTATACCACTCCAATCTGGGCCCCTGTGTCGTAACCTGGTTTATGACAAACAAATTAAGGCTAAAATTTAGGTACTTCACAACTTAAATATCAGACGTGAATACAAGGACATCAAGCTTACTACAAAACTAATTTTTAAGCATTCTATTGTTTAGATTTGTCCTAAAACTAAGATTTTTAAATTGGAAAGTTATATCACTCGCCAACACAGAAATCATGAAGAGAACCACACAAATTTATTAGGTGTTTTTAAGAATAAAAGTCTAAGTTTTGTTTGCTACTGTTGTCCTTTATGTAGAGTAATGTAATCTCTCCTCTCATAGAGTTGAACAACCTCCATGCAAGTGTGATGAAGTCGTGGAAGGGGTGCATACCGAGAGCCAGATATTTTCATATAAGATAGAGTATTATTAATTTCACCTATTTATCAATTATTTTCATCTATTATAAATTGTTTCCAAACCCTTGTATTATCGATAGCTACATCAATGATCAAAATTACGTTATAAAATTTATAGTAGTAGACCTACAAAGTTAACAGGACTTGGCATCTGGCAATGGCAATGCTAATATGGAGGTCAACCTTAGAGTCCAAAAGCTTTCGTTTGAGTAGATGTAGATCTATAACTGAATATATCGAATGTACTTTTAGTAATAATAGATATAGTGGGGTATTGTGACTTTGAGTGATCAAGTCATTAATAAGAGTACACATTTTAAATATCTTGTATCTATTGTTCAGAGTGATGGTGAAATAGACGGGGATATTATTAGTAGAATTCAAGTTGGATGGTTGAAATTGATGAATGCATCGGGCTTGTTGTGTGATAGAAAAGTCCCCCTCAAACTTAAGAGAAAATTCTATAAGATGGTGGTGAGACCTTCAATGCTTTATGGTGCAAAATGTTGGCCGTTAAAAGAGAAGCATAATATTACGTTAAGTGTTGCAGAGATGAGGATGTTCAATTGGATGAGTGGCTTTACTCTTAGAGACGGGATACGAAATGAGCATATAAGTGAAAAGGTTGGAGTAGCTCCAGTGAAAAATAAGATTAGAGAGAGTCGCCTTAAATGGTTTGGTCACATAAAAAGGCAACCTTCCGATGACCCGGTTAGGAAAGCAGATGTATTAGATTTAACTTATGTTAAGAGATGTAGAGGTAGACGTAAAAAGACTTGGTTAGAAAATATTAAAAATGACCTTTCTTTTTAGATTTAAATGAGAATTTAATTCTTAACAGGACACAATGGAAAAAAAGAATTTATGTAGCCGACCCCACAGTGGGATAAAGGCTTGATGTTGTTGTTGTTGTAAAATTAATGGCCAAAATCAATTCTTTATCCAACAAAATAAACATCAATCCATTTGGGGTTTAGCTCAATTCTATCAGCAGTTGAAAGATAGCCAAATCTTTAAATAAAAAAGGTTTATCTCAACATCAGTACCTCTTCAGGTAGCTTGTAAATATGTTAAAATCTCAGTCATCCCTTGGCATTTGATCCCACGGTCAGGATGAGAATCCGTGGAAGGCTCACCTGGATCACGCCAATATCCTTCTATATTTGGGTAGCTGAATTAAGAAGGATTATATTGAGGCAATTATGTATCAATTAGAAGTTATTTATTTCTTTATTAAGACATCTTGTATAGATCTATAAATAGTGATAATTTTTTATAATAATCAGAAGGTATTTTTACCCTTCTCAAATTCTATGAATTCTAACATGGTATCAGAGCCAACGGCCTTAATTGTCGTCAAAGAACGATCCTAGATCGTCGGAGCAGGAAGAGAAAACAAGCTCGGGGCATCTGAGACTTGATCGCTGCCTACCAGTTCACGCCGGACGGGACGGACGACTCAATCGAACTTCCGATCGAAACGGAAGATAGTCGAACAGCCACGAACGAGCCAAAGGAGCCACGCGCGCAATCTCTACGCCTCCTGCGAAGCAATGATGCCAAAGCGAAGCATTGCTGAGGACGGACGCCGCAGACGAAGCTCCCCTGCCGACGGAAGTTTTCCGATCCAAACGTCGTAACTTCCGATCCGACAAAAAGAGAAAGTCGTCAAAGGAGCGTAGCCACGAAGGAGCCGAAGAAGCGACGCTGGACCCAGAAGCCCAAAGCCTGAAGACGAATGAAACCGAACAGGCCGAGCAAAGTGTGACGAAGTCGAAGGAAGGAAGGAAGCGGCAGAGCCTTGCGGGATGGACGGCCCGAGCAAACCTCCTGCGAGACGGAGCCAAAGGAAGGAAACATCAAGACCTCACAGGAAGGAGCTGCCTAATGCGAGCCAACTCTTGTGCATGCAGAAGCAACGCTCTTGTGCATGCAGAAGCAACGAAGCATAGCGACCAAAGCCAAGGTCGCGGATGGAGCTCACGACGCGGATAAAGCTGACAACGCGTACAGAGCTACATTGCCCAGACGACGAAGCTGGAGCTTGTGAATGAAGCCATAGAAGGAGGCAAACAGAGCGTTACCAACAAAAGTTGAAGAAAGACGCCGGTACGCCGAAGATAGACGTCGCAGAATCCACAGTCGGTGCCGCAAGAAGCTATCGACACTGCTCTCATGCCGACGCCGAAACCAAAAGAAAAAAAAATAATAAGAAGAAGAAAAAAGAAAAAAAAAAAAAAAGCTGCACGAATCTCTTGGACGGGCGGACAATAGCAAGAAGTCTTAAATTAGATTTAAGATCTAATATCAGCCTTTATTGCTGATACAAGCAAATCAGCCTTTATTGCTGATACAAGCAAATCAACCTTTATTGTTGATCAAATCAGTCATTATTGTTGATACAAGCAAATCAGCCTTTATTGTTGATCAAATCAACCTTTATTGCTACTATAAATACAGCCTTCATTGCTGGAAACCTGAGGAATACAAAATTTCCACCACCGGCCTTCATTGCTGGAATTCTGAGGAATACAAGTTCCCACAACGAGCCTTAATTGTCGGAATTTTGAGGATATTTTTCCATCATCGACCTTCATTGCCTACTTTTTCTTGTGGTTGATATTCTATCTATAACCAATGCAGTTCTACCTCTGAGTGAGTAATTGTAAGCTAGTCTCCAGCTTGAGGGGGAGTGTCAAAATCTCAGTCATCCCTTGGCATTTGATCCCACGGTCATGATGAGAATCCGTGGGAGGCTCACCTGGATCACGCCAATATCCTTCTATATTTGCGTAGCTGAATTAGGAAGGATTATATTGAGGCAATTATGTATCAATTAGAAGTTATATATTTCTTTATTAAGACATCTTGTATAGATCTATAAATAGGGATAATTTTGTATAATAATCAGAAGGTATTTTTACCCTTCTCAAATTCTATGAATTCTAACAACACAGAAAGTGAGGGTCCTCATTTGATCAAATAAGCGGTAGTACATACAATATCCACCAAAAAATCTCTAGTAATCCTACATATAATCTCATATTTATAGCTTTCTTCCGAAATTTTTTTTAAGTGGTCAACAATTCCATCATGTTTTGGTGTTCATGGAACCATCCCTTTTATAAGTATTCATCTAGTTGTGCAAAATTCCATGAGCACTTTGATATCATACTTTCCTTCATTATCTAATCCCAGACACTTTGCATCGAACTCACTCTCTGCCAGACTTTTCCATCTATTTTTCATCTCTTAGAATAAGTTAAAATGCCATATTCAATTATCAACTATAAAACACTTAGTTTTTTATGGAGCCATCAATTAACATAGACCAATGAGTCGTCAAAGGATGTCATTAAGAAACGTCTTCAGACATCAGCTGGCATAAGCTCCAACTTTTGAGCTTCAAGGTCCCTTCTAATATTTAAAAAGTCAAATATTTTTATCTTTCTAAAAAAAAGTCCTCACAAAACATAGATTGCAAAGCTTGAAATTTATAAAAGTATTGCTTAGATGTAAAATTCTCATCCCTTTCTTACACATATATCCCAGTCTTCAATGTCATATGCTAGTATTTGAGACCACAGTTGATGCGGTATTCAATGGCAAAAGAAGGGTGCAAAAATGCCAAGAACGAATACCCAAAAGGCCTTTAACCGGAGTTTTACAATAGAGAAGAGAAAAATTGTTCTACTCTTTCCCAAGAGAAGAGATACATGAAATACTGTCAAGAGATATTTCTCTTGCTGAAACTAGTGAGTTAACAAAAAAGGCTTCTTTGTACTAAACTACCTAAACAGAAAAACAACTAGTGGACTGGCCACGCCATAACAGAATGTGGCCTCAATTCTAAAATAACTACTAAATGCAAAAAGGAATAACCATAAGTACAAAATGACTAAGCCACCCAAACTGTGATGCATCATCACAACACAAAATCAACAATATGACAGATTTTAACAATTATTTGTACTACCAATAATAAGATAATATGAATACAACAATATACTGGTCTGCCGGGGATCCAAGGGGGCGCTGCCCCCTGGCAGGGTTCGACCTCCCGGTCAGGTCGCGGGTCAAGGGGTAGCGCCCCTGCGGGGGTTTCCGGGGGCAACGCCCCCGGAACAAAATTTTATTGTAAGAGTAATTTTGAAATTCTGCTTGTTTTTAAGTTCGTAAGTTATTTGTATGGAAAGATACCGAGCGGTACCGAGCATGTATCACTAGGTACATGCTCGGTACCGAGCATATACTGCTAGGTATCGCTAGGTACATGCTCGATACTGCAAGATATCGCTAGGTACATACTCGGTACTTAGCAGATACTGCTAGGTACCGAGTATGTACCTAGCGATACCTTGCAGTACCGAGCATGTACTGAGCAGACAAATGAAAGAAAGCCGAATCATGAGTTATTCAAGCTTTCGTTACTGAACGTCAAAGTCAAGGCCCACAACACCACTCACCTGCACTTCCGACCTAACCGAGGCCTGAACGTTTCCTGCATTCACAACTTCTGCTTCGTTTTTTTGCTTTTGAAACCATTATTGCTTTCGGCTTCGTTTCCTGCGTCATCTCCTTCCGACTTCGTCTCCTGCACTCACGGCTTCGTCTCCTTCCCTCACGGCTTCGTCTCTTTCCCTCACAACTTCGCCTCCAGTTCGTCTTTCAATTATCACAGGAAGCTCATCCTATACGCGAACACAAATCGGCTGCATCGTATTTACATATATATACCAAATAAAAAATTTTGATGCGGTGCCTCGTACTGCCTCGAGGCGTTACGCTCTGATGCGTACGCCTCGTGCAAAAAAAAACATACGCTTCGCTGAATGGTTCAAGGCGTAAGCCCCGATACGCATGACTTCCGCCTCGACTTGAGGCGCGACTCAATGCGAATGCCTAGTCCTCTTTTTTAATGGTTGCTGAAGACGAGGCCTTTTTAATAGACTCGAAACTGGCTTGTTGTTCTTGTCCCCATTGAAATTGTTTGAACTTGAGAGAATTGGTGATTGGCGCCATGATGGTGCTGAAGTTTTTTATAAACCGGCGATAGAAATTAGCGAGACCATGGAAGTTGCGCGCGTCGAAAAAGGACCTCGGGTTTCGCCAGCCCGTGATTGCTTCAATTTTGCGTTGGTCCACCGGCACCCCCTCGACGTATATAACAAATCCAAGAAAGTAAACACTTGCTGCAGCAAATTCGCACTTGGATGGATTTAAAAATAGTTCACTTTGTCTAAGAGAAGTGAATATACTTATTAGGTGGCTTAAGTGGTCCTCCATATAAGTGTTATATACAAGAATATCATCGAAATAAGTGACGCAAAATTTATTGAGGAAGTGTTTAAGAACCTCGTTCATTAACCTCATAAAGGTTGAGGGAGCGTTGCATAGCCCAAAGGTCATCACCTTCCATTCATACAGTCCTTGACGAGTCTTGAATGCAGTCTTCCACTCGTCGCCTGGTCGAATTCGTATCTGATGATAACCGCTGCGAAGGTCAAGTTTAGAAAAAATTATGGCTCCGGCCAACCTTTCCAATAACTCCTCCACCCAAGGGATCGGGAATCGGAACTTGACGGTAATTTTATTGATCGCTTGGCTGTCTATGCACATACGCCAACTCCCATCCTTATTTGGTACGAGTAGTGCGGGTACTGCGCACGGGCTCGGGCTAGGTTGGATAAGTTTATTCTCCAGCAGCTCCTCTACTAACTGCTGCAAGATCTGATGTTCCTTCGGGCTCATTCATTAATGGGGAAGGTTGGGAAGAGTTGCTCCCGGCATAAGATCAATTGATGTTGCAAAGTTCTCAATGGCGGAAGGTTAATCGGCATGTTAACAGGAAGCACATCCTGAAATTGTGACAGAAGTTGAGCAACTTCACCTGCCGGTTTGTTGTCACGGTTGGGCAATGCTAGTTCTTTGACATACAATGCAAACAAGAGTAAAGATTCACGCCAACTAGAGAGGAGTGCACCACCCGTCACTATATGCATAGTAGCTTTGGCATCATTTGTCTTTGGGTTACGACCAACGGATTGAGATAAAAGCCTGAGTTTTCTCCCTTTCCAATCAAAAGAATAGGTGTTGGCCCTTCCATCATAAATTGCCCCTGCATTGAACTGCCAAGGTTTGCCCAAGATCACATGGCACACGTCCATATCCAAGACGTCGCATAATACCTCACAAGATTAATGTTTGTCAATTGAGAACTTGATCTTGCACATGTCGGACACCAATATATCCATGCCTTTCTTAACCCAGCTTATTTTATAGTGTTGATGATTCTTTGTGGCTTTAAATTGGAGTGCTTGCACCACCGCACAAGAAACTATATTCTCGGTGCATCCACCATCAATGAGCAGATCACAAAATTGACCATCAATGGTGCACTTAGTTCGGAAGATAGCATGCCTTTGTGAATTGGAGGGTGTCTGCGGAGCTAACAGTAACTTTTCCAAAACACAAATGAGGGGTTCTCCTTCATCTCCAACCACGTCTTCAACATCAGTATGTCGTTCCTCATCAAGATTTCCCCGCTCATTCTCGTCTCCATCACCGGCTCCCATAAGTTGTAGCTGCTGACGCATGGGGCACTCTTTGGACTTATGTCCTTGTTGAAAGCATCAAAGAATTTGATCACTTGTGGTCGTGAATACGAATTCTCCTTGACCGCCATTCTCGATCTTTGTGGGAACCTCGAGTCTACCGTTAGCTTGCCCGGACTGTTGGGACGGTTGCTCTCGATGGGCGAAGGAGCCTCGCGGAGGGTCGGACTTGGCTGCTTTGCGGGTTCATGCCCAACACTGATTGGTGTTCGTTTGAATGATCTGCTGCGATGGAGGTGATCCAGTTGTATTTTGGCCTTGAGTGCGAAGTTCACCGCTTGAGATAGGGACCATACGGAATTCAATTCCAACTTGTCTTGTATGGACTCTTTGAGCCCTCTGATATAGCGAGCAACCAGTTGATTTGTAGTTTCATTCAGATCATTGCGGGCACTCAAGCGATAGAATTCTTCAGTATACTCACTAACGGAGTGATGTCCTTAGGTGCAATGTTGATACTTTAAGTACAACATTTGTTCAAAATCAGTGGGAAGGAAGTGGGCTGGCATAATGTACCAACGGATCAAGGCTTGTCGTTATAGTTATTGTTGTTATATATAACATGTGATTTCCAAAACTTCTTAAGGAAGCGGAGGTCTCTATCTAAGATGATTTAACCTGAAAGTTTGAAATGTACCCCAAAAAAAAAATTAAAGAGCTACTACTACTCTTGCGACACATTGTTTGCAAGCTATGAGTGTTATCTTCATTGAGAAGTTGTCCACCACAATAAAGAGAGATATGACAACGAAAATCCATAAGTAACCCTACAAGAAGTCCATTAAAATACTTTCCCATAATCGAGTCAGCAATATTAGTTCAGTGTGTAATCCTTTATTCATGTTTGAAGGCTTTAAGTCATAGAATACGCATAATCTCAAGAATTTGGCAATGTCGGACAGCATTATTGGTCAATACACATCATTGCAAGTTAAGAAGTGTCTTCACCACTTCTAAGTGTCTAGCAACCTTAGAAGTGTGTTCTTCCCTTATTTACTTCAAATGATCACCACCTTTAGATACAAAAAATGTATTCTCTCTATAGAGAAGTTCCTCTTTGATGGTGTTTCCATCTTCTCGAGATCTTTCCAAAACACCAAGAAAGTCTTTGTCCAACTTGTAGATGTTAGTGTATGCCTTATGTTTAGAAAGTTGATGGAGGATTATTGTCAACAAAGTCACAAAAGTCAAGAGAACATATCAAACATCTTATTTTGCACTCCCTTCTTGTATATGATGACTAAGATGAGTTGCAAATACGTCACCCAATTCATATGCTAAGCATATTGGAGCTTTGATTGTATCGATAGTGATTAAAGTAGCTTGCAGTCGTTGTGAACTATTTATTTTTCGAGCAGATTAAGTCTCCAATGCTTACCATTGCTAGATGCTCCTTATCATGTCGGGCAATTCTTCTAAGAACCTTACATTATTTTAGAACCATAAGCTATAAGTTTCCCTTTTTGCATCAAAATTACACTGAATGCTTATTTAAAAACATCAGCCTCGACTTCACATAATCTCTAAGGATTTTTAACAAGGCTAAAATTGGCACCTTGCAAATCCTTCTTTCGAGAAGAAGAAATATGCACTCATGTTTTCTCTCCCAATAGAGTTTTTTATCGCTTTTATCAATAAATGCAAGGTGTAGTGAGTACAAAGAAGTTACAGATGAATGTAGTCACAAACTAGCATACTCCAATGAAACATCACACATCGATCACATTTGTGGTCAAGGCAAAACACAAAGGGCTTTTATCTTCTCAAGGTCAACCTTAATCTCCACGTTACCAACTACAAATCCCAGATAAAATAGTATTTTCTACCTAAAATTATACTTCTTCAGAAGAAGATTTGGTTCTTCAACAGGTAAAACAGGTTTTGCATACGTCCAAGATGTTCCTCCCTTGCCCAATGGTTGATAGTGATGTCGTCAACACAAACAAAATTCTGTATAAACAATCTCAAAATATCATTCATGAGACTCACAAATAGCATCGATGCACCGCAATCGAATAGCATCACCTTCCACTCATATAACCCTTTTTTTTTGTTTTGAATGTTGTCTTCCACACTTCTTCATATGCTCGAAGTTGGTGGTTGCCAAGTTTCAGATCTGACTTGGTGAAGGTTCTCTCATGCTTCAATAAGTCAAATAAGTCATCCAGTCTACAAAGATGATATTAATTTTTCACAATGATTTTAATTAAAACCCAGTAATCCATATACATCAACCAACTACTTTCTTTCAGAAGCACCATCACAATTGGTGATCCACACAGTAAGTTACTAAGCATGATGACACTTTGATCAAATAAAAGAACCACTTGTTTCTTGATTTATTCATTCTCCGCAACCGAGTTGTGGTACAACTAGTGTTGGGCATAGTAGAACTCGAGAGTAGATGTATCAGTTCCTTATTAGCTCATCCAGAGGCAATTTGTTAGCACTTTGAAAAACTCTTGGTATTCTTTTATTAGTTGCTATAGTCTTGGCTCTTGTTCTCCGGGAACTAGGGATAGTATTTTTCCTTTATCCTTCTCTTAAATAATATTGAATTCTTCTCGAGCTAATGATTTTACATTTAAGTAAAGTTTCTCCTACCATACAAAGAATAAAATGAAGCGTTGGCATGCTTATAGTTATCTTAACATGTCTAGTAGAAGTCATATCCCAAGACTTGCTACTATTTACAGTGTATTGAATACCATCTTTGGAGGGACAATATTCAAGCACCCAATGATAAAAGATACCTTCCCAAAATCATAGATAGCAGCTTCTAAAGATTATCATGCATGTGTCAAGAAGCACCGCTTCACACTTCACATCTTTGATATACTCTCAACTAATGGCAAAGACAATGCGGCGTTGTTGATTAATCCACATCTCTAGGTACTTTTAAATTCATTCGAGATAGTAAAGAAGAAAGCAAGGAGTGGTCTTGAGTCCTGATCTCCTAACTAGATTAGTTAAGATCAAGGTATATTGACTCCCCATACCAAAGATGGCATTCACCACTTCGTGTTTGACCAAAACTTGCAAGATAAACAGCTCCTCACATAAATTAGGGTTAAGTGTAAAACTCCACTCTTTCCCCTTTAACATTACCATCAAGGAATGGTTTGAATTTGGCTAATTCACCAAATTTAATATTTGCTTAGCGTCAATTGTAGAAGTCACTTTCTTGCCTTTAGCATCCTCCTTAAACTCCTCCAAGAAAGTTCCGAATGATTCCTCTAACACTTTGCTTTATCATATCCCGAGTTTTGTAGTTATCACAATAGAGGTCATTTTAGAATAAGAGATTTTTGCATAGTTACCTTTAGGAAAATCTTTTTATTCCACTTCTTGCGAACAACCTTCAAATCCCCTCCATTCTCATCCATAAAGGGCTTTTACATCAAGGTTTGTGTTTTCCTTCAAAGGCCATGACAATCATACTTACCTGAACAATGTCTTTAACGGGGAAAAGCAAAAGTTTGTTGGAAATGTTATAATGACATCTAGCAATATATTATATCAAAACTCCGACGTCTTCTAGCAACACACTACTCATTAAAGCTAGTCTCATGAACTCTATAGTATATTCTTACTTCGATCTTATCATTGTTTCAATCTATGCCACTACTTTCACATTGCTTCCTCATACCAATAAGATAGAATCCTTATCAGTGCTAATTCTGACATCCATGCTTGTGATGAGTGTTCTCCCATGGTAGCGCATACTTAGTAAGTTTGAGGTGGGCAAATAAAATCTTCTCTTAGGAATACCATACATACTAAAATAGTTTTTACATTAATCTACCCATGTGTTAACCGTCTCAAAATCAATAGAAGCAACACAGGTGAGGATATTGATTTTGGTCTCTACCTTAAAAGATTGGTATCATCCTCTAAAAGAAAGCTCAAGATCCTTGTCTTTCTCGTTTGATTCATCTAATTATTTGCCAAGGCATTCACTAAATTTTTTTACTTTCTTTTGGGATCAATTCTTCTTGAAAAATGGTTCTCCATTCTTTATCAATGTTTGCTTGCTTATCATAGCCATCATCTATTCACGGAGTGTAACTTGGGTAAGCAAATCGCCAGAGTTTTCTCCTTGTGCGGCTAAGATCACTACATCCCCTTGTCGTTCTTTTCATAAAAGATCTAGAGTAAAAAGTTATTATTTGATCCACTTATAGTCATTTTCTATCCATATCATAAACCGAGGTGCCTCAAAACCAAATACTCCAATCCCAACTTGATCCAAACCCACTGGTTGTACCCCAAAAGAATATCCAATCAACACGTTAAAGATGTGCATTGGGGTCTAGAGAGAATACATATCAAATAATATGAATTATAATGGGGAGTAAAAAAGCCATTATTACATTAAGGAAGAACTAGGGAATTACAGCAAAGAAAGGAGTTCTCTCTCACTTCATAGAATCTACTCTCTAATTACAACTATCTACACTGAGTTTTTTCTACTTTTGTTTATTATGATATCCCTTTTATATAAGGAAGGACAATTACACTAAAAAAAAAAAACTTTGTTACAGGAAATCACGAGCTAAGCTTGTGAAAGTTATGAAGATTCAGAGATGACTGTTAAGTTGATTGGGCAAAGTTAATATTGTAACTTCTTAACAACAATCCTCTAAGTGGAGTCGTCTCATGACTTCTGGTATAGAAGTCATACCGAGAACTTTCAGAATTATCAGCCTCATCAATTCTTCTCAACAACATCACATACTTCTTGATTAGTCCTCAAAACATCTTCTTGCTAAGTCATTTAATTTTCTAATCCACTATTATAGTGTTGGAAGACATGTACAACTATTCACAATGAACTACTATGGTGTTTGAAGTCACATGATCTCTTAATTAACTATTCTCAGCAAATCACCTTGGTCTTTTCATTCTCTACCATCAATTTGTCATACATCTCGATGTTAGGTTGATTGATATTTGAGAAGAGAATAAACCTCATGCTCAACAACTAGTCCAGGAGGCAATCCTCTCACCTCTTGGAAAAATTCTTAGTATTCTTCCACCAACCACTGTAATATTGAATGTTGTTTCCCAAGAACTACGATTAGTATTTTTCCTTTCTCCTTCTATAAATCTTCGCATATTCCTCACAAATTAGACTTTTGCATTATAGTCAAGCATCTCCTGTCAGGCAAAGAGAAAAATGAAATGTTGATAATGTATTTGACACAGTTTGAAGACACAAGCTCAAGTGCTCTTTATAAAAAAAATAGTATCTCAAAGACTCGAACCAATAAATATGGACTTCCAATTATAATAATGGACGATGTCAGTAGGTGTCACTTCACACCACACCTCATCGATGTGCTCTCAAGGAAGCAAATACATCAATTTTGATCAATTTACACCTCTTAGTCCTTCTGAATCCATCTAAGAGGATAAAAAAGCTGGTAAGGATTGGTCTCAACTTCAGTCTTCCAACTATGATCTCAGATATCAAGTTTCCATGACACCTGGTGTTAAAGATGACGTTAACAACTTCTTGCTTAGCATAGACCCCCAAGGTGAATAGCTCCTCACATACATTAGGATCAACTATAAAACTCAACTTTTTACTCGTAGCATTACCATGAAGGGAATGTTCAAAAATAATAAATTCACTGACTCTAATGTATTCTTCATGTTTATTACAATAGCCCTATTCTTCTCCTTTACACCTTGAATTTTTCTAAGAAAAATTATGAATGAAGCTTCCATCACTTCGCTCTATCATGTCCTAAGATCTGGCAATGATTACAATAGAGGTTATTTTTAAAAGAAAAGGTTTTGCAGAGTTACCTTTGGTAGAATCTTTTCTATTTCACCTCTTCTTGGCAGTCTTTAAATCTCATCAATTCTTAAGATTAGAGGTCTTTCAACCTCTAGGAGTTGTGTGGCTTGTGGTATGGTGATCTTCAAGAGACCTTTTTGAGTTCGACTCAGCGTCATCGATTCTTCTGCATAGCATCCAACCTTCTCAACTAATCCTCCGTGCATCTTCTCAGTAAGTCATTTGATCTCTTGATGAATTATTATGATACTTGAAGTCATGCACAATGTGCATTTTTACTAACATATGCTATCAACATAGCAAAATAAATTACATCCCAAGTGTAAATATTGAAGTTCATGACATTCAATTTTCATCAAACTACACAATGGAGAACATATTCCTCTTGAAATCCTAGAATATGCCTCGCTTGATGAAACTTTCATGGTCTGATTTGCAAATTTAATTTGAATATCACCAACTCCCAAATAGTCAAGGAGCTCACTATCACCAAGATAAATTTTCCTATAATTTCCAGCAAAATATTTAGGCATTAACCTTTATATGAAAGAGAGTGAAAAAAACATACTTGATTCTAGGATCTCACATCCTAGAAGACTTTCAACACTATGGCAGCATTTATCGACTATTCTTTCTTGTTTGAATTTTGTCCATCTCTCTTTTGTGTTGGTCTCTTTTCATATGTCAGTGCTCTTACATTGCTAGTACGTATCGCTGCAAACTTTGGACTAACTTCTACTTTTGAGATTTGGATTGAACTTGGTTGTACCCCCTTTGTAGTTTATTGGGTTTTGAGATTCAAAGCATAATAACAACTCTCAAACCATTCCCATTTCCAAATGTCATCACTTAGGATTAAGTGATGGGAATTATTGAGTTTCAGCTTAGCAAACCCATAGAAACTGCTGATTATTATCATAGTTCTACCACGAATTTCAAGAAGTGATGGCAAGAAGCTCAAAACATGAATCTCATCAAAGCTGATATCAACTAAACTAAACTATCTTGTCATCAGGTTAAATTTGTTGACATATTAGGCTGTAAAAGCACCTTCCATCATCTTGAGATTAAATAACTTTCTCATTAGAAATCTCTTTTTCACTATCAAAGGCTTCTCATATATGCTTGGCAACGCTTTTATCAATCTAGTTGTGGTATTCTCATGTAGTATATTGATAGCGCCATTCTTAATAAGTATTAGGTGTAAAATTCCCAATGTCTGTATGTTGGCTTCATCACCAAGAGATATATGGAATTCCTTTTGGTACAAGTTGTCATGGATCTGCATCTTCCAAATCTAATTATTTTATATTCCTAATCACAGTTCTGCAAATGTTGGTCTCCTCTAGAATAAGTCGTCACTAATGCCAAACAGCCCTCTGCAACCACCTTAGCAAGATGGTCGCTAACTCCAAAACCAACGCACACTAGCCTTCAAAACCTATCCTCAAAGTAGTCGCTCGCCCTTGTTGATCAGTTGCTAGCCTCCAAAGGTGCTATTGCCAAGATCTTCAACCAGCATTCATAAGCATAAGGTGATGCTCAATGAATGTAGGAGGACATGCGACATGGAGAAGTCTGCTTGGTCGCTTTCCCCATAAGAGGGTAGGTCAAGTGATAAAAAAGACAAACATCAAGCATAAGTAATTAATAGGCTATAGGCCTTAAAAGTTAGTTTGCAATAGCGTGGAGTGTGAAGCAATGAGGAATGTAGGAACCCAAGCAATAATTAACGATCGGCCCAGCCATTCTCCTAAGTCCTAATAAAAGAAGGGATTTGGAGGCCAATGAGATGGATGTCGAATGTCAATTATTGATGAACATCAGACAATGGACAACGAAGAAATATCATAAGTCGAGCAATGACGACTCGATCATTCTCCAAATAAGAGAGAATGTCATGTGATCAAGAAGGTGGACATCGATCATTAATGGTTGATGGGCATCGAATATTTATCTTTGGCAAGCATCAGATGATGATCAACTATGCATGTCTAAAGTCGAATGATGTTTAGTGATTGTTCAGCTTCTAATAGGAAGAGAGACTATGGAAATAGTGACAACCAATCAGAAAGTGTAAATCGGGCAACGTAGAACGATCAGTATGGTCGACAACTTGTAGAAGGGGGCGATAGGAAGATGAATGTCGGATGTTGGCAACTAGCAAGTTTCAAACATCGATCAATGATAGGGCATCCAGTAAAGATTGGCAAGAAATGTCATAAGTCAAGCAATGAACATTAGATAAGTCAAACAATGAACATTAGAATTCGACAAATAGTCAAGTTTGTCATTTATTTATAGGTAGCAAGACTAAGATATTAGAAAGACAATAATTAGATGTTATGCTTCAAGCAACGATCAATGAAAGAATGTCAATTTTCAAGTGACACTTGGCTAATTCATTCTCCTAATAAGATAGGAGATTGGGCGATCATAAAGGCAGGTGTCCAACATCAATGGTTGATGGGCATTGAGTGTTAGTCCTACATAAGAATCAAATGATAATCTACTAGGAATGCCTGGAATCTTTCGTAAATTAGTGGTCTACTCGATCATTCTCCTAATAGGAGGGGAGATCGGTTGATTGGAAAGATAAGTGTTAGATGTCGAGATAGTTGGCAAGCATTGGATGTCAACCTTGATAGATGTCGGGAAAGGACGATGAGGAATATCGAAAGTCGAGTAAAGATTAGCGGTAAGCTCAATCCTTCTCTTAATCAAAGGGGAAATTGGACTACTGAAAAGATAATAATTGATGTTAGTTGACAAATGATGTCAGGCAATGGCAACAATTGGCATTGATGTTGGTCAATGATTGATGTTGATCTGTGACAAGCAAAACTCTAGAAAATTTTCTAAATGCAAAAACTCTATTCAGCAAAAATACCTTCTAAGTGCATCAAAATATTGCCTATTATAAATTTTTAGAGAGAATATTATGGTCATTTATATCCAAAATATGGATAATCTATTAAACAGTCAAAAAAATCCCTTCGATCATTTGATGTTCTTTTGGACATCTTAATGACTTGATCTTAGAACTAGGCGACCTTGGGAACATCAAATTCATCACATCAAGGTACTAGTTTCAACTATAAGCACAATTTAGTTCGGTACAATAAATTTCTTATTATGCTTGTGAATGTTTGATATAGCTGCATTTAAACTTTGATTACAATCTTCGTACCAAAGTTTGTTTCATCAAACAGCAATGCCTCAACTATAAATGTGTTGAAAATATAGTTCAAGTGATCCTAAGGTTTTTGGCCTGAAATACTTTGGTGCTTTAAAGTTTACGTCAAAATTCTTATTTGATTAGATGAATTTCCAGATGACCTATCAAGATAAAATACACATAACAGACAATAGTCATGTCTAGTTAGTTATTCCCGTCTCTAAATAGCTACTCAAGAAAAGGTAGAGCCAAAAATCCAGAAAGACGCTCCCTTTTAGAGCGTTTTAGAAGATAATCGAAGCAGATAAGGCTTCCAGAGCACACTAGACCGCAGCCATCCCAATATAATCCGCAGCAGCCAGAAAACCATTCCACAACCATTTCTTCAATCCACATGCATACTAGAAGCAAATTAATGAGAGGTTTCATGAAGCCCATATGTGTATTGTACTTCAAAACGGCTGTAAATCCGTTCCACAAATAGAAACAAGAACAATACAGGGAAATGCTCGTCGTTACACCATTTCGAATACATTTAATAGCGAGGGAGAGAGGAAGAAGACCTGCGTGAAAGCTCGATGATTCGGGACCTCTTGGCAAGGGAGGTATCGGAGCAACCCAGCACGGCGAGAATTCCACACATGGCGGCGGCGGCGGCGGCGGTGGTAAAGCACGATTTGTTCACCCTTTTGCTCGAGTCAGAGGACAGGTTCAAAAGGAATCAAATATATATATATAAATATATAAAGGACACTAAGCGGTGCAACGGGTAGAAGTTAAGAAGAACAAGCGAGAGCTTCAAGTGACCGTTGAATTTCTGGCCACTGTGTCAATTGTAGATTTAGGGCATTTTCCGGCTCCACCGTCTTCTTCGCCGGCCCAAGATCCCTTTGAATCTTGCCTGATGCCGACCGCTATATAAATTTCCAAAAAACCTGAATGATGGATCATCGTCGACTATATCAGTCGTACAAATCTCGATGAGCGATGAGGGGCTATGCATGCTTCCGAGCAGTGAGGAATTTTTTTGCTGAATCTTGTCCGCGGGAAAATAATCGTGTGGAACGTGGGGGGCGCGGGCAAACAATCCGCTGTGGAAGCTGAACACGGAGTTACGTGTTATGGCGAATGTGTGGAGGAATTTTTATTCCGTCAGGTTACCTGATGTAGCTCTACGTTAGGTAGTAGCCAGTAAAATGTCGTCACGTGCTCTTACCAACAACTCGACCCAGAACGGACCCGGGAGTTTGCGTATTGCTCGGTATTGCTAGGTATTGGTTGATTTTGCTCGACAAAAACGAAAAATATCATTCTGTAAAGACCAATACCGAGCAATACCGAGTTCTTTTAGGTATTACTCGGTATTGGTCTTCACAGAGTGGTATTTCTCGTTATTGTCAAGCAATACCGAGTAATATCTAGCAATATTGAGCAAATACCGTGCAATACGCGAACATAGTAATCTCGGATTCGGTCCGAGTCAGGTTGTCAGGCCGCGTGGTAAAGAGTAAGAGTACGTGGCGGCATATTATTGGCAACCTGATGTATAGCTACATCAGGTAACCTGACGGAATAAAAATTCGTGGAGGAGAGAGCATATAAGGGGAGCTATTAATCCTAAAGGGTGTTTGTTTGTTGCATTTAGGGTGTAAAGTAATCTAAATGCTATGGGTGTCAATTTCAGGTCACGGGTAGGGTTCGGGTCAAACCCGGAACTTACCTGGCACTATTTAGGTCAACCCGAACCCAATATGTTTTTCCATATGGGTCAATTTTCTGGACCCGAACACGACCCGCTTCGGGTTCAGGTCAACCGATCCAACCCACTTCGGCTTCAGCAACGACACAAATCGCACGACTTCGGTGACCAGCGTTCGACGTCGGCTTCGGCATCGCGGGCAGTCGGTGTTCAGCAGACACGTCACGCGAAACTCGGCAGGCGCGCTCGATAGCGCAACAGCGCGTCAGACGCAACAACGCAGCAGGTGGGAAAAGTCAGGGCAGGCGGGTAGGCTATGTGGGCAGTTTCCGCAGCTCGATGCATGGGGGCAACCAGGCAAGCAGGCCAAGGGGCAAGCGAGGCAGCCAACGCGGGCAGAACGGGCAAATGGGTTTTCCAGGTCATTTTCGGGTTTCTGGATCAACCCGAACCCGACCCGCTTCAAGTTCAGATCAACCCAAACCCAAAATTTTGGTGTTGGGTTCGGGTCGGGTTTTCGGTTTGGGTCCAATATTGACACCCCTACTAAATACATTGGTTTTAAAAAATTTAATGTTTGAAATAAAGTAAAATAAATGTAGTATAAAATAAGTACATTCCAAATACTTCATGTAGTGCATTTTGAATGTTTATGATATTCCTAAAGTTTGTGAGATTTACAAATACACTGCAACTGTACCATTGCCACAACATTCTTGCAATTTACATTGCATTCACTTTAATTCAAACCAAATAAAAAAAAAGTAAACTCAAGCATTTACTTTACATTTATCCAAATAACTCCAAAGCATTTCTTTTATAGTGCATTCATTTTGCATTGCATTTCTTTTTTTAGACAACCAAATAGCCTCTGATAAAATTTAAGTCGAAAAATTAAAAAAGGAGCAGCCAAAAAAATTGAATTGGTAAAAGGAGCGTGATTAGGATGTATTTTGATTAGGAGCAAAGTTGTAAAATATTTTAGCATATTTTGCGCATGCGAAGGCTTGCGAAAAATTAGCTAAAATATTTGGCAAACTCCATAGAATTTGCAAGACTATTTGGAGATTTCCTCTAATACCTTTAAATTACCAAATGAATTGGCTAAATACCATGAGCCACACGGCCATTCACAAGCAATCCACGTGTGGTTGTAGATCGCATGTCGACTAAGGCTTCGTTTGGGAGGGCTGCAGCTGTCGGTAAAGCAGGTTGTGAAGTTGGTGCTCAGAAAGCCACTTTCTAAAGTTGTTGTACATAAATCAATAATTGTGTTTGAGTAGCATAACTGCCGAGTTGCTGTGTTGCTGCTATATGACAATAAATTACTTTGATATCCTTTTATATATTAAGCAATACTAATGTAAAGATGATATCGCTGGCGATGAGGGTGAAGCAGTCTCGCACAAATGGGGGCATTACGACATCTTTTCCTTTTAAAATCACGGGAAGCAGCCGACCGCAGGAGGCAATGAAAAGTTGCGGGAAGCAGCGACGGGCCGCAAAAATTATTCTAACTTGGTTCTGCCGCAATACGTCAAACAAGCATTTAACAAATTTTTATAAAGCAACGTAGCCGTGAAGCCGTACCAAACGAACCCTAAATTGGATGGGTGAAGCGATTTAGGGAGGCAATAATGCAAGTTGATGTACTTAACAGTATTTTTTATGCTATAAATATAGGTGTTTTGCAATTGAGAACGGCACGACAATTTTCTTTAAATGAGTAGGTATAAATTTTTTTATTAAAAGTGGCATATAAATGTATAAATTTAAAATAAAGCCAAATTGTTAAACTAAATTCCGCTTTCTAATAAACCGAAAAACTTAATTTTGATTTATAGAAACCGGAAAACAATTTTTCGGTTTATTAGTAAACTGGGAATCCAATTTTCAGTTTCTTAGTAAATCCATTTGATTTCTTAAATTTTTTAATTAAACCATTATATTATCAATTTCATGAAATTTTGTGCATCTTTGAAATTTTGTTAATTAGTTATAATTATTGTAATGAATTATTAAGTAATGGAGTGCTTATATTTTTAAATAAAATATATTTTACAGTTAATTATATTAATAAATAATTTTGAATAAATTGGCTTTAATATTAGTTAAGAAATAATTTCATTAAAAATGCCTAATAACTTTAATTTAAAGATGTTACCATGAAATGCATTTTTAAATCATAATAAATTTTAATTTATTTATTAAAAAATATTTTTATTTATTTATTTATGTTCATAATAATTACCTAAAAGCATAGGATTCATTGTTAAGATTCCATTTAGAGCATACGATCTTTTTAATTTTGTGTCCTTATTCATTGATATGATGTGGTTAGTTGCAGCAAACTATCATATTAGATGACATGTAAAGATGTAAGGTCCAATCAAGCAATATTATAATTTCAATTTACATGTGAATGTGAGATATGTGTAATCTCTTCTATTTAAGGGTTACACGTATATATGAAGTTGAGTTATGAATATTTTAGTTTCTACCTTCAAAATGTATTGATCGTGTATAAAGAGGATTCGGCTCATCCCCAATAAATAAATGTTTGATGATGCAAGCAAAAAAGAATGCATGCATGTATAGCAAGGGCAATGATAGTCCATTGGAGAAAAAGGCGAATGCAAATGGAATATTTAGGTATTGCATCCATGAATGATCGAAAAATTAGGATGGTGCACTTTAGAATGTGCATGCTAAGATAATGAGGGTAAAACTCTATAAGATGAGAGATTTTCTAAATGTTATAGGTTAAAATATCTTCAAATGAGATTCTTGGAAGAAAATGGTCATCTCATCAATCCTCATTTTTCTTGCATATGTGATATCACGAGATGTGACATGAGAGAGAGAGAGAGAGAGAGAGAGAGAGAGAGAGAGAGAGAGAGAGAGAGAGAGAGAGAGAGAGAGAGAGAGAGAGAGAGAGAGAGAGAGAGAGAGAGAGAGAGAGAGAGAGAGAAGGTGATCATTCGCCAAATATTGAGTGCAACAACCTGCACATTGAGCATGTGGTTTTATATCATCATTGGTATTCTTTCTTTTATGAGTTTATTTTGGATTTCTATAACAATTGGATGAAGGAGCTATTACCTGAAGTTAAGCCAAGAAAGAATGGTGATGAGTAGCAACACCTTCAGTATAACGTTGAGTTTAAGTTTAAATGCTATCCAACTCTAACCCAACTCCAAGCACATTTGAGTATGCTACTTAGGAAACATTAAATTTATATTAATTTATATGTTTGCTTCTGATGTGTTTTTTTTCACCATGTTTGCTAAAGTTTATATGTTGTGTGTTAACATATTTTCTTATGATATGTTGTTATGCCTTATGAGCAGTAATAATAAATCTTTTTCTTATCATTTCAACTTTTAATATTATAATAAACATGTCTAAAAAACTACAATATGCATAGAAAAAATAAATTAAAATATTTGTCCATAATACATTGGTACATATGAGTTGAAATATAAAATAAATTACAAATTTATGAAATATAATAAAATATTACAAATTATTCTACGCATTTGCATAGAAAATGAAAACCTTTTTTTTTCAATGATGAATGGCCCCATATCTAGTGTATATCTAGTAGGTGCATTGTGAGCTTTTCGATATACCTGATCATCCTCATCTGCTCATTCTTCCCCCTCATTTGTATTAGATAATAATCCCTGAGTTTGCTAGAGTACCACATCATGTTGAGTAGGAGATAATGGTAGCCCAAATGGATTCATCCAGGAAGGGATGTTCATGCTCGTTTGTTGTTTCATTTATGGTTGTCCTGTGAAAGGGTTCCAATGTTGTATTAATGTGTCTGCTTCTGCTAAACCCTGCACCCCCATCATGCTAAGAAAACCTCCAACAATTGAACAAATAATGATGGCACCATAAAGTCACCTGAGCCTGCATGCATTGATTGACTTGGTTGGTTATATTCATGTTGATGATGACTGCTCCTAACCTTCTCCTGTAAAGGAGCATCAGACATTGAGACTGCCTGGATGGTTCAGCCTAGTGATGGCTCCTAGCCCATTTATGACTCTACATCTCTTGTTACTCAGGGTTTTTAATAAATAATAACTTTTACATTTTGCATTGAGATAATCAATCTGGGCCATTGTTTGTTGCATCAAATTTGTATTCTTCCCATGGCAGCCAATGAATAGTTGCACTAGATCTCATATATTGTTTGCGTATTCAAGTTATACAGGACTAAACTTTAGTTACTGTAACATATATGATAATAATAACGAGTAAGATAGAAGTTCAATATACGTAATGAATTTGCTTATCAGAGCCTGTTCATGTAACAACCTATGGTAGAAAGATTATGACGGTTATTGTGGAGGAGTCAAAATATACAATGATGCCCAACACTTGTACCGCCTCATATATGTGGCTAGCACCTCTTTATAATATCCTTCATGAGAGATGATTAGTATGATGAATGCATGTCTTCTCTCCCAAATAGTAATGTACTCCATGTGGTATTGTGTCTAATCGACCTCGATTATTCCCGGACCATCAACTTGCCTAAACTATCTATCAATGGACTGCACATCTGTCAACTAAACTCCACCAAACTATCACATAAATCAATCTACCTTGTGCCACTCAACTCGCTTCTAAAAATGATACTCAGGAAGTTCAAATGTATGTTCCCTTATGATATCTCGGAGGCAATATACTAATGATGTTGTCATAATATGGCATGAAGATGACTTGGTAATTAATTCTCATTTTAGCAGAGTAAGCATATGTCAAAGGTGAAAACTAACTTTAAATATGCACATAGTATTACCTAACTCTGTCGTAAGCTGTCCAACTTATCCCTATATATCAGCAAGATGCCCGATTGCATCTCATGCAGTTGGTCCTTCGCACTTATACATAAAGTAATCTTTTATAACACAAAAGTTTGAAAAAAAATAAGGGAGAAAATTATTAATTTAGTAGGAGGTAATGCCTGTAACCCAATGGATTTCCCTTAATCTTCTATAGTAATGGTCTTGAAGCTTTAGTTGCCTGATGTGAAGCCACTCCCAAGATTACACCTGTAGGAGGGGTAAGAATAAGGTGATATGTAACATGGTGGGCTTCACTGACAAACATATCTCCCTATATATATGTGCAAGGATGGAACTATCCAACGACATGCAACTGAATACCATTTGATCTTCCATAAGAGGCAGGTATTATAATGGGATGTGTGAAACTGAGCAATTGGGTAGTATAAAGTAGCATATTATATATAACACGTAAGCCCTGACATGCTGAAGGAATGCCTATGTCTCTAAATTCTCATATGACTCCCTATAAAATGTTTAAAGTAACCATCGTAAAGGCATCAAGAAGTGTGTATTTGATTTCCCCATGGAAATTGAAGATTGCACTTCCTCATCCATATGGTGGTGGTATTGAATGTCCTACTGTGGGTGTTCGCCTAACAACTCATCGCAACAATCATAATTGCTCTCTCAAAGGCATCAATCACTATTAATTGGTGGACCAACCTTGGCGTCTCTGTCAACTCTAACTCCTATCAACAACTACTCATCTTGGAGAGTGTAAGTCATGTCACCGACGGAAAGGTGGAACATGTTGTTCAAGGGACACAAGTGTTTAACCAATGATGTGATCAGCTGGTGATTTAAGCGTATAAACTATAGGTGTTTGATCATATGAAGTATAATAATATTCAAGCCATAAATAACCCGCGAACACATAATTGTCCACTCTCAAGCCATATATAAATGAGCTGCTCCAATAAACTGAGATATATACATAATAACATATAATTATGAAATTATAAATATTATAATTTATGGTAGAGTTAACATTAATTAACAAGTTTCATTTATATCTCATCTAGCACTGCAGCCTTGTGTGCACAATCGAGCGCATCTATACTCAAAACATAATCATCTTGCACTTTTGCCTCTATTGCCCAACCTCTGCAACTCATCAATGAATTCCATCTTATGCCATGCCTGCAAAAAGGTTTGCAAATTATTTTTTTATTCCATGTATTTTAATGTATGATATATGAACTTTTTTAAAATACGACAACATGCTCATTACTTGGAAGAGCTAAGGTTTTGTGGATATTTAGCTCTACTATGACCAAAGTTTTTGCAGAAACTGCATGTCCTGTGTACTAAAGAGGACGCCTCATCCATCATATTTTGAAATATGTTTAATCTTTGTTGACCAACACGATGCCTGAATATGGGTGCTAGTAAAGGGATAAGTACATCCTCTTGATTGATGGGATGACACTCTTTTGATGGTATCACATGAAATAATTTAGGGCACGTCTCTCTATAAAAGTAGGGCGACACAAACACTTTGTAATCCTATCACCTTATTGATGCTGCGGCATAACATGTAGGCACGAGATGTGGTACAGCTGCGGCTTACTGCATGTGCACAAAGAAGAATTTGAACCTACTTTGTCAATTTTATGTGCCCAATGTGGCATGACCACAACCTCAAATTCTTGGTTATTTATCATAATTGGCTCTAAACATCATAGGGCTTCACGTTCAGAGCATTGCAGGGCTATCTTCGTCCTTGAAGCAAAGTTGGAATCACCCTCCTCAACCCACTTGAATGCCTTTATTGAACATTTTAGGAATAATGACACGAGGTTGTAGCAGATAGCTATTACTAGACCTTATACTGGTAGGCCACAAGCACGTCTAAGAATGTCACTGAAACATTTGGATGTGTTTTTCATCATAACTTCATAATGACGGTCTTCATCATACATGAGAGTCCACTTCATCATAGCATGTCGGACCATCTAATCAAATGCTTGTTCCTTAACAATTCTTATGACGTTCATCATGTAATAGAAGTAATATTCACCATATGTATTTCCAGCACAATACATCTTATCACTTAGGGCCTCACTATTTGGAATCCCTAACCAGCGTACAGCTTTCTTGAAGTTCTCACGTAAGTGACGAATGCATTGTGTGTGTTGTGTTTAGAAAAAACTCCCTGCAACCCCTTACTAGTTTGAGATGCTTATATGAAATTATGCACATGTCATAACAATATGCTCGTTAATGAGCTTACGAGTCGAGCCATGCTTGAATTACCTATGGCTCGAGCTTGACTCGACTTGTTCGAACCCCTATTTGCACAACAAGATGTTCTCCAACTCCCTTAATAATATCATCAAGTATTACAAATAACAATAGTGCATCTTTAATAAACTCAAACATGTTAACATTTCAAAAACACCTCTCCATTAGGATTTTAACATATAATTAAATAAATTTAGCACTCTACTATTTAATAATTAATTAAAAAAATATTAATTTAAAAAATTTAAAAGTGCAGAGAAATTCATGATTTGAATGAAATAATGAATTATAATGGTTTAATTTTAAATAAGCATAAATGTTAGTTTATAACAAACAAGAAAATTGAGTTTAATTGTTTGGTTACAATTGTTTTTTTATAATAAGCATAAGCATTAAAGTTAGTTTAAAAGTCAATTTATCATTTTTTAACATTATTGTTAAAAATTAACATAACTACTGATAAAAAATAATAAAATCACTAACAAATTACAGCATAATCATAATTTTCTAAACAAATTATCTGATATCCTATAAACCAATATCTATAATAATGCTTTCCTAATAATTATTAAAAGTTGACAGTTGAGCTGACTAATTCTCCTAATCTAAACTTTCTCAAAGTAATATTAATAAAAATAAAACACAAAATAATAATAATAATAATAATAATAATAATATTTTTTTTGGAATATTTGGGTAATAATAATAATAATATTAAAATGAACTGCTATTATTTTGATTGATTGTATGACACAATAATTTGTTGTCAATCGCACGGAAGAAGAACGAAGAAACCGAAACTCAGATTTTCGATTTCTTCATAAACCGGGATATTAAATTAAAAAAAAAATTCATAAAAATATTAATATAATTACATAAACTGGAGTTACGTTCTCTGGTTTCTTCTAAAAAGATTAAACCACGAATTCGTTTTCCCGGTTTCTAGAAAATCATATTTTTGCTTTCCGATTTTACTCATTCCTAAATTTTAACCCTAGTAGAGAGAGGAAATAAGATTTAAACTCATAATTAGGTGTGGTGCAGACTAGAATATACGTTGCGATATAGTTAGAAAGTTTTCGTCTCAGCGTTACGGATATTCAGCACACAAACATAAGATAAAATAACACCAGGATTTTCACGTGGAAAACACTTGAAAGGGAAAAATCACGGTGTTGACCTCATTTTTATATGAGGTCTCTAATGGAATCCTAAAGCTAGCTCAAATTCAAATCAATCCAAATTCAAGTCAATCCAAATCTCACTCAATTCCAGACCAAGATCTTAGGTCCTAAGGCATTGTCCTAAAGACCTTTTCCACTGAATTTTCAAACATTTCAAAACCCTATCAAATGAACTCTGATTCAGGCTCTGTCAGCTTCATACTGATGGGAAATGTCTCTAGAGTCAACCCTCCAGATTTGAGTTCATTCTGAGGTCTCTAACCCCAGAATCTCCATTGAAACCCAAAGGTTGTAAAATCTTCAAATATTTATATAGTCCATGCCACTGGACATGTCATTCATTAGATCTTGACCTTAGAGACCTCTCCATGCCTTGGGATCACATTCAATAGACTCAGAACAATGTTCTGAATCTGTTGAACTCATTTCCAGCCTCTCCATTAAGGGCCCATTAAGCCCTTTTGACTCTAATAGCCTTTTAAAATCCCAAAATCACCTCTATCACATTCTAAATGACTGATCAAACCTATCTAGCCCAGACCCACACCCTGGGCCAACCTGGTCGACCCAGTCAACCTAGGTTGACTAAATTAACCCTTAAGCCTATTTCCACCCAATTGAGTTCCAATTTAATTCCAAATCCTTTCAAAATCCCTTGGACTCATCCTAGTTGATTTAGGGCTTGATTGGTTATCCTGCCTTAGTCACCTGTTGACTCAATCAACTGCACCTAGATCTAGTCAAACATAACTCATTTAGGTTTATCCTCTAACTCAATTCAATCAAGCTATTCAAATCTCAAACCCCTTGGGAAATACCCTCACCTTTCTCTAAGATTTGTTTAAGCTCCACTTCATCAGCCCTTGACTGAGTTGACTGGTCAAAGCAGTCAACTCAAGGCTTAGGGAACCACTTATATAGTCAAACCCTCCAACCCAATGAACCCAACCCAAGCCAGGCTCATCCAGCCAATTGAATATATTGCAAACCTGGTCTTAATGCCAACTCAGCAACCCTTGAATTCTTTGACCGGTCAAATGGTTAAGGAGAGCTCAAGTGAGCTCATTTGGTCAATCCAACCATATGACCTCACCCACTCCGAATCAGGCCCTTCCATCCCATAGAACCGACTCTAGAACCTTCCAGGAGATTAACCCAACCAAGTCCAGCCATCTTCACGGTTTCAAATGGTCTAACCAGCTCGGATGGTCCCCTCCCATGTGAGGAAAAACTTCCAGCTCATCCAGCTAGTACACTCCACTCCTCTGCCTCCTAACGGCCTGATATAGGTGTCAATCATCTAGGAAACCTCCCTGATCAATCCCAGCCGCTCCTTTTGGCTCCAAACGCTAAATAGAGCAAATGAGATGGGATTGATTCATTCGAAGCTATCTCTCATTCCAGTCACTCTCCAGACGCTCTGAGCTTTCGTTTTGATTCCCCATAGCTCCTCCTCCATCCTTCCAGTTATTTCCCGACATTTGAAATTACCGGCGGCGAGATAAGAGGTTGACCGAAAGCTTACTCCGTCCAAGTCGTTATAGCTCCCCGTAGAAGTTTCCTCCAAGCTAGAAGCCTAAAGGAAATCAACATGTGGACAGTCTACAAGTTCAACCGTGAAAAAATCAACTAATTCGATCCATCCTTCGGTGAGAAATCCTAAACCCTAGATAATATTTAGGTTTCTAAATAGGCTTCTAAGGAAACCGTATCGAGCTCTGAAAATCATTCCCCATCCCCTTTTCTCTTCGACTGTCATCCGAATCTTGGTGTTCATGCCATTTAAATATCTCTAGGCGAAGTTTTAAACCATTTTTGAGTTTAGGGTTTGCGCGGTCTGTGCGGGGAAGACGAAATCTTGTCCGTTGATCTCATACCTCTGATTTTAACGGACGAGATTTGCCCTTTTGACTCGTTTGACCCGTCAAACAAAATGAGTTTGTCTGGGCTTGATCTTGTCCGTCCGTTCTAAATGGCGGGATCAAATCCTGTCCGTCCGATCCCTTTCGATCGAGTTTAGCCGCGGGTCAGATCATAGCGGTTGATCAAACCGCGGCTAATCCGACGGCTGCCAGACCGTGCTGACTCATTTAAGTGAGCGGGGCCCGTCTGATCGCCGCGTTTGTGTGGACCAATCGCCTGCCGCCATGTGTAAAAAAAATAATGTTTTAAATATTTATTTTAAAGCCAGAAACTTTAAAAAATCATTTAAAATAAAATATTAAGCCATTTTTTGTGTACAACCTCTAGTTTTTTTCGGAATTAAATTCCCTATTTTCCAAAAAAAAAATTAAAGCTTAATTTTCGCTATTTTAAAACTTATGTTTTAAACACTAAAATTTTCCTTAATTTCTTTTAAATTATATTTTATTTAAATATTTAATAAATCTAAATTTAAATGGCATGATATTTTGAGGTCTAACAGATATAGGTTCTCTAATTTTTTGGGGGAATTTTCAGAGTTTGAATTCAATCCCAAGTGAATTTTAAAGGTTTAATCCATTTCTTGGATTAAATATTTGAAATTCCACTTACAAACTCAATAATCATCCAATTCATGTATGTTAGAGTTCTATGGAACCAGTGAAAGATCATCATTTAACTGAAAATAAGTTTAGATCTTGATCATGTGTAGTTTAATTTAAAATTTTACTTTCAATGTCATGTTAATTTAGCTTAATAATTAGCAAACTATACATGATCATACAACGAAATTAGATTGACTTTGATTAGGGCATATTGGCATGTATCCCTAAAAACCTTCAATTCAATTTAGTACATCTATTCCCTTATAATGGATTATGTAAGTCTATGAGTTATCACATGACTTATAACTATGATGATCTATTATAAAACTATTCCATAGAATATTAGGAGCACTTTTATTGTTCATGATTACTTTGATATGGTTGTAATTAGTGTCCAAGGGTTAGTAAACTTTGATTTGTCATCCTATAATCTAGTGACACTAAGGACAACAATTAAGGTTGAGTCTTAGCCAATTTAGTCAAATCTAGGAAGAACTACACACATCTCTTTTGAGATAAAACTCAAACATAGAAAACTAGTGTCACAATCCCTTAAATCAAATATACTTTGATTTGACATTAATTGATCTTATAACAACTAGTAGATTAAGGATTTTTGTTATTTTGTTTTAATAAACTCTAAATAAATCAAATAAAACCCATAAAATCTAAAATAAATTTCAAATCATTCTAATTAACTCTAAAACATATATTAAACCTATTAAAATCAAAATGTAAATCCAAATTTCATTAAATGTTATTAAACCTTAATCAACCCCTAATTAACTCGCAAAACTTCTAAAAAATCGAATAAATCAAGATTAAATCCAAAAAATACAAATAATACCTCTAATTTCCCAGAATTAAATCCTTAATCAACGAAATTTAAAACCAAATCAATTTGATAGCAAATTAAAGCTTAATTTAATTTTAAGTAAAATTTAATATTTAATTCATTTAATTAATTAATAATAATTAAAAATTCCAATAAATTCCCAAACACTTGGAAATCCCTCCTTAGGTCATCCCTGACCTTTGGAGCTGATTTCAAGAAGTTTGGGATCCATTTGAAATAAAATCATAAAAAGGGCCTTAATTAAACAATTTTCAATAATTCATTAAATACCCAAAACTTTTAAAATCCATAACTAATTCAATAAAAATAGAAATCAAGCAAAATAAGTTGCATTCAACTCATAATAAGGCCTAATATTTATTAAAAATCTAAGAATTTCAGAAAAGCATCAAATCTAAAAAGTAAACCAAATGGTCAACTGTAGTTAAAAAATCAGTTCAAAACTTCAAACCTTCATAACTAAATCTAGAAAAATTCAATTTCAGCATACTTATCTTCTAACTGATCGTGTTAAGATCTAATATTTTAATAAAATGTTAACTTTACATAAAATATTCCTAATTAAAAAGTCATTTTTTGACCCCTTAATTAAATGATTAAAATATGAATTCTTAATAATTTCTAAATTCTATTAATTAAAATATATTAATTATTCAATTAAATTCTATATTCCTTTAACTTAAATTAATTAGATAATTTGATTGATTAAGATTTATCTTAATCAATCAAATTTGATAATTGATTTAAATTAAACGAATTTGGATCTTCTATGCCTAAAGTTTGATTCCTTTTAGAGGACTTTGGGCATTTTGACTTTTAAATACCCTTAAAACACTTAAATAACAAATAGATCTCTTATGTGTTGTGTATGATTCCTTTCAGGAGGGCACTAACACATTTGGATTTTGAGATCTTCAAACAACTATAATAAACTACCGACCTTATACGACGTGCTAGATTCTTTCGGGAGGGCATGTGGTATTGCATTCATAAGATCCCTTTCTCTCTCTGTAATAAAACTTTAGGGACTCTCAGATGAATACCTGACTTCCATATAAGATGGGTGTTTATTTTGAACGTCCTAGAATTTATAAATTAATAATTTCCTGCACTTAGGAAATTATCAATCTATAAGTTCTTTATAATTAAATTAAATAACTTCAACATTTAAAAGTGGAATAATTCTTAATAATCCGAATACTCTTTACTTAAACTTTAATCAAATTCCCTTGGCCTGTAATAAATCAATCCTAATAATATATGTAATTCAAACAAATAAACCCATTAGGATCTATCCAAGTCACACGACCTCTTTCACACATTTAGATGCTTGCTAGGACTACCAACTTTAGCCTAAGTTAGGACGGTGGTTTGTTGTGGTTTGTTTGCAGGTGTCTTGCCTAGAGGGCACCTATGTGTGATTGCTTACTTTTATGTACTGCATAAGCATGCATATCTACTTTTCTGTCTGTACACCAGAGCGCGGAGTGAATAAAGCGAGGGCCGTGTACTTTATTTTTCTGTCTTTACTTTCATGCATTTATAATTGTACACAATACACTCATAACATGCATCATTATACAACTGCTTTATTTCCTGTCTTTTATATTACTACAATAGTAGAATGTTCTTAGGATCTGATGTATTGCTTTTTATTTCCTAGAATTTTTGTATATAGATTGAGTCTGTACAGTGTCTGGAGTCTGTAAAAGAATTAAAGATAACTACTTACAAATATACAAATGGGGCTCCAAAAAGTAATGTCCTCCTTCAGAAGGACGTTCCTTTTTGGAATTTCATAGAAGACCCGAAGCCTGAAGACCATAAGCAGTTATATTTAATTCTATTTTCTCATAGGCTTAGAACCCAAGTTTGTTGTCGGTGGGGCCTGACCACCATTACTTTACTGTAAATTTTGGGGTGTAACCGATGAAAGTATATTAATAAAACCAGCTCTTTTATATACATCTGTTTCATACATCATTCGCATACGAGTAGATTTTTTGTTTTTGTAAGCATATTCCTTTGCATTTATTTTAGATTCTTTAATAACTCCTTGATTCCTAGGATAGAGCCATCTTAAAATCTTACATCATCGGCGAATTGTTGTGATTAAGATTATTAGCTGGCAGCCCACTCTAGGCAGGTGGTAAGTCCAGATTGTATACACCTCTCTCTGCACATTTCCAATCCTTTAATCAATTCTAAATCTTTCAAAAGTCGAATAACAACTCTATAATCTAAAATTTGATCGTGAAAATTTAATTGCCCAAATATTTAATTAAATACATATATATAATTTTGGAAACCATTTAGTCTTCATTTAAATCGAGAGTATTCTCTTAGGAGATATAATTAACTACAGGGGCTTGCCCCTATAGGGAGTCTAGATCCCAGAATAATCTAAACCCTGCCAAAGTTCTTTTTCTAAGGTGGGGAAAATATATGTGGAAGTAGATTAGGTTTTATTCACGTTTAGGAGTTATTTTTATTATTAGGAAGTAGATAGATAGTTGATTTGTTTCTTACTAACAAATCAAATGTCTTATATACTTAATTATAGAAATAAACTTACAATTCGTTAATCTAATCAGGTATATTAGAGAATGTACTTGTCATCCCTTTAGGATGATTTGAATATTCTTTGTACTACACCTGATCAGGAGAATGAATTGTACTGATTCTCCCTTTAAAATCAATAGAAGGATATTAGTCTGTCCTTCGGGGTAGTATAACATCCGACTATGTAGATTTAATCGGGAGAAATATATCCTAAATATAAATAAAGCGAATCGTGTGAGAAGATAAAAATCTTATATTTTTTTAAAAGAAAACCACACTATATCTATATTTTTGCTTAGATCCATTCCTTACAATCAAGAGACAAATAGATGTCTGATTTACTTTCACGAGTAAATCAAATATTGTACGTATACTTGATTCTAGGAATGAATCAACAATTCACTAATCTAATTAGGTAAATAGAGAGGATGTTAATCATCTCTTCAGATGATTTATATACTCCATATATCATACCTGATTAGGAAAGTGAATTGTTTATTATCTTTCTTTAGAATCAATAGAAGGATATTAGTCTGTCTTGTGGGGCAGTCTAATATCCGACTATGCGAATTCAATCGAAAGAGAATACTAAAAAAAACATAAATAAAGCGAACTATTTTCTATATATTTAAATAAATTATATTTCATTCAATTTTTTTTAAATTCTTCCTTCTCCTTTCTCCTTGTCTTTCATTATTTAATAATATATATATATATATATATATATATATATATATATATATATATATATATATATATATATATATATATATATATTATTATATTAAAATTACTTAATAATTATAAATGAAAGAATACTTTTATATATTTAAATATAAATTATAATTTAAAACTTTATTAGTTAGATTATTTTATCTTCTCACACACGGGGCCATGCCTAGTTGAAAGAATTTCACTAGTGTTTGCTTGAGGTACAAAAAACTGACACGTCTTTAAAAATTAGGATGATCAGATTACAATAATTCACTCCCGAATTGAAATTCATTTACAAATAAGAATTTGATATTCGACGATGTAGGGCTGAATCCCAAAGTCAACTTGGAGATCAGATAGAATTCCATTGCACTTGGAGATCGAGCGGTGTTTCGACGTGAGTTGGAGGTCAGACAGAATTCCGGCGTCACTTGAAGTCGGGCGGAACTCCGGCGTCACTTGGAAGTCGGGCAGAACTCTGGCGTTACTTGGAAGTCGGGCAGAACTCCGATGTCACTTGGAAGTTGGGCGGAACTTCGGTGATGGTCGAGGAGGAGCTTATTCCCCCATTCTCTTTTCTTCTTCTTCTTCTTCTTACTTCGGTCCCCTCTTAAGAGAAATGAGGGGCTATTTATAGTTTTTGGAGGATGACATGACCCATAAATAAGAGAAGGATCAAGGAAAAATGGGAAGTGGTTTGGATGAACGACATATATTGAATCCCTTGATCATGGAACGTTCGTCAGACATTTGAAGGCTATAATGATATCAGAATTCGACGATTTTGGGCTCGTTGGATTTGCCTCGTCGAGCTGCTCGATTCGACTATAAACATGTCATGTTTGGAAACCGTTTGATAATTCAAATTGTGGTTTGAACCTTCCAACAGTGCTTCGGGTCCTTGATTTGGACCTATTTGGGCTCGGATTGAGTTGAATTTGGTGTCTTTGGGTTTGTATTCCTGGGACGCTCAATTCAACTGTAAGTTTGCTAAAATCGGAGCTTAGGTGATCCCAAATATAAAATATGAAATTTCCGGCCTAATTCTGCCTCGAGATTCATGCTAGATCAAGATAATTTTTTGATGATATCAAGGTGACTCTTTAATGTTCCGATATCCGTTAACCGTCATCATATTCAAATTTTATAATAAATTTATTTTACTTCAAAATAAAAAAAAATATAATTTCCAATTTATTTTGTGCTCATCCAAATATTTTTTCTTCAGCAAATCGGATTGCACCTAAAGTTCAATGCAATCTAACATAAATAACGAATTTTTTTTATATTTCTAAATATTAGTTAAATCTTAAAAAAAAAAAAATCAAATTTACCGTTTTTCGTAGCCTTCGCACGCCGATTAAGAAGAATTATAACTAAATAATAAATTCCCCAAAAAAAAAACTCTAAATAATAATAATAATAAAACCCGGTGGGCGGCAGCTATCGCTTGAATTTTATCCTCGCATGTCTTGACTTTTGTGCTGAGACCTGAGAGCAACCCAATCATCGTCCGTTCATCTTCCCAGTCATGCGAATCTCGCATAGGATGAGGTAGCCATTGTTAGGTGCAGAAATAGTCAAAGACTAAACAGAATAGAGACTCTACGCTTCACAACAGTTTTCGCTCAGCGAGGTATTGAATGGAGAGGGAGCAATTGAGAGGTGTGGTCATCATCTCTCTCCCGCCTCCCGGTGATCCAAGCAAGGGGAAAACCCTAACCGCTTTCACCATCTCCAACAACCACCACCATCTCCTGCAGGAGCCAACGGCGGCGGCGGTGACTACGGTACCGTCCTACCCGGAGTCGCAGTCGCCGGCGGCAGTCCGGTTATCTCTCCTTCGTCTTAGGGCCAAAAGGGCCGTTGCTGCCGTGCTCGGTCTCTCCCTTCTCCTCTTCTCTATTTGGGCTTGCCTTTTTGCTGAAGCCCCTGTACAGCTTCTCCGAGGGCAGGAGGAGGACGGACGCTCCCGCTACTCCTCCATCTTACTTCCCCTCTATTCCAAGCCTGGAGCTCAAGAAGTTGCTGTCGGGGGAGGGCCTTCTCGTCCACTGGTTACTGGCGTGAAGCTTGCTAAGGTTTCTGTTACGAATTCATCAGCTGTGATTCCCATCCGAGGCAATCTACTTCCCGATGGGTACTCGTTGCATCTTATTTTCTTACTCTTGGCATTCATGGATTGCGCGCCTTATTTAAATCGCATTAACTCTTGATGGAGTTGCACAAGAATTATGATGATTTTTTGCTTGATTGGGCTATTTCTAATTTGAGGCTCTGAGGCAAACTACTCTAAATTACATTAGAGCTATATTGAGATTTGAGACAATACTAACATAGAGTGATGCGAGGTATAGTAGACTGCAACCAGAACCAAATGAAGTTGTGCTATTAAAAAAGTTTAATAGGTGTTCTTTACATGTTCAGATTCGCCAGAATGATTGCTCCAATTATATTTACTAATTGGAGCTGCTGGTTGTTAATAGCATGTAACTGTACTGCTAAAATCAATTCTCACTATATATTCTGTTCTTATTTATGAATGGCATTTTGTGGAGGTTGTATGAATTTTTTTTTTGAGGGGTTCTTTGATAATTAGGATTTAGTAAGTCTCGTGTATACAAATTTAATCAATCTCAAGAATATTAAAACTTGAAAATTATTTGGCATGATAACTATACTATCTTGCTAAATTCATATAAATTGTTTGGTTATTTATTTTAGGATTTAAAATTTATGAGAGGGAGAAATCTTTAGATCTGCTAAATTCATGAGTGGTTGGTTTAACAAATTCCGAATTTAACCAATAACAAAATTAAAATGAAATCTATCAAAATTAAAATGTACCCCTTGTAACTGGTCATAGTAGTGGGAATTACACACACATATATATATATATATATATATATATATATATATATATATATAATTGAGTTCGTAAAACTTTTTACGTAATGACATTGATGGATGGGCATTGCCCAAAAATTTTCCTTCCAATTGTTCATATTCATAAGTGAGAGAGTTTAGAGCTGCAACTTAGCTGATTGACTGCCTCTCTGCATCTCCATCTCCATAGTCATATCCAATTAAAATGTTTGCAAGCATGACAGTTTGCATTGCAGGTATACTGACAGGGAAGTAATCTGCTGCTTTGCAGGCATGTCAATATGCGTTGAAATTTATTTTTCAAAGAGTAATTGTTGATATCATCTCTGTATTTATTATTCAACTGTTTGATATGAATTTTATATTTCTTAAAATGCTTTTGTATTGTACGCAGCCTGACTTACATTTTTGTTGTTCATTTGACATGTAAATTCTGCAAATTGAATTTGAAATTCTGTTTGACTCTCTCAGACAGTACTATACATCTGTATTTGTTGGGAATCCTCCAAGACCCTACTTTCTTGATGTCGATACTGGCAGTGACTTAACATGGATCCAATGTGATGCTCCTTGTGTTAGCTGCACTAAGGTACATATTAGTCTACTTGTGGCTTTCAGAAGTTTAGTGATAGCTTATGTTTCCACTGAACCTAACCTCTATATGATTCTTATGTTTATGTGCCCTTTGAGAACTTGTAATTTCTCAGTTTCTGCTGATTTCTTACAGATGTTTAGTTGGTTTTGAAGAAGAATAGAATCTTACCCACATTTTCTTAAGCAACCTTACAAGGGCTGATAAGAATTCACTGAACATGCTTTTAACATAGAAATGCACGTATACCCAGTTTTACTTGACTTGCATTAACAGAAATAACAAATGTATACACCACTTTGGCGGTTACAACTCAACCAATCGGTTGTGCTCACGTGGACTACAGTTGTCATACAGTTGTCAGATTATCTTCTTGGATCGAATATGAAACTCTTGATCTTAATTACCTCAACCAATCATATGATTACATCTGTACTTCTAGAATCATCTTCTCTACATCCATAAATACATGTACTGTAACTAATAACAGGGAATAAGAATCATAATCGTGTTGAAAGATTGAGTTTAGATTTTCTATATGGTATAAGAGCCTGAATCATAGGTTCCGGGGATTCTCGTCTCTCCATGGCGCATTCATCTTCGTCGAATACAAGCGATCTGTCAGAAGCAAATGGAGCTGAAGCATATGTCATACCTACATCTCTCAAATTCGTAATCTCCAATATAAAAACCATAGTACTCACCTAGCTTTCAAATGAAAATTACTCAATCTAGAAATCCCAGATTTTGGAACTACTGAAGGTAAACATATTTTCAGATTATTTGCTTCCTACAGTTAGTCCGCTTGAAAGATTTACACAATTGACAAATGGTACTACCATATTGAATCCACAATACGCAGCATGGAATCTCATAGATCAAAATTTAGCTGCATGTACCACGACATCTTCCTATATTCTTCCTTACATAATTCATTGAGACTCATGTTCGGCTATTTGGAGTACTATAGAAAGGAGATTATAAGGGACAAACAGATCAAAGGTCATTCAACTTAAGAATGAACTTCACAATATTGCTATGAAAAACCTTTCCATGACTCAATATTTGATAGAAATTAAAGTGCTACTAGATCAAATTACTGCAGCTGGTTCGACACTAGATACAAAAGATATTATCATGTATATACTTAGTGGGCTTCCTTCACAATATCAAGCATTTAAAACTTCTATTCGTACTAATCTCAATCCAATAAGTGTGGATGACCTGTACTCACTACTGTTTAGTGAAGAAATCAGCATTCAAACAGTGTCACTCAAGAATTTATCTGTCACCGAGTCAGCTGCTACATTATACACCTCAAGGGGACGAGGGCGCAGAGGGCGTTGCCGCTCATCTCAATCAAATCAGAGAGTATCTTCCAACAATCTTCCAACATGTCAGATATGCAACAAGCGAGGACACATAGCTTCAACAAGCTAGCATCAATTGAATCTAAACTACACTCCACCAACAAAACCCGCACAAAATCAATCTAATCAAAAAGATATGGTAGCGGCAAACGACCAAATGAATTCTGATTGGTACTTAGATTCAGGAGCATCCTCCCATATGACTAATTCTATAAAAAAAATTTCAACAACCATTACCATATAATGGTACATAAAACATTACCATTGGATATGGAAGAACAATTCCAATTGCTCATTCTGGATCAAGAATAATGCCCACACCTCAAAGTAAGTTATGGTTGTCTCAACTTTTACATATTCCTCAACTATCTCACAATCTATTATCAATTTCCTCTCTCACAAAAGACAACAATATCTCTATTTGTTTTGATGCTAATGGATTTGTCATCAAGGACTTGAAGACACAGCATGTCCTTCTCAAGGGACCAAGCTTTAATGGCCTCTACCTGGTTTCACAAAAGAGTCAGCATGCGTTTTCCGCAGCACATCAAGAATCTTCTCAATTGCACAAAAAACTTGGTTATCCTCATTATCAAATAATCAAGACAATTTTGAATAATCACAAACACCTTCAGATATCTACTTCAAAATATATCTGTCATGATTGCTTTATGTCAAAGGGATATAAAATCCCATTTTCAAATTCTGTTTCTAGATCTTCTCATTCATTAGAACTACTACATTCACATGTATCGGTCCGACCCCAGTACAAAATCAAATACTTACGCTCAGATGGAGGAAAAAAATACATAAATTCTCAAATGGATTTATTTCTTAGTCAGCACGGGATTCAGCATCAGCCATCAAGTTTCTTGTCCCTATATACCTGAACAAAATGGTATGGTGGAAAGAAAACATAGACATCTAATTGAGACGGCTTGTACATTACTACGCACATCAGCTATTCCATTCAAATTATGTCCAGAAGTTGTACTTATGGCATCCTTTCTCATTAACAGATTGCCATCCAGATCAACAGATCAAAAATCACCACTTCAACGATTATACAACATAAAGCAGACTATTTTGCTCTAAAGATTTTTGGATGTGCATGCTTTCCATGGATACCACCAACTCAACATCACAAACTTGCCCTGAAATCGGTAGCATGTGTTTTCATAGGCTACTTCTCCATCTCAAAAGGCAACAAATGTCTTGATCCCAAAACTTACAGAATATATGTCTATCGTCATGTTACATTTGATAAGAACACATTCCCATTCAAAGCTTCTCACACTATACAAGTCACTCCGACACCATTACCAAACTCTACCTATGCTTCAGGCATTCTAACACCTATTTCCTATTCCGTCCAACATAAATCTATCTCAATTCAAAACATTACTCAATCAACATTTCCAAATACACTTCCTAACCGAAATACAAACTCTGTTTCAGTGCCAAATAATTTGCATGCATCAACTTCCTCTATCACTCATGTTATTCATCTCATGCTCACCAGATCAAAAATGAGGAATTTAAATCCCATACAAAGGTTAAATCTGTTGCATACTCACCAATGCAACTCCACACAAGATCATTCAGATCCCACCTGTTATACAGAAGCAATGAAAATACCTCATTGGAGGAAAGCTATGACAGAGGAATTTTTGGCTCTTCAATAGCAAGGAACATGGAATTTGGTACCACCTCCAAATAAAACTCCAATACTAGGTTGCAAATGAACTTTTAGAACCAAATGGCACTCAAATGGATCAGTAGCAAGATTCAAAGCAATGTTAGTAGCTTAAGATAATCATCAAGAGTATGGAATAAATTACTCTGAAACTTTAGTCCATTAGCCAAATTTTCAACTATTGGAGATCTAATCACTATAGCTTTGCATAACAACTGGCCAATACATCAACTTGATGTTGCTAATGCATTTCTTCATGGTGATCTTGATGAGGTAATTTACATGGCTCAACCAAAAGGCTTTGAGGACACACTTCAACCAAATTATGTTTGTCTTCTTCGCAAGGCAATATACGGATTGAAACAAACACCGCGTCAATGGTTTAAGATGTTTTACAATCATCTCAAATCAATCGGATTTTAGCATGGCAAAGCAGATTTTCACTGCTTACATTTCAAAAGAATGACATACAAATATAGCTGATAATTTACGTTGATGACATATTATTAACAGGAAATGATCCTACAATGATTAATCATGTATTTGATCATTTAAATCAGAAATTTGCCATGAAGCATCTTGATACGATCACCAATTTTCTTGGAATTCAAATTCTTGCAGTAAAAGATTCATACTTCATGTCACAACATGTATATGCTGAGTCCATTCTTAAGAATGCAGGTTTATCACAATGCAAGCCATTAGCTAATCCTACATTTATCAAACTTCCGTTGAATACAAATCTAGCTCAAATGTTATCAGATCCACACATCTATTGTCCAAATAACAAGCTCCCTGCAATACTTGACAATTACTGGACCTGATATAGCTTATACGATAAATCTACTTTGTCAATACATGCACAATCTATCTTCAGATCATGTGATTATGCTAAAAAATCTACTAAGATATATCGAAGGCACGTCTCACTATGGCTTACCCATTTCAAAAGTACCGCTCGTTCTAAACTCATTTTCAGATGTTGAGTGGGCCAGTGACAAGAAAACTCGTCGTTCTACAACATGGTATTGCACATACCTTGGAAATACTCTAATTTCTTGGAGCGTGAAGAAGCAACATACGGTGGCAAGGTCTTCAATAGAGGCAGAATACAAGGTACTAGCTGTAGCGACAGCTGACATTATATGGCTCAGAAAACTTCTTTTGGACTTTAGGATCAATCTATATGCTCCAATTGATTTAAGTTGTGACAATACATCGGTTATTGCATTAGCCAATAATCGAATTTTTCACTCAAGAACAAAACACATTGAGATAGATCAACATTTTATTAGAGACCATATTCCCTTCAAAACCATCAGAGTTATTCCAACAACAACGCATGATCAAATTGCTGACATACTAACAAAAGCCTCTTTCCACTCCAAGATTTCATGAACTGAGATACAAACTAACGGTTCAACCCGGACTGTTAGCTTGAGGGGGAGTAATAACAATAACATAAATAACAGAAATTGTCTACAACACTTCGACGATTACAGCTCAACCAATTAGTTGTGCACACGTGGACTCTACAACTGTCATACAATTTTCATATTATCTTCTTAAACCGAATATGAAACTCTAGATCTTAACTACCTCAACCAATCATATGATTACACTTCGACGATTACAGCTCAACCAATTAGTTGTGCACACGTGGACTCTACAGCTGTCATACAATTTTCATATTATCTTCTTAAACCGAATATGAAACTCTAGATCTTAACTACCTCAACCAATCATATGATTACATGTGTACTTCTAGAATCATCTTCTCTACATCTATAAATACATGTACTGTAACTAATAACATGGAATGATAATCATAATCTTGTTGAAAGATTGAGTTTAGATTTTCTATAATTTATGGACCTCATGGAGAAAAAAGATTCATGTAGCCGACCTCACATAGTGGGATGATGGTTTGATGTTGTTGTTGTTGTTGTAGGGACCTCATCCATGGTACAAACCATCAAAAGGTAAAATAGTTCAACCAGAGGATCATTTATGCCAAGAAATCCAACATAATCAGAAGCAGTGGTCATGCGACTCATGTCATCAATGTGATTATGAGGTAGCATATGCTGATCATAGCTCCTCCATGGGCGTTCTAGCAAGGGATGAAATGCAGCTAATGATGTCAAATGGTGACAAATCAAAAGTGAATTTTGTTTTTGGGTAAGACTTTTACTGCAACCGAAATTGTTTATTGTTCTGTTTTTATCGAAGAATTTAATTTACATATGTTAAATTAGGTGTGCATATGATCAACGAGGCCAGTTTTTGAATACTCCTGCAAAAACAGATGGGATCCTTGGTCTTAGTAGTGCTAAAGTTAGTCTCAATTCTCAATTGGCAAATCAAGGAATCATCAATAATGTTGTTGGACATTGTATTAGTGGCGGAGCAAATGATGGTGGATACATGTTCTTTGGAGATGACTTTGTACCTCGGTGGGGTATGACTTGGGTTCCCACACAAAATGGCCTCACGTATGATATCCTCGATCTTAGTAAATGACGCTGTTTCTTCTTTTCCCACCTTTGTATACAAGACTGCATCTTTTTTTGCAACTGTTAAACTGAGATGCTGCATTCTTTAATTTTTTTACCTTTTTTCTTATTACAGCTGAATTGTTCTGCTTGCAAAGATTTGTTTGATCTAATGTTTCATTTCATGCTTGTTTTTTGTCTAGAAGAAACTGCTCTTATCAAACTGATTGCAGCTTGGCATTTCCTTGACCTTTAAAGAATCTAAAGGGTGCTTTGTTGGGTTTCAATAATTCAAATTCTAAACTATTTTTATATTTCCTTTCTTTAGCGTTATATTAGGTTTCTGGCATGCAGAGAAGAGGAGTTTGACCTTTGGGGTTCTTGGGCTTTTGTATTGATGGTTGATGATTGAGAAATGAGTCCATAACAATGGTAGTCAGCGGTCAGAAAAGAATTCCAGTCTCTCTATTTTGAGAAGATTTGGTTGTCATATGCATTTTTTAATGTTAGATGTACTAGGGTCATTGATGGCCGAGGTGACGGTTGGCCATTTGTTTCATAAATAATAGTGTTTTTTTTTTTAAATTTTTTTTGCTTACCTTATCAAAATGATTGAGCTAAAATTTTAATTAATATATCTTGAGTCATAATATAACAGTATACTTTTGATCTCATATGTGCTTTATTTTCTCCAAAATAAAGCTAATTAAGCTCTTAAAGCCATGAAAGGTTGAGTAATTCTCAATCTCTATAAGCTCATTTGACCCTCTCGAACTTGAAAACTCATGTGAGATGTGTGAAGCACATATATTACACATTGAGATGGTTCTACTAATAATGAAAGGACATCTTATGAAATATATATTATTTTTACAAACTTTAAGGTCTTTAACATTTCATCCCACATTATTAAGAGTGCTCAAAGATACAATAGGAAAAAGGCCCAAAATAGTCATCGGACTATTCATATATGGCCAATTTAATCTTAGGGTATCATTTTTTTCTAATTTAGTCATTCGGCTGTACAAAATATCCTAAATCACTCCTCATGAACTAAATTGGGATTAATTTTGTATTGGAACCTTCATTAATTATGTATTGGAACTTTCTCTATTAGGGGTGTTATAAGGGGTAAACGGGTTGGGTTCGAGTTTGATCTGAAATTGACTTCATCTGAATCTGATCAACACGAACAAGACTCGTTTAATAAACTGGTCAAAAATTGAACTCAAACCTGACCCGCTAGCGACCCTAACATGATCTGATAAACCATTTTAATTAAAAAAAATAATTTTATTAGTTTATTAATTATAGATTTTAGATTAATTGATTAAAATAAGAAGATTATACCAATAAATAAAATAATTAAAGAACAAATATATTAAACAAGTAATTTTCGAATCAAAATCAGGTTGATTGGTTAACCCAACCTGTCTTATTTAATAAACGGGTCGGAATGCATGACTTGAATACGATCCATTTATTGAATGGGTCAACCCGAACCCTAATTTTTTTGGTTTGGTTTGGGTCGGTTTGGCAGGTTGGGTCATCTATTGACACCCCTAATATCTATTTTATCTTCACTTTTAGCATTAGACATATTAGAGTGCCTTATTAGTGTTTTTTTCAGTACCAGGTGGATTAAAAGACAACAATTCTTAGTTCACCAAATCTCTAAACTCTTTTGTAGTTAAGCTTTTCAATCTTATGCTCATGAATATCATAGTTTAGGCTTTGGTATCATCTATTTTATGTGAAAGCATTTACTAGGAGTGAATATGGTAAACACACAAAATAATAATAGATAGACCAAATACCACTAGAAGACACCAACATTTTCATGATTAAGATAAAACAATAGCTAACATTCACAAGAAAGGACAGATGATTTTGTTGACTATAGAGAAACTATATATATTTGCAAATAAAAGGGACATAAAAATGCTCTTCCTTAAAATCAAACACACTTACTATCACTAGGAAAGAGAAGCCCTAATTTTAAAGCTAAATAAATAAGAGAATCATACAAAAGAGATAATAGATATTAAATATTTGAATAATATTAGCAATTCTCCATTTAACTGTGATGGATCGGCCGCTTTGATTGGGAGGGATTTTGGAAATTTTCTAATCAAGATGGAGTTGTTTAGGAAAGTTTTTAATCAAAGGGGATTAATTAGGAGATGTTTCCTAATTGAAGGGGGCATATTTGGGTGTTGATTTGGAGGGGATTAATTAGGAAGTATTTTTTAATTGAAGAGGATAGATTTGGGGGCTAAGTTGGAGGTGATAATTAGGAAATATTTCTGAATTGAAGAGAGAAGATTTGGGAGCTGATTTAGGGGCTGATTTGGAGGGGATTAATTAGAAAATGTTTCCTCATTGAAGAGGGCCAGATTTGGGGGCTGATTTGAGGGCTGATTTGGGAGGGAAATAATAAAGGAAATAGGGCATATTTGGGAGGGAATTGGAGGACTGTTTTGGTGTTTGTTGTTTATTATTTGCTTTAAGTAGTTGATTTACCTTAGGGTTATGGGAGGTTTTTGTATGTAGAATTTTGTGAGATTTTGCGGTACACTATTTTTGTGAGGGATTCTAACGGCTTCTAGGATTTGGGAGAGAATGTCTTCCTCTTGAAAGAGGACCATTGTATCTTGTTTGTTCTTGTTTCTTTTTCTTATTAAGAGAATCTGTGGGTTTGCTAAATTTTACTGTTTGTTCGTTGATTTTGGTGCTTAAGTGCTATCAAATTGGTATTAGAGAAATTTCTTGAGACTGATCGTTGGGAAAAGAGTTGAGGTGTTAGAAGAAAAGTTGGAGGGGGAAGTTGGGCAGCTGCAAATGGATGTGAGATTGTTGAATGAGCGCTTTTTGGTAATGGAAGGAAGACTTTCTAACCTAGAGGACATGATGACGAAAATATTGGAGCATCACACTCAACCGACAACATCAGAGACAAGGGCACTATTGATCAGAAAAAGACATGGGGGAAACCCTAATATAGAGACAATGAGGGAGGATGGGGAGGTAGAAATTTTGGGGGTAAAAAAAAAAAGGGGGGAGGTAGAAATTTTGGGGGAAGAATATGAGGTGCCACCTTTGGAGCCACTGCCAAGGAGGGGAAATGGTGAAAGAGTGAGATTTTTGGTGGAGCTGCAGAGTTTGAAAGAAGAAGAAGATAAGGAGAATATAGAAGCACCAAGCATGGTTCAACCACTCCTACAACAGTATCATAGTGTTCCATCCAGTTCAGGGGTTGCCTCCTCCGCCAGAATAGGAGCATTATCATTTTGAAGGAATGAGCTTCATATATCAGTGTTCCTTCTTACTATTCTCTCCAACTCCACAAGGATGAGATCGAGAGATTGATCAGGGAGATGTTGGAGGTAGGGATCATTTGACTCAATGACAGTCCAATTTTCAGTATAGTGCTATTAGCCTAGTGCTTCAGTAGCAATTTTCTTCGTTCCACCTTGAGGACAAGGTGACACTTTGGGAGAGGAGTATTGATGGACCGGTCGATTTGATTGGGAGGGAATTAGAGAGTTTTCTAGGAGTTGTTTGGTAAGGTTCTTAATCAAAGAGGATTAATCATGAGATGTTTCATAATTGAAGAGGGCATATTTGGGGGCAAATTTGGAGGGGATTAATTAGGAAATATTTCTTAATTGAAGAGGGCATATTTGAGAGCTGATTTGGATGGTATTAATTAGAAAATGTTTCTTAATTGAATAGGACAGATTTGAGGGCTGATTTGGGGGTTGATCTAGAGGGGATTACTTGGAAATGTTTTCTAATTGAAGAGGGCTAATTTGGGGGCTGATTTGGAAGGGAAATTATTAAGAAAATATGATAGATTTGGGAGAGAATTGGAGGGGGGCTGTTTTGGAGCTATTTTTTATTTGCAAAGTAGTTGATTTACCCTAGGGTTAGGGGAGGTTTTTGTATGCTGAATTTTGTGAGGTTTTGCTATCTACTGTTTTTGTGAGGGATTCGAGCGAGATCTAGAATTTGAGAGAGAAAGTCCTCTTGAAATAGGACTATTGTATCTTGCTTGTTCATGTTTCTTTTTCTTATCAAGAGAATTTGTGAGTTTGCTGAATTTTACTGTTTGTTCGCTGATTTTGGTGCTCAAGTCCTAACAAAATGCTACTCAAAGGGTATCTTCACACAACTATGGACTCCTTGCAATATTTTTGGTATGATAATGCTTGCAATAAATCGATCATAAAATTGAGCTGAGCTAGTTTTATTTTCTTCTTTTTCTTTCCCTCTCTCTATCTCTGTCCTCTTTTTGATTCAGTCCTCACAACAAGCATAATTGCGGCCGATTATGTTGTCTGTTTTTTTAACTAGCCCGTAAGCATTGTATGCCTTCACATATTTTCTATTTATGCTAGAGTTAATGTTTATATAAAAAATAATTTAGGTTCAAAGTTTGATTTGGTGCTATCCAAAATAATTAATACTGTAACAAACTTTTAAATTATATATTTCCATGAAAATATAAAGATAATTTGTATTTATCCTAAAATCTTCTATTTTAAAATATGCTTATCTTAGCAACATTATTGAATCAAACTTATGGCGCCTTAATACAAATTGTTTACAATGTCATTATGTTTTCCATTGTAGGATATGCTTATTTTCTTAAGGTTTCCCCTATATTTTGGGATTAACACAACGTTGATTTCAATAGTTGAAAATTTGAAATCTTTAAAAGGTTTCATAATCTAAATTTCATTTTCCCTTAATTTGATACAATGATAAAATTGTTATTTTATCCTAGGACTAGCTACAATATATACTCTTTAACATGACCTAAGTTTTTCTTAGAAATATTGCCGTCTTTTACAAAATTTAGAATTGATGAGCAATTATACTTAAGCTTTATTGGTTGTTTCCATTTTAACAGAATAACTAGTTTTTTGGTTCTCTTACACTCCCAATATTTATTCATCATCATTTTTTTTGTTGCTTTGCCTTAGAGTAACTCAGAATTTTACCATAAATCAATAATGCTTTGCCCATCTTGTGCAGACACGGCATGGCGTACAACATCTTAAAATACAGTATTAATGATGCAGGACATGAAGCTACTTTAGGATTTAATGTATAATTATTTGTATTTTTTGCATTTTCCGTTGATGTTTATCACAGGAATCATTTATTAGTATATTTTATGTAATTTTCATTTCAATTTGGACTTATTTGCTATAAACATGATTCTTTTTTCTATTGGAGGATGTCATGGGCTAAAGGATAATTGAATAATTTTGAAATCATTCCCCTCTTCAGTTCTTTCTCCTCGTTTGGTTTTCCTAATTCCTGAAGCCCTAATCCCAATTATCTTTTGATCTTTTTTTATTAATTTTTATTGAAATGAAGTGATTTAAAGTTCTTCATAATTCAGTTTTCTATAACATTGGTGCTCTCTTATTCTGATCACTTCACAAGCTAATGGTGTAGAGCACTTCATCTTGCATTAATTGGCATTTGAGCCAGTCTCTCTCCTAAAAAATTAGAATCAGAGCTGAAGTATCCTCATAAGAGTCAAATAATTTTTTATGTTAAGGGTTCTTATTGTATTAATTTGTTGTTTTTTTTTTCTCAATAGAAAATTTTCATTATACTATCATGTTTTTCTTTCATCTTGTCGGGACAAGGGCTAAGTTTAATCTTGAAAAGGAATCCGGCTACCCTTATTTTGGGCTTATATCTTTTATTTTTCTACAAAATTTAGTTTTTTTGCTTGTCAGTTAATTGCCAATGTCGTTATTATTCGACACCATGTCTGATTCTGTTGCCATTCATGCTAGATTTGCAAGCTACAACTTTAATTGGCCTTGCATCCTAGCTAAGCCGTCTTATTGCTACAAATGCAGTCCGTCATCTTGTTATGCATCATGCAATCCTATGGATATGGTGATTATTATTTCAAATTATCTTTAAGGAGTTATAATAACGATCCATATTAATAATAAGATTGTACATATTACTTGGTTCACGTCTTGAATTTTTACTATTAAATTTCTTATCTTAGTAGAGATCTACATTCACTTTTAACATTTGATCGCATCCATTTGCTTAATCCTCAACCTTCTCTATCCTATTTTTGTATTTCATGTATTGATCTGTAGTATCAACTTCATATATCTTAATATTTATATTATTATCAATATATTTTTAATGTTCACACTTTCTATTTTTACTCATCCTTATTATTTTAGAAGATGACAACAGATAAGTCCATGAGGTAGTTCCAACTCCACCATCTTGGTCGCGTTGTTAAACTCTCAAGAGGATATTTCTTCTGGTTTTTAGGCAATTGATGCGAGCATGAGGTCACTTTAGTATTTAATTTAGATTTATTTTTGCATTTTATAACATTGAAGCATAAATATGGATAAAAATGCACTCCAACAATCCACTCGCACCAATCCGAACACATTTTCAAATTTTTTAGGTTATATGATCATATCTTTGGTAGGTTTAGCAAAGTTCTATTTGGAAATAAAAAAGTTTCTTACCACGTGAGAGTATAAGCAATTTATGAATTATAGATGTCTATTATCAAATAATTCCAAAGCTACAGCTGTGACTCGCTTGTTTTAACTTTGCGTTACTTGCAGGAACTTCTATAGTACCCAGGTTCAGAAAGTTGGCTACGGAAGCAAACAAATCAGTATAGGACAAAAGGGTGGAAATGCGTATCTTACTGTGTTTGATTCAGGCAGCACTTACTCATTCCTTCCGAATGAAATATATTCCAGTCTTATTAACTCCGTAAGCTCTTGGACGACCAACTTCGTAGTTTACGTTTGTCATTTATTTTTGACCTTAATGCTGAAACTCTCACTTTGTCAGTTTGATTATCACTCCCATGGTCTCATATCAGACAACTCAGACCCATTGTTGCCTGTATGTTGGCAAGATAGCTCTCTAAGGTGATTTCCTAAAGAGGTTGTGGCTTTCTTTTAAAATAACTAGTCGAGTTCATGTCCAACAAACTTCTTTGCTAAGAACAACTAGCATATTCTTTGCAGATGAGTGCAACTTCTAAATTTACTTGGCCGCTGCAGGTCCATTGGAGATGTGAAGCAGTTTTTTGAGCCCTTAATCCTGCATTTTGTGAAAAGATGGAGAATTCTGCCCACAACTTTTACTATTCTACCGGATGATTATTTAGTAATCAATGTGAGTTTCTTCAGCTCAGATAGACATTCTATCATGGTGTACTAGTATGCACTATTTTCTAATAGAACTACTGATTTCTTATATTTTAATGTTAACAGAGTAAGGGAAATATCTGCTTGGGGATACTTAATGGCAGTGAAGTGCATGATGGAGCAACAATTATATTGGGAGGTATTTGGTGTTTATTCTGTCCGACATTTGAAGGCTATTTATAGCTGTTTTTTTCCCACATGTTAGAAAATGATGTTATCTTCCATCTTTTGTTACATTATATGAACTGCCGGAAAAGAGGATGAACTGTACATTTGATTTAGGTCTCGTTTGTTTCGGCATTTTATTTTCTTGTTTTTGTCTAGAAACGACGAAATTATTTTTTGGTCGCTGTTTGGATAGGATGATTCTATAGAAATATTTTTCAGTGAACTTCATTTTTCTACTGTTTTGAGAAGTTTTTTGATATTTATTTTTCTGTTAGAAAATTCCATTCCCTTAACCAATATTTTTAAAACTACCTTTCACAAAAGGAGAGGAACCAAATGAAGCTTTAGTTTCTTGAAAGATTATTCTATCTTATGAGAAAAGAAGTTTCATATTCCTGTTCTAACAAAATCATTTTAATATTTATGAATCTTCTTCTTACATATCATGTAGAAAGAACTCATGTCAGCCTTCACACTCAAACCATCCAAGTTTTGCTGATTGAACATAAATATGCATTTCCCTTGAATTACTCAATAGGGTATCTACTGGCCTTTTTGACTGATATTTGTAACATTTCAATTGTAATTTGCAGATATCTCATTGCGCGGGAGATTGGTTGTATATGATAATGTGCAGCAGAAGATTGGATGGGCTCGATCAGACTGTTTTAAGCCTCAGAAACCCAGAGACTTCCCTTTCTTTTTCTAATTTTTCTTCAGCAAAAAGTTCAAAAGCATCAACACAGGTAATATTTCATCACATAATTGATGCGAGGTACACTAACTTGATAAGCAATGGATCATTCTTGATTAGCTCTCTGTGATAAACTGCAGCCATATTTCTCTGCTATTTCATCCTCACCTCACATATCTAACCGCTGTTTTTATATTCACCCTGCGATTTTAACTGATATCCCTCGCTAAGTATATGATTCCTTTACTGTATGAATGAGTGGGTTAAGGTTAGGGACGGCTTTTTTATTGCTTCTTAAAGCTGTTTTTTAGTTAAAAAATTAAAATTTTTTAACTAGAAAATCGCTTTAAGAGCAATAAGAAAGCCGTCCCAAACAAAGCCTAAATGAAATGAATTATATGTTTCAGCTTCACTCACTATCCCTTCTTCTACTCCATATTTCTTGTGTGTAAATTTAACATTGCTGGTTATGAACTTCTTCAATAATATCAATAGTATTCTTATAATGAATACAGCTTTAGCGTCTCTGGTTTGTTAAAAATTTTCCATTTATTGAGGTTTCTTTGCCAAAATGGTGCATAAAACAGGACTGTAATACTTGATTTTGATGCGCTAACATTTTCTTTATCATCAGGTAGGCCTGTAGTATTTGTGCATTGTTAATTAAGGAAAATTATTGGGTTCAGCACCGGACACAGCTTACCATTCGGTACTTCACAATATTGAGTAATACAGAGCTCGGTACTCGGTACTGTGACGTACTGAATTCATTATTTCAAAGTACCGAGCTCGATTATTTCAAAGTACTGAGCTCGGTACTGCTTGATACTGCTCAGTACCGAGTAGGGGATAATGTAACGCATTTTCATTGGGTTATGGATGACATCCGATGTCCGAACCCAATAATTTTCTGTTAATTACATGTTTGCATGCACTCTGCAGCTGTATTCATACTTGCACTACATTATCAAGAAGATTTTTTAATTATATATATATATATATATATATATATATATATATATTTCTTGTCCTCCCAATTGTGTGTTATGTGCAAATTTTGATGAGGATGTGTTGATTGATTTTGTTTTTTGTCTTTTTCAATAAAGGTGGATCATCAGTAGTTTTCTCCCAATTATTTAATTTGGTGTCAGCTTTATGAGTTTTTATTGATAAAACAAAATACGATTTTAAGACAAAAAATAGGGTTTAGTGTAATCCAATTTATTATTATTTTTCTTTGAGATTCAGTGATAGTTGCCTTCCATGATAGCAGAATATTAGCACAATCATAGATATAATCAAAAACTCCATTGATGATGCCACTTGGTTGCAAAACATACCATAGAAGTGATTCATCATTGCCCTAAAAAAAAAAAGAAACCCTAAAATGTATATCCCACTTTATATCTAATCAATGTTTATGTGAAGAGCAAAAAATAAAAAAATAAGCATAAAACAATTTTTACGTTTAAAAAAAAAATCAAAGTTTCTAATAAAAATAGATATATATCTTTTATATTTTATTATTATATCTAAAAATAGTCATCAAAATACAGTAATATGATTGTTTAAACATATAAGTGAACTAACAGAATACTGTAACTAGCTAGCTAGCTTACCCTCCTAATTATGATTAACACTGAATTAAGCATCGCTTAATTGACAATTAGTGGCGTACTTAGACATACGCAAATCCAAATAAATAATTCTAATCATTAAAATAGTTTATGCAACGATGATTAATACACCATGGATCTTTCTAGTAGATTATGAAGCTTTTCCAATCACGCTGGCCATAAAAAGATTGCTATATATATATATATATATATATATATAGGAGTATCTATCAACTGCCATTCCGAAGGGAGCACTTGACAGCGTAACTAATCCCTCGGAGGAACCTAGCAAAGCCATCCACTGGCATCGGACCTACACTTGCTTTGCCGCACTGAAGAAGTGAGGTCGTAGTAAAGGGGATTCAAACCCGTGGTGGGGGATTCCCAACCGTGTTCGCCCACCAACCACCCAAAGTCTCAACGCGTATAATTAAATATATTTAGTACCCTTTGATTTAAATCTAAAATTTTAAATATATATAATTAATTTAAATTAAAAGATCTAACAATTTGAGTAAATTAAATTCTTTTCCACAATTAAATTTAATTTAAATAAAAAAAATTATGCGCAATGGCTTATCAATTAAGTATTAGGTGGGGTTAAGTAGTTATAAATTATTATAAATGTATGGTCCTGATCGAGCCAAGTTAGATAGCTACTTTTTCAATGATTATTTATTGGTGTTGAAAAGGAGACCCTCTGTTGATAAATCATTATGTAGCCTACTTTGCACTTTTAAAGGAGATATTGCTTGCTTTAGACTTTTAATGTGAGGCATATGAAAGTACTGTGAGCTGGAAAAGCCATTCCACAATATTAGTAGTATAATATATTTTTTTATTCATTTTTTTTACGAAAATTAGTCTAATTATTTTGGCCTAAATTTGATCGGAATGTATTTTAAAATTATAAAAGTTATATTAAAATTAATGTTTTAGATACATAAATGAGGGAGTATACAACAATGTGGTCGAGTGCGCCTTGTAGTCCTAAGAGAACCAATTTAAATGCATGATTAGTCCCAACATTGCAGGCATGATAGGAGTCACCCAATGGCTCAGTGGGTGGAAAGAAAGCAAAATGCATAATAGAATTGATATCATGATAATCAATAGAGGACGACTAGGCTCTCATGACCCTGAAAATCATAGGCCCATCCACTTGTGAGTAGAGGAAATATCACATAGTGCCCTCCCATATAAGATAACAAAATGCAGCACCTCACCAATATCTAGCCATTACTTCCTTGCACATGTGGTGGAGGCCATTTAGAGCAAATAGTTTTTTAAGCATTCGATGTAGAAGAAGGTGGGCACCCACACTAGGAACACCTTCAATTTTATACATTTCATAAGGACCATAAGCATCGTACTGTAGTGCAGAAACCTATAAAACCTCATAAAATATTTGATAAAGGCAAAAAGACTAGAAGAATTCATCTTAGCTAACTCAAGTAGGTGAGCAAAAAATGTATATAACAAAGCGATTTTTTGAAATGATTTTCTTTTAAATGAAAAATCTAAATTTCAACAATGTGACTTATCAAAAAAGAGAGGGAAGAACCTTCGACTGTTCACACTTTTCAAGTGTAGGCAGAGAACCCTCGGCTGTTCACAGTCCTCGAGTGTCGGCAGAGAACCAAATCTTCTTAAAAGATCTTCACATGAGAAATCTAGAAGGATAAGAGAAAAGATTGAAGAAAACACAAAACAACACACATAGACCCTTACCCTTGAGTAACCAAGTGAACTCTTCACGCTCTAATAGGAAGAAATATCCTTCAAACACTCTCTCTCACTCTCTCCTTCAATTTCCCTTTACCATTCATGAAGACCAAATGACAAAAAGATTAAAGGTCAGTTTTTAGTGGACCTTTTATAGAAAAGACAAGAAAAACTATCTATAAAATTGAAGTTTTCAAATATGAGCATCCACGATCGTACCGTACGATCGTAATTCATACGTATGAATAGTACAAAAATTGTTGTGTATGAACTTAATGTGAATCGGTACGAACTAATTTTGTACACTCATCGTCCGGTACAAACAAAAGAAATGTCAAAAAGCGTATGTACGAACCAGCGTGACTAAATGAACAAAACCACACCAGAGCCCTTCGTCTCGGTACGATAAAAAAATATCGTCCGTATGAACTTCGTTCGTGCATGCTCCAGAGCCCATCATCCTGGTACGATAAAAAAATATCGTCCGTACAAACTGCGTTCGTACATGCTTCAGAGCCCATCATCCAGTACGATCAAAAAATATCATCCATACGAACAGTGTTCGAGGTCGAACCAGAGGAGATTGTCCTGGTATGAATGAAAAATATCTTTCATACGAATAGCGTTCGAGGTCGAATCAGAGGAGACCGTCCCGGTACGAACGAAAAATAGCATCCGTAAGAATAGTGTTCGAGGACAAAACAGAGGAGATCATCCTGGTACGATCAAGAAATATCGTCCGTACGATCTATACTTAGAAAATTTTTTGACTTTTTTTCGTTCGTTCCATTGCTCGTTGGGGAAAAATAAATGACCATAACGTCCCGTATGAAATAATTTCGTACTATACAATCAGTTTTAAAATATGAATTTTAGAAATCTCCCCTGATGTGTGTGTGCTCAGTTACTCAATTACAATCACACTATCTCAGACTCAATAAAAAGAAAAATACAGACTTTAAATTACAATAACTCTAAACTGATTTTTATTTGAAGTCTTCAACAATCAGGAGTATAATTTTCCTAAAATGTTAGTACACACAAGAGCAAAATAATTCTTTCAAAATATGTTAGGAAAAAATAATAATCAAAACAAGAATATTTGAAATCATAAAAAACATACAAGTTGTAAGAATGTCAAACATGCAAAGCTAAGTTGCAACTATCTCAACAATCTCTTCCTTTTTGATGATGACAAAATAATTATTATTTGAGTAAAATTGAAAATCATAATTTTTTCTAAACTCCCCCTGAATGAATAAGCATGTGAATATAAGGGGTTTTTATTATGAATAAATCAATTTTTTAATTTTTAAAGTTTTTCACACATAAAAATGACACTAAAATGAGAAACAAAACATAAAACACGAACAAAATACTCAAGACTCATAAAACACAAACAAAATACTCAAGACACACAAAACATGAACAAAAATATTCAAATGTCAAACAATATTTATCCCCCTTTTGTATAACAGCAAAAAGAGAAGAAGAAACGAACAACAGAAATGTAAGAAGTCTTATGAGAAGCCTTTGATAATTGATCATAAAAGAGATTGAGTTATACTTGCAATAACAATATTAATGTTTATTAAAAAAATAAAGATTCATATAATTTAAATTAAGATATAACACAAACAAGGAAAAATATATCAAGGTCATGAATCATTCTAGACAATCAGATAAGGAAAATTATTGCAAAAGTGACGAAATAAAAATTAATTTAAGTCAAATTTCATTACAAAATATAATTGAATATTAGATTGATTTGAAATTGAAGATTAAAAGATAGAGGAAAGAACATATATTTGTGGCACTTTGCGTATCTTTTCAATACTTGTGGCATACTTTGTGCATCTTTTTATATTTGGGTTAATTTTGTGTCTCTTTTCAATTTAAGAATCATTGCGCATTCTTTTGATTTTTTGTACATTTGTATATCTCCATTTTTTAATTGATCTTTCCAAAATCAATAATCTAAAAGCTCAGATTTTTTTAAGTACAAAGATAATTATATTGAAAAGAGAATTAAAATAATAATAAGACATCAAAATAATAATAATAATAATAATAGTATTAAAATTTTTTGTATGCCTAATAAGAATATGAGATTGATAGCATTAACTTGATCGAGTTATAAGCTAACTTAAATATTTGAAAAATTAGATTTTAAAATGAATTCAATTTTTGTATTGTTGATCATATTATGTCACTTTTAGGTCGATTAAGTCAGCATAAACATATAGGCTAACGAACATTTTCAAAACAAAGAACAAAATCAACTAAAAAAAACAGGACATGTTTTTTTGATATCAAAATAAGATAATACAGGGAAGCTCACATGATATCAATTCAACTACATGGATCATCAACCATAAAAACAAAAATAAAAGACAGTCACAAAAACTACAAAGGTCATCACATCATATCAGAAGTACTTGCAAAAACAAACATAGAGAAGTACATCTATCACTCTGAGGGGCCTTGGTATGGAGGAGGTGGCTGGTTGAAGAAAGTAAAATAGCTACTCATCATAGCCATACTTGCATTCACTTAGTCAAACTGATCTCAAACCCAGCACATGTCCTACTGGTATTAAGCATCCTGCTGCTATATGTGAGTCTCAATTTGATCAAAGCATTGATTAAAATGACTCTCAATGACTCTCAAGACGATCAAAGCGATGGACCATGTCCTAAAAGGATGGTCCACCAGCAAGCGCAGGTGCAGGTGCAGGAGCTCCCCTTTCCCCCTCAGAGTCATCACCTCCATCATCTTTTGCAAAGATTGCTTGTAATGAAGCATCATTATAGTAGAAGGGATCTTCTAGATGTGGATCAAGATGAAATAGATCGTACTTCTTCTAAAGAATGTGTGTCATAAGGTGTCCTAAGGCTATATTCTTCTTTCTCTTATGGGAGGCATGACCAATTTCAGAAAGCCCATAAATATAGTCAATAATGAGTTGGGCTTTGTCTATAGGTTGGCCAGTCATGATCAGGTAAGTTACAGTTGAAAGAAGATGAGTAATATTCATTCGATTACCAGCTTTAGGAATTATAGATGTTCTAAGAACATGCTGAATGATCCTGACATCTTGGTATAAAGTGGATATCTTAGGTAAATGACACACTTCTCTAATCCCTCTAATCACTCTATTTATTTTAGTCCAATCATAATTAGAAGCATTGTTCAAAGTGTGGGCTCTTACTCCTTCGGTCCTTAAATTCAAAAATATCCTCAAATCCTCCTTGGTTATTTCAACGCTCTTTTTTAAAACATAGGATCTAATCCTACTTTGGTCAGTACTAAAAGTCATGTTGGCAAGAAAATAATGAAAAGCTTCCTTGTTGTAGGAGTGAATCAGAGTGAGGATAAAAGGGAATTGGGTAGAGGTGAAAAGTGGCATTACTTGAAAAATAACATTCTCTTGCAGAAGAACTCTAGAAGGAGTGATTTTTGCAGAAACAAACCTAGGAAAAGATTCCTCATTGGTTTTGGACAAAACGTTATCTACATCATTCCTAGAGGATGGACCCTTAGCCAATCTACTCCTCTTGCTAGAGCTTGCCATTGAAAGATTGAAAATATGAGAGGGTTTGGAAAGGCTTTTGAAGTGTATGAAATTTAAGTTCTAAAGGCCTTCTATTTAAAGAAAAATGAACTTTCGTACATACGAAATGAGGTTCGTACCGTACGATGCTTGAGTTCGTACGTACGAAATAAAATTTCATATGTATGAATGAATGCCTTCAAAATGAAATGACTTTTTGTATTCACACAAGTTACGATGCATCATTTTGTATAGTCTTTTTGACCGATTGATCGTACAGAAGAATAGGTCTTCGTCTGGGACAATCAGTTATTTAAGATCATTTTTATGATTGGTTCATCCCCTACATTGAATGACATGTGGCTTGAATGTACGAACTTCAGGTTCATACATACAATCAGAAATAATAATTGCTTCTACTCGTATAACCGTCTACATGCATACATACGAATGAATACACATCGTCCAGATGATATAGGGATCGTATATACGAACTGTATTGAAAAAAAATGATACGCAGACTGGCCTACCCAATGATCGATATGCTACAGAATTCATCCTATACGAAGTAAATTTTGTACAGTACGAATAGAACACTTAGAAAATTTCGGGCGATCGATACAAAATAATAAATATGACAAGAAAAATATTTCAAAAATACACATAACACAAAAACACTGAAACAAACACAAAAACACACAAAAAATTCAAAAACATAAAAATACACAAACACACATATCAAGTTTGCAGAAAATTTTTATTAAGCATTTAGGTCAATCACACCTTACCTTATTCTTAATGTACTAAAAGAATCAAAGGCTAGTGGTTTTATAAATATATCTGCAAGTTTATTTTTAGTTGTAACATGATTCAGTTCAATTTTTCCTTTGGATACATGATCCCATATGAAATGATGCCTTATGTCAATATGTTACACTAGTGTTATCACAATAAATTGAAATAGTACCAATAGTATTTCCTAAGTCAATCAACTGTTGTTTCAACCAAAGAACTTATGCTACATAACTTTCTAAGGCAATGTATTCAGCTTCAGTAGTAGATAGGGTTACAAAATTTTATTTTCTACTAGACCAAGAAACTAATGAATTTCCAATAAATTGACATGTTCCAGAGGTATTATTTCTATCAACCGTACAACATGCGAAGTCCAAATCTGAATATCCAATTATTTGAAATGAAGAGCTGAACTTAGGATACCAAATCCCTGTTCTTAGTTTCCAAGAGATATCTTAAAATCTTTTTCACTATTGTCAAATGTGATTCTTTTGGATCTGATTTAAATATAACACACAAAAAATTTTAAACATAATATCAGATCTGCTAGCATTCAAGTAAACCAAAGATCCAATAATCCCTTTAAATTTCTTTTGATCAATAGATTTTCCCTTTGGGTCCTTATCTAATCGAACTGAGAAACTCATAGGTGTACAAACAGGTTTAACATTGTCCATTTCATACATTTTGAGGATGTCCTTAACATACTTGGACTGACTAAGAAAGTTCCTTCCTTAATTTGATTAATGTTAAAGACTAAAAAGTGACTTAAATCTCTCATTAGGCTCATCTTAAATTAACTACTCATTATTTTAGAAAAATTATCACAAAATTTTTTATCAGTAGATCCAAAGATGATATCATCGACATAAATTTATACAATGAGTATGTCATCTCCCAATTTCTTTAAAAAGAGAGTTGTGTCAATACTTCCTTTTTCAAAAGATCTCTCAAGTAGGAAAATGGTCAACCTCTCATAAAAAGCCCTAGGTGTCTGTTTCAAACCATACAATGCCTTTTTCAATTTAAAAATATGATTTAGGTATTTTGAATTTTCAAACCTTGAAGGTTGTTCAACATAAACATCCTCTTGAATTACCCCATTTAAAAAGGCACTTTTAACATCCATTTGATATAACTGAAATCCTTTAAAACAGACAAAAGCTAACAAAATCTTAGCTAATTGCTTCAAGCCTTGTAATAGGGGCAAAAGTCTCCTCATAATCAATGACTTCAATCTGATTATACTCCTTAGCAATCAATCTAGCCTTATTTCTAATAATAACTCCTGAGTCATTCATTTTATTCTTAAAAGTCCACTTAGTTTCAATTACACTTTGATCCTTTGGCCTTGCAATTAATTCCCAAACTTCTTTCCTTACAAATTGATTCAATTCTTTTTGCATTGCCAAAATTCAAAATTCATTCGAAAGTGCTTGATTTATATTTGTGGGTTCTATTATATAAATAAAGGCAGAATGATTAACTTCTTTGCTCAGTCCATGCCTAATCCTAACACCCTCACCAGGTTCACCTAAAATTAATTCATTAGGGTGATTTTTAGAAAATCTCAATTCTCTAGGCAAAAGATTTTCTATCTACAAATTTTCTTCCAAATTTACTTTCTCAATCTTTTGGGAGTTTATTTCTATATCTTCCTCTTTAATATCCAGCTCTTCCAAAATATCAAATTCATCAAATACAATATGTGTGGTCTCCTCAATTATCAACCGCTGTCCAGGTACTATATGCTCTTACGAGGTCTTCTGTGAGAGCGTGCTTGCAAAATCATTAGATGTTGGACATGGGAATCCAAACTAGTTTGGGTTCATCTTTTGACAATTTTAAAATAGATGCATGTATGATATGTCTAGATTTATGCATCTTAGGTCTTTACACTAAATGAGTTTTTTTAATCTAAATTACAAGTGTGTGAGATATGTCCAATCAATCCATAAGTGTAACATCTAACTCCAAGAAATGGTTTTCTCAATCATTTGTAACTACTCTGATTCTTCCTAGGTTGTATAAATTTTGGATACAAAATAGGATTAGTAAAATTTTCAAGTCTTTGGGGTATCCTATTTTTCTCGAGAGCTTTTATTTTCAACCTAAAAAATATGTTCTTATCTTCTAACACATTATTACTATATTTCAACAAATATTTTTCACTCTTTGATTCATCTTTAAAATCTTTAAATTCTTTTTCTAATTTTACATAGGATGATTTTAATTTCTCATTTTCCTTATTGAAGTTATCGAATTCCTCAAGTAAGCTCATGTGGTTGTTATCAATTAATGCATGGTCTTTCATAAAGATTTTGTGCTCTCTATGAAGTTCTTGCAATTTCCAAGTTAAGACTAGCATGTATTTTCTTCAACTTCCTATATGCATCATGTATTCTTTCAGAAACTTCTAAAAGTTCAGTATAGGTTAAGTTACATATCTCTTCTTGATATGACTGATCAATATTATCTTTCATTAAGCATAAGTTGGTGATTTCTTTCTCCTTTTCATTTTCTGATGAGTCTATAGCTGAGTCCGCCCAGAAAATGCTTTGGAATTTTTCTTGCCCTTCTTCACATTTGGTTTCTCCTCTATAATCTCCTTGCTAGGAGTGGCTTTAAGTTTTGGGCAATCTGACATAATGTATCCAGTTTTCCTACACTCGTAGCAAATCACATCATTAGAAATCTTGACATTCCTATTAAACGTACATCGGTTCTATTGTTGGCGTCTCTTTTACTTCCTCTTCAGAAAGCTTCTAAACTATCTAGTCATCAAAGCGATGTCGTCCTTATCCTCAGGTTGTGATAGATCACTCTCCAACTCCTCCACTTTTAGTGCTATGTTATTCTCTCTTCATGGTTCTCCTACATCAATCTTTCTTTGACTCACTCATTGCTCGTAAGCATTTAGTGATCCAAGAAGATTATTAATAGAGTAAACATTTAAGTCTTTAGACTTTGATATAGCAGTTATTTTTGCAAAGTAGTAGACAAATAATGAAGTATTTTATTAACCATTTCAGTGTTAATTAATTTTCTACCTAATGCATGCAAAGAAGTGACTATCTGAGTGAATCTTGTGTACATGTCAGAAATATATTCATTGGGTTTCATGCGAAATAATTCATAGTCATGTAACAAGATATTTAATCTAGACTGCTTAACTTCATTAGTCCCTTCATAAGTTATACATAGTCTATCCCATATATCCTTTTCACTCTTGCAAGTGGAAACTCGCATGTAGTTCTCTGACTTAAGTGCACAAAAGAAATTTTTTAAATATTTAGCATTAAATTATGTTAAGTCACGTTCTTCTAAGTCAAATCTGCAAATGGTGTTTCTACTATAATGTCATCAACTAGTCTAGTTAGTTTTGCATACCCTTATTGTACTAAGATCCACATACGATAATTAAGTGAGTGTAAAAATATAGACATAGGTGTTTTCCAAAAATCAAAAGGGATATTATCAAACAAAGAAGGTCTAATGATTGAATACCCTTCAGGTGTGTTTCAGTTTCCAAAAATAGCCATACTTGTTAATAAAAAAGTAGTTTAAACTTATGATTTTGAAACAAAGCATTGATACCACTTGTTGAATCTTGTTGATTATAGAATAGGTTGTTAGTCCTAAAATAATGTTCCAAGGCTAACCAAGAGGGGTGGTGAATTGGTAATTTAAAAATTTAACCCTTTCTTGGATTTTAAAAAGATAGAAATCGATTAATGAACTTGGGCAAGTTGATTTTAAAGTTTTTTAACAATAATTTTTCAACCACAGAAAAATTAACTTGCAGTAAAGTAAATAAGCAACAGAAATAAAAAGACACAAAGGTTTATAGTGGTTCGGTCAAACACAACCTACATCCACTCCCTGAAGTCTCCAACTTCATGTATTGCACTATGCCAAAGTGAATCTCCTTTTTCTCCCACAGTAAGACGGAGAAGCCTTTACAAAACTCTCTTCCACCAATCCCCGGTGCGGTAGAGAACCGTCATCCTTTTATACTCTCCAAGTTTAGGCAGAGAACCTTCATCCTTTCACACCCTCCATGTGTAGGCATAGAACATTCGGCTGTTCACACTCTCCAAGTGTAGTCAGAGGATTTTCGGCTGTTCACACTATCCAAGTGTAGGCATAAAACCCTCGGCTGTTCACACTCTCCAAGTGTAGACAGAGAACCCTCGGCTGTTCACACTCCTCGAGTGTCGATAGAGAACTGGATCTTCTTGAAAGATCTTCATACGAGAAATGTAGAAGGACAAGAGAAAATAATGAAGAAAACACAAAACAACACACAAAGATCCTTACCCTTGAGTAATCAAGTGAACTCTTCACGCTCTAATAGAAAGAAATCTCCTTCAAACACACTCTCTCACTCTCTCCTTCAATTTCTCTTGATCATTCATGAAGACCAAATGACAAAAAAACTTAAATGTCAGTTTTTTAGTGAACCTTTTGAAAAGATAAGAAAAATCATCCAGAAAATTGAAATTTTCAAATATGAGCATCCATGATCATACAGTACGATCGTAATTCGTACATACGAATAATATTAAAACTGTTGCGTACAAACTCAATGTGAATCTGTACAAACTAACTTCATACACGATCATCATCCGGTATGAACTGTGTTCATCCGGTACGAACAGAAGAAATGTCAAAATGTGTATGTACGAACCAGCGGGGCAAAATGAACAAAACTACACCAGATCCCTTTGTCCTGGTACGATCAAAAAATATTGTCCATATAAACTTCGTTTGTGCACACTTTAGACCCCATCGTCCTGGTACGATAAAAAAATATCTTCCGTATAAACTTTGTTCATGCATGCTCTAGAGCCCATTGTCCCAGTACAATAAAAAATATCGTCAGTACGAACAGTGTTTGAGGTCGAACAAGAGGAGATCGCCCCGGTATGAACAAAAAATATAGTCCGTATGAATAGTGTTTGAGGTGAATCAGAGGAGATCATCCCGGTACGAACAAAAAATATTGTCTGTACGAATAGTATTCGACGATGAACCAGAGGAGATCGTCATGGTATGATCAAGAAATATCATCCGTACGATCTATACTTAGAAATGTTTTTGACATTTTTTCGTTGGTTCCATTGCTCGTTAGGGAAAAATAACTGACCAGATCATCCTGTATAAAATAATTTCATACTGTACGATCAATTTAAAAATGTGAATTTTAGAAATCTGCCCCGGTGTGTGTACTCAATTACAATCACACTCTCTCAGACTCAATAAAAAATATAGACTTTAAATTATAATAACTCTAAACTGATTTTTATTTGAAGTCTTCAACAATCCAGAGTATGATTTTTTGGAAATGTTAGTACACACAAAAGCAAAATAATTCTTCCAAAATATGTTAGAAGAAAATAATAATCAAAACAATAAAATTTGAAATCATAAAAAATATATAAGTTGCAAGAGTGTCAAACATGAAAAGCAACTATCTCAACAACATTTACATCCAAAAATATGTAAGTGTGAAAGATTAGGTGTCCTAACCTTTAGGAGTTCATATGGTGCTTTATTCAACTTGGATATAATATTCACCAGATTTAAAACATAGCAAATAATGTTCAGTGGTTCTGCCCAAAAAATACATAGGGAGTGAATATTCAGCTAGCATTACCCTAGTAGCTTCCACCAAGGTTCTATTTTTCCTTTTAGTTATTCCATTATGTTCGGGGGTCCTAGGAGTAGAGAAATTATGTTCTATTCCTATCTTTTGATAGAAGGATTCAAACCTATCATTTTCAAACTCTCCACCATGATCACTATGAATTATTGAAATTTCACATCCTAATTTCCTTTGAATCAAAGTGGAGAAAATTTTAAATTCCTCAAATGACTCACTCTTATATGACAGAAATCTTACCTAAGTGAATCTAGAGTATTCATGTACTATCACAAATCCATAAGTCTTTCCTCCTTGTCTAGCTATACTAACCAATCCAAATAGGTCCATATGAAGGATTTTTAGTGGCCTAGATGTGTTGATATCCTTAATTAAATAAAATGATAATTTAATTAGTTTTTCTAGTTAGCAAACATCACATAGGTGGTCCTTAGTAAAGTCTAACTTAGGTATTTCTCTAACTAGATTTTTCTGAGTGATACTCCTAAGTGTTTTATGCTAGCATGATATAGTCTCCTATGTCATAGCCAAGATTTATCAATTATTATTTTTAAAATAAGAAATTTGAATATTTGATACAAGTCAAGTCTAACATGTAAATATTCTTCATCCATTTTCCTTCCAATACAAGTTTATCATATAATATAATCATACATTTGTCAGAAAGAAATTTCACATCAAATCTTTTATCACAAAATTGACTAATACTCAATAAAAAATACTTTAAACCATCAACTAACAAAATATTTTCAATCATAAAGTGTTTAGAGTTTCCAATTATATCTGATTCCACTACTTTCCTAGTGATATTGTCTCCTAATATCACTTTGCCTCCTATTCTGGCCTCCAGTGTGATAAATTGTTTCATATCACCAGTCATATGCCTCAAGCAGCCACTGTTCAGGTACCACATGCTCTCACTAGGTCTTTTGTAAGAGCACCCCTATAATATCATTCAAAGGATATATTTGGGAACCCAAGTGAGTTTGTGTTTCACCTTATGCTTGAATGAATGAGATGTATGCATGTTGTGCTGTGATGAATTCAATTTAGCCCTCCATACTAAATGTATCCTATGGTGGATAGTGCAAGTGCGGCTATGTGTCCTAACATGCCACAAGAGTAATACCTAACCCTAGGAAATGTGTTTACTAGCCTATGTGGGTGATGGTGCCTCTTCGTAGATTTATGTGATGTATGCTATGTTGAGGGGTTGTACGATTTAGCTATTGAAAGCGATGGTTTATTGTTCTCCAATGCAGTAATTTTTGCTTGTAAATATTCATTTGCACTTTCATAGCTTGTAACTTCTAGTTTTAATGCATGCTCACTACTATCTAATTGACATGTAAGTTCTTTTAAATCCTTAAATACTTTTTCTAACTCAATATATAAAGTTTTCAAAGAACTGTATGCATCAGATAAATCAATATGCTTCTTATTTAATGCATCAAACTCATCTAATAAAGTCATATGATTGTTATCTAAAGTAGAGTGCTCGGTAATTAACTTATCATGCTCTTTTTTTAAAGAAGAAAATTTAGTATTAATCATAGCATGAATTTTCTTAAGCTTATTATACAAATCATGAATATTTTCAGAAATAATAAGTAATTTGTCATAAGAGAGTTGACATACCTCATATTGATAAGATTGATTAAGATTATCTTTAACCATTAGACACAAAATTATTACCTCCTCTTCTTCTAATGATTCTAAGGCAGAGTAGACCCAAAAAGCTTTGTGTCTTTTGCTTGTCCCTCTTATACTTTGTCTTCTCTTCACCTTTCTCCTTATTCGGGTGAGTCTTCAGGTTGGGGCAGTCAGCTCGAAGATGATCTAGTTTCATGCACTTAAAGTAAATTATATCAGATAAAACATTAGTAGATTTGTAGCCTTTTCCTTTGCTCAAGTTATTTTTATGACGCCTTTGTTTTCTTTTCAAAAAGCTCTTGAACTGGCATGTCATCAAGGCTATTTCATCTTCCTCATCAGCTAAAGAGTTATCACTGTTAGAATCATTTACTTTTAGTGTCACAGTTCTCCCCTTCTTCTTTTCTCCTGCATCATTTTGCCTTTGACTCACTCCTTGCTCATAGGTAATGAGTGATCCAAATAAATTATCAATATAGTAAATATTTAAATCTTTTAATTCAGTAATTACATTTATTTTTTCATTATAAGAACTAGGTAAACAACATATAATTTTATTAACTTTTTTATAATTTGATAGTTCTATACCTAGTGTATGCAATGATGTTACTATCTGGGTGAACCTAATGTACATTTCAAATATAGTCTCATTAGGTTTCATGTTAAAAAGTTCATAATCATGCAAACAAATTTTTAACCTAGATTGTTTAACTTCATTAGTTCCCTCGTAGGTGATACACAACTTATCCCAAATCTCTTTACTGACAGTGCATGTAGAAACTCACATATAGTCTTCAAATTTTTAAGGCACAAAAAAAAAAAAAAACAATTCAAATATTTAGCATTTAATTATGCAAGTTTCCTATCTTCATTGCTTCATTCATTAAAGGGAATATCAGTTTTAACATCATTAACAATATGTGATGGAGGTGAGTAACCAGTTTGAATCATATGACAAATTTTATAGTCAATGGATTATAGAAATGTAGAAACTCGCATATAGTATTCGAAATTTAAGGCACCAAAGAAATAGTTCAAATATTTAGCATTTAATTGTGCAAGTTCCCTATCCTCATTGCTCCATTCATTAAAGGGAATATCAATTTTAACACCATTAACAATATGCGATGGAGGTGAGTAACCAGTTTGAATCATATGACAAATTATGTAGTCAATGGACTATAGAAATGTAGACATGCAAATTTTTCAAAAATCGAATGAAATGTTTTCAAATAAAGGTGAATGGGTTATTGAAATAACCCTTTATAGTATTACGATTACCAAATTGTGTCATTGATCATTTTTCTCAAGGTGTTTTAAAACACTATTTTTGAAATCCCGCTCTTATAACACTTGAAAGTTCGAGATGCGCTAAGAGGGGGGGGGGGGGGGGGGGTGTGGAGGGAGATGAATTGGTACTTTAAAAAAAAATCATAAGCATGAGTATTACTTTTTACAGATTTTTCAAACTTTTGAAATAAGCAAATTAATTTCACAATACAGAAGCTAACAAATTAAGTGATGATGATGAAATTCTAAATTGCACAACAGATCATTAATCTTAGAAAATCATTAAGCAATTATAAAAAAAATGAAGTGCAAAAAGTAAAATATAGAAAATAAAATCAGAAAGAACACACCATATTTTATAGTGGTTCGGTTGAACCTTGGCCTGGTTCCACTCCCCGTAGTCCTCCACTATGAGTATTGCACTAACACAAAGTGTCTCTTTTTTTTCTCTCTCAGCAAGGCGGAGAAGCCTTTACGAATTCTCTTCGACCAACCAGGTGCGATAGAGGACTGAAACTGCTTTCATAGACAGAGAATCTAGACTCATTTTTCTCCCTCCTGGAGAAGGCATAAAACATCAACTTCTTTTTCTCCCTTTTGGCGAAGGCAAAGAACCTAGAGGACGACTAAGAAGCCGCTCTCCCTAGAGAGCTCCCACAAGACTCACCAAGGTCACAGGAGGATCAAGCGTGCAACTAGCTTGGAGCAACCGTGTGATACCCTCACGCTCAAGCTCACCTTCTCCTTCTTCTGACAAATCATGATTTTCTCCAAAAGCTCTCTCTTAGAGTCCCTCCTTCAGTCACTTTCCCCCTTTTTTTTTTTAGAAAATCATTAAAGAATTGTTTTTATAATAGGCTTCAAGAAACCCTAAAATTTTAAGTTGGTCGTCTTCTATTCGTATAGTACGATCCAAGTTCGTACATTACGATTAGTTCAAAACTAGTTCCATCTAGTACAATGCAAACAATCGTTCAAACAAATTGTTTAATTTTAATGAGCATATCATACAATACAATCCATAGATCGTGCAATACAATCTATTTTATTTTCTCTGTTCATAGAGGATGATTCATGGGATGACGAAAATTTGTCTCTATCACTCATCCAGTAATGTTCTCATCGTACAGTACGGTTAGTTATTTTAGATACATCGTCCAATACAATTTTACTATTATACAATACGATTAGTTCAAAAATTGCAGCTTCGTCTAGAGGTGCAAACGAGTCGAGTCGAGTCGAGTTTAGACTCTTATCAAGCTCTGCTCGTTAGTTGAAAAGTGGGCTCAAACTTAAGCTCGAGCTCGACGGGCGAGCTCGAACTCGAACTCGTCTCATTATAAACTTGCTCAAGCTGGCTCGTGAGCCGACTCTCGAGGCATGAGTGAGAATTTTTAAATTTAGGCGGGATTTTTAAAAATTAGGTAGAATTTTTAAAACTTAATCAAAATTTAGAAAAAATATAAAATGTTTAACATTTAAATAAAACTTATATTGTTTTTATTAATTTTTTTAATATTTTAATTTAATAAATAAAATAAAATTATTTTAAAAATATTAATATTTATTTGAGCTTGCTTGCGAGCTGAGCCTGTTCAAGCTCGAACTAGAGCTCGTTTACTAAACGAGTTCGAATTTGAGCTCGACGTCGACTCGTGAGCTCGATAAGTTTGGCTCGCGAGCACATAAATGAATCAAGCTCGAGCTGGCTCGCGAGCCGGCTTGGCTCACTTGCACCCCTAATTCGTTTGGTATAGGGCTGCAAACGAACCGAGCCGAGCCGAGTATGTGAGTGTAATGTTTGTGTTTGTTTAACATTAGCTTGTTCATGTTTGGTTCATGTTTGATTCGAGCTTTGTTATTTGTGTTCATGTTTGGTTCGTTTAATTTAAGGGTGTTCATATTTGGTTCATGTTTGGTTCATGTTCGTTTGTAATTTAGTGCTTATCGAGCTTTAAACAAGCTATGTTCGGGAACATATTTCACAAACAAACTATTGAACAAACAAACATTAAATTTGTTCATGAACATTCTAACAAACAATCTAACAATATTTTATTACTTTAAAATTTTTTAATAAAAAATAATTATATTAAATTATGGTATAATTAAAGTTTTTATATTTAATCGAACTTGAATCGAGCTTTTTATCGAGCTTGTTCATGAACATCAACTGATGTTGTTCGCGAACATAAACGAGCTGAACACATTAGTGTTCAAGCTTGTTTATTTAAGAATCGAGTATTTAAAATATTGTTCAAGTTTGTTTGTTAGTTAATTAAACGATCACGAACGAGCTTTTCGAACCGAACAACGAGTAGTTCGTCGAACGTTTGGTTCGCTTGCAGCCCTAGTTTGGTACAATTTTTTGGACGACCAAATTCGTCTCTACCTATCATTTGGTACGATTATCATCGTACAATATAATTAGTTTAAAAATCATGGTTTCAATTGGTATGAACTTTGGCACGACCAGAATTTGTCTCTATAAATCATCTAGTATGATTGACATCGTACACTATGACTGACAATCATTAATTAAACCAAGATTTGATTGAATAATCATGTGATTTAATTTTAGCAAGATTTTAATCTTTGTAAAATATGATTTGCATCATACAGTACGATTAGTTCAAATTTTCAACTTCAAAATCTTACTTAAATTAATTTGGTGGCTAGGGTTTTCATAATAAAACGAATTGTATAGTACGATATGTATCATAAAGTACGATTAGTTTACAGAATATGAAATTTTAACTAGCCATTGAACCATTTTTAAAAACAACTGATCGTACGATACGATTAGTTCAGAAAATTTTAATTTTAGAAAAGTTTTCTCTCTCCCTTTGTGTGCGTGCACGGTTACCCAATCACATCCACTTTAATGTGGCATAACTCAAAAAATTGAAAATTAAAAAATAAAAATTAAAAAACTGATTCGTTTGACTTGACATCCTAACCTACCCAATCTTGAGTCTTTAGTCTTCTTGAGTATTATACCTGCAATCGTTAGTGCATAATACACAAATAATATCCAATATATTTCCTGAGAATATACAATTCAATCAATAGGGTTTTTCATCATCAAAATCATAGTCTAAGGATCCTAGATTTTCAATAGTACAAAGCGGAAACTCAATAGTCACTCGACCGTGAGCTTGAAGGTGAACTGAAGAGGAAAGAGAAAGCACCTCTGCTCGACTGTAAGTCTAGCGACAATGTTCCTACCCGATCGTAAGCTTGATGGTAGAATAAAGTGAAAACTCAACAGTCACCCGACTATGAGCCTAACAGAGAACTGACGAGGATAGAGAAAGCACCTTTGCCTATTCGTAAGTCTAGCAGCAAAGTCCCTACCCGACTGTAAGCCTGATGGTAGAACTAAATGGAAATTCAATAGTCATCCCGACCGTGAGCTTGACGGTGAACTGAAGAGGAAAGAGAAAGCACCTCTACTCGACCATAAGTCATATAAAACATTTATTTAAAGAGCAGATATTTATTAGGGGTGATTTAATAAAAATATATAGAATCTAATAGGTTGGGAACAAATAAGAGAGAAAAATCAATAAATAGTTATATCTGGTATTATGATAATCTATAATTTTGTTAAAATATGCAAAAAGGCACTTAATTACTTCAAGATGATTTATCATATAAAAAATACTTATTTTATTTAGATAGAAACGATAAAAAATCATAAAAATAAAAAAAATATTTATAGAATTCAAATAAAAAATACATAGTTAAGAAATTCTTATAATTTTTTTTTATCAAAATAAACTTAAAAAAAATTAAATTTACTTTAAATTTTGTTTGAAAGAAAAAGTTATTACTCTTTCAATATATATAAATAAGAGAACAATTAATTCTTTAGCAGAGCAAATCTAATATTAAGGCTTCGTTTGGGATGATTTTCTTAATTCTTCTTAAAACAAATTTTTAGTATACAATTTTAATTTTTAAATTAGAAAGCTATTTTAAGAAACAATAAAAATGCTATCAAGCTTCATTTAGGACAACTTCCTTATTGCTTTCTAAAATATGTTTTTAATACAAAAATTTATTTATATTATTTTGATCATATTTTAATCCAAATAAATCTCAATATTCTTAAATTTATTTTAAGATAAATAATATTTCACTAATCTAAAAAAAAAAAAAGTTAAAGACTTGCTTTATCCTTCCTTATATCAATTTTTTTTTCAATTTAATTAGAAAAGAACTATGTTTGAATAAATTTAAATGTTATAAATTTATTTTAATATGAGTATAATATATCAGAATAATTCTTATATAATTTTATTTCATTTTAATTAGAAAAACTTTATGTTTGAATAAATTTTAAATTTTATAAATTTATTTAATAGGAGCTTAATATATAAATAACTTAATGGAAGCCAACTTACTTCATTTAACCAATTATTAAGCCAGCTTAAACTTAAGCTATAAAAAATAATTAAAAAAACTCATATTCAAATTTCAGAATAAAAAATAATATTAAAAACAGATACAATTTCACAGAAAAAAAAAATAAAAATAAAAAAGCTATCTCCCATATTGAATAGCTTACAGAAGGGAAAAAAAAAACATTTTACAGTACAATAATTCGATCTAAGGGAAGCGAGCCGGGTCCAATTCCTGAGCCGATCGATTTTCTCTGTTTCCACCCAAATATTTTTCTTCAAGTCGCCTTCTTCATCTTCTCACTTCCCTCTGTCACAGATTTCTCTCCTTCTACCTCTATGAATTTTCGACCGTTACTTTCTACAGCCCCAGCAGGATATAGTATACCAGCGTTATAGGCAGAGCAATTAGCATCCCAAATATAACCCTGCGTTGATTAACAAAGCACATCAATGTAATTTCAAGTCAACAATTCGACTGAGATGATCGTTAAGATAAGAAAATCAATCAAAATCAATTTTTTATTAAACCAACTTAGCGTAATTAGCGCACTCACCCTGTGCTGAGGATAGAAGGATGAACACCGTACTCCTTGGCGAAGACGAAGGGGACGATCCCTTGTGGAAGGGCCGCCTGTCATTAATGGCTTCGTTAGAGACACAGTTTTGCATTCAAAAGATGATGAGAAATAGGAGAACGAAGAGACAGAGAGAGAGAGGGAGAGAGAGAATGACCTGAACAATGGCGACCTGTAAGAGGACGCCACGTAAGCCGACGGCGATGGAGGCGGCAGCCATAATGGCCGGGCCTACGAGGAATCTCAAGGCCATGGAGAAAGCTGCCATCTTGTTTCCACATGCTATGATCCTGGGCTGTAACGCCATGAACAGACCTGCAAGTTCTCTCCCAGCTTCAGTTATTATTTCCATTACAGAAACTCAGAGAAATATGAAAATGATAATAAGCGAAGAAGTAAATTCAGACCGAGGCTGAACATTGCCATTCCCAGGCCAGCATCCGACAATATGGAAATGGATTTGGAAACAATGGCAGGCATCTCAATATTCCATCTGCAGATTATAATTGTGTACCGTTAATTATACATTTTTGTATAAAAGAAATTAAATATAAATATGCTATAACTGTTAATTTTCTAAAAATAAGATATTCAGGAGATGAAAAAATGTTAGGTTGCTATATACCTGCAGGAGATTAATGACCAGATCAGACCAATCAGACTGGAATAGGTGTTCGGGTTGCGAATAAGCTTTCTCCACACCATTATTAGTATCAGCCTTGTCATGACACTCGTCGGCGGCATCGCCGCCGCCGCCGTCGCCGTCGCACTTGCTTTCACATCTTCCTCTTGCATCTTCTCTTCGTCGCCGGCTTCGGGCACACCTTCCCTATCTCTCATTACACCCCTGTTCCCGAAGCTGAAGTCCCCCCTCTCCAAAAACTCATCTTTCCGACTATCCCCTGCAAAAAAAAAATTCAAATTTTCACAACCAGCTGAACTAAAAAAGATCAAGGTTAACATCAATTGCCTAATTTCCCAACCTTTATTAGGAGAAACAGTCAATCTAACTTCTTTAGCCTCGTTAGCCTCTCCTGCCGCCGGAAAGCCATATTCTTGATTATTCCCAAACACATCCGATACCGGAGAGGCAGTTGAGCTCCACACAAACATATGTAAATCTTTTCCCGCGCCACAACCTCCGCCGCCGCCGCCGGTATCCTCCGCTTTCACGGCCTTTCTTCCCAAAACACTCAGATTCGGAGCAGAGTAATGCAACCTCGTCTTCGTCCCCGGAGCCGGAACATTACTCAAACTCTCCTCCTCAAAATTAGACGGCCGAGGCGTATTTCCTCCGCCGCGCAGCCCATACACATCACTGGAGCCGAAATTCGAGCTCCGGCCAACCATAGAGTAGAAATCCGTGTTGTTAAAACTCGAACCACGAGGCGTCGGATTTCGGGAAGATTGCAACGAGTAGATCTCCGCATTCGTCAAATTCGACGCCCGCGGCGTTGCCGCCGCGCCGGCTAGTCCCTGCCCCGACCGCCGCGAATAAACATCCGATCTCGAAGCATTAGACCGCCGCACCGTCACGCGCATCTTTCCATCCTCCTTCACCTCAGCCTCCGTCTCGATCGCCTCTCGGCGACCGTCGAGCGAAAGCACATCCGAATCGACGGTGATCGAAACAATGGAAGCCGCCGTGGTGGGGAATTGATCCGCAATAAGTAACCTTGCAGCGCGATACTCGAACATGAAGAGCATCAAAGTATACCAAATTATACACTGCAAGACGACGATTTGAACCATGAGGCTCGCGGAGAAGTCGCCGTACATGCCTTTGAGGAGGGGGATGCCCATGACGAGGGTGTTGGGAAGGGTGGAGAGGGAAAAGAAGGTGATGGACCATTCGATGGAGGAGGAGCGGCGGGAGATGGCGGGCCAGACGGCGAGTGAAGCTAGAACCAGCAATTTTTGGAGAGAGTCGGCGGCGAGGAAACGGAGGTTCATTGCAAAAGGATTGTTGGAAGAGATGAAGTGGAAGGAGAGGAGAGGGACGGCGAAGAGAGCGACGAAGCGGTTGATGCCAGCGCATTGGTCAGGGGTGAAGATGCGCCAGTGTTTGACGGAGCAGTATGCGAGGAGCATGGCGACGTAGAGAGGGACGATGGAGGTCATGACATGGTAGAAGTCGATGGAGGTTATCATTTTGTGATTAATGGTGGTGAGAAAACTTTTTCAGCAAGGGAGGAGGATGCAGAAGATGGTTATGGCATCGAGGAGCTATGTGTAGAGGTTTTATATTGAGCTTGGGATGTTTTCGTGTGGCGATCAGAGGAGAGAGAGCGCGATTGAAGCGTTCTTTATTTTAACGTTTGGATTCTGAGAGCTCTTTGGAGTTTCCTTTGTAGCTTTCGCCGCGGCATTGTAGCTCTGCCGTGCGCCCCGGCTAATAAATAGGGATGCTGTTCTCGAATTAGAACAAATGAAATTATTCTGATTACCATTTTTTTAAATATAATTACAATAATTCTTTTGAGTTAATCCCGCAAATTTCGACCGAAGAATATGAGAGATCCACTACTCAGTCAAATCTTCAATTTTGAGTTACTATTTCGGGCTCAAAATTGTTAATAATCATATTATTTTTTTGCTCAAGTAGAAAAGGACTAGTGTTTTTTTTTTTCAAAAATAAGCCATTTATTCAATCAGAAGAAAATTACAGTCCAAGACCAAAAGTCATTGCAACATCAAAGAAAAGGACTCAAAACATATAGCTCGAGGCAATACATTGAGAATAAAATAACATGAAATCGGACTTAGGAATGGAAGCCCCTTGCACCAACCACGCGATCAGCCACGGACCGTCCATAGGTGAGAAGTCCCCCAAATTTAAACCACCAAGTAATCCAAGCACAAGTCCAAATCACCTCGGTTGTCAATTAGCCAAGTCAGCGAGGGGAAGCTTGAGGTTCCTCATAATTGTCCACAAAGCCGTCAAAAACCACCTCTGAAAAGCAATTAGAAAAGAGGCAAGGCCTACTTCTTTTTACCTTTTTTCTTACATTTATTACCACCATTAGAGGAACTATGGTCAGCAAGTTTAAAAGGTGCAACCTCCTGACATTCGCCAAAATCCTCATCCTCTTCCCCATCAAACGAAGAACTATCACTCAGAATAAGCTAATCATTTTGCACCAAAATAAATTTTTTGACAGATTTAGCCACCTGAGACTTCAATTCACTAGCATATATAACATTAATCAGAACATTAATAAAAGTAGCTGAACTTCCCGAAATGCCATTAGACACATGCGAGACCACATTAGTGTGGACTAAAGTCTGGGTCGGGGAAGACACATTAACCAACCCCGGTACAGCAGACACCCCGGAATTCACCTCCCCAGATAATTCTATCAGGCCAGGTACAACATCCACACCAAAAAAACTAGTCTTTAACTTAGTATCACAATGTCTAACTCCAATCTGGGGAGCAAAATGAGAAGGGCCCAAAGGAGACCTCAAAGACACCTCATTCCCTACCACCAGGCCATCATTCTCAATAGGGACAGACATGGAAGGGACCAAATTACCAACAATTGGGCCCTCAAAGGCAAAAGCCAGAGGACAATCGTCATCCAAATGTTCCACATACACCACGTTCGCTAAGTTATTAACTAAGTCAGCATTCACCTGAACATTAACTCCAACTTCCGGCACGAGCAAAACAAAAACCGTATTACCCAAATTCAACCATGCAATACACACGAAACATAAGAAGAGAAAGGAGCTGGTTTAGAAACAATATTAAGATGAGGATGTAAAATACGACAATCCTCTTTCAAATTGCCCAAAGAATTACAATGCATACAAAAGAGGAGGATATCATCAAAAATCACTGATTGAATATAACCAATATTAGGCGAACCTACCCAGATTTTATCAGGAAATTTTTTGGTAACATCCAATTCCACGAGGATGCGAGCAACCAAAGGTTGGGACCCGAAGCAGTGGCGGTGTCCGATTTCAGAGTTCTGCCGAATAGTGAACCTAAACTAAAGAGGATCCGAGGTGAGAAGAGACGAGGCCTAAGATAGGGAAACAAAACCTAGATGGGAACAATCGGGGAATCAACCTCAACATCCAAATTTGGGGACCATTTAACCACTTTCATATAACAGTTATTCACAAAATAAGATCGGTGAGAGAAGATCCTACTGTAATCAAAATCGTTAACAAGCTTAATCAAAACATTTCTAGGGTTAAGAACTGTGATCGAACAAACCAATGAGTTTTAAGTTGAAGAAAAACTTCTGAATGACATCAATGGAAGGACGTTTGCTGGGAAACATACCAACCAAAGAAAATTCCAACGGCGCAGCAAGCGATGAAATTTCCTCCTCCGAAATTAACAACGCCGGTAAACCCTGGTGATAAGAAATACACAAATCAAGAGAATGAACCAAAGACGAAGAAGCCCCAGACAAGACATCTTTAAATGAAAGACCCGGAGAAGCTCCATTCAAAAATCCTGGGTCACGAAGCAGGGCAGACGCCATTAAAGCTGAAAAAGAAAAAATGAAACATCCAAAAAAATTGGGGGACTCGAGAAGAGAAGCTTTCCCGAGGCACCGACGGTTGAGACCAACCTCGCAGCCAATGCCAAAGCAGGGGAAAAACCCTAGTAGAGTGAACATACTGCCAAAAAATCAACTTAATTTTACTCTATCATTCATGTCTTTAGAAGAGGACCAGTGTTACAAGTTATGGATATTAAGCTTCAGGACATTGTTTTTTTTTTTTTTTTTTCAACTTTTAAGATATTTTTGTACTTAAAAATAGCTTTATAAATCAATAAAAAAGCCATCCCAAATGAAGCCAAGGGATCTTTTTTAATGGTTGCAATTTTTTAAAAAATTATTGTGAAGTTGCTGTAGAGAAATTTAGCTTAAGGGCTTTGTTTATTAAAAAAAAAACAAATAAATTAATAGTAAAAAAAATTATGGATATTGTCTAAAAGTAGTGTCAAACAAACTTTAAATAAAAAATCAATTTATAATTTGATTTGCTCAATGTGAGATTGATCGAATAACTTGGAGTTGATCATGAGTCAAGTTGAATTGGGTTTTGATTAGATTGTTAATGATGATAATATGATTTGATATTTTGATGAAATTGTATTATATTTTATTCTACTTTTAAAATAATAAATATAGAATGTTTTTTTTTACAAGTATTAATTATCTTAGGAAATAAAAATATATTTTGAAGCATAAATATTAGATAAGGATGGACTGAGCAAAGTTTAGTTTTAAATATAAAATAATTAGCAGTTTGATATAAAATGATTAAGGTTTTAAAAGAATCTAATCCATTGCTTAATTGAGCTTAGGCTTTAATTTATTTCCTTAATGCTTCTTTTAATTTTATTCTTTTTTAAAATTATTCTCTTAGGTTCATATTCTTGTTTTTTTTTTAAATAATGTTAGTGGGGTCCACTAGTATACCTGTATAAGTGTGGGATGGGCTGTCTGGCTTAGGAGTATTTGAGGCCCAAGATCAGACTTTTGTAGGGCACTTTTGATGGTGATGGAAAATTAGCTTGAGAGGTTAACAAATTAATTACAAATCTTCTAAGAAAAAAATAATAAAAATAAATATTTTCTGTAAAAGCAGTTTTTATTTAATATCAGTAACATAGCATAAGGGAATCTTTCTCATTCCTAATATTAATACATATTAATATCAAATAAAATTATTAAAACAATAATGCAAAATTTATTCCAAATTAATCGCCTCAATATAATAATCATAAATATCTCTCACATTAGCGTATCCCTCATACATTTGTGACTACAAAATGAATAATAGAAAATAAAATGTCTATCACCTATAACTCAGAATCAATATGACTGTAAGGGGTCTGTACCCTTCCCTGCAAATAAGTAAATCACATAATGAGAAAAAAAGTGTAGTAAGTTATCAGAATTTATAACTATAATAAATGCATCAAAAGTAGAAATATTATGCATGTGTAATCATTTAAATAAAATCAATATGAATAATATCAACCCATATGAGTAGTACTATGTTAATATGAACAATTGTGACTAGTTTGAATAGTAACATATATATAATATTTCTATAAGTATCATCTATACTATTTATAAATAAGCCAAATGTCATAATAGAAATTTGTATGTTGGATCAATATATGTAATCCCAAACTTAATTTTACTTTAGTGTATCATGTGAAATGCTATGGGAATGACTATCATATGAATCAATGCATACATATCAATTGATAGTACATGTCTATATAATGTCAATATTAGTGCATAATGTTTATGTTTAGTCAATTATCAATGTAGGGGAATATCTTAGATGTCATATCTATATCATATCATATATGCCAGTATGTCTATCATGTAATATCATGTATCAATGTGTTATTGATATAAATGTTATATCATATTGATGCATGTGTATCATGTATCATGCATATATCATATATTAGTATCATGTATATCTAATATCAGTATTATGTATCATGTACTTGTATCAGTGTCAAGTATCATGTACATGTGTAAGTCTAATCACATATCTAATTCATATATCATGTCATGTCATATAACGTATATATATCTTATACCATATCATCTTCTAATTATATTGAATCATGTCATATACACATATTATATGATATTTAAGGAAGTAAGAACATCTAGCTTGTGTGGTATTTTTTCATGTATCAAACATATCTTATATTAGTTTCATCAATAATGAGTTAATAAGTCAGGTGACTTCATGTAGGAGTCATCACTCATTCAATCATATCAAATCAGCAAATATCTTTATACCTCTCTTTTTATATTTTTTTAATGAATATACTATAATTTTTTTTTAAAAGAAAGTCCATAAGCTTACCCTCCTGTATAAGGCAATATGTCTTTAGACAACCCAAATTAGTTAAATCTCTAGCCAGCCTTTCTTGTATGCATATATGACATATTATGTACTTATCTTGAATAATAGATGCAAATCATATTAATACTACAAACTATTAACATATATATATATTTCGACATGCATGTCAATATGCATATCCTACTTGACGTCTGAAGCTGAGCTGTTTGATTGTATTGTTTTATTCCATTTGGTAGCTTATACGGCTACATAGGTATAGTGCATGCTTTTGATTGTGTGTAGTCTAATATGTAACAACCTTTTTCTATAAATAGGTAGCTATTGCTTGTAATAGAGGATTTTTTAGATAAATAATATTTGAGTAGTTTTACGCTGTTTTGAATTCCTATATCATGAGATTGTTCTCATGTAGTGGATTATTTTCCCAAGAAGGAGTTCTTAGAGTTGTGTAAAATGATGGACACCGAATCATCGACATGGATTCATCGAGCCCCCTTCGGGCCGGTGTCATTTGGTATCAAAGCCGGTAAGTTTGTCTTGTTCATTTTTTTTGTATTCATGGAAAAAGATCCTAGGTGGTGGTCACCATCTATCTCCTCTACTAGCCACCCTACATCCTCCCTCTTTGCGACAACCAATAGCCTCCTTTTTCTGCAATTTCTTGTCTTTCACCAAAGTCGACAAAGAAGTGTGGAGGTGATCACAATTTTTCCATCAGCTAGTCCTACGACATCCTCCATGGTTCTTGCCTCAACACCAGCAATAACCATCTGTTCTTCAACATCAATGACCACCAAATCCAGCACTTCTACATTAAAAATTATGTTCTTTCCAAAATTCTGCATCTTCTTTCATTATTTTGTTCTTTTCAGAATTCTGCAACAAGAACTTTTGCATTTAGAATTTCTACAGTTTTCAAGTTTCATAATCTGAATTTATAGCTTTTCAAGATTCACAATCCAAAATCTGTAATTTAGATTATCAAGATTTTTGCATGCTAGAATTTGCCACTAAACGCCACCTTTACTTCCATATGTCATCTACCTTCAAGATTGCATCAGCTATCAAGAAGAGGAAAAGCTTCATCTAGCCTTCAGTGTATAGAGGTGGTGATTCTTGAGAGATTGAAGGCAAGATCCTCGGTTGTTGAAAACTAGATCTTCTTTGTATAGAGAGGTGGTGATTCCTGAGAGACGAGCAGATCTTCTTGAGACCAATTGGAGGTGTTTGCAAACCTTTTTGAAGGCTTTGGCCATTTCTGTTCAGAGGTGGTCGCCGTCCTCATTTGGAAGCCATTGAAGGGCTGTCTTGATCCTTGGTGGAGAACCGTCAGCCTCATTATCTTCGGTGGCGAATCTGCCATGGTGGCGAACCGAGTGGCGAATCGGCCTCGGTGGCGGAATCGATTTGGTGGCGAATCGGCCTTATTTGTTTCTTTCACCTATAGTGAAGCCTCTTCTCCCTAACAGCCAACTGACTCCGCAATAGCTAAAGATCCTCCTCCATCATGGAAATTGGTTTCTAGGTTCAAGAAAATTGAAGATGAGTAAGGCCTAGGACATTAGGTGTAGGAGGGTGGCTGAGGAAAAGTTCACTTTAGCAAGACCCTAAATTAATTTATCTTCTTGAAGAATATAATAAGATGCATTCTCGATGGACATTTCACTAATCACATCAAGAAGCAGAAACCGAAGATCTTCTACGAGAAGTTTCCAGACACAAACTACGATTGTCAAGGATTGAATGAAGAAAAAAATTTGAGCCCCCTTGATCGGGACTTTAATGGTGTCCAGGATTCAAGATCTCTCGTTATAACTAAATCCTAAAGAACTGATGAAGACGACGAGGCCATCTCAAATGATCAGATATCTTCCACCTACGAAGACATGCTTGAAGGCCCACCTCATCAGTCTTCCACTCCATCATTGATCGAGTCCAGCTTCGAAGAATTTTAAGAGTAATTGCAGAATTAGTTGTATTTACCTCTCTACGATGAACTTGTGTACGACCTGTACGATGATGACATGTTTACGGTGGAGTTCTTGATCTTATACAACTCATATATGATGATGATGCAAGCAAGATCTATGAAAGTTCAAACTTCGTAGGACATGCTCAACATTTGCTTCGTCAGCTTGGAATTCGGGAAGTTGGATATGAGTATGTAGATTGGAACTTCACTTATTCACATGAAACATTTGCTTATGTAATTTCTTCTATGAGCTCATCTAATTTCAAGGACAGTGTATGGCTTGATGATTCCTGGAAACAGAGACAGACCATGTATCTTCAGAATATTCATCTCTAGCTTCAGGACTTCTCTCAATGGAATCTCAAATTGGTACAATATCTCAAACATGCACCCTAAAGCCTCATGTATCTTCAATGCTCATCGCATCAGCTTCATCAAGTTCCTTTAATGGTTTTCACAACCTATTCCATGAAACACCTTCCATCATCAACACGTCACATAAATTCACAAACCAACAGGAAGCTTGACAAAAGTTCAAATCTTGTTGCCACCCAACAACTGTGGGTTTCTCTCCAATTTCAAATGTCCAAGGGTTTTCAACATGATTCCAACAACTTTTGATCCTTCTATTACCCGGTCAGATGCATTTGATGTTTGTTAAAATTCAACTTTGTTGCATGACATAGTTGATCAATTTGATGTCAAGTCCAATTCAACTCTTGAAGAGTGTTGTTTGCTTGTATTACTACGACTCCAGCTTATGTTGAAGTCTCTCTTAGACGGGGAGAATGACACTGGGTGGAAATATCCAGACTAGTTTAGCCAACCAAAATTGCCTCATTGTGGCCACTGGATAATCGATGTGGATTTGTCGAGCCCCCTTCAGGCCGGTGACATTTGGCGTCATTTGGTATCAGAGCTGGCAAGGTGTTGGCGTTGCCGACGGGGCATATGAGTTTTTTTATTCGGAAGGAAGAATTAGTTTCTTGGTGAGAATAGACGCTTGGGAGTAGTTCGTGAGAGCAATTGCTTGGAGAGAAAGAACTAGAGGCAGCCAACCCTGCTGTCCATTTCCATGAGCTATGAGGAACTCTTTGTCGGTGTCAGTTCAGGTTCAATCGGTATCTGTTTTCTGTATTCTGAGATTGTTCTCAGATGGTAGATTCTTTTCCCAAGGAGTTCTTGGAGTTGTGTCCGGTGACAACCACCAGATCATCAACGTGGATTCGTCGAGTCCCCTTCGTGCTAGTGTCACTACTAGTGTACTCATGTTAGAATGAATGTCATATCAAATGAACTAAAAAAATGCATGTGATATCAAGCCTAATAGAATAAATGTAGAAGTCCTTAATCATTTTCAGTGTGACTTTATTCTTATAATTTCAGATAAAATATGCTAGGTTGTTCTTCTTGATATTTACTCATCTAGAGACATTAATACTAATGTTACTTTTTTTTCATCAATAATTTTCATTATGTAAATGAAATCACCAGCAAGATTCTAACTATTTTATTTAGGTTTGTTGCCCTTCTTAGAGATAAGGGGGTGTTTGGTCTTCCATCAATCGACACACTCCATAATATATACAAAATTAAGATCAAATGGATATTTTATAATGCTTCCTCTATTATCATTGATTGATGCTCTAAAGTTAATGATCATATTTGGGTTAAACCAGCAAGCAACTCATCCTCCTTTTGAAATCATTTGCATAATTAAGCTTATAAATGTAGAAAGATAAGCATGCTATCTGTTGCACGTATAAAAAAATTGATTCTTAAATGGGAAGCGGAACAATTGATTCAATGGGGTTTGGGAAAGGGAGACATTTATTTCTGGCAAGATAACTGGTTAGGGTGTGGGTCAATTGATAACCTTTTGAATACTTTTACTTTGCTCAATACTAAGGTGTACGTGTTGTTTTTTTAATAATGGGAAGTGGAATGTTAACAAACTTAGAGAGTGCATTCCCTCGAACTTAATCAACATTATTATGGAACTGCCTTTGCAATTACAGTGCAATGATAGTATTTTATTTAAACCCTCTCCTTCTAGGAGTTTTAGTCTTAAAAATGCTTGGGAGATATTTCGTATCAAGTATAATAAATTTGTGATTTACTCGGCTATTTGGCACAATAACATTCCCATATCTTATTCAATTCTTGCTTGGAGATGCATGAAAGGTTTATTCCTCTGGATACTTTACTTATGAAGAAAGGTTTTAGCATTACTTCTAAATGTCAGTGTTGCTTTAATATTGAAAATCTTGATCACGTTTTTGTTAATGGCAATATCACTAAGAAAATGTGGAGTTTTTTCTTGAATATTGCTCAAAAGGATATCTTAAATCTGCAGGATAGTATCATTTCTATGTTAGAGTCTTGGGTTATCAATTCCAAAGGTCATATTTATAACTTATTACCTATTCTTATATTATGCTACCTGTGGAGAGCTAGAAATGAAGCCAAGCATGATGAGGCTCGTATGGATGCTTTGCGGATTATTGACAATGTTAAATACAAAGTGTTACAACTTTACTCTTCTAATATGATTTATGGTAAAAACTTCAAACATTGTGCGGCATTGGCTTTGCATTTTGGTATTCCTATGGAATTGGATACTTTCATTACTGTGGAGAGAATTGTGAGGTGGTTGAAACCCAATAACCCTTTTGTGAAATTAAACTCTGATGGCTCGGTTGGCACCAATATTGTGGGTATGGGTGGCATTATTCGTAACTACAATGGTGATGTTATTATTGCTTATGCTTCTCCTTTACATCACTGTAAAGTTATTTATGCTGAGATAATGGGTTTGTCTTTTGGTCTGGAGTTATGCTACAGGTTTGGTTTTACTAATGTGGCTATTGAGGTTGATGCTTTAGGTTTAATTCAGTTGATTCATTAGAATATTATGGGCCATCTTGATCTTTTTTATAATATTAGAAAAGTTAAGCAGTTGCTTGCTGGTATGAATTTTACTTTGGCCCATATTTTTCGTGAGGGTTACGCTTGTGCTGATTGGTTGGCCAAGAAGGGTAGCCAGATTACTGTCATTGAAGAACTTGCTGAGAATAATTTGTCTCCTTATCTTCGTGGTTTAGTTAGGCTTGATAAACTGGGTTTACCCTATATCTGTTTGGTTTGAATATCCGTTTTCATTATTTTATCTTTTTGTGCATTTGCTGGTTTTGATGTTTCTGGGTGCTAACTATTTCTCTAAGGTTTTTGTGGTTTTTAGTCCCTTTGGTTCTCATTTTGGTTGTTTTTGTTCTGATGTTGCTGGTTGGGACACCTTCACAAGTTTTCGATGTTGTTTGGGCTGAACAGAGCAGAAATTTTCAGAGGATCTCTGATGTGCCAGTCTATGATTGTTGGTTATTATGGATGATAGTTGATGGATTTATTTTGTGGATGGCTGGTTCCTTAACCTGGGGGGTTTTTTGGACTTAAAGCTTGAGCTGATTATACTATTTTTGGAGCTTTTTGTTTTTTGGGCACTTCCTTTGTGCCACCTTAGAATGTATCTAGGATATTTTGTATTTTGATTAGATGGGGTTCATTGGCTCTTAGGTTTTGTTTTATTTTTAATGATTGTAGCTCTTTGAGCATTTGTGGGCTGATTTACCCCTTAAGGACCTGTAATTTTTTATTTATATTAACGCGTAGGCCCCTTTGTGGGTTTAACTAAAAAAAAAAAAAGCTTATACATGTAGAAATCTCATGAAGTTCAAGGTTTGCAATAACAACATTCCTTTTCCAATGACCTTTAGCTAAATGGTGTATCCTTATTTAAGAGAATTGGTCCTCATGTTCTTAATAGCTTTCATTGCAATCACTTGAACTTGATCACTCACTCAATTTGTTGCAAAATTATAAAAGAATCTTTGCATTGGTTGCGCACATTAATTAAGTGCCTATTTTTCCATATTTTAAGAAAAGTATTTTTGATATGATAAATCATCTTGACAGTAATTAAGTTCCTCTTTTTTTGCATATTTTAACAAATATAACTATTTATTGATTTTTCTCTCTTATTTAATCCCAACCTATTAGATTCTATATGTTTAATTAAATCACCCCTAATAAATATTTGCTCTTTAAATAAATGTTATATAGTTCATACATCCATACTGAATTTAAAAATTTTATATTACATTTTATCACGTTTCTAATGGTCTTATCAATAATTATTTTAATTATTTTATATTTTAATTTTTAATTATTTTAATAATAATTGATCCATTGGTCATATTTAGGTCAACAACAATATCTTCCAACTTTCTATTCACTGTTATTTATCTTTCAAAGATTTAATAATTGATAGGGGTCCTCAATATTTTTAAATTTTTTATATATTATTTATTATAGATAAATATTATTTACAATTATTTTAATCAATTATCTTAACATTTCATTCAAACACCTCAAATTTTACACAATAATTTTAATCTTTACTTTACATCTAATAAATCTTTTTATCTTTTATCACAATTTTGGGTCTTCCGAGCCAATTAACGTGAACTCACACACACACTTAACATACATAAGTTTCGAATCTAAGAACTCTTGGTTGATAGCTAAAACTCTCAATCAATAGATCAATGTGAGCTGCATCTTTTATTACAATTAGATTAAGGCTTCATTTGTGACGCCTTTCTTACTGCTTTTTAGAGTTGTTTTCAATATAAAAATTTTTAGTCCAAAAAATTTTTGTACTAAAAAGCTGCTTTAGAAATCAGTAAGAAAGTTGTCACAAACGAAGCTTAAGTCTAGTACAGAGTTGATTATTGTGATTAAGGCTTCGTTTGAGACGGCTTTCTTGTTGCTTCTTAAAGCAGCTTTCTAGTACAAAAATTTTAATTATTGAACTAGGAAGCTGCTTTAAGAAGCAGCAAGAAAGCCGTCCCAAACGAAGCCTAAGTCTTGGAAATCCTCACATAGATGATGTAGTCAATCTTTATACATCTTTTATCTTAATAGGAAAAGTAATGGAGTGTCAATCATGATAAAATTTTAACCAGTTTTTGTCAATTTTTAATTATAATCAAGTAAACTAAACTTATGATAAATCACTTGTGTATGATGATTTACTAGCCTTCTGATATTTATCAAACACCTAAGGCCAATCATGAGCATAACTTTCGAGGAATGCCTAAACATTATATATCAATTTCCAAAAAAAAAAAAAAAATATATATCTACCTATAAATAGTTTTAAAATTATTTTTATATGCATATTTTTTGTCCTGAAATTAACCATTAATTTAGGGGAACCTTAGGCCGACCATAGATAGAAATAGTATTAAAGTTCTGAAGCCATGTCCTTTGCAGCTTCCTTTAGCTAAATTAGGATCAGATTATTGTACTAATCTTATTTGTTTAACAAGACTTTAGATGCTTGATTTTAATATATAAGGCAAGTTAAATTATCATTTAGTTGTCTGTAACATCACTGTACTATTTGTATTTTATATTTAGATGCATAAAGGTGAGAAAAAAAAATTCAGGACATTCTCACTATGGCACTTGCAAATTCTTGTGCGGGGAATAGAATATATGGTCATCGATCCTTTTTTATTTTTATTTTTTGTGCTTACATTTATGGATTATCTTAGGGAGAGTGCCTTTTAAGGTTAAGGTTTGCTGAGGTGAGTCTCCTGGTCAAACTCGTTGGGAATTGGCACATTCATTATTAGATTTTTCGAGGGTGAACTCATATGCTATGTGGTCCACTAGAGTGAATACTCGCTTATTCATTCCTATGTTTTAATGACCTTCTAAGGGTGAGGCTTGCTTTAAGAGGGCATTCATCTTGATTGTGCCTCCCAGGTGTGAAAATATTTGGGTATATACAAGTTACTTACATGAGCATGAGTGTATACATTTAGTGTTTCGATTTGCTTGCTCATTTTGTTATCTCTGTATGGGTGGGCATTGCGTGATATTTTTCCATTTACAAGCGAATGGACCTATGATTTTCAGGGTCATGAGAGCCTAGCCTCATTCTATTGGTCATGATGATATTACTTCTACTATGCACTTTGCTTTCTTTCGACCCACTGAGCCATTCAATGACTCCTATCATGCCACAATGTTGGGACTAATCATACATTAAAAGTGATTCTTTGATGGAGTAGACAAGGCGCACTTGACCACATTGTTGTATACTTTCTCATTTATGTAGCTACAACATTAATTTTAATATAAATTTTATAATTATAAAATACATTCCGATCAAATTTAGGCCAAAATAATTATACCTATTTTCGTAAAAAAAAAGAATAAAAAAGATATTATACTACTAATATTGTGGAATGACTTTTCCAGCTCACAGTACTTTCATATGGCTCACATTAAAAGTCTAAAGCAAGCAATATCTCCTTTAAAAGTGCAAAGTAGGCTACATAATGATTTATCAACAGAGGCTCTCCTTTTCAACACCAATAAATAATCATTGAAAAAGTAGCTATCTAATTTGGCTCGATCATGACCATACATTTATAGGGAAATTTACATACATACCACTTTAACTACTGAACCCCACCTAATACTTAATTGATAAGCCATGGCTCGAGTTGTGCACGATTTTTAAAGAAGACAATCAGTATTTTTTTTTTTTTTTGGGAAATAGTAAAAGTAATGTTAAAATGGTCTCTTTCTCTCTTGATCAAAATTCTCATGCACGTGCACAGGAAAAGCTCCATAATCTCCTAGAAAGATCCATGGTGTATTAGAGTTTATGCTTTCAACTAAGAGGTCATGGGTTCAAGTCTTTGTGTATGCGTTGTGTGTATGAATTTGTCTTAAATGGCCTAAATGTCCCAAAAAAAAAAAAAAATTCTCATGCACGTGCACAGGAAAAGCTCCATAATCTCCTAGAAAGATCCATGGTGTATTAATCATTGTTGGTTGAGAGTTTATGCTTTCAACTAAGAGGTCATGGGTTCGAGTCTTTGTGTATGAGTTGTGTGTATGAGTTTGCCTTAAATGGCCTAAATGTCCAAAAAAAAAAAAAAAAAATTCTCATGCACGTGCACAAGAAAAGCTCCATAATCTCCTAGAAAGATCCATGGTGTATTAATCATTGTTGCTTAAATTATTTTAATGATTAGCATTATTTATATGGATTTTAGTATGGCTAAGTACGCCACTAATTTGTAATTAATCGATGCTTAATTAAGTGTTAATCATAATTAGGAGGGTAAGCTAGCTAGTTAAAGTATACTGTTAGTTCACTTATATGTTTAAACAATCTTATTACTGTATTTTGATACTATTTTTACATAGAATAATAAAAAAATAAAAGATATATAGCTACTTTTATTAGAAAATGTTAGATTTTTTTTTTAAAACGTAAAATTTTGTTTTATGCTTATTTAAATGCCTTCTATTTTTTTAATTTATTCTTTTATATTTTTGTTAAAATACTTTAATATTATTATTTATTAAAAATTTATTACAGTAGAGTTTAAATTTGTAGAGATACAAATTTTGATAATAAAATTTTCTCATCAAGATACAAATTTTGATAATAAATTTGCTGAAAACAAAGACAATCTCAAATTTTATTTCATATATATATATATATATATATATATATATATATATATATATATATATATATATATATATATATATATATATATATATATATATATATATATATATATATTTCAAATAGCTCAAAAGTAATTTGATTCTCATATTTAAAAATTAATTTTGATTTTAATTGATTTAAAATGAAAAGATTCAAGTCAAATTTATTTTTTTTAATTATTTATATATCAAATCAAATTAAAATTAAAATTTTAATTTTGAATCAACTAAAATTTACTCAAAGTTGATTTTATATTCATTTGTGCTCAACCTTTTTATTTATTTATTTAATTTAAAAATTTGACAAATTTTCTTTCTCACCATTCAACTTTTTTTTTTCCCACTTTTGAATCTTTTGGGGACAATATTTGGAAGGTTTTTTTTAATGAGTTCTAAAATAATTATACCCAAAAAATGTAATTCTAAATTCATATGATCCATTTAGAAGATGACTTATTTAAGAAAGTAATCTCATGTACTTACGTGCTATGCTAAATAAATATTTCGATCTTATCTCCAGAAGCCATGATAGAGCTGGTCGGGTCACACTTCCTGGACAATAGGCAAGGTCTAGTTCCCTAGAAAACAAAAAATCAATCTCAGAATTACTTCACCATAGGTCCCCCGCTGATGCCTCATTTGTTTGCCCTTTTTTCCTCTCTTTATTTAACTTTCTTTAGCGAGCCAGAGTTACTGCATTACTGTGGAGGGAAGTTTTTTTACTTTCTTTTCCCTTTCCTTAAGAGTGAAGGACGGAGAATGGAAAAAGAGAATTATAAATGGTTGGCCTCAAGGAAACTTCCTCAGATGCGATAATATATTGTAATCGTCTTTTAAATATCCATCATTTATCTTATCATAAGGAGTATGTAGTGGTGGCACTTGATGTAATGACCTCAACTTTAATTGATTAATGAATTACAAAATATTGAAAGTGATGAGAAAATATTGCATGCATGAAATTTTGGATGGGAGCATTACGACACTACGCTGTTGAGCATAGCGACGCTTATCTCTTTGTTTGGAGTGTTTTGGGTGATTGAGTGCGGTAGTGCTGGGCTTTGACGGAATGACACTAATTCCTCTATTCTACAGTATTTAGGATTAACAATGCGGCATCATGTTCTCAAGTGCTATAATTTTAGGTAACTGAAATTATCTTCTTTTTAAATATCTCATTCCACTATTACATTTAAGTACTAAAGCAATCTTCCTAAGCCCTCATTTTGCTTCTTTTGGTCTAGGAAGAGGAGAGAAGGAGAGAAGGGAGAGAGGAGAAAAGTTTGCTTTAAATCATGTATATTCATCTTCTCACTTAGCAAAGTTGTTCGGATTATGGAAGATAACCTTAACCCTACTTCTAATTTTAATAATTTTGATTTATGGGTTTTCCTCTTTCTTAAAAATGATAAAAATGCATTTCTCATATTTCATATTTTACCTAAAATTATAAGAATAAAGGCACATTGAAAATGATTTTGGACTCGTACATTTATTCTATTAGGTCTGATATGGCATGCATTTTTTTATAGTTCATTTAAAATGACATGCATTCCAACATGAGTACACTAGTAGGATACACATACTGACATGCAAGTCGAATATATATGTTATAGTTTGTAATATTAATATGATTTGCTTCTATTATTTAAGAAAAGTACATCATATGGCATATATGCGTACAAGAAAGGCTGACTGAAGAATTGACTAATTTGCGTTTTTTGAAGACGTCTTGCCTTATATAGGACGGTAAGCTAATAGAATTTTCTTTAAAAAAATATTTATAATATAATCATAAAAAATTATAAAAAGAGAGGAATAAAGAGATTGTTTGATGTGATATGGTTCTATGTATTTTTTCTTCTCTAATCAATATTTTTTTAATTTGAATTTGAATATTAATATTTTAGGAGCCATTAGATTTATCACATTGAGTCGATTAATTTGGCATAAATTTTGCATTATTGTTTTAATAATATTTTATTTGATATTAATACGTATTAATATTAGGAATGAGAAAGATTCCCTTATGCTATGTTACTGACATTAAATAAAACTGATTTTACATAAAATATTTATTTTTAGATTTTATAATTAATTTGTTAACCTCTCAAGCAATGGATTAGATTCTTTTAAAACCTTAATCATTTTATATCAAACTGCTAATTATTTTATAAAAAATTGCAATTTTGAATCTCTTGAGATAAATTTGTAAATATATACATATGTGAATAATAAGATTTGACTGAGTAGTGGATCCCTCATATTCTTCGGTTGAACTTCGCGGGATTAACTAAGAAGAATTATTGTAATTATATTTTAAAAAAATGGTAATCAGAATAATTTAATTTGTTCTAATTCGAGAACAGCATCCCTATTTATTAGGCGGGGCGCGCGGCAGAGCTACAATGCCGCGGCGAAAGCTACAAAGGAAACTCCAAAGAGCTCTCAGAATCCAAACGTTAAAATAAAGAACGCTTCAATCGCGCTCTCTCTCCTCTGATAGCCACACGAAGACATCCCAAGCTCAATATAAAACCTCTACACATAGCTCCTCGATGCCATAACCATCTTCTGCATCCTCCTCCCTTGCTGAAAAAGTTTTCTCACCACCATTAATCACAAAATGATAACCTCCATCGACTTCTACCATGTCATGACCTCCATCGTCCCTCTCTACGTCGCCATGCTCCTCGCATACTGCTCCGTCAAACACTGGCGCATCTTCACCCCTGATCAATGCGCCGGCATCAACCGCTTCGTCGCTCTCTTCGCCGTCCCTCTCCTCTCCTTCCACTTCATCTCTTCCAACAATCCTTTTGCAATGAACCTCCGTTTCCTCGCCGCCGACTCCCTCCAAAAATTGCTGGTTCTAGCTTCACTCGCCGTCTGGCCCGCCATCTCCCGCCGCTCCTCCTCCATCGAATGGTCCATCACCTTCTTTTCCCTCTCCACCCTTCCCAACACCCTCGTCATGGGCATCCCCCTCCTCAAAGGCATGTACGGCGACTTTTCCGCGAGCCTCATGGTTCAAATCGTCGTCTTGCAGTGTATAATTTGGTATACTTTGATGCTCTTCATGTTCGAGTATCGCGCTGCAAGGTTACTTATTGCGGATCAATTCCCCACCACGGCGGCTTCCATTGTTTCGATCACCGTCGATTCGGATGTGCTTTCGCTCGACGGTCGCCGAGAGGCGATTGAGACGGAGGCTGAGGTGAAGGAGGATGGAAAGATGCGCGTGACGGTGCGGCGGTCTAATGCTTCGAGATCGGATGTTTATTCGCGGCGTTCGGGGCAGGGATTAGCCGGCGCGGCCGCAACGCCGCGGGCGTCGAATTTGACGAATGCGGAGATCTACTCGTTGCAATCTTCCCGAAATCCGACGCCTCGTGGTTCGAGTTTTAACAACACGGATTTCTACTCTATGGTTGGCCGGAGCTCGAATTTCGGCTCTGGTGATGTGTATGGGCTGCGCGGCGGAGGAAATACGCCTCGGCCGTCTAATTTTGAGGAGGAGAGTTTGAGTAATGTTCCGGCTCCGGGGACGAAGACGAGGTTGCATTACTCTGCTCCGAATCTGAGTGTTTTGGGAAGAAAGGCCGTGAAAGCGGAGGATACAGGCAGCGGCGGCGGAGGTGGTGGCGCGGGGAAAGATTTACATATGTTTGTGTGGAGCTCAACTGCCTCTCCGGTATCGGATGTGTTTGGGAATAATCAAGAATATGGCTTTCCGGCGGCAGGAGAGGCTAACGGGGCTAAAGAAGTTAGATTGACAGTTTCTCCTACAAAAGGTTGGGAAATTAGGCAATTGATATTAACCTTGATCTTTTTTAGTTCAGCTGGTTGTGAAAAATTGAATTTTTTTTGCAGGCGATGGTCGGAAAGATGAGTTTATGGAGAGGGGGGACTTCAGCTTCGGGAACAGGGGTGTAATGAGGGACAGGGAAGGTGTGCCCGAAGCCGGCGACGAAGAGAAGATGGAGGAGGAAGATGTGAAAGCAAGTGCGACGGTGGCGGCGGCGGCGGCGATGCCGCCGACGAGTGTCATGACAAGGCTGATACTAATAATGGTGTGGAGAAAGCTTATTCGCAACCCGAACACCTATTCCAGTCTGATTGGTCTGATCTGGTCATTAATCTCCTGCAGGTATATAGCAACCTAACATTTTTTCATCTCCTGAATATCTTATTTTTAGAAAATTAACAGTTATAGCATATTTATGTTTTATTTCTTTTATACAAAAATGTATAATTAATTAACAGTACAAAATTATAATCTGCAGATGGAATATTGAGATGCCTGCCATTGTTTCCAAATCCATTTCCATATTGTCGGATGCTGGTCTGGGAATGGCAATGTTCAGCCTCGGTCTGAATTTACTTCTTCGCTTATTATCATTTTCATATTTCTCTGAGTTTCTGTAATGGAAATAATAACTGAAGCTGGGAGAGAACTTGCAGGTCTGTTCATGGCGTTACAGCCCAGGATCATAGCATGTGGAAACAAGATGGCAGCTTTCTCCATGGCCTTGAGATTCCTCGTAGGCCCGGCCATTATGGCTGCCGCCTCCATCGCCGTCGGCTTACGTGGCGTCCTCTTACAGGTCGCCATTGTTCAGGTCATTCTCTCTCTCCCTCTCTGTCTCTCTTCGTTCTCCTATTTCTCATCATCTGTTGAATGCAAAACTGTGTCTCTAACGAAGCCATTAATGACAGGCGGCCCTTCCACAAGGGATCGTCCCCTTCGTCTTCGCCAAGGAGTACGGTGTTCATCCTTCTATCCTTAGCACAGGGTGAGTGCGCTAATTACGCTAAGTTGGTTTAATAAAAAATTGATTTTGATTGATTTTCTTATCTTAACGATCATCTCAGTCGAATTGTTGACTTGAAATTACATTGATGTGATTAGTAAGCTAATAATTACGTCTGTGCTTTGTTAATCAACGCAGGGTTATATTTGGGATGCTAATTGCTCTGCCTATAACGCTGGTATACTATATCCTGCTGGGGCTGTAGAAAGTAACGGTCGAAAATTCATAGAGGTAGAAGGAGAGAAATCTGTGACAGAGGGAAGTGAGAAGATGAAGAAGGCGACTTGAAGAAAAATATTTGGGGGGAAACAGAGAAAATCGATCGGCTCAGGAATTGGACCCGGCTCGCTTCCCTTAGATCGAATTATTGTACTGTAAAATGTTTTTTTTTTTTCCCTTCTGTAAGCTATTCAATATGGGAGATAGCTTTTTTATTTTTATTTTTTTTTTCTGTGAAATTGTATCTGTTTTTAATATTATTTTTTATTCTGAAATTTGAATATGAGTTTTTTTTAATTATTTTTTATTGCTTAAGTTTAAGCTGGCTTAATAATTGGTTAAATGAAGTAAGTTGGCTTCCATTAAACCTGATTTATGTTGTATTAGAGATTAATCTGTTCGGATCGGCTGTAACTTTTTATTAAAGTTGGTTTAATACTGTAACAGAGTTTTTTTTTCTCGGGAATTTCTTGTAGAAAAAAGCACTTGCCAAATAAAAATTATGATTGCCATATGAAAAATAAAATAATATGAAAGTTGTCTCAAACAAAGTCTAAATTAGTATTTATATGTTTAATCTTCAATGAAAAGATAATTATATTGAAAAAATGTTGTGTGAAAATATTGCGATAAAAAATAATTAGGGTGGCATTTAAAATTTTTAGATTTGATTTGATGATAATATAATACAAGAATTATTTAGTTATTTATATATTATGCTTCTATTAAATAAATGTATAAAATTTAAAATTTATTCGAACATAAAGTTTTTCTAATTAAATTGAAATAAAATTTTCAGGAAACTTGCCTCTAAATTCCTGCTTTTTGGTGATGCTTCGGTGGGGAAAAAGCTGCATATGATTAGCTGGGATAATATCTGCAAATCAAAATGTAAGGGTGGCATTGGCATTTCTAGTATTAATGCTCTTATTTACAGCTATAATTGTTCCTTATACATAGATTGTATAATAGGCCTTCCCCTTTGGCGACTTGGATTTTCAAATACTATTCCTCTCCTTGGAAACCTCCCATTCCAAGGCTACTGCCTTTTGGAAATCTATCTGTTTTACTGCCTCTTCTACTAAAGCTCGCTGGACTTTTAAGATTTCCCCTTCCTCTCCCTGCTCTTTCATTTGGGATGCCTGGTGCAACACTCATTGTTTGGTGGAATTATGCCCGGAATTAGCTAATTTTGAGGACCATGCCGTTAGTAATTTCATCTCACCTGGTGGGGAATGGATCATTCCCGTTCCTTTTTCTGCTGTGATTCAAAATGAAATCTACAGGGTCATTATTTGGGAGGAGAACTCTGATTGCATTGCCTGGGCTAATTCGGGTAAATTTATTTTAAAAAACTTGGTCTCTGATTATTATATCTCTGTTCCTGATTGTAACTGGATGAATTTCATATGGTACAAAAGACATTCTATGCGTTTCTCACTGTTTACCTGGTTAGCTTTGGTGGGAGGGCTTAAAACTGCTGAGGAACTCAAACGTAGGAACATTATCATGGATTCGTCTTGCCCTTTATGTTCTGCTGGTGCTGAGAGTGTTAATCATTTTTTTTTTCGATTGCAATTATACTCACTCTATCATCATCACGCTCATTCCGGAGGTTGCTTCTTTTTACCTTAGACCAAACCTGCTGCAGACATTCGATTGGGTTAATGACCACCCCACCCTATCTTCCCAGCACAAATACATCCTCTTCATCACCATATGTTGCACTGTTTACTATACTCGGCGAGAAAGGAATGAGAGGAGGTTTGCTTCCTCTGCCTCTAATGTTTCGACTACTAAAATCAAGATTAAGAATGCCATTTTATGTAAAATTTCTAAATGGTGTGATGATGAAATTATGCGGAGATTTGCGAATTAGCTGCTCTGTTTTCTGGTGGTGGCATTGGCATTGGGACACTTGCTGCTGCAGTCGATGCTTGTTTTACAGATCGGATGTCACCTGCTATCATTTACTCTATAGACCGGATGTCACCTGTTATCATTTTCTGGTCTTCCTGGACAATGATGAACTCCCTTTTTTCCCTTGGATGGCCTATGGGGCAACCAGGGAATAGCTGCTTCGATCGTTCTTTTAATTATTCTGAGTCCAGGTTTTCTTTGACATGGGAGTTTTTTCGGGAGTACAAAGCCTATTTTTTTATCAGATTAAGCTGATGTATTTTGTGGGGCCTCTCCCCTTTTCACTTCTGCCATTTTGTTTTGTTAGGCAGATTTTCTTTTTGGTATAGTTCCTGTTTTGTTCTGTTCAGCAGCTGGTGCTGTTAGGTTTTTGTTGACATCTACTGGAAGGTTGTGGTGGATGTCAATATTTACAGCTTTCTTTTACAGTTAATACAATATTTGGACTACGGTCTCTAATTTTCCCAAAAAATAAAATAAAATTATAAAGAATATTCTGATATATTATACTCATATTAAAATAAATTTGATATTGTTAACCTGCAAGCAAAGGTTAGAGAAGAGTAGAGTAAAGAGCAGAATGAAGAGACTCAAACTTTCTCATGCATTCTCTGTGTCTCCTTTTCATCAATAGTACAGAGTATATATAATGTATGATGTAACAGAAAGTAGCAACGGCTTGGCAGAGAACGAGGATGGCAGAACACATAATGAGCTGGGCGGATAGTGGAGAATAAACTGCAAGGTCACATTATGAATTTATGTTGACCGTTTGCATATGTTGACAGCCTCCCTCAAGCTGATGGTGCCGGAGAAACCATAAGCTTGTTTCGCAGTTTGATGAACTGGATGCGAGGAAGCACCTTGGTAAATGTATCAGCTATTTGATCCTGGGAACTGATATGATGCACATTTACATAAGCTGATTTTATGCAGTCCCTTATGAAGTGATAGTCCACTTCTATGTGTTTAGTCCGGGCATGAAATACCGGATTATGGGCAAGTGCAATTGCCGAAACATTATCGCAATACAGTGAAGTAGGAGCTGTAATGGAGAACTGAAAATCAGCCTGCAAGCGTCGGATCCAAATGATGTCGGTAGCAGCGTTGGCCAATGCACGATACTCAGCTTCCGTGGATGAGCAAGCTACAGTAGGTTGCTTCTTCACACACCATGAGATAATATTTTCACCAAGAAATAGGCAATAACCGGTAGTGGATTTCCGATCAAATGGATCCCCTGCCCAGTCGGAATCTGCATAGGCTCATAGAGATATAGAACCAGAGCTAAGCTGAATACCAAAATCGGAAGTGCCTTTAACATACCGAAGTAGATGTTTGAGGGACTGAAAATGATGTTGGAGAGGTGTATGCATAGCTTGACATAATAGATTAACAACATATGAAATATCGGGACGGGTTATTGTCAAGTATTGAAGAGCACCTACCAGCTGTCGGAACAGCTCTGGATTTTCAAATGGCTGCATTACTGTTGGTTATGTAGATTGTTTAAGTGGTAAAGGAATTGTAACAGGATTGCAATTTGACATTCCCGCACGATGCAGCCGATCCAAAACGTATTTGGATTGTGAGAGGTGATATCCTGTAGCATCCGCTGTTGCTTGAATGCCTAAGAAATAGTGCAGATTGCCAAGTTTTCAAATTTGAAAATGCTGATGGAGGTTAGTTAGTAATTCGGATAAAAGTGAGGTATTGTTTGCTGTAACTAAAATGTCATCTACATAAACCAAAAAATAAATGAGAGTCGAGTCATGGTTGTAGATGAGCAGAGAAGGATCAGCATCACTGTGCCGAAAACCCCAAGCTTGAAGATGATTAGTGAGTTTGGCAAACCATTGGCATGGAGATTGCTTAAGCCCATAAATGGCTTTTTGAAGCTTACAAACATAGTCATGATGCTAATGATCTTTAAACCCCGCGGGCTGATGCATATAGACAAGTTCATTCAAATCACCATGCAAAAACGCATTGGATACGTCCAATTGCATGATTGACCACTGATTGTGAAGGGAAGTGGTAATGAAGAGACGGATAGTAGGCAATTTTGCTACTGGACTAAACGTCTCAGTATAATCTATTCCGAACTCCTGACGATGACCTTGGGCAACCAAACGAGCCTTGTATCAAGCTATGGATCCATCAGATTTGTGTTTGGTTTTATAAATCCATTTGCATCCAAGCACCGTTTGAGATGCTGGCGGAGGAACAAGAACCCATGTCCTTGTTGTTGGAGGACTTGAAACTCAATTGACATGGTATCCTGCCAGCAACGATGTTTGGTTGCCTCTGAGTATCATGTAGGTTCTGTTTCATCAACAATGTGATGTTGAAGATTGAACACTAGCTTAGGCTTTAGTATTCCAGTTTGAAACCAGGTAATCATGTGATGTTTGACTGGTAGAGGTAATAGATGGTTAGATGAAGAATGTGAGAAGAAGAAGGAATTGAAGTAGGTGTTGATACATGCTCAGGGGAAGGAGAGCTCAATGAGGGAAGAACTGAAGCTGGACTGGTTGACGTATTATGAGTAGAGGGAATGTTATTTGAAGCCTTTGGTTGCTGCGTTGATAAGGAATGAGGGACCAAGAGTAGTGGAGGTGTTGTAGGATGAGTAGCAAGAATATGAGATGATTGAATGGGTTCGGAGGGTGACATGAACGGAAAGACCTGTTCATGGAACTGCACATGACGAGATATAGTAATTTTTTGCTTTGTTAGATGATAACACCTATAGCCTTTATGATTTGAGCTATAGCTGAGAAACAGACAAGCAGAAGATTTTGGGGCAAATTTGTGAGGTGCTGAAGGCTGAAACCAAGGATAACACAAACAGTCGAAAACTTTGAGATGAGAATAGGAAGGAGGGTGCTTGTACAGGCGTTGAAAAGGTGATTCAGAATGAATATTTTGTGACGGAAGGCGATTAATCAGATAAACAGCTGTCAACACAGTTTCTGTCCAAAACAAAGTGGGGAGATTTGCCTGAATGAGGAGGGCACGAGCAGTTTCTATGATATGACGATGTTTACGCTCGGCAAGACCATTCTGCTGAGGTGTATAGGGACAACTAAAATGATGTACAATGCCGTGAGTAGAGAAGAAAATTTTAAAATTTGAATTGTTATATTCTCCACCGCCATCTGAACAAAATATTTTAATAGATTGAGAGAATTTTTTTTGTATCATGGCATTAAATTGAATGAACTTAGAAAACACTTCCGCTTTAGTGCACATCGGATATACCCAGCTGAAGCGAGAAAACTCATCAAGGAACAAAACATAATATCAATATCCATTAATAGATGAAGTTGGGGAAGGACCCCATACATCAGACACAACTATTTGAAAGGGAGATGTACATTTTGACTGAGAATTGAAAAATGAAACTCTATGACTCTTTGCTGTTTGACAGGGATGACATACATTTTCTGACACTGAAATTTTTGACAATGTAAAACTTAGAGCTAAATGAGATAAAACAACATTGTGGGGATGGCCGAGTCTGGCATGCCAAATAGAGGAGGTAGTGGTGGTGTGAAGAGCTGTTGAAGACGATCTTGGTGGAAGAATAACTGGGTATAAACCATCAGAGCACGGACCTGAGAGAATCGACTGATTGGTTCTCTGATCCTTTATATCAAAGCCATGAGGGGAAAAGGAAACAATGCAATTATTATCAGATGTTAAACGATGAACTGAGAGTAAATTGTGAGAGACTTTAGGAACATGAAGAAGTGGGGATAGAGATAGCTTACGTTTAGGAGTAGAAAGAAGACCATGACCGGTATGAGAGATAGGAAGAGACTGCCCATTTCCAATCTGGATTTGTTGATAGCCATGGTAAGGTTGAGATGCCAACATTTGATTTGAATCATAGGTGATGTGAGAAGTTTCTCCCGTATCCAAAATCCAATCGGACGAGCTTGCATTGTCAGTAGACTCAGCTACAAATGCAGACAAGTTGTTCTTAACATAATTAAGATTCGTGCGATGCTAGCACTTCTCCGCCGAGTGACCAGGTTTGCCACAAATTTGGCATTCAATCCGGGGTGTAGACGTTCTTCCTCCACAAGATTGATAAAAGCGACCCCGACCTCTGCTGCTATGAAACGGCTGCCGAGGCGAACCTCGACCCGATGAAGCTGTGAGAGCCACAGAATGATCAGAGAGCTGAACAAAGTGAAGCGCTCGTGCCGCTTCGTTTTCTAGATTCGTTTCCTCACTACATAACAAGGAGTAGAAATCATCTAAACTTAATGGCTGCAGATTCATACAAATCGCTGTCTTGAATCCTTGGAACGAAGGCGATAATCCGTTGAGAGTGTATATAATAACGTCTTCGGAATCCAAAATGCAACTAGCAGCTGTGAGTTGATCAATCTTTATTTTAATGTCAATTAAAAATTGTTGCATCGTCTTATTTCCCATAGATATAAAGTTAAGATCATTTTTCAGCTGAAGAACTCGGGAATGATTCGAAGATTGGAGTCTTTTGCCAATGGTCTCCCAAATTTCAGCACAAGAATCCAAATGTAAAACATACAGAAGAAGAGATGTTGAGATAGTTGAAAGAAGATCAGCAACTAAATTTTGATCAATCAACATCCAAGTAGAAAAATGAGGATTGGAAATTACTGTTCCAGTTGCTGAAGCTATTTGACGAGGCGGACGGGGAATGGTGCCATCTAAATACCCTTCGAAACTATTTGCTCGAAAGACATTAAGGACCTGTGATCGCCAGGGAAGATGATTTTCGGGGGTAAGTTGTACCGTAATCACATTCTTAATGGTTGAAATTAAGAACTTTAACTGAGGGGGGATGATTGTTGTTCCAACAAGCGGAATGGAAGCAGGTGTTGCAGATTCAACAGGCGGAGGTGGAACAGGAACACTATCCGCCGTTGATGAGTTTTCGGACTCCATCGATGAGATTAGAAAAAAAAAATCAAGCCGTAAGGCTTACTGGAGCTTTGATACCATGTTAACCTGCAAGCAAAGGTTAGAGAAGAGCAGAGTAAAGAGCAGAATGAAGAGACTCAAACTTTCCCATGTATTCTCTGTGTCTCCTTTTCATCAATAGTACAGAGTATATATAATGTATGCTGTAACAGAAAGTAGCAACGGCTTGGCAGAGAACGAGGATGGCAGAGCACATGATGAGCTGGGCGAATAGTGGAGAATAAACTGCCATGTCACATTATGAATTTATGTTGACCGTTTGCATATGTTGACAGATATAAGGAAGGATAAAGCAAGTTTTTTATTTTATTTTTTTTTAGATTAGTGCAATATTATTTATCTTAAAATAAATTTAAAAATATTGATATTTATTTGGATTAAAATATGATCAAATAATCTAATTAATTTTAAATTAAATTTATCTCATTTTGATTAGACTGATAATAAGTTGATGAAAATAGCTTAATTAGCAATCATTTGGTAGCTAATTAGTTTTATTCCAGTTAAATTAATTTATATATTCCCAAAAAAATATTATGATGGAATTATGTAATTATATATGGTTAATCAATTAAATTCTGAGATTAGCTTAGCACTCAATTCATTTATTAATCAATTTTTAGCATTTAAGCAGAACCTAAATGACTCTCCTATTAATATTTTAAACTATTAATCAATCCTTAATTACTATTGCTTTCATTTGAGGTTCACTACTTGTTAACATTAGTTCAAAAAAGTATATTATTTTCTAAAATTTCAATGCAATTAAATTTTTTGTAGTTTGTTTTACATTTAAAAAAATCTTAAACTTCTATATTTTCAATTAAATTTAATTACTTTACATTTTCATGTAAAAACATTTTTAAAGTTTTTTTTAATCATTATAAAAATATTGTTAATAGCCCGATAAAGCTCATTTATTATTTTATACGACCCATTTGTTTAAATCTTGATAAGCATGATACAAATCGAATATGCACCAAATACAACCCAAATTTAAACATCTTTCATTTCAAGGCTTCGTTTGGGACAGTTTTATTAATGCTTTATGAAGCAGTTTTTTGGTATAAATATTTTTTGAATTTGAATTTTTGGTACCAAGAAAACGGTTATATAAAGCAGTAAAAAAACTATCCCAAACTAAGCTTAAGTTTGGGACGACCTTTTTAATGCTTCTTAAAGTGATTTTTTTGTACATACATTTTAATTTTTAAACTAGAAACCTGTTTTAGAAACAGTAAAAAAGCCGTTCCAAACGAATCCTAAATCTAAATGATCAGCCTAATTTGAACACAAACAGAAAAATTTGAATTAAGCTCGAGCAAACTAATAAGAAAAGAACATAAACATAAACAAGGAACTGCTCAACTCAGCTTTGTTCATTTGCAACCCTATTCAATATCTCTGAATTTTAGTTGTATTTCTTTCAAAAAAATACATATTTATTTAAGTTCATAAATTCAAATTTATAATTTATCACTCATCATTTAAAACAAAATAACAGTTAACAGTTCATTAAAATTCGATCACTGAGATCCAACAAATCTCTTTGTATATTGGAATTTCTGCTCACCTAGACAATTTAATAATTTATCCTTATTTTATATCATAAATAATTAAATATTATATATCTTTAAAACATTTTTATAATAAAAAAAATAAATTAAGTCTAAAATTCTTAAAAAATATATCAAAGAGACTCAATTGTCATCAAGCGAAGACAGCATGAGTTCCAATCGCTATCAGATTAAGCCACAGTCACTTTGGCTGCCTTTGATATTAATCACATATTTAAAAAATAATTATTTTCGTGAAAAAGATAAATATTTAAAAAATATTATTTTTTGTTTTTCTTATTTATTAAAAAATTTAATGATTATTTAGCGTAGAGAGAGAAAATTATTTAAAGCCTGTTTGGTATGATTTTTTATGGGTTTAAACATGTGTTAACGGGTCGGATTTGGGTATGATCCGAAATTAAGCAGATCTGAATATATCAATTCAAATTCGATCTGCTTAATAAACTTGTCAAAAAGTGAAGCTGAATACGATGCGCTATCAACCCGATTGCATTATTCCTATAACCCGTTTTAATTAAACAAAATAATTTTTTATTAACTTGATAATCATTATTTTAGGTTGATTGATTATAAAATAAGAAGATTATACCAACAAATAAAAAATTAAGGAAAAAATAGTAAACATGTAACTTCAGATCAAAATGGGGTTGGCTTATTAACCCGAACTTGATTGATTTAATAAATGGGTTGAAATGTCTGACCCATTTATTAAATGGATCAACTTGAACTCTAATTTTTTTTAATAAAGTTGATGGATCGTCATTTATTGACATCCATATTATTTTTTATCGTTTTTTTTTTTCATTTCTTAAAAAATAATTTAAGATTAAAATAGGTTTGTTTTCATATTTATTCAAATTTTTTATGATACTTTAATGTAGAGAGAGAAAACAATTTAAAGCCTTTTTGGTATGATATATATTAGTTCTAAAGTGTAACGAAACTAACGTTGTTACTCCAACTTAGTCCATCAACTATACAAAATTAATTTATAATAAATTAATGATCTATTTGGAGATCAATTTTATAGAGTTGAGAGACTAAATTGAGAATAAATTTATATTAGAATTATAACATGAGGAACTATTTTGGATCAATTTAGTATATTTGAGAGATTATATTGAGGGACAATGAGACACTTCAGGACTAAATTGATCATACATAAATAATTTACAGATTTAAATTTTAGCTCCTTCAAAATTTTATAAAACAAAATGTTCTTGCATCTTATCTTTGTAGCCGCTTGTTCGACTCCATGCTAAGTACAAATTCGCCAATCACCAGTTGTCGGGTTGAATCGACCCGACACGGTACCAGCGTGGTGTGCGAGTGAAGCCGACGAAGCGAGTGCGCCCGCGGGCGAGCGCGGGTGCGCCCGCGGGCTAGCGCGGGTGCGGCGGTGCGCCACCGGGCGAGCGCGGGTGCAGCGCGTGGGCGAGCGCGAGCATGGCGCCGGCGCTGGCAAGCGCGGGCAGCTTCGCAGGCAAGTCCGGGACAGTGGGGCAACTTTGCGGGCAGGTCCGGAGTAGCCGGCCAGCGCAGGATTTTTTAAATTAAACTGGTTTTCGGGTTAACCCGAACCCGATTGATTTTTTTCAAACGGGTCGAATCTGCGAACCCGAACGGGTCGGGTCCAACCCGGATTTTCCAGGTCGGATCCGGATCGAATTTTCGTGTCGTGTCAAATATTGACAGCTCTACTAGCAACTACTTAAAGAAGAACGACTTATCAAAGTTAACAATTGATCGGCTACTCGGCCAGAAAACTTGTATCCATAATAATATTGATTGAACGTGGCCCAAAACTTATTTTAATACATATATGAGCATTATAGAAAAAAACGTTACTGTGATGGTTTCAATAAAAAATATATATTTATATTTTGTCTATTTTGGCTGTTAATGTACAGAAATTCTTTGAAGAATTTGATGGCGAAGTAAACGACGATATTTACGGGAATTGTTTGGCTTATTTGGCTGTGAAAGGCGTAGCCGCCCACTTAATACTCTATTTTGCACACTGATCAATGAGATAGAGCTCCTTCAAAGATTGGGTGGAGTAACTCTATCAGATTATCATTCAGATCTGCATAATTGCTAGAATGGCATTTAGCCCCCATGCATGCACTTCCAAATTCCAACATATATTAAAAAAAAAAGTACTAAGGGCATCTCCAATCAAATTCCTCAATATTCTCCGCTTCAAAATACAATAATAGTCATAACAAACAGTAATTTATTTGCAACCTAACTTCATTTTCAACACCAGAAAAGAATATTCCATATAGATTCTTTTTCGTCTTCATTTTCATTAAAAAAAAAAAGATTTTTGTGAATAGTGCAACGCCAATATTCAGTGATGAAGTCATAAATTTTTAAAGGGGGAGCCCAACTTGAATCTTGCTTTAGTTGCTTTTTATATTCTGTTTCAATTAATAACTTTATTGCTTATATGTATTATGAAAAATCAACATACTCTATAAAATTATGCTTGCAAATTCCATTCGAGTTTCTTTTTGGAAACCGCTCGCTGGAAGCGCCCGATGCAGGCTTTTCTAAATTTCGGATGGGGAGCACGTGCCCTCCAAGACCCCCCCCAGCCAATATTGACATCACACTATTCACAATCACAAAAAATGTATTTCTTTTTGACGTTAGGGTAGAGGCTTACGGTAGCTGCAAGCCTGCAAACGAGCAGTTTGGTTGGATTGATCATAGTAGTCCAAAACTTTTGTTGTTATTGAAAAAAAATTTGTGTTGGTTAAAAGAATTTGTTTAATAATTGATGGATCTATGTTGTATATAAACAATGTTATATATGAAAAAAAAAATTAGTGGAGAGATTTGTGGGAATTGATCATTCTGAAAAAGTTTTTGGAATTCAAACCAATTAGTTAAAGTTTAGGGTTGGTTGAATGGATTTGATTAGTCCAATAAAGCAATGCACTTAAGAAGGTGAATGCATGTGTACTTTGGAAAAAAAAGTTCATATTATTTATGCACAGCATGGGAAAGAGTAAAATAATTATAAGATAAGAATAAAAAACTCTTAATTAGGTATTAATTAATGATTAAGATATTATAATGGACTAATTTGTTTATTAATTAATTACTATAGGATAATGGGAAGTTTTAATTTGTCATTCATAAAATTAGTTCATTGAAATTAAGGACTCGTTTGTTTCCACGGTATTTCTCCGTTTTTCTCCTTTTTTCCGTTTGAAACTGGAAAACGCAGGCGTGGAAGATGTTTGGATGTGTAGCAGACTTTTTTAAAAACTCCGTTTTCGTATTGTTTTGAGAAGCATTATTTATTAGCTTCTTCATTTTAAAAAGACTTTTTCTCCTAAATAGTTTAGATGTTTGGTTTAGGATATTAAATTAGCATAATTAATTAGAATTACTTAGCCGTGGACAGTGGACCTCTGTACGGGCTTTGACCTCTTCGCCTTCTACAGTTCTACTGTTCTACGCTTCTACGCATTTCAGTTTAACCGTTTAAGTGCTGTTTTTTATCTTATTTTAGGTTGGATTAAAGCAAGATTTAGGTTAAATCTAGCCAAGCAGATTTTGGAAATTTTAAATCCTGTTAAGCAGATTCAAGCCGGATTTTATATGTGCTGAAATACTTTTTCTAAGGGTTCTGTGAACTAAAATGTTTTTCTATGGGGTTTCAGGGCGCGCAACGATGATTTAAGTACATGATCAATTATTAGTTGACGCAAGTGCTCTAATTGATGTGATGAAGTCTTTTGATTTTGTTTTCACAATGCATTTTGATGATTGATATTTTGAAGGTTACAAATAAGTTATCACAATCATTATAAAAAAAAGATCATGACATTAAAAATGCAATGAAATTGGTGCAAATATCTAAGCAACAGCTACAGATATTGAGGGAGAGCGGATAAAGTGTTTTAACATATGAAGTTTCTTTCTATTTTTTTGTTGATCCCATAGATCATAAGAATATCCTCACGAGAGTTGAGTTAGAAGATAACTACAGTTATTCAGTTACTCTTACTCATATATATTATAATATTTTTTGGCTTACTTCTATTGTTATTTTGATGAACCTTTGAATTTGATCTGACATTGAAATACCATTGCTCTTATTTGGAGTTCCTTTGTTAATATCCCATATTACTTAATTAATATGAACTCTGTTGCGGACTAGAATATACCCGACGGTAGAGTTAAGAAATTTTCATCTTAGCATTGTACGGATATCTTGCACACAAACAGAGAAAAAATAATAACACAAGAATTTTTACATGGAAACCCTGAAAGGGAAAAACCACGAGGCCTCGCACAGTTGAAATAATTCCACTAGTGCTTTGTTTGAAATACAAGACGTTGACTCGTCCACAAAGTTAGGACGATCATATTACAATGAATCTCTTCTAAGTTGAGATTCAATTTCAAAGTTGAGCAGAGTGCTGGCGTCACTAAGGAGATTGGGTAGAATTCAGGTGTCGTCCGAAAGTTGGAAACGTCGAACAGAACTTTGATGTTGCTTAGGAAGAATTCAGGCGTCGCCCTGATGTTCGGCCGAGTTCCGGCGTTACTCAGGCGGCGTGAAGAACTCCGACGGTGGTCGAGGAGGAGTTATTCCCTCTTACCCTTCTCTTCTCTCTTCCCTTCTTCTTCTCTTCTTCTTGCTTGGGGTCTCCTCTCATGAAAAATGAGGGGTCTATTTATAGATTTTCTAGAGTGGCATAGCTTGTAAATAGGTGTGAGATCTGGAGCAAATAGGGAGTGGTCGAATGGATGGTTGATATTGAATCCTTTGATCATGCACCATTCGTCAAACATTTGAAGATCTTAATGATGTTGGAATTTGACGATCTTGGACTCGTTGGATTCTTCTCGTCGAGCCGTTCGATTCGACTATAAGCTCATCAAAATCAGAGACCGTTTGGTAACTCAAATTGCGGTATGAACTTTCCAACAACACTTTGGGTGCTTGATTTGGGCTCGGACTGAGTTGAATTTGGTGTCATTGGGTTCGTGTTTCTGAGACGATCAGTTCAATTATAAGTTTGCTGAAATTGGAGTTCATGTGATCTCGAATTTAATTTTTGAAGTTTTTGAGTTGATTTTTCCTTGAGATTCGTGCCCGATCAAGATAATTTTTTTATGATATATCAGTTGCCCCCTATTTTCGAATGTCGAAGCTCCAGGAGTCCGAAAAAATATGCGATGACATTTCATACTGGTTGAATCGTAAAAAATTGCGTTCCAAAAATCAATAGCTTGCTCAAACTTGATCATAGAGGCTTTGTTGAGCTCTGAAAGTATCGAAAGCGAGTCCAGAACGTCGATAAACATGTTAGGGGACCCCAAATATGTCTGATTTGAACCGTCCGAGCTGAAAATCGGGTCCGGACACTCGTAGGCGGCTGAACCGGCCGGCCGCCATTCGCCGCCTGCCGCATCGGCAACGCTCGTGCGGCGCGCGGTTGCCTCTGCTGGCCGGCGGTTTGGCTTAATTTCAAATTTAAATTTTTAATATTTTTTAATCGTGTGGGAGCCAAAAAATTCCAAAAAAATCTCAAAAAATTCCAAAAAATTCAGAAAAATTCAAAAATTCCAGAGAACTCTAGAAACTTCTCCCTTTTTTCACAAAAAAACTATAAATAAACCCCAAAGGCTTATAGAAAAATTGCACTTTCTCTTCTTCTCCCTCTGGCTCTCTATCAATTGAGGCTTTCCTCTGTTTTTCAGTAGGTGACTTTCCCTACTTGACTCAGCACCCCTCATCTTATACAGAAGTTAGAATTTTCTCCTCTTTCTCTCCTTATGGCTTTCTGACAGTCGAGGCTTTCCGCTGTTTTTCAGTAGGTGACTTTCCCTACTTGATTCGGCGCCCCTCCTCTTGTACAGAAGTTAGAATTTTCTCCTCTTTCTCTCATTCTAGCTTTCTGACAGTTGAGGCTTTACACTGTTTTTCGTAGGTGATTTTCCCTACTTAAATCGTCGCCCCTCCTCTCGTACAGAAGTTAGAATTTTCGCAGCCTTTTCTTTTCTTTCTCCTCACTCATTCTAACTTTCGTACAGTTGAGGCATTCCCCTGTTTATCGTAGGCAGCATCTCCTATTAAAATTCAGGCCCCCTCTCCGTATGTAGAAGTTAGAATTTTTGCAGTTGTTCCTTTTCTTCTTCTCTGTTCTTTTTCTTACATTAGAGGCATTCAACTGTCGGAGATAAGTGTCATCCCTCTATCAAGCTTCAGTGCCCCTCTTTTGTGTAAAAGGAGAATTTTGATGCTATTTGAATAAAAGTTTGTTGATGATGGACGATTGAGTTGATGCCCATTAGAAGTCAATGACCGAGTGTAGAGTTGAAGGAAAGAGTTCGAGGGTGAGATGCTAGCAATAGTCGAGCGAGAAGCCAATGGTATATATAAAGGAAATGACCGGCAGCAAACATTGGGCGAAGGGCTGATGATGACGGTGGTCCTGTTACATTCTGCTAAAGCGATATATATATATATATATATATATATATATATATATATATATATATATATATATATATATATATATATATATATATATATATATAGACATGTGCAGACATAAGAAATTTTTCATTTCTTTGAAGAAATAGTTGTAGGAGATGCTTGTGTGCACCAGAGAAGAAGTCACTTAAATTCACCAAGGATATTTGACTATTGTAAAGTTTCTTGTTGCTTGATGATAGTAGCTTGTACAAATAATGTCAATGTACATTTTTAATTTCAAATTCTTTCAAAAGAGAACTTGATGTGCACTTTTTGTAATGTAACTCCAATTATATTGTATATGAAGTTGAGAATTTGTCCTTCGGAGCAAACTGAATTATGATTACATCTTTTAGGCATGCTTTAATATATTGCCCCCCATATTTTTGGAGGCACTGTTAGACTTCTAAGGTCTTTATATGAGTGATGATTTTATCAATCACTTACTTTGCTTGATGATATTAACCTATATGAAAGAAGTTGGAAGAATCTATCAAGAATAAATGACTTATTCGAGATTGTATGTCAGAGCCTTGCTCGATGACGTTAACTTGTTTGGAAGAGGTCGAGAGAATCCACCAAGGATGTAAGACCTATCCAAGGTTATATGCTCTCCAAGGTTATATGTCAGAGCCCTGCTCGATGACGTTAACCTGTATAGAAGAAGTCAAGAGAATCCACCAAGGATGTAAGACCTATTCGAGGTTGTTTGTCAGAGCCCTGCTGGATGATGTTAACTTTTGTGGAAGAGGTCGAGAGAATCCACTAAGAATGTAAAACTTATCAAAGGTTGATGTCAGAGCCCTGCTCAATGATGTTAACCTGTGTAGAAGAGGTCAAGAGAATCCACTAAGGATGTAAGACCTATCCGAGGTTGTATGTCAAAGCCCTGCTCGATGACGTTAACCTGTGTGGATGAGAACGGATCAAATCCCCCTGGGATTGATCATCCGGTGATTGAGATACAATATAGATTGTATATTTCTTGAATCATGGAAAAAGAGTTTGAGAAGTTTTTTATCTTTTATAAGAGAAAATAATATCACAGCAATATGAGCATCACATTACTGTATTATATAAGATAGTATAGTAATTCTCTAGTATGAATTAAGAATATATAAGTTACAATATACTCAACACATAAGATCTACGTACGGGTATAACATAATATTTAACTTGGGAGAAGACATTAGAGATATCAAAGTGACACCCTACTCAACATAAAAGAGACAACAAGATAAGTAGTATTGTTAATACAAATGCATGAAATGCATGATCATTCAATCTCTCCAACCATTTGAATATTATTTAATGGTTGTCTTTGTTATAGATTTTTTCCCCCAGCGGGATGAGCTTCCTCTCGGGCAAATGGATCTCAAATAAATTATCGAAGATAGCCTTGACGGATAAGTCTCTCAATCTCATCCTTGAGTTGCATACAGGCTTCGGTAGTATGACCACGACTACGATGAAAGTGACAGGACTTATCTAGATTTCCTGTGTTCGACTTCAAAGGATTCGGCCATTTCAATGTATCTTGATCTCGAATGGCCACAATAGATTTATTTGAGATGTGTTGAGTGGGGTATACTCCTTCTCCTATCGAGGTTCCCATCGCGGTAATGGAAGCCTAGGAGGTAGATTATTCTTCCTTTGCTTTTTCTGTTGTGAGGATGAATTGTCTATCCTAGGTGCACCTTTGTGCTTCTCATTGGTTTGCTTAAACTGCTTCGTATGAGCATTTATAGCTTCATATGCAGAAATTTGTGCCTCCACATGATGGATTAGATCAGCATATAAATGAACAGTGTCGCGCATGAGTGCTGAATAGAAGGGGCTAGGACAAGACCTTCAAGAAAGACCCCTCTGAGTAATTCATGGTCTACTCCTAGAATTTGTCGAGCCTCGATGAAAAATCGCTGATAATACTCCTTCAACGATTCTTCCTTGTTTTTTCGGATCCCAGAGAGGTGGGAAGAATCCTTAGCAATTCTTTGATTAGCCACAAACTGTTCAACGAATAGTTTGGCTAATTTGACGAATGAATGGATTGTTCTGGACGGAAGCGAATAGAACCACGTTCGAGCCTGTCCTTTAAGGTGGAAGGAAAAACATGGCAAAGGAGTGCGTCTAATGCTTGTTGAATATGCATTACGGTTATATAGTAGTCGATATGCTCATACGAGTCAGACATCCCGTCGTAGGACTCGACATTCGATACTTTGAATCCAACCGGAATAGGGTGTTGAAGAATGGCTTCAGTTAGATATGATGACTCATGGAAGTTCCTCAGTCGAAGAGTTTTTCTCACATCTCCTCTAGGGAACTCTTCCCGTACTAATCTCCACAGTTCACGATGTAGGGCGTTACGAGGGAGCTCAGCAACGTACAGTTGGGCTGAGTCCTCTGTGAGATCTGGAAGAATGCAAGGTTACTGAGTTGTGGGAAAAGGATGGGTAGAACTTGCTGTGTCGACAAGTTTGTTGTCCTGGTGTGATTGTAGATACCTCCTTGGCGGAGGAAAGGGAATCTCACCATGAAGATGTTCGGGTTGAACATCTTCAAGTCCTGGTGGATCTCGCGGGAGAAGAATATCTTCTTGATGTGTTAATACCGGTCGTCGAGTCTCTCGCAAGACTTGAAGATGTTCTAGGAAAGGCCCTGAAGTTCCTTCTCCAATAGCATTATGTCCCCCATGATAAAAAGAGGCAGACATCGAGCATCCATGATTCATAGACTGATTTTTGGATTGGTGGAAGTTGGAGCGAGAAGCTTTAACGATACGACTGCTGCGTCTATTGACCATCGTAGAATACTTGAAGTTGTGGGATAAGAGTTTCTCATAGATGGCGCCAAACTGTTGCAGACTAGAATATACGCAGCGGTAGAGTTAAGAAAATTTTGTCTTAGCGTTGTACGGATATCTAGCACACAAACAGAGAAGAAACAATAACACAATAATTTTTACGTGGAAACCCTGAAAGGGAAAAAAATCACGGGGCCTCGCCCAGTTGAAATAGTTTCACTAGTATTTTATTTGAAATACAAGAGACTGACTCGTCCACAAAGTTAGGATGATCAGATTACAATGAATCTCTTCTAAGTTGAGATTCAATTACAAAGTTGAGCAGAGTGCTGGCGTCACTAAGGAGATTGGACAGAATTCAGGTGTCGTCCGAAAGTTGGACTGAATTCCGGCGTCAAACAGAACTTTGATGTTGCTTAGGAAGAATTCTGGCGTCGCCATGATGTCTGGCCGAGTTTCGGTGTTACTCAGGCGGCGGGAAGAACTCCAGTGGTGGTCGACGAGGAGTTATTCCCTCCTATCCTTCTCTTCTCTCTTCTCTCTTCTTCTCTTCTTCTTGCTTGGGGTCCCCTCTTATGAGAAATGAGGGGTCTATTTATAGATTTTCTGGAGTGGCATAGCTTGTAAATAGGTGTGAGATCAGAGGCAAATAGGGAGTGGTCGAATGGACGGTTGATATTTAATCCCTTGATTGTGCACCGTTCGTTAGACATTTGAAGGTCTTAATGATGTCAAAATTTGGCAATATTGGGCTCATTGGACTTTTCTCATCGAGCCGTTCGATTCGACTATAAGCTCGTCAAAATCGGAGGCTGTTTGGAAACTCAAATTGCGGTATGAACTTTCCAACAGTACTTTGGGTGCTTGATTTGGGCTTGGATTGAGTTGAATTTGGTGTCATTGGGTTCGTGTTTTCGAGACGCTCAGTTCGACTGTAAGTTTGCTGAAATCAGAGTTCAGGTGATCCCAGATTTAATTTTTAAAATTTCTGGGTTGATTTTGCGTCGGGATTCGTGCCCGATCAAGATAATTTTTTGATGATATATCAAACTCTTTTACTCCTTTGAGACTAATTATGTTAAACCTCTTCTTTTTGATGTTGTAATACTAAACTTTCAAAATTTTATACTGAGGAGTTCTTAATGAAATAGAAATTACTTATAGTTTTAATAACATTGTTTGAGAGGATTTCGCTCCCTTGTTTATGCCTAGTGAGAGTACTGAGACCTTAGCTCATGTTAAGTACCTTGATTTTATCTTACCATTAGAAGGAAACTCAAACACTTCCATTTCAATAAATTTCTACATCTTTAACTTTTATTAGCATTTCTAATATTCATATTTTTTTTTAGTTAAAACCCACAAAGGGGCCTACGCGTTGATACAAAAAACGGTTACAAAGTCCTTATGAGGTTCCTCTAGCTCCCTACTGCTCAAAAGAGCTACAATATCAAAAGAAAAAACCAAAAAACCTACGAGCCGGAGGATCCTCTTCATACTATTACAAAAATAATATAGAGCTAAGCCCGGGCTGTGAGTAAACAGCACCCAAAAAAGGAAAATCCATATACTCTTTAAAGCTTTCAGCATCGCTTTCCTGCAAAACTTGACAAAACAAACCAGAGAAAAAAGAAAAGTAACAAAAAACATACCTTGTAGAGAAAGCAAATCCACTTGCAAAACCTGCATATCTTCCTCAATAAAAGTATCAGATTCCCATAATCACCAAAAACAAAATAAGAAAAATAATCACCTTGCCGCGAACCCACGAAGCCATTAATCCCAATGTAATACAAAAACCAATTGCCAACAATCTTCATACTAGAACCAACAAAGTTATAAGAAATCATCAAATAAACAAAACCGTTCCAGTTACCCATCCTCCCAGGCAACCACAACTGAGGATACCCAATAAAACCTATCCAGTTCCCCCCATTCATCCAGCACTTAAAGAAAAAGCTTAACCAGAACCCAAAAACAGCAGTTCTGATACCAATAATCAACACAAACGAATCATCAACAGAAACACTAGACAAAGGAACACACATAACAATCAAAACACAAAGAGAACCAGAATCATCCATGTCTAATATAAGGCAAAGAAACTTTATCCACCAACAACATACCTCTGAAAGAGAGATCAAGATTAGAAATATCAATTTTCTCATAACCCACAAGGTGAGAACCCTTATTAGCCAACCAATCAGCACAAACATTACCTTCCCTAAAAATATGCGAGATCTTAAAATTCATTAAATTCCTAATATTTCTCATAATATAAAAATTCTGCGCATTACCATTATAATTCTCAGTGATACTAGAAACAACAAGCTTAGAATCAACTTCGATCCAAACAGAATGAAAACCCAATTTAAAACAAAGCTGGAGACCAAGAAACAACGCATTAAGTTCAGCCCAGAAGACATCCAGCTGCTGCACAGGTGCAGCAAAAGCAGCTAAAATATCCCCATTAGAATGACGTATAAGCCCACCCGCTCCAGCATTCACCAAACCAACCGAACCATCTGTGTTTAATTTCACAGACGGGTGCTGAGGCTTAATCTAGTAAACAACAGAATCAAAATAAACAGAATTATCTAACTCCAGCTGGATACCCAAATTCACACCAATATTTCTACATTTAGAAAAAGCTTTATAGGTAATAACCTTACAGGTATAAAGATGCAAAATTTTTCTTTTGACATTATCAATAATACGAATCTCATCCATCTTAATATTGTCATATTTAGCCTCATTACGATCTTTCCAAATATACCATAAAATAAGGATCGGAATAAGGTTGAAGATGTGACCTTTCTTAGGTATGAACCAACTATCCACCATAACAAACAAATTATCCGGAATATAAACCACATTTTTCCTAGTTATTTGATTAAAATAAAACCACACTTTCTTCGCAATCTGACCATTAATAAAAAGATGATTAATATCTTCAACATTAGAACAACATAAACATTTGGAAGCTAAAATGAAACCTTTCTTCTGTAAAAGGTTATCCACGGGTAAAAAACCTTTAAAACATCTCCACACAAAAGTAGAATAAGTAATAGGAAAAGAATTATGCCAAATGGTCGCAAATCTAACAGATTTCTCCATAGGGTAGCGAAACTTCTCCCAAAGCTTACGCATTTGAAATTTACCATTAGATGAAGCAGAGCAAATAATAATATCAGAACTATTCACATTCAGGGGAATACTCATAATGATATCAACTAAACATTTAGGCAAAAGAGTTTTTAAAATGTCCACATTCCAACTATTGTTTATAAAAAAATTAGAAACTTTAATGGGCTCCAAGGTATGCGTATTCAAAAAAGAATCTATAGAAAAATCCCCCAACCATTTATCCTGCCAAAAATAAATATCCCCCCACCCAGCCCCCATTGAATAAACTTTTCAGCTTCCCACTTAATGTTACACAACCTTTTCCAAGTAGAAGAATCAGTATTTTTAAAGTAACAAAGAGTCGGATGCCTATTAAAACAATATTTAACATTCATGAAACGAGCCCTTAAACTACTATTAGACCTTAACGAAAACCAAAGTTTATGAGAAAAAGCAATAGCAGTGTCATAAAAATTCTTACATCCCAACCCTCCTTCGTCAAAAACACCACAATTTTTATGCCAAGCAGCCCAATGAATAGCTTTGGAATTGTTTTTAGAACCCCAGAAAAATTTGTTAATCATTCTCTCAAGTCTATTACACAAAGCCGTGGAAGGCATAAGAGTATGAAACAAATATATAGGAATCGAATTAAGCACAGCTTTCACCAACACCAAACGGCCACCAAAAGAAAGAAAACTAGTAGACCAATTCGCCAACTTCTTTTGAATAGTAGAAAAAATATCATCAAATAGGAAATTCTTCTTTTTACCTTTGAAGATAGGGGTACCCAAATACTTAATAGGTAAATTTTTGGCTTGGAAACCACAAACCCTTTGAATAGCCAAAATCCTATTGTGATTAATGGGCTTTCCCACAAAAAAATTACTCTTCTCTTTACTAACTTTAAGACCACTATATTTATAAAATTTGGAAAGGAATTTCATCAAAATTTTGATATTTTTTATCGATCCATTAGCTAAAAGAATGAAATCATCAGCAAAATTCAAATGAGATATAGAAAAACCTCTAATATTCCGATAATTAAGGTTAATATTCTAAGCAAAAAGATCATTTAAACCTCTAGATAAATATTCCATAGCTATAATAAAAAGAGCAGGAGAAATCGTATCACCTTGTCTAAGACCTTTAAAGGATTTAAAGAAGCCATGATTTCTACCATTTATAATAACAGAGAAAAAACAGTTATCCACACTATTCCTAATCAGTAAAATGAAATCCTGACTAAAACCAAATAAAGACAAAATCTTATAAAGGAAATTCCAATCTAAATTATCATAAGCTTTGGTGATATCCAACTTAAAAATAATATTTCCCCCCGTAACTTTAGTATTAATATCGTTGACAAGTTCTTGAGCAAGTAAAACGTTATCACTAATACTTCTCCCCTTCACAAAACCAGTTTGATTTAAAGAAATAATCTTAGGTAAAATAGTAGCCAATCTACTAGCAATAATTTTCGAATTAAGTTTATTAAAAAAAGTACACAAACTAATAGGCCTAAACTCAGTCCATCTTTTAGCTCCATCAGTTTTGGGGATTAGAACAATGTTGGAAGACGAAAAAAACTTAGGATAAGGATTACCTCTAAAGAAATCTTGCACAGCAAAAATAACATCCTCTTTCACTGTATCCCACGACTTTTGAAAGAACTTAGTCGTAAAACCATCAGGGCCAGTAGTAGCATCTCCATTCATATCCCTAAGAACATTAAAAATTTCAGTTTCCGTAGGTAATTGACAAAGCATAATATTATCTTCATCCAAAATACATTTAGGAATAACCTCATGATTAGAAATAGGAATAATTCTTTCATTACAATTAAACACATTCATAAAGTAATCCACACCCGACTTACATATAGATTCATCAGAATCAAGAGTAATACCTTCATTATTAATAATTTTATAAATTCTGCTTTTAGTTTTATTCTTATTAGCCAAAGCATGAAAAAATTTGGTATTTCTATCTCCCTCAATAACAAATTTAGCATTAGATTTTTGTTGCCAAAAAACCTCTTCTTGAGCATGCAGTTTAAGAAGATCATTCTTGGCCACATTCAGTCTAGCACTAATGTCCTCAGAAGGATTATCAACAAGGATGCCTTCCAACTCAATAATTTTAGCTTCCGCTTCTACAATATTAGAAAAAACATTTTTGAAAATATTTTTGTTCCAATACCTCAAACATTGTTTCAATCTAGACATTTTAGCCCAAAGCCTCAACATACCAGAAATATTATTATCAGGGAACACAGGAGCTTTCTAGTTATTATCCAAAACCATTTTGAAATTATCATGAAGTAACCACATATTAAGAAATCTAAAAGCAAAATTACCAATGTGATTCATAACATTAATATTTAAAAGCAGAGGTGCATGATCAGATAGAGTTCTACTTAAATGCTCCACATTAGTGGTCGAAAATTTAGCCAACCAATCATGATTAAACAAGAATCTATCGAGTCTTTGGAACAGGTTAGCCCTATTCCAAGTGAAAGGAGAGCCACAGAAACCTATGTCATTAAGGTGACAATCATGAATCATCTCATTAAAATCTTCCATAGCTCTAGAGTTAGGACATTTTCCTCCCCTTCTTTCGCTAGCATTAGCAATAATGTTAAAATCCCCACCAACACACCACGGTCCTTGGATATTAGCCGCAAAAGTAGCTAGTTGTTCCCAAAGAATAATCCGATTAACTCTAGTACAAGCAGCATAAACAAAAGAAGCATAACAATTCAAACTACCCACATTAATTTGACAATGAATAACTTGATGTAAATCCATAACAATGTCAACTTCAATATGGTTATTCCACATTATCCAAACTTTATTCGAGCAATTAGCAAAATATTTATGATAACCCAAAAATTTAGCAGTAGCAGCTATTTTATCAGCATTAATAAGAGGTTCACTTAAAATAAGAAGTTGAATATTGTTAATTCTACAAAGATTTTTCACTCTAATTTTGGAATCCTTACCACCAATACCCCTTACATTCCACATAAGAGCTTTAATCATTACCTTCTTTGTAAGAATTATGAGCTCTGGTAGATCTTGGTGTAGCTGGGCAGATATTTTTACCTTGTTTACTTTTTTCTTACCACCTTTAGAAACCAAATCCTCCTCCGCAACATTATGAACCTTCAAGTTAATTGGGGAAGAAGAGGTACCTTGATTCATACTAGAGGAAGGATCCTCCTTAGAGACAGGAATAACTTCCCCTTCCTCATAAATTTCCAAATTAGAATTAGAGCCGCCATCCCTTAAGTCAGTAATATCCTGGTTAGCAATCAAAGCATTTTCAATAGCCACGGAATTAGAAATAATAGGCATTTCATTTAACATATCATCAACTAAAATAAAAAGCTTAGGGTCAGAAACAATTTCATTTCCCTCATTATTCAAAACAGAATTTCCAATGATATTTAAAACCTCCTCTGATTTATCCATATCGATCTCCTTCCCAGAATCCTTCACATCCACAACATTTCCTTCACCAACATCCAGAACAACATTGTGCAAAACAGAGGACGATTCCGCCTGAATAACGTTTTCTTCCAATTTTTTTTTTTCACTATGGGCACATACACATTATTATTCACGGTAGATCCAGGTCCTCCACTCGGTTGCACAACATTTTTTTTCAAATCAGGATTAAGTTTAAAACATTCAGCGACAGGATGACCATGCATTTTACAGTGATTACAAAATTCAGGAACTTTCTCAAATTCAGCTTTTTGCATATATCCATAAGCTTTAGAACCCACCCAAACTTCCTTCGGGTGTTTTTTCGATATATCCACCTCAACCAAAACTCTAGCAACAGAGGGCTGAGTTTTAGAAGCAGTAGCCTGATATGTTTGTAGAGGTCTCCCGAAGATAGAGCCCAACACATGCAGCACTTTAGAATTAAAAAAAATGCAATCGTAAGTTCGGAAATGAAATCCAAATCGGAACAATCGGAGATTCTTCTTTTATATCAAAAAATGGCGTCCATTTCAAAACACGCATTTGACAATTATAAATGAAATAAGAACGTCTAGCAAACACTCTACTATAATCAAGATCATTGGATAATTGAATCGCAACATGTCTAGCATCCAAAAGCCCGACAGAATAAAAACCCGAAAGCTTCAAAGAGGCGAAAAAATTCTGAATAGCATCCAGATTAGGGCGTCTCAAGCCAAATTTACCCACCAAAGTATACTGGAAAGGGGAAGCTAACTTAAGAACTTCCTCATCCGACAATAAAACCGCCGGAACACCATTAAAAACATCTTGCTTAACGTTAGGAAAAATATCACCTGAAGCCGAAGCACCGGCTAAAACTTCTTTAAAAGATCTAGATCTGGAAGGTGAAGAAGAGCCCTCAGCATCAAGATTAAAAAAAACCTTTTTTCAAAGAAACAGACGGATCAGCAGCTTTCCCCCACGGATTTGCTACAGGAGCAACCACCATGATGAAAATACCCCCAAAGGGCAGGAAAACACCAAAGGAACACCAAACCAGCCAGATCTAACCGAAACAAGATGAAAATCTGGAGAGAAAAGCAGCGTGACAACGTCGGCGTCGATCGCACGGAGGATGCCCTAAATCACCAGAGCGGCGCTTCGAGGCAGGAGAGAGAGTGAAAACTAGAGAAAGACAAGTGTTGAATTCTAATATTCATGTTGATACTACTAATTTATATGCATTTCACCATGCCTAAGCTGGTTATACTTAGGCCCTTGTGGGGTTTAAAATTGACAATCTTTTTTGACCATGCATTCTTTCATCATATAAAAGGAATAAAGAAGGCTTGAGTTAAGAAAAAACTCAAGGTAATAAACTAAGGTTTTATTAGATAATTATTTTTATTGCATGATTGTGTTATTTATGAACCTAAGTTTTTTTTAATTTTTATTTTATATATATATATATATATATATATATATATATATATATATATATATATATATATATATATATATATATATATATATATATATATATATATATATCATAATCATCATCATCAATTGGTGCTAGAAAAATTCAATTTTATGAAGAATTTATTGTTATAGTAATTAGTTTTAGTTGATTCACTAAATATTGGTAAGCTAATTTAATAAAATTAGCTAGGATGATTAATTATTTATTATTATAATACAATATTCTATTTATGGTTATACCAATTCAACATTAAATTAAATAGCATACTTGGTTAGGTATCAATTAATGATTAAGATAGAGTGAACTAATTTATTATCATTTAACTACTAGGATAATGGGATATTTTAATTAGTTAGTCCTAAAATTAGTTCATGGAAATTAAATAGTTTAGATGTTTTTTTTTTTTTTTTTAACTTGTGGTTATGATTTAAATTAATATAAAAAATTAGGATTTTTCAGGGTTTATTAGCATAATTATTTTGACAAATGTGTAATAAATTAAAAATAAATATTATACTTATTTATTTTTAGCTAGTAATTAATTATTCTACCAGCATATCATAATCAATTACTCTAACTATATATTAATCAGATTCATAACTTAATTGATAGGTATTAGACAATTCAATTATATAATTATTAATGCATTAAATAAAAATAATATTTATAGTAATTTTTTATTTATTTTAATATATTAATTAAATTTTTATTGAAAAAAACTAGCTATTAGGATAATGAATAAAATCAAACTTTTATGAAATAATTAATTTATTAACTAAGTAGTTAACTAGAAATAACTAATAATTTTGCAATAGAACTAGCTTAATAAAAGATCTGATATAATAATAATTAATGGTTATGAAAAATGTGCTGATTAATTATGCATTCATTAATGAAAAAAAATAAATTTTTTATTACTTTATACACTAATAAGAGTATTTAGAAATTAGATTTATATGCTTTTCTTTATATAATATCAATATCCTTAATATTAATTTTATCAAAAAATCATTCTTATCCTACAATACATCACAAAACATTATCACTTAGTACAAAATTACACAACCCACCACAATGAATTATAACATTTACAAAAAAGAACCCCAATACTTTGTTGGTCAAAGTTATCTCATGACGTGTTATCCTATTTTATATGTTATTTAATGTGATTTTAGTTTGTAGAAATTATTTTTAAAATTATTATCTAATTTAGTGTAAGACTTGAATGTATTTGATAAAAATCATTTAGTGTAAGACAAATTACTAATTATCTCTTTTTTTTTTTTTTGAAAGATGCAAATATCAATAACATCAAAAGAGAAAAAGGCCTAATACAAACTACTAATAACGTCATACCCCTCCTTTAACAATTGAAAAAAATAAGGAGGAATATGATCCATACCAATATCATCCCAAACAAAACTACTACTAAGAGTAATGTTAGCATAAATATCAGCTAACTTATTATAATATCTATTCTGACAATTAAAAATGACATGATGAAAATCTTTAATGAAAGAAAAAACTAAAATTCCAATGCTGGCTTTGCACACATCCATTTTCTTAGGACCATCTTGAATATACTTAATAACATTAACGTTATCACCTTCAATTATAATTCCCTTATACTGCATCATCCATTCTTTCACGACCAATCTCAAGGAGTGAATAGCTAACATTTCCAACTGAGAAATGTCCCAATGAAGACCACTGAAATCAAATGCTAATAAAAACCTTCCTTTATTATCTAGAATACACCTCAAACTCCAACTTTATAAGACGATAATAAGAAAGCATAACTATGATCCAATCGGGAGGGGGAGGATGCCAATAATTTTTGAACAACCGAAGTGGTTGATCCTCGCTCATTATCTTTAATTCTTATTTGGTGTTACTATTTCTCACCTGAGGATCCTTGTCCTATACCTTAAGGTATGTCATATTGTCCTTTTTAGCGTTGATATTCTACTAGGGTACATCCTCTTTGATTCCCTGATGTGAAATGTCACACTGTCTACTTAAAAACATTTATTGTCCTCTACGTACCTATTTCAACGCCTAGATGTTATACATAAGATATTCACCCTTTTATTTGAGATCTTAAGCATTCTTATTTGACCTTGTTGTTCTCTAATCTTTCATTAAGACATTATGATATAACATAGATATGTTCTTCAATTGGTATTATATGTGCATCTTTTGATTATTATTTTCCTTCAATTTGCATGAGTTGGGCAATTTCCTTTAGAGTGTTCTAATATAGATGACATAAGATACTTGATCTTCCACTAACTAGTGTCGGAATAAGAAATATTGAAAAAAAGGGGAGGTGGAATATTGTCCTCCACCAACTGGTGTCGGGCTCACCTGTAGGGGGACAAAAGGACTTTCAAGTAGGCTAGTCTCTCTTGACATCTTGCCCATCCATATTCCATTCCTATCCATTCTCTCTCTCTCTCTCTCTCTCTCTCTCTCTCTCTCTCTCTCTCTCTCTCTCTCTCTCTCTCTCTCTCTAATGGTTAATAATTTTTTGGGATATATATTTGCATATAATTTTATCTAATTTGATGAAAAAATATAATAATTTTTAAAATGAAAAATTATACATTTTATCTTATTTTATAAATAATAATATTAATTTTTCTCTTAAAGTTATGATTTTTTTTTGAAATATTGATTTTTGAGATTTTCTTTGAAACCTAACATTATTATGAGGGTTTTTATAAAAACTAAATTAGGAGTGTGAGATTAAAGTTGGGCTAGATATACAATTGATCAAATATATTTATAATTCAAAAGTATGAACTTATAGAAAAGCCAAAGAGAATTATGTTAAAAGCCTATATAGCTTAGTTTGCATTTGTAGAGGTTGCATCATAGATCATATTTCTTCAATATTGTACAATAAGGCGAGTTATCAATATAAGTATATATTTTTTAACTATTACATTTAATAAAAAAATAAATATTCCCATTAACCTAAATAATCAAATATGTATAATATCATGTTATAATTTTATGTTAAACCCAACCATTAATTTAGATTTATATAAACAATTTAAGCTTCATTTGAGGCAGCTTTTCGTCTGTTCTAAAACAACTTTTAACATAATTATACAAAAAAGCTGTTTTATAAAGCAATAAGAAAGCTGTTCCAAACAAATTTATATAAAAAAAAAACTGATAATTTATTTTAATTGTTTTCACGTGATCATGGATAGATCAAACATGGGAAGATGGAAAGGAACCGCCTCTTTCTCAATGATATATTACATCTTTCTCTTCGCTTTCTTGCCTTCCTACCCTCTTCATATAGTTTTTTTTAATATATATATTTCATATTTTATATTTATATTTATATTTTATTTAATAGATCTATATAGTTTTGCTTAGTTATGTAATATAATATATTGCTATTCCACACTAGACATGAAATTTACATTATGCTTAATCTATTATCAAATAGCCATAATATAGTAAACTTTATTAAGGTGCATATATTTATTTATTATAACACAAATGTATGTGTATGTTATAAATTGCGTTGAGTCAAATTTATTTTGAATTGATTAAAAATATATTTATTTTTAGCTCTCAATGTACTATAAAAAACTAAAATCGGAGTGCACCGATTCTTAAAAAGTTGTTAAAATGTATCTTTAACAGCGACTTATTTGCTATTAAAAATAGTGATTCAATCAGCTTTATCCTGCGGTTGTAAAATCGCTACAAAAGATATTTACTGCAAAAACTGACTACGAAGATCTTGTAGACTTTTTTTAGCTGTTTAAATTATTATAATAGCCTAAATTAAGTGTTGCAAAAGCCTTTTTTTTTCTATAATATTATATCTTAAATTACAATAAATGAATAAAATTTTAATTAAATATCTATAATAAATTTTTTTACTGCTCCAAAAGTGACAAAGCAAAAGTTGACAACAATATTTCTCCTTTTGGAGTTAGCTCTTTGGAGCACTCTCATTTGTGACATTTGATTGATTTAGAAATTTAGAATTTGAGCAAGCAAGAGTGGATGTATTGCTAAAACAGTGAAATTATTAAATTTAGATTTCATTTGGACGGCTTTTTAAATGCTTTATCAAACTATTTTTTAGTATAAAAATTTATTGAAAGCGGTAAAATAGTAATGATCTAAAGTTGTTCCAAATAAAGGCTTAGACTTCATTTGGGATGACTTTCTTACTGCTTATTAAAGCAGTTTTTTAGTATAAAATTTTTTATTTAAACTAGAAAGCTATTTTAAGAAGTAATAAAAAAGTCATCTCAAATGAAGTGTTAATTAAATAAATTTTATATTGAAACAGTAAGCACAAGCTCAAGACACAATGCTCTTCACGCATGTACCCACTTTGGGTTGGAATAAATGGCTAGTCCTTATTATTTTTAGCTCAACTTGTACATTTCTTATTAGAAATTTATCAAGCACATGTTATGCCATCTAAAATAATGGAATAAGTGATGATTTTTATATAAAATAAACTCAAAACAATGTTATCCACCAAACTTTAGAAATTGATATGCTAGTTAGGCTTTGTTTGTAACAATTTTTTTAGTACAAAATTAAAATTTTGTACTAAAAATCTGTTTTAAGAAGTAGTTAGAAAGTCGTCCCAAATAAAACCTTAGCATAGAAGTTGAATGAAGAGTAAATTTTTATTGAAATATATAAAATGATGGAACCTTTCAGAGTTCATAATTTCATGACATTGCATCAAAGTCACTACTGAAAAATCGTCTATTACCGATGAGGATTTCTGACGATTTTGACATTTTATGGTGGTTTCAAAACTGCAGGAATAAAACACGTAGGAAATGAAAACCGGCGGTATATTTTCTGGTAGTAATATTTTCTGGCGGTTTTCTGGCAACTACAACAGCCGGAAATTACTGGACTCAAGACCACTGGTAAACCGCCGGAAGATTCAACGCAAATACCACTGCAAACCACCAATAATTATTTGCAGACAAACTGTCGGTGTTTCTAGCGGCAAAACTGTCGACTAGCCGGCGGCAAAATAAAATAATTGATTGTTATTGCCTCCGCCTAATATCGAAGTTATTGGCGGCTAAATCGGGGTGGGGGTTGGGGGGACCACTTTCTGGCTGTCATTTGACATTCGACACTTTCTGGAAAATAAATGGCAGCTAAACCACTAGTAAATATCGTCATGAAAACATAATACCGTCGGTCATTTTTTACTGCCGGAATTTCCAACGGTTAACTCTTTATTACTGGCAGTCTAACCACCGGTTAATAGCTTCTATAGTGAGTTTTATTTGTGAGATCCAAAATTAGCTTTATTTTTTATTTCATTTCTTCGGGGTAGGGAATGATTATAAGCTCTTTAAATTATTAGAGTCTTAGGCACCGTCACTCTTATTTTTGTGGGAATTGTTGTGTGTTCATAGTTAGGCACCTTATGGAGATAATCACTTAGCACACATTGCATATGATCTCATTAGCTTACATAATTATAGTGATCAATAGATTAGCGCATCTCCTAAACTTCCATTAGCTTAAGGACAACATCAAAGTGGAGCACTAAGAGCCAGTGATTAGGAGAATGAACCATCAATTTACATGATAGAAGAGCTACCGTATATTGTTATTGTTAGATAACCTAAATTGCCCTTGTGCCATATGAGTATTGTTAGATAAGTAAATTGAATAGAAAGAAGGAGAACTTAAAAAAAAAAAAAAAAGTCTTCAGATCATTAAGTTCATTGTTTCATGTTATCTGATTTCCTCATCATATTCTCTTTTATCTTTATCTCATACTTATAAACTATAATATCCGTCTTCAGGAATTCAGGTAATTTCTATTAATGACTGTTAATTTTAATTTAATTTATATTTATAAGTCTTAAAATGTTTCAGGAAGCCTTGAATAAGTCAAGAACTGAATTGGGGTAGTACAATTTAAAGTTATCAAAATTTCTCTGTGAGCACCGCAACGTCTGAATTTGACAATGACGCTACATTGAACTCTCGGTTGGAGTGGGAAAAGTGACTATGCTGTGGCACCGGGTGACCCCACCATGGCGCCAAGGCTTAAATGGAAAGATTTTGAGAGAATTTGAAAGATTCTCTGGGAGTGTAGCGATGCTGAGGTGTTGAGCATCGTGACACTATGTCAAATTAGTGCTATTTAAATATCTCAATCCATTTGTGCAAGACCCTCAGTCAGCCACCTTTTTGGAGAAGAGAGGAGAAGGGAAAGAGAAGAGAGGATTAGGAGGCTAGAGCTCAAGAAAAGCACGAGGAAGACTACTTTTGAACCAGTATATCTAATTTCAATTTCAATGATTTTCTAATGAGTTATGGATAAAATTGTATTTATCTCGAGTTTCATAACATTTTCACCGCAAAACTTCTAAAATATTATTGCACGCTTTATTCTGAACATTTTGATTGCATCAAAGTAGATTTTTACGAGTTGAGTTTTTCTATGCAAATTTCTAAGTTTATAATTTAGTTGAGGCATTTTTGGCAGTTAAAATAGTTGTATAAAAGTATTAAAATGTTCTTATGAATATTACTCTGAAGTTAGAAATTAAAAGAAAAAGTTCAATGAGTATAACTTTATACATATAATGTATGTGACTTTTGAAAGCAAATTTCTAATCAGCTACTTGACTACTCGACTATTAATATACACTAAGCTAGCAACTTCTTAAGCGCTTGATAGACGACTTCAACAAGTCGAACATCCCAATCAAAATACGTAATTATTGTATTTTCTCTCATTTTATATATAGCCATTATGCATCCAATTCTATAACAACTAAATCCCAACTCAAATTCATAAATAGGGAGTTGCGAGGTGAGCTCGATTTACATAATTTTATATATTTTGTTGCAATTAAGTATGTTTTATAAAAGTATCTAACTTTTTTACTTTAGAACCTTTTTCTCTCTCTCTTTTTCTATGTTCACTTTTTTCTCTTAATATTCTCAATACACAGTTGGAATAAATTTAGATTCAACGCACCCTATATGTCAACTTAATTATTAATAATTCATCATTACATAAAAGAAACGAAAAAAAAAAGAAAAAAAAAAAGAGAAGAAAAAGATAATCATTTCATAGAATTAATTATTGGTCCCCAACCTATATAATATTTTTATATATAGTTTGATATATCTCCATCACCATCGATGAGTAATGGCAAGTCACCATTAAAGAACATAAGCCACCCGCACGCGACCACAGGCTTGCTCAGACTTTTGCCCCCACCAGCTTCGGAATAGCAAATCAATAGAGATTTCGACTGCTCATTCGAGCTGAGCTGAGCGAGCACTTAGCTTCTACTCTACTTTATACTTTGAAGGTGGTGAAGGCCGCTCTTCCCACCAACAATTTGTGTGGCTCTACACTGACCGATATGTTGGGAAAAGATAGGGAGACAAGCCTCATGTGCTTTGTCCAAATTCTCAGGAACACAACAATAACTGCATTCCTATCTTCTTTCTATGCTGCTTGGAGCTTTCTAGGGAGGTTGGAGATTCCTCCATGGAAGGATAAGGGTTGTAAGTTGGATGGATATTCAACGTAGCTCATCCTGATCTACTGGTTGAGAGTTTTTGCTATCAACCAAGACGTTTCGAGTTCGAATCTTGAGTACGTGATGTGTGTGTAAGTATGCTTTAATTGGCCTAAATGTCCTCCCCCCACCCCACAAAAAAAAGTTTTAGAGAAATAATAATTATTTACAATTGTGTCTAATATGTAAATTTAGGTTTCGTTTTGGATGGCTATCTTATTGTTTAGTAAAGTTGCTTTTTAGTATAAAAATCTTTTGAAAGCAGGAAAAAAAGTAGTGGTCAAAAGCTTTCCCAAATGAAGTATGTATTTTGATTATGAGTATTTGTTGAAGTAGTGTATTGTGCTTATGGATATTATATCATGTTATGCATATTTGGAGAGTATGTGTTTCCTGTATTTTGACATGAATGCATGAGTGGGCCGACCTGTCTTTATATGTTTTTCATATAGATATAAGTTTAAGTAGTATGTTGAATGAGTATTTTAATTATAGGTGTTGTTACTTTGGTGTGGTTGTTTATGAAAGAAAATTATCATATTTAAGTATAGAAATGTAAATTGTTTTATGATATGCTCATGCAATTTTGAAGATGATGGAGAGTGGAGTAGATATATTTCAGAAAATTAATTATTTGGAGCTATATCTGCATACACAACTTGATCTTTTGAGCATTCAATTGAATAATCAGATTGCATTCATCATCAATCAATTAATAATCTATTCAATTGTGGACTCTTTTTTATGGAAATAGGATTTATGAATAAGACTAAAGTTGAAAAATAAATTTATTCATAGCAAATATTTAAATTTAAACCTAATAAAATCAAAAATAAAATATCTAACCTTATAAATTAAATTTAAATATAATTAAAATATTGAAATTTGCCAAAAATGCTTGAAAATTGGCTAAATTGAGATCTTTAATAGCATTGCTTGACTACTTGTGATTGGCTCATGGATGATTGGGATTTTGCAAAATGAATTTAGCCAAATTAGTGGCCTATCCTTAACCAAGTCTCTTGGTTGCAAAACATTATTGATCCATAAGAGAGTTAATGTTTATGCATTTCTCCAAGATATAAGGATTATTTCCCTCAATGTATTTAGCATATTATATTTCTTATTATACAATTCAATTTACTTTGTTACCTCAACATATAAATCATGTATATGTATGTAAATGATGCAACATAATCAAAATATGCATGGAATAAGAAGATAAGACTTGCATACGTACATTCTCATGTTCAACGGTTGAATATTATTTATGTATTTAACCAAGATATGCATAAGGAGCACATTTTCACAATAAATCCTTGGTCATTCAAGTATCACTTAAAGAAGAATTATTGTTCTATCTGAATAGCAACCTATGTGAAGGTTTTTTATTCCCAAGTGTTAATTCATAAAAAATGACACTTTTAGGCAAGTAGAATAGGAATGGTGGGATTTGTGGAAGTAATTGTTACAGTATAAATTCCTCTTATAGAAAATGAATAAACAATTCTCAATATTTTAATATTTATTGATAAACTAATATATTTGTAACGACTAATAAGCATATCATAATAAAAAATATAAAATGAAAGAATTAAAATTTATTTTCTTACTAATTTTGAAAGGATAATTTAAAAGATGAAATTTATATATAATGGTACCCAATATGCAAATAAATTCATGAAAAGTTTACTGGCCCAAATGTCATTTCAAGCTTGTCACCAGTCTAGGTATAAAGAATATGTGCTTTATGGAGATTTTATTGATTATGACAATATCAATACACATATATCAAAAATCATATCTCTTTGATGTCAATGGTGTGAAGACAATGTTGCAACCCAAGAACCCGATCATATATTTTGATGATTACACACAAATATTATTAGATGATCGTTTACTTATTCCTGCTTTATATATTGTATATTTTATTATGTGTCACTAACCATTTCAGAAATAATATACACTAAGCAAAATTGAAGAATCAAAACTTATAGTAGTGCAGCGTCAGGGTCTAAGTGAGTCTGTATTTGATAAAGTTTGTACTTTTTTTTTATTTTTGTGAGTTATTTTATGCATTAGTTGTATGTTGGCTAAGCAATTGGGCACACACTCTTAGTGAGGGAGAGAATTTCAACATTTGAATTTTTTTCTATAAATCGTACTATAAGATCTACATTGTATTATATGATCTATTCAAATAAAAATTAATTTAAATATTAAATTAAATTAAATTAATTAAATTGAGTACATCACAATATAAGAAATTAACTAATCGCACAGTACAGTCCAATAATCATACAATACGTTCAAAGTAACTAATTTGAAAATTAGGGATCTTCAAGATCCCACTTTATAAACTCAGCTTCAAATACTTTTGAAGGTAAGAGATTAAGTAGATAGAGATATTTTCTTCTTGGAGAGAGAGTTTTGGAGAGTGTTTACATCATAAGAAAGAGAGAGGAGGTAAGCTTGAGGGAGTCAAGAGGTATGAGAGGATTCACATGATTTCTCCAATTAGCTACCTTGGGTTCTCCAGTTGTGTCTGTTGGAGCTCTTCGAGAAGAGCACTAGGAAGAAAAGTTTTTGGTCGAAAGACTTGCTAGCTGAGTAGGCTGGGATTGACATCACCATCGTGTATGGAGGCAGAAGGAGGGATGATATCTCCTTCGTAGAAAGGAGCTAAAAAAGGGAACCGCATCTTCATTGGGCTGGGAGAGGGAATGAGGGACAATATATTTGTCTTAGTGAGGAGTTAAACGAGGGAGTGACATCTCGACCATATCAAAGAGTTGAAAGATGGAGTATCATCTTCACTATAGCGAAGAGCTAAAGGAGGGACCTGCATCTTTGCTTGAGTGAGGAGCTAAAGGAGGGACGACATCTTTGTTGGGATGGGAGGTGGAAGGAGGGAGATTCTTCAAAGTCTATAAAGGTCATTCTCCATCAGAGAAGGGCTTCTGTGCCTAGTTGTGATCTAAAAAAGTGACTTTAGTGCAATACATAAAAAAAGGAGGACATTTGGGTATTGGACGTGGGTCAATTTCGATTGAACCACTATGAATTTAGTTTATGTGATCTTTACTTTCTTATAATTTATTTTATTGAACTCTGGTATACTTTTGGTTATCTTTTTTTTATTATTATTTTTTTATTTTTTATTTTTACTTTTGGTTATCTTTGTGAAAGAATTTTGGGTGATAAATCTTTAGTTGAAGTTTTAATATATATATATATATTTGTTTGTTTTCTAAAAGTTAAAAAAGAAAATCTTATTTGCTTCTGATTTTTTATTTGAATATTTAATTCTCTTAAATATTTCCACATATTTTATTTTGATCTGAAGTAAAAAATTTTAAGAACTTTCAGACAACACTTGAACTCAAAACTTTCTCAAACAAATTCTTTCTACACCACTTAATCTACCTAACATTTGAGGTCAACATGCTATGTAGGGTTCATTTGTAATGTGATAAATTTGTTCAATATAAACTCAATACAAAATATACGGCATACCATATTCTAACAGCTATAAGAAAACCCAAAAGGAAACCAAGTGATTAATTAAATAGTATTTATATTATTAATTAAGGGAGGAAAAAAGTAACATTTTAAAATGTCATTATAATTTTTTTATTATAAAAATATATATCAGATACTGTATAGATAATTATAATCCATGTTATGCCAATGATATATACTATAAATGAGATTGGTACATGAAAATATAAAGGTAATGAATTAGAGAAGTCTTCTTCTTATTAAGGAGAAGTGGGTTGTTATGCTTTGGGTCAAAGGACTTGAGAGACCTTGTAGTTAGAGTGCTAAAGAGAATAAGAATTGAAGGAGTTCAATGATGTGCTTCTTTCTCTCTTTCGTATATTATCCTAGATTTTCTCTATTAATAAACTAAGGGTTTATTTTTTTTCATATTGAATATTAGTTACATCATAATTAATTTATATCGCTTCCTTGACGCCTTGGCTCACAAATTATATAAACTCACACTTTTTGCCCGAAAACAAGCAACGAAAGTATCTCAACGTCTTATTTTATGAGGGAAGAGCATCCTCACATTTGTTGTAAGAAAGGGCATCACCTTCAAGATGCACTTAATTAACAACACTAGGAAAAGATATATTCTTCTATTAAGATATCAAAACAACAACAACAACTCTACTATAATACTCTACTATAATAAGTAAAAGAATGTATATGTAAAAATTTAATCTACAAAAAAGGCAAAGTGATTGATGGGGAGAATTTTTACCAAATAAATTTAGCCTCAAAGATTAGATGATGTTAATGAATACATTTTGTTTTTTTCTCTTGAAATGATTTTCCCAAAAAAAAAAAAAAAAAAAATCCTCCAATCTATTTGCATCTTCTTTTATTCTTATGTGAAATTTATATAGATAACCCTTTAGAATAAGCCTAAAAAATCATGCAAACCAAATTATCACTAAAAGTTTGGCTTTTAATGGCATCGAGAAAGCCTAAAATGTCTAACAATTAGCTAGATTAAATAGACCAATAGGTAATAGAAGAAATGCTTAATTTTTTCAAATTTTATAATAAATATTCTAATTGAATGTTCTTCCACTACCAAAAAACTGGACCTATCCCATCGCTTCGTTGCAGCGGTTTTAAAAACCGCTGCGAAAATGAAGAAGGTAGTGGCAGTGGCAGCAGATTTGGACAGATAGCTAGTCTTAGAGAGGAGTTCAGATCATTTCGTGATAATCAGGAGAGAGAATTTAGCTCATTTCGAGATGATCAGATGAGACACTTTGTGCAAGAAATTTAAATGAATCATCCACCCCAAGGAGGATCAGAAATGGTATAAATATATTTTTTTAAAGTTTAATATAAATTGCTTGATTATTATTATCTCATTATATTTATATTATTTTCAGGGTGGAAATGAGAATTCATCTGATGTCTGACTGTCTGATGATGAGCACTAGGATTAGATTTGATGCTTTTGGTTATGTGGATATCTTATGTAATTTCAAACTTTTGTTGTTTTGATTTTGAAATGTAAGATGGTTATTTTGTGCTCATTTTCTTGTTATATATAAGAAATAGTGTTCCCTAGTAATCTTTTTTGAGTTTAACTTGGCATTTAACAATTTCTTTTTGTTGAAATACTCATCATACTCAACGATATCAAAATGCATATCATATGCTACTATGCTAGCTTAAGTTATTTCATAATACATTTAAATAACAAACATATAATGCTCCGACTGTGCATTTTACTCACTGCTGTCTTCGTTCTCCACTAACTTGACATCTCTGCTATGTAACTACTAAAGGATTGTTTAGTATTTTACTTACTCTGTTTCTCTTGTTATAAGTGAATTAATTATTGTAACAGAGCAAATGCAATAGAAAAAACATTCATGGAAACTCTTCTCATCATTTTTTTGTATCTGTTGTAGCTTGCTTGTGTTTTTGTAGTGACTTCAACATGGCTAACCAACTTAGCTCTAGGGTGAACCGCAAGGTTTCAGAATTTAAAAAAAAAAAATTCTGGGCTTTAGTGGCGGTTATAACCGCCACTATACTCCAGAAAACCGACTCGCTTAATATTGTGGCGGTTAAAACCGCCACTATACTCCAGAAAACCGCCGCAAATTTAGAATCAGGAAAATTTTGCTTAACATTGTCGCGGTTATAACCGCTACATTTTAATTATTTTGCAGCGGTTATAACCGCTGCAAAAATACGCATGCGTAAATAGCTACCCGTCGGTCCTAAAACCGCTGCGGAAGGCCGTTGCAGCGCATTGCAAACACAGCGGTAATGTAGCGGTTCTAAAACCGCTGCAAAGAAAATAGTAGCGGTTATAACCACCGGGAAAGGTGAAAAATTGCGCTGCGAAAATCCTATTTTTTGGTAGTGTTCATATAATATATGATATCATATGTAACTAACTCAATGAATTCATGGAACCGGATTAAGCCTAAATTCACTAATCATATTATTGTTTAATTACACAATTTTTTAAAATATATCAAAAATGATAAAATAAAATAAAAAAATTTTGTGCAGAATAATAAATCAGGTGTAAGCTACCATGAGAATTTCAAGTTCAAATAAAAACTCTAAACCTTAGGAAACCATCTTACATCCTTTACCTTCTTCATTTCATCCATTTGAGGTTATCTCTAAGCATTAGGAGAACCAAAGTTAGTTTAGAGAATATCATAGTCATCTCCATAATTGTTATGAAATTAATATATATATATATATATATATATATATATATATATATATATATATATATATATATATATATATATATATATATATATATATATATATATATATATATATATATATATATATATATATATATATATATTAGTTTCTTTAGCTCATCGGGTTAGAAAATACCATAAATAATCAAGCATGATTAATATATGTATAATTGGTTTAAAAAGAGAAATATTTGCTCAAAATAAGTCAAAGTTCAAGGGTATTATGATGGATCATTACACAATATTGCATAGGTGGGTATTACAGTACACGAGTTAATTAGCAGCTGAGAGAATCAAAATGTTGCTCGATGAATGAAAATCAAAGAAAGAAATAAAAGATTGGTTGAACATGATATAATACCAAAATTGATGGAGAGGGGCACAAAATTAACTTCACATAAATGAATTGAAATAATTTGCATACACAACTTGGATATCAAGAGTTCTCAATTGGCCTAACAAATAATTAGATTTTCTTCATCAACAATTAATAAATAATTCAATTAAAAATCATTGATATCTATTCATAAAAATCAGTTAAAGGCAAAATAATTGAAATTAAAAGTAACCCTAACAAACGTTCAACTTTTATTTCTAATTTTATCCTAAAGTAAATTAAAAATCTCATAAAATAAATCAAATTAAAAAAATATATATGAATATAAATAAAAAGGAACCTCATTTAGATAATGTTACAGTCGGATTTGACTTCTTCTAATTGATCTTTAATTAATTAAGTCTTAATGAGATGATATAACCTTATTATTGTCATGTACTACAACAAAAGAACTTGTGATTATAAAATAATCTTGTTCCTAAAACTTTTTAATATTCACTAATTTATTTGTTAATAATCTAAATAAGAATAAAACATGAAATCAAATAAAGGCTAAAGCTTCTTATTTATATTATATAGTTTTTATAGTTTATGAATTATATCCATGCTTATTATGTATAGATGAGCAAATTAATTCTTCTAAAAATACTTTCTTCATGATTATAAAATTATAATTTAGAGCTTATTTTCCTCCACCTATTTTAAAATTTCATCTCTATAGTGAGAGCCAAAACACTTATGATCACATGGCTAGAAAACTTTGCTCATCAATCTATATCTCCTCTTACTAAAGTTGATCATGACTTGAGATTATAAGGAAATGCTTGAGGTATTATAGAAGATGCCCTTTATATATATCCCCCATCATATGCAAAAAATAACCATAAGTTGGTTGGACAAAGATTTATATAAAGTTGATTGTGACATATCAAGAAAATGATATAATATTCAAAGCAAATGATTGATCATTTAAATTGGATTCAATGCAACAATGAAAAAGAAATAATCATGGTAAAGTTAGGGAGATGTGTTGGAAATAATATTCAAGAATGGAAAAAAGGAAAGACATGTGAGCCTAATAAAATCTAAAGCAATATTATTAAGATATCAATTAGGGCATTTTCACCTATCTTGTTTTTTTATGTTCCATAGAGATTATTCATATTTGGTATAGAGCTTATTACACTCAATCATATATTGTTAGAGAGATTTAGTGGCAAATTTGACAATGCATGTGAAAATGATTTATAAATGTCTACATTAGTTGGTGGTATAGTGAATTATATATTTTAAATGTATAGAATTTTTAATTTTAGATATTTTATATTGATGAATTATATATCTCACGTTTGGTTCAATATTGACATATCTGAAATTTACCTAATCAGATAAATTTAGAAATATGCTCCACTTTCATTGTGCCAGAGATGGATCTCTCTTACACGAGCTATCTAGGTACCCAGCGGTACCAAGGCGTACTGAGTGTAGGTACCGAGCTGGGTACACAGCAATGAGATGACGTGACACATTTTTATTAATTTCCGGACGCCCTCCAAACTCCACACAGAATAATAAATCCGCTCACACATTAAAATGATCACTTGCATAGAGATCTGGTTCTTCAAAAGTAGCATCCATAATTTATTTTACATCACACCAAAAACCATAAATATTTGAAATATATTATATTTACTTTAAGGTATATCTTAATTATAAATATTTATAACTAATCCACCCTAAAATAATCTTAAGTTCATTACTAATTAGAGCCTATCATTCTTTTTCTTTTTTCAGTGTATGAATCAATCAAACAAAAAAAGCTTTGTTCTTTTACTCTTTGGAGAGACTCATCCAATATTCGTCGAAATCTGTCACCTCATAACTTCAGTTGGGCTTATATATTCCTTTATTTATCTATATAAGATATTTTTTTACATATTTTTTATTTATATAATATTATTGCACCTTTCTAATTTCTAATTAACTAGAATGAATCAATATATGTCAGGCCAACCCTTTCCGAAAAAAATATAAATTATAAGATTTATATATTCATAATAAATCTTAAATTTAATCTCACATTCAAAAATATATTATTATAAAAATATCAAGTTATATGCCATCCCTCATAGGCTCATGAATTAGAGAAATTATTACATGTGAAATCCGGATGGGAAGTTCCCGTCCGGACAGTGAGTGTACACACTATGTACAAATAGTATGTACACAATTTAGTTCAAACTGTGTATTAAAATTATACCCAATGTATACATTGTGTATACTCAAAATCCAGATATAAACTTCCCGTCCGGACTCTGCACGGAATAATTTCTCATTGAATTAGGGTTAACAAGTAAATTTGACTACTAATATATCAGACCAAATGAAGCAATAGCCATAGGAGAGCACTTCAAAGACAATATACAGGAAAGGCAAAAAGCACAACAACATAAATTTCATTACAAATGTATGCTCATAACAAAAATCATTAACTTAGTAATGTCAATGTGAGATTGTACAAAAGAAAATACATGACATTTTGCTCACATAAAGTTAAAAACTATTATCCAGTGAAGAAAACGTGCAGTTGTAAGATTAATCCAGAGAAATAACTTCATATGGTGTGAAGCCAGCAGTTTGTTCACCTCTTCCATCAGAATTGTTACACAGCTTCATCCTTTTTCTTCTTTCACTTCTCTTATTGATCAGTGGATCAGGATCTTCCTCTGATTCCTCATCAGTATAGACACCAAAAAGTTGTATAACCAAAGTGATTTCTCTTCTGCGTTTATGATTTGTGTTCTCTTCTCTACCAGGAAGATTGCAGATCTTCTTGCAAGAGGTTCTTCGCTGTCTTGGTATTTCCGGCCCGGCGGCAAGAGACCGGTCTTTTAAATCCATGACAAGTAACGGATTTCTATTATTGGAGCAATCAGGTTGGGAAGATTTCTTGCCTGAGCTTCTGGGTTTATCAGTAATGGAGGATAAGTATTCTGACATAATCTTGGGTCTTTTTATGACCCTTTTATCCTTTATTTCCTCTGCTGGAAGCAACCTTTGTCTGGACTGTCTATCAAACCGTGGTAAGTCAGTCTGGTTGTCCCTTTCATTCGCTTGAACACCTAGACATGAAAGTAACAAAACCTTGAGATGGAAGTTTATTGAAAAGGTTACACAGGAGAGGAATGTGCAGGAAAGTAATACTAATGATTCTACCATTTATTAATTCTTAAAATAATATTTAGACTCTTAATTGATAAAGTCGGTTCTATCATGATTTTCATCTTCAATATGTGATTGATTAACACTGAGGCCTTAGATGGTTTGGTCACATTAAACGGAGGCCTTCCGATGACTCGGTTAGAAAAGTTAAGGTATTAGATTTGACTTATGTTAAGAAAGGTAGAGGTAGACCTAAAAAGACCTTGTTAGAAAATATTAGAAATGATCTTTCTTTATTAGATTTAAATGAAAATTTGACTTTTAACCGGACACAATGACAAAAAAGGATTCTGTTGACCCTCATGTTATACCTAAAGGAACCAAAGGAAGAAGAAAGCAAAATAGAAATCGCGCATACATACCAAAAAAAAAAAAAATACATCGGATCCTTGAATCCTGCCGAGATTGCACCGATTCGGCGCCGTCTGCAATCGCTTCCCAGGTATCCCGCAACTGGCCTCGATCACTGCTCTTCGACGTCGTTAAATACCGAACCAACATGAGAGTCTCGGTCCTGCTCTTCCCATGGGAGAATCCCTATCTAGCCGCAAGCTTTCAATGCCCATTTCCTTCAATCCCACTTCCTCTCTCACGACCGGCGCACCATCCTATCTATCCCATTCGCACCCACTGCCGCAAGCCACGACCGAACTCCTCTGCTTACCGACCTTCCTTCCTTCCTTCTCTCTAGTCTAGCCGCAAGAAGCACCAGGCCATCAAAACCTCCAGGCCAAACAAAACACTTGCCCGGCCCCCACCTTCATTTGATCCATACAAAGAGAGAGGGAGAGGGAGAGGGAGAGAGAGAGAGAGGGAGAGAGAGAGAAAGAGCCTTCTCCATTCCTAGTCGAAGGCCTTCCTCCCGTCAATCTTTCTCAAGTTCCGATCTCCTCTAGTTAGAGGCCGATCTTCCCCATCCCATAGACCTTGCAACCGGAATCCCTAGCCGCTCTCTAGCCTCTCCGCCTCCTCCTTTATCGTCGATCGACTTTGCTCCTTGGACGTCCGTCCCTATTGGATCAGGGGTCACGACATCTTGATCGGGAACAACAGTAGGAGCTCGCACTGTGAAGGTAATTTTATCCCCCACGCACGCTTCTTCGGCCAAATCCAATAACCCGCCGAACTAGAGGAGTTTAGTAAATCCGAGATTTGCTATGAGAGGAGGAAATAGAGAATGTATGCTAAATCCTCTCAAACTATTGCTCTGATCCTTCATTAGTCTTAATTAATCATGTTTGATTAACTATGATTATTTATAATTAAGCATTACTAATTACCAATAATTATAGTTAATTAGTGATTTTGATTAAGCTTGATTAATTATATTTAATTACTTTTAATCTTAATTAAGTCATCTATTTTTTTTTTGGAAAAAAAAGATAATTACTTAATTAAGATTAAAAGTAATTAAATATATATGATTATTCATAATTAATTATAAATAATTATAATCAATTACTTATTATGATTAATTTAATTAATTATATTTAATTAATTTTTAATCTTAATTAATAATTACTTATGATTATTCATACTTAATTATTAATTAATTATAAGTAATTATGATTAATTTCAATTAATTATAACTAATTAGTTTAATTATAATTAATTATTTTAATTAATAATTAATTATTATTAAGTATAATTAGCTATGATTAATTTTTATTAATTATAATTAAATAAAAGAGAGCCTCTTTCTCGCCTCAATCTATGCATCGGTCGCCAAGGTATAACTCCTCGATCCCTAAAACTCCGGGAATCCGTTTTCGATGTTTGCAACGCGACAAAACAACTACCTATACACGTTTTTCTTAGCATGATGGGAGGAAGTGCGTCGCGAGGCTTGCAACGAAGCGGGTAATCACCTAAATTCCTTTCTTCAGAGTTCATAGCGCACTGGAAAACCGTCTATACACGCTTTTCTTAGCGTGGTAGGATGGGAACCCGATGCGATGCGTACGACGAAACGGGGATATCCATAAGTACCCGCTTGCGGGAAAAAACAGCTTTTCTCTTGCAACAGGTACTAAAGACCCATACACGCTTTTCTTAGCGTGGTGGGGGATCAAAAAATACATGGCCGCGGTGTTCTCGTTCGAGGACACCTACCATACACGCTTTTCTTAGCGTGGTGGGAAAGGTCTAGTTTCTCGTAGATTGCCCCTAAACGGGGGAGACGCCGGGAGGCTGCCGAAATTTCGGGTGAACACAATGCTACACTTGGACTTGATTGAACTCAAAGGACAATCGAACTTGGACTCAAACTTGTGAACCTTTGAACTTGATAAACAGTGGATTTGTGAACTTGAACCAAATGGACCTAAATAAACTTAAAACTCAAGTGAATTTGAATAATATAAGAGAATTTGATTGAACTCAAAAAGAACAAATGCAAAGAACTTTGACTTGAGATTGTAGTTTGGGACAACTACAAGAGAACTTGAATTTGCACTTTGAACTCAAACAAAAATAAGAACTTGAGTTGATCATTTGAATTCAAGTAAGTACTTGATCATGTGCTTTGAACTCGAACTATGCAACATTAGGTGAAACTTGGACAAAATTTTGGATTCAAAGAACTTTGACATTGAACTTGAACCATACAACATTAAGTGGAGCTTGAACTTGCATATATTGCAGAGAATCAGACTTTGAATTGAAATGATCTACAACCATAATATAAACACAAATGATGACTATTAATTTTAGATCATCTAAGTGAGCAAGCATGAGATTGGTTTTAAACAAAGTTCCAAGCATAATTTACTTGGAAGGATCAATCAATAACAAATGAATAAGTTATGATTCATGCATAATTTGATTACAAGCTTCAATATAGAGTGTCTTTGTGGACAACAATAATGAACTTGCAAGCAATCATTAACATGGAGCAAATGGAGAATACAATGACATGCTCATAATGAAATAGGAGGTGCAATGATGTGTCTACAATCAATAGCAAGGTTTCAATGAAATATCAAATGAGCATCATAGCAACATCAGTATGTGAATATACCATATGAAATATGAGTTTTCTTCAAAATCAACAAAGGACCCATGATATATGATATGACTCATGCACAAACAGTAACTAATAAACATTATAGAAGATGTAACGACGCCCCGACAATCAAGATCAATTCCCTTGTGGAAGAATACACCAATCCCTTGCAAACAACAAATGCAATGACTTATTAGTCAATGTGTATTCGAGAGGTTCAAAATGAAATGCAGTTTGCATACAATCAAAGTTGCTTGATTGCAAACAGGCGTATTTATATTGCCTACAAATGACAATACTTCAAATAAATATATGCGATAAAGTTCGTTGATGAATGAACTTCTCTCCTACAAATGAAGATATATAATGAACACGAGCATGACGCTTGTACAAGTACATAGGTTCATATGTATGAGGAAGGATGTCATTTGCAAACAATGAAAAGACTGAAAGAGATATGATTTGGCATGGGAGACACTTTTATAAGAATGATATGGTATATCCATGGTTTAAAATTGCGCAATATGAGGCTCGCCTTGAGGCCCGCCTTTGCGCAATTCCAGTAAAAAATGCCTCGATGCTTACGCCTCGAGTTTTTTTTATGAGGCTTGCGCCTCAACTTGGTTGAGGCCCGCCTCGCCTCACTGGCATGAGTCTTACACCTCACGCTATATATATTAAAACTTACATAAATCTTGAAGTAAATGTCCGACATTGGACTCTATAGGAAAGGAGGAAGGGAAGAGAGCAGTTCACCATAATGATGATTCAAATGAAGAACCCCATAGTGATGACAGTGCTGATGACCTATGAGTTCTTATGTGATATGTCATTGCTATTTATTTTTGGAAATTGGAATTATATGTTAATATTTAATGAAAAGAATACTGGGATTTGGGAAAGAAAGAATTTTGAGTTGAACTACATTCCATGTTGTCTTATTAATTATTATTGAGATATTTTGATTTCACTTCATATCTTATGTTTTTTTATGTTTTATATTATTCACTGATTAGTATATAAAAAATTTATCATTTTATGTTTATGCAATTTTTTTATTCTGAGGCTTACGCCTCAAAACGCCTTTAGGCTTACGCCTCGCCTCACGAATGAAAAACGCCTCAATACTCGAATACGCAATTTTAAATATTGGGTATATCTCATTCATAAGAAGCGGAAGGAACCGTAAGAGATGTAATGAGTTACCTACAAACTATGGTATAAAACTGGCCCATCCAAGTTCCTAGAATACTGGGGCCCAATTTCATTCCCCATCGTTCAATTAGAATAGTATTAAGTGGATCTAAAGAAATTTCCCCTTACTGATATGCTGGATGATTTTCCTCAACAAAGAATTCACAGAAGGATTCAGAATGCAAAGAATTGGAAACACAGGCAGGAGATTAGTTAGTGAACTACGATCCACCTATATAAAATCACAAGTAGTGCACGACAGTCTACCTGTACGAAGCAGCAAAAAACTCAATTCACAAGCTGCTACGCCACGCCACCGAACCCGCAACAACCATGCAAACTGGCAGAAGGCGTTTACAAATATTTGAAAAATACCCTTGCACGTGCACTTTAGCTTGTATACATATAGGTACACTAAAAGGGGATATAAAATCAAACACCCACATGGGCCCCGGCGAGTGTGTTATTAGTACACACGTGACGTCTAAGGATGTTATGCTTGTCGACAAGTGAATTCAAGTTTGAATCCGATCCTTCTATGCAGATCAATAGGAGTCGACAGGGTTCGAACCATCAAATAAATATATGGTTGTGGCGACTGATATATTTATTTTAATACATTCATATTAGACATTCAAAGTCTAAAATCAATAGAATTCACTAACAAAGACATAAAACCTGCGAAACCCGATCCTCTATCGACATCCAGACATAGTCGACAAGGTTCAAACTACATATAAAAATGCCCCAAAACACCCGATGATGGCCGTGTTGAACGAAGATCTCAACCGGAGGGGTGATTCAAATATTTTTTAAAATGTCATCCAAACTCCACTCAAATATCCAAAACCCTACAGATCATCCAAAATCCAAAAATCCCAAATTCCAAAAATCCAAAAATATTTAAAAATTGAAATTCAATCATCAAGTGCTTAAAGCAAAATCCATCCACCATTCGCAACAGTTTGCCGAGGTCGACAAATAAAAAACTATTATTCACAAAGAGCTAAATTCCTAGTCGAAAATATCACTAGGATCTATTCTCAAACAATCTCCTGCCAATAAGGACGTTGTACGTGTCTTCTGACCGGCAGTTTTGCCGCCAAATGGCACCGCAGGATAAACGGTCATGACCCGGGGCCCTCTGAACAGAGTGATTTTGCAGCCAAATGGCACTACGAAATACCGGTTATGGCCAGAGTCAATATGCTCCTTAGTGGCATTAAATTTATGAGATATGAATTAATAAGATATAATCGATAGAGCACAAAGCCCTTTGTTAGCTAAGGTGGGTTCAAATTTATCCCCTTAGGCAAATATTCACCCCAGGTCTACAAGGTCCCCTTGGACAAAGCAACCCATGGCTGCCGACAAGGATCCTTCTGTCAGGTTGGGTCGACTACCTCCTCTGACTAAGTAGACCAGGGACCACGATGGCCTAGGACGACGGAACCATGGGATCTTAATCGGGTCCATAATCCATTCCTCCACCATCCGCTTTAAGTGTAAGATGGTGCAATTTCTAAGTTTAAATATCAATCTCCAAACTCTCCAATTTTCCAACATCAAATGCCCATTGCTGCTACTATATGCCGGATACTATGTATCTCTACGTATCTGATTGACGACTAGCCTTAATCGAAAGTTCTCTCTCGTTAAAGGGATGGGTAATTAACTATAGGGTCTTGCGCATATAGGAAACCAGAACTCAGATCATAAAGTCCTCGCAAAATGAGGGCGAAATCTCTGGGTAGTGTCTTATCTACAAACCCATCTGCTTTCCAAAATTTACCCCAGAACCTAATCTGTTAAAACTCACTCGCCGAAAAGACAAAGCAAACAGTCAGCAGGCAGGGAGGCCGGGGCCGAATTTACGGAGGCCACGGATTCATATAGCCGACCCCACGTAGTGGGACAAAGGCTTGTTATTGTTGTTGTTGTTGTTGTATCTTCAATATGTGATTGATTAGATATTTTTCCTGATTTATAAGAATTTTATGCCCATAAATATGTTTTGAATATATTTCATATATATAGTAAGGGCATTATTTTCTTAATAGTTTTAATGTATTTTAGATGTCTATCGAGTCGTGAGTTTAAGGCTTCATTTGGGACGGCTTTGTTACCGCTTTTTAAAGTAAATTTATAGAAAAAAATTTTAATTTTTAACTAAAAATTTAGTTTAAGAAGCACTAAAAAAGCTGTCCCAAACGAAGCTTAAATAAGGGGTTCAAATATTGTTTTAGGAATTATTTGATTAATTGACGAATGAGTATATTTTTCTTTACAAAAACCTAGCGCCGGCTCATCTTTCTCCTGTATTTTACCTGCCTTTTCTCAATTTTCTTCTCTCCCCTCAAGTCCCATCTTTTTAGCACATGTTCATCTTTTCTTTAGACTTTCTCTACGTTAGTTACAAATAATTTAGTAACAGACCCTCACTTCAATCATATCCACATCAACTATGCTTCCCTGCTCGCAAACCCAAACACCACACCTATTTCCACTTTGTAGCAACCCTCCTCGCTCTGCCCTTCAACATCACTCTATGTCATTCAGTCCTATAATGCGACTTTCACTTGCATCTTACCACTGCTCATTTATGATCTAGCCAAACAAAATTACAGCATCTCATGCCTCTTACATCCTTCACCTCCCATATTTTCATGTGTATTACAATCCAACACATCTCCACTCGCATCCACACGATAAACAGCTCAGGCTCAACGCTCGTACAACCCGCATGCTCAATCCTACATTTTATGCTTTATGCTCGATAGGCTCTAGCCACGTGCAGTTGCCCACTTGCCCTACTAAGAACAATGTCTGCGAACTATCACAACAAGCAATGTACTCCGTCACAAAACCTCGTGTATCTCTATTTGCGCCCGACACTAACTTGACTGTGTATATTACATCTGTGCTTTTGCAAGTGATAACAAGCTCCATTGCTGAAACACATGCATCTTTGTTCGCACCCCACACATATTTTCCCATTTGGTGGATACACTAGCCAAACCTCTCATGTGCACTTGTCTATGCCACCCTTATCATGCATAGTTGTATTCCGTTCACACATATTGGCACCAATAAATCCACACTGTTACTCATAGCATGCCCTTCAGGTTCTCGTTGATATCAATTGCCCTTACAAAAATCAAGATTAAATTCCTTAAAAAAGAGATTGATCATATCAAGGATATACAAGACCATAAACTCCTTTCTAGTAAAAATTTATATGAAGATTCTTCAATACAATCTAAATTAACAAATGAATATCCACTTGAATTTGAACTTCAATTTAAGCTTTAAACCAAATGTGCTTGTGCCAACACTTGAATCATGTGAGCCTAAAATTGAGTCCAACCTTACTAACAATCACCTCATACTTACTAAATTTGTTAGTTTACCTATCAATTCTAGTAATCTCAACTCGTAAGGAATTATTTGATGAGATTTCTCATCTGCATGTTAATAAGCACATTATTTTGTATTTGGCTCTATGATATCAATTCTATCAAATAATAAGAACCATTTGAATAATATTGACTTTAAATTGTTTATGTATAGTATTGGGTTTTATGTTATCAATTCTATCCAAAAATAAGAACCATTTGAATAATATTGACTTTAAATTGCATATTTATAGACTTTATATCGATGGCTTCCTTTATGAAAGCATAGGAACAAAGATCCTTTTAACACCAATTAGATTATTTGTATAATATTGCTCACTTTGATCTAAATATATTTTAATGAAACAGCTTGCATTCCTAATATACTTATTTTTATCTGAAGAGTCAGTTATGGTTATTGGGAAGTTCTTTGGACTTAGGTGTATGCAAAAAGTTCTCAACTATTAATAAAGTGATCCATCATGCTTTTCCTAGGTATCTTTTGGGTGTTACTTTATTATCACTGCATGTTTTTATTTTGATCATACTGCATTATTGATAGTTTATTTGCATGATATGATCTATTTGTTGAATTGACAAATTAAATGCCATGCACATGTTCATTCTAAAAAATTTTTTATAGCTATGGCACATGTTCATTCTAATATTTGGGATAACATTAATGAAAATGAAGCTCTAATTTATCTTCATCAAACAAAATATGCTTTTTACATGCAATAGATTACATATCACAACCTCAACGCTCTCTTATGTTTTTCAAAAGTTAGTAACTATTGTGTTTGTAGTTGCAATGCTTTCAAAATGAATTTGAATCATGTTTTTATGTTGAGATATGTTACCTTCTAAAGGACTTTTAAGTTTAAGTTTCTAATATGTAACTTTGTATAAAGAGTCCTGCATTCAACCAATAGCATCAGTTCTGAGTATTACACCAACTATAGCTTCAATTCCACATTCACAACCATCAGATGACTCTTGGGTGAGCAATGCAAGTTAAAATACATCATGCCCGTCCTTTTGAAGCACACTCAGTATAATTCTCCATGGAGAGTTCTTCGTATCTTGAGGGAGTTAATGACATTCATCATATTAAAATTTGTAATCAACTTCTATAGTTCATGATTGATTACATTTTTCTTACTAGTAGCATCGATTCCAACTCTTAAAAGTATTAATACCTTTTAGTTATGCATTGAGTCATATGCGAATGAGTTAGACATCAGAATATTGTATTGGATACAAAAATTGTACGATCCATATGCGAAGCATGGGCTACAGATATGATGAGACAACCAACAACTATGATAGCCCACCAAAAAAAAGGAACAAACACATTTCACAACTCACAAATGACAACAATATAATTTTGGCAACATAAAATGAAAAATGGATCCACATTTGTAATAAAACACTAGTCTAGTGTTTATTTTACTTATTTTAGATAGACCGGTTCTTTAGTGACATGTTAGTATACCAAAGAATTATAGATATCTCTTTTGTTGTAAAGATTTATTATGAAATGAATAATTTCTAATTTTTATCTCCCTCTCTAATTTTCGAAATGTGCTAAAATTTTTTGGATCACCAAGAAGCATAACAAATGGTGCCCTTGTTGCACTAACCTCATGCCATAGCAAGAGGTTGCTTCTCAGCTTTCCTTCTCTTATTCCCATGGTCCAGCACTCCAATTTCAGCCATTGTTTTGTCTTCCACCTGCTGGCCAGCAGCAGTCCACCATCTGGGGTCCCTCCTGCAAACGTCAAGTCATCTACCTTGAGGCCTGTTGTTCTTCTTCCACTCCAACAGCGACAGCAACAGTGGTATGTATGTGCCTTCCCCCCCACCCAAAAATTTTTTATTAATGAATGCCAGCTAAGGGATTTAGCTCATTCTAGAGAGGATATAATGAATATCAAAGAGTCATAGTCGAGGCAACCCACCCATTCCAAAAAAGGTTGTGCAAATTATCAAGACCATCCATATCATCACTGGGTGAGTCAATCTTGAGGGTGCCTATTAATGGAAGAAAACATCATACACTTCATCTCATATTTGTTAAGAAAACTTGAGTGTCGTCTTCCCTCTGTTTCTTCTGTTCGAATAATATAAATAGCGTACACTTCTTCTCAGGTGTAATTTCTCCTTGTAGTAATTCTCTCTTCTCTCCTCATCCCATAACAAAGAATTAAAAAAAACTCATTGACCGTTGGGAAACATCTCAAATAGCACATTATTTGTCAATATAGTGGATATTTTTTTCGTTCGCTATGGAGTGGATGTTGGTTCAATACATAAAATCACTATAAATCCCTATTTATTTTCTTCTTTGCAATTTCCTCTCTCTACCTCCTTCTAGAGCAACCTCAATACAATACTTTCTCTTTTTCTTCTATTTTTCAACCCTTAAAACATGACTCCATCTCAATCTCTCAAGGAATCAAATTTAATAGTTCACACCATAAGTCTATGTCAAGGGGTTCCAATAATGTGTTAGGAATTATTTGATTAATTGACGCTAGGATAAAATTAGGATTTCTGAAGTTAACTCCTCTTTCTCATATATCTCACATATTGAACTCGCTTATCAATTTTCACCATGTTGCTCGTTATCAGTAATTGTACAGTCGTATTAGGTGTAACATTAAGTATGATCCACAAGAAAATAATAATGGAACTCACAATATTCACAACAAAAAGAATGATAAACTTATAATAACTAATTTTAAATAGAAAATTTCATGTACATATCATCCAAATCTTTCTTATTTATATATCTAACACCCAAGCAAAAAAATTAACTAGCAAACTCATTGAAAGTTTAATGAAAATAAAAATATGGGTTATAGTTCTGTTATGCACTTCCACATTTGGATAGTATAATTGTAAATAAAAATAGTAAGGTGTTTGTTTTGTAATAAACAGGATTTGTTACACTGAAAATTATCCCTACAAAAAAGCCAAGTGTCTCACCTATAGACTTTCCTTTATTTTTGAATGCAGAGACATCAACTACTTTTTCATATTGACCAGGGCATAACTTCTTGTGCCTGCAAGAGTAGGTAAATCATTCTTCATAGAAAATTTCATAATATAATTATCTAAACATTATATTAGATATGATGCAACAAGCTGTGATGATTAATGCCTACCTAAGGGCTTTCTGTGAATATGCAAACAATCACACAACACTTCCAACATAATTTGAATCAACCATTTTCCACTAAAATAAGGATATTTCTTCGAGATCTTACCTATGCCATCCACATAAAATATTGCCGCAGTCATCTCCGCCATTATTTTCAAGGCAATCAATAGGTGAAGGTTCTCCATTCATTCCTCCCTTTTTAAAATCCCCACAAGATGCACACTACAAAGCAAGCCCAAAAATAGATGATAAAATAACGTTCATCACATTTTCTTTTATATAAAAGAATACTACAGTACATTGCGCTCATTCCTCTCATTTAAGAGGAAAAAATATAAATATATTTTACCATCCATAGGTGAGCATCATGAGTATCCTCTTCATTCTGAAAGCCGTGACGGGCGGTGATATGGTAACCATTAGAGGGTCTCTGAAGATATCGCTAAGAAATAAACAAGCAATTCATTAATGGAATTAAATTATACTACAAGAAGTCTAGTGGACCTGATCATCATCCTTATGGTTGGAGTTGATTAAATTTGCTATGTTCCAGAATTTGGATCCATGTTCACTGCACAAACAGAACAAAATTATATCCAAAAGAAAAACCTAAGAATCATGAAGCTTTATTCAATAAAAAAGGACCTGATACCTGTGATTATTATTTTTATGTATAATCCACAAGAATGCATGAATCATCTCATGCAATAAAATGTTCTTTAAATCAGTAGAAGAGCGAGATTTCAGTAAGGGCACTGACAACTGTATCTCACACAGACCTTCTTCTATACAATCACAGGAAGCTGGCATGCTGCAGTGCAAAGGTAAAGTCACCATGGTAATCCGATAAAAAATCTAGGTAGCAAAGCAGCACGAAAAGACAAGGAGATATGAATTGTCCACTTTCTATCACCAGCAGTTACTATATAGTTGAGTTATATCTCTGATTAAATTTAAATGCGTAGGAATGATTTCAGCTGTTATAAGCCATCAGATGCATAGCATACCATGCAAGTGCGTTAACAAGAAGTTACTCAAAAATGCTGGAGAACTTTAGAAACAGATTTGGAGCACACCTTGGAAAGAAACCTCTAATTAAATATATTAATGAACAAATAAATAATAAGAAACATCAGGAACTCATGCAAGGCATTTTTCAGTAGTTCATTTTCAGGGATCACATTCTTTTACCCCAAATTCTTAAACTAGTTTTCCCCCAGGAATTACATGTGCCACTACAAACAAGAAAACAGTAAACTAACATGGAAGTAAAGTAGCTTTGAGCTGTATAGAATACAGAACTACAGTTTATTTGGCTTATATGCCAGATATCTATTGCTTGCAACAATTTCAACATCCTTTTTCCATCCTTTTGCAGAGACATCAACTACCTACAATTTCTACCTGATGACATTATGTTATATATATATGGGTTCTCAACTCCTTTAAGTTTATTAAAAAATTAGACATCTTTTAGCAAACCTAAGATAAAATGATACTTCAAGTTGAATTTGTTTGTCCTAGAAAAGAAATACTACATGTTTTCTTTTGATGCACATATATTACTCTAGCTATTGCAAGCTTAGCCAAATCATTTCCTTATCATCGTATGATTACAACAGGTTTTGCTGCTTTGTTTAAGACATCCACTTTCTTCTATAACTATTATATCAAACTGATTGCAACACATTCAGAGTATGGATAAATCATGTCATCATATTTCTTTAGGTATTCGAATCAGCACCCAAATCAACATCAGAAAATCCCCGCAATGACAAGAAACTTTGGGCATATGTTATATCTCTCATTAGTTTAGGAAACTGTTATTTTGAGAGTTAAAAGCAGCTAGCCAAATAAATACTTACTGATTTCACTTTTAACATAGTAACTCTGCATAAACTCTTTCTCGATATAAATAACCTGAGATAGCTTCAATGTACTATTCACTCTATCACATGTAATTCTCACCATGAGAATTTTCTTTGCATCTCAAAAGTTCAAGTCAAATTCTTTTAAAAATTGTTCCTTAAATTTCTTAATATCACTCTTACCAACTCTGATGATATAGAAACAACAATGTGCATTGCATCTAATAATGAAAATTTGACACAAATTATTCAAATTTGTACCGCTGATAAGGATCCTTCTTTAATCCGTATAAACCTTTATTCAATTTACATATAAGGTTTTCTTTCCCTGTTAAGCCTACATACTACACTGTGTAGATATCCTCTAAATTATCCTGAAGAAATGTTATCACAACATCTAATTGCTTAAAATATCAAATTTATGTAGGTACTATACTCAATAGTAGCCTAATAATAAGAGTAAATTTCACTAAAATTAACACCTTCCTTTTTCCTAAAATCCTTTTATCAATAGCCTTGATTTTTGCCATTTATTTCCATTGTACTCTTCCTTGATCTCGAAAATACATTCATTCTTCAATGACTTCTTATCCTTTCATTGTTTTACTTATATACAAATAAGAGAAAATTTCACTAAAATTAACACCTTCCTTTTTCCTAAAATCCTTTTATCAATAGCCTTGATTTTTGCCATTTATTTCCATTGTGCTCTTCCTTGATCTCGAAAATACATTCATTCTTCAATGACTTTTTATCCTTTCATTGTTTTACTTATATACAAATATTATTAATTTAAAAATTCTACCTCTGCTTTCATTATCAACTCTCATTAGCGTACTCGACAAAATTTTCAACATTTATTGTTTCTTCAAAGCAAACAAGTTCACCAACAGTAACTAGAAATATATAATATTAAAAAAATATCTATGAATAGGTTTAAACACTCTTTGATATCTACTCAACTGGACCATAGGTGCATTCAATTCTAACTTAACACCATGGTTTAAAATTGTGCAATATAAGGGTCGCCTTGAGGCCCGCCTTTGCGCAATTCCAGTAAAAAAAGCCTCGATGCTTACGCCTCGAGTTTTTTTTAAGAGGCTTGTGCCTCAACTTGGTTGAGGCCCGCCTCGCCTCGCTGGCCTAAGGCTTACGCCTCACGGTATATATATTAAAACTTACATAAATCTTGAAGTAAATGCCTGACATTGGACTCTTTAGGAGAGGAGGAAGGGGAGAAAGCAGTTCACCATAATGATGATTCAAATGAAGAACCCCTTAGTGATGATAGTGCTGATGACTTATGAGTTCTTATGTGATATGTCATTGCTATTTATTTTTGGAAATTAGAATTATATGTTAATGAAAAGAATACTGGGATTTGGGAAAGATAGAATTTTGTGTTGAACTATATTTCATGTTGTCTTATTATTGAGATATTTTGATTTAACTTCATATCTTATGTTTTTTATGTTTTATATTATTCACTCATTAGTATATAAAAAAGTTATCATTTTATATTTACGCAATCTTTTGATTTTGAGGCTTACGCCTCAAAACGCCTTGAGGCTTACGCCTCGCCTCACGAATGAAAAACGCCTCAATACCCAAATACGCAATTTTAAACATTGCTTAACACTTATATAAATCATCTGGCTTTTTTCTTACACATCTTTAAAAATCTCCTTAAGCTCAACCAGTTCACTTTTGGAGGCCTGAGTTGTGGCATTACATGCAATGCCTTCATATATATAACAATTTTAGTGAACATAAGAATCCATAACTTCTTGAATTTGACCATTCATGAATTTACAGCCTAAATTATCAACTCCTTATCCATAGAAATAATAGTTTTTTAAGAGTAATTCACTTTACATTAATAATTTATCATAATGAGCACATAACTCTCTATGGGGTTTAAAAATATGAAGACAAATCTTTCAAGAGATGGAGGAAGTGAAAAAGACATTCTTTTCCTATCTAAATATGCCACTTTGCTTCAAGTGTATTTCCATTATTTTTCTCTTGAAGGCTATATTGTGTTGATTCCTTCTCCCCTAGGATTCTAAAACAATTGGTTTTCCACTATTATCCATTACTGAGGCATCTTCCTTTTTTCACCCTTTAAGGCTTCATTTAACTATGTTTCCCTCCCATCCTTCACCGTTGAATCTGCATCTTTTTCTCATCATCTAGGGTTTCAGGGGACTTGAGTAAGAGGAGACAAATCACACGTATGAGGCATTTTCATAAGGTTTTCAAACAAAATCATCTAAAGGGATACTTGTAAATTTGAAAATTTTTCGGTTTAGCTGATTTTAGTGTGACTTATTGTGTGTTGGATCAACATTATTGTCTTCATTTGCATAATACTAGTAGGTTCATGCATCCTTCATTACTATTGATTTGGTCTTATTGTTTGTTCAATTCTACTTCATTACTATGTTAGGATTCCTTCATGTTATATTACTGAATTAGGGCTCCTAGTGAACTCAATCTCCACTTTTAAGTTTATCTAGCTGTTTATGTTGTCAATATTTGTAAGAAGATAATTACTTTGGCCAAAGTTTACCATGGTGGTGGATATTTTACCTAGCTGCCTATAACATCATATTACAATTTGTGAAATTGACTATTTCACTGTGTAACTTAATTATTTGTTAGTTATAACTTTAGAACGGTCTTCATTAAACATTGGAGGATGGTGCCTTGGATGAACCATAAATATAAGCTCCTTGGGTTAAGTGTAGCTAATAGAATTAGACCTCTTGAAAACGATCACAAGTACTGGAAATGACGTAAATTAAAATATGCACTTAGTACTAATAAACCAATGTATGGAAACATTCCTAAGCCTAAAATAGAACCTATAGTTCTTAGACTGATTGCTGAAGGGGTATAGAGGAATGCATATAAGAAAATTATGTGCAATGATGATGATGAAAATATGCATTGTTTTAACAACATGTTACTAGATAAAACTAGTATCTCTGAATAACCCTAATTAAGATATTGTTTCAAGTTTTGATTAGTGTAACAATAATAGGATTTTTCCCTGGGGTTGGGGTATTATGATGAAGCAAAAAAGCCTAGAACTAGAATTAAGAGGGGAGAAGGGGACCTTCATCATAAGCCGTAGTGAATAATAATTCTTCTAAAAAACTCTCAAAGTGGTATTTAGATCATGATAAAAATCTTTTACAACAATGCTAAGAATAGCAATTATGAGTGATGATAGAATATTGAACACCAATAAGAAGTTTACACTAAGACTTTTCATAGTGCACCGAATTGTTGAGTCCTATAAATGGAATGGAATGTATGATATATACCATACAATTACCTTATATTCTAGTCCGACCTCAATTTTTGAAGGCCTGTTTGAGTTTGCCTTGAAACACAGCTTGTAGACCCAAAATGAAGTTCACACTGACACTCTTGAGTGTGGTTCCAACGACAATTCACTAGATATGCCAAAAATCAGTATAATATGTCCAAACTAAAGCCAACCCTAGTTGATCCTAATTAACTCCAACAAATCCAATATTGATCCTTGGTCCACTTTGAATCTACCTCCCTCACCTCAATTTGCAAACCCAGAGAGAGACCCACGTTAATTTTCTTGAATGTAGTCATGAGTCAATGGGACAATAAGCATATTGCAAGCACCTCCACAATATCAAAATGGCACAACCATGACTCACAACTACCCCAAATCTCTGTTAAAATTGCGCAATTAAAGGCGCGCCTCTGCGCAATTCCTACCAAAAGCGCCTTGAAACCTACGCAATTCCACCTCTGTAAGAGGCGTACGCCTCACTGGGACTGAGGCGCGCCTCAGAGGCGCAATTGCACAATTCCTAGTGAGGCGTACGCCTCAATGGGATAGGACCCACTCACTTAAATTGAATCTTTTTCTCTCCTTATACCCGAACGGCATCAGCAAACCCGAATTTTCCCCCTCCCGTACGCTCCAGTTCGCGAAACAGAGGTCCTGCACGTCGTCGACTTCCTTCCCGCCGGCGCCGCCTCTCTCCGACAAAGTTGAAACTTCCGACCGCCCTCTAGGAGTACTCCACATTGAATTTTAGGTATTTTTTTAAAGTTTAGGGTTATATTTTTCATGTTTAAGAAAATCTAGGGTTTAGGTATTTTTGATTTTTTTTTTTTTTTTTTTTGGTTTTTTACTTTAGGAGACATGGTTAGAGGTAAAGAAAAGGCGAATACGTCATTGTGGCGTGACCTTTCTTGGAAATATAGCGTGCAAGTTGACGTAGGAGGGGGAGAGAAAACGTATGTCTATTTAAAATGCAATTTTTGTGACAAAGTGGTGAAGGGCGGAGTAACCCGCATGAAGGAGCACTTATCATGCTCTCACAAGAACGTAGCACCGTGTGCAAAAGTGCCGGACAATGTGAAGGAAAAAATAAGTGCTTACATGAAAAAAACTACCACTGCAAAACACTTACAACAGGAGCAATTTGATGAAAGGGTCGAACATGGTGCTTATTTTGGGAGCGAGAGTGGAAAGGGCTCTTCCTCCACTATAAATAATAGAGGTGCACGGGGTCCTATCGATCATTATATGGCTAATCCAGAAGCGGATAGAGAAGAAGATTCACTTGAAGACCCATTTAGTGATGGGATATGATTGCATTTTATATGTTTTTTGTACTTTGGGAGTTTTGTTGAACTAATATTTTGTGATTTTTTACTTTGGGACATGATTTTATTGCATCTACTTTCTTACTTTCCACTATTTTCATATATCATTTAGAAGTTTTTATTGTAAGATACAATATTGCTATTATTTTCCTGCTAAAACCCTTAATTTTTCATTTATGCAATTCTGTGTCCGTGAGGCTTACGCCTCAGACTGCCTCGAGGCTTACGCCTCGCCTCACGGACGAAAACCGCCTCGAGGCTTAATTACGCAATTTTAAACCTTGCCCCAAATGACAATCCTAGCCACGCTAAAAAAGCAAGGGCGATGAGACCCTATGTGGGACCCGAAGAAGTCTTGATGTGCCTTGAATTATCCAAAAAGTTCGTAACCCCGACGAGACCCATCAACTTATAAAAATATTGGACTAATTGCTCACGATTTTTTATATGGAAACTTATGACCCGACTCTCTAAGATCAAAATTCTCTAGAATTTATGATCATTCTAAACTGAAAAGAGTGGAGGTATTAATCTCATATCTCTTAGGAATACTTTGGATCTCCCATCCACTTATATGGAATCCTAAAAGCATTTTGTGAGCTAACAAAGGTAATAAATAGAGACCACTATGAAACCTAGACAAAACATTGTTATGATGTCTAATTTAAGGAGAAAGAAAACTTTGCTGGAGCATGTTGACCTAAGCAATTTAGGTGCAAGGAGGTACTATCAATTCAATACAATTTTCTTTTCTCTTCCCCTCATACTTTCTCAAACTCAAAGCAACAAGTTCACTGATGTCCAACGACAATATAGAATTGTGGTCTAGCCATATGCAACTTTTAAGGCACATAAGTAGGAGCCTCCAATGTAATCATCATACATTTTTTACTTTATTTTACTTTAGTTTTGACATTAGGTTTGTTGGAACTAGATAGAGCTGAGGTTTAGAATTTGGCATATGTGACCTTTGAGAAGAGGTGGCGAGGCCATTATATTAATAGTCTATCTCAATCTCTAATTATGTGCTCTACAGATTTCCAACAACCCAGCAGAGTCAAGACTAAAAACTAATAATACATGGTCATTGGGCCACTGTGGAAAAGCTTAAAGCTTCATCATCTAAATGATTGTTCACAAGCTAACCATATGTTTAACAACCTGATAAAGCCAAGGCTGATGCAACAAGGTTCCTGAAAGACATTAAGGAGCTCCACAACACCAATACGCAACCTTTGAGACACAAGTATAGGTCAACAATCTTCCCATTGTTGTTTAGCCCAAGGTGATCTGAAAGAATTGCCAAATTTTCAAAAGAAAAAGGGGAAACTTAACAAGGCGAAATGCTAGGGAAAACTTAACAAGGCGAAATGCTACCAAATCAACCAAAATTTTCATTTGAATTACTCGAAATGTTGTCTAAATTACTACAATAAACTTGAAGACCGCTTAAGTCCACAATAAACCTTAATGCATTAAGCTACAAACTAAAAACAACAAGAATAATAATAATAATTAAAATGGACTTTCATGCTTGACCAAAATTGAAGTCCATGATTGAGCACAAACCTTTTTTATGATACTTTAGACTAAAAAGGAGAGAGATGCTTCAAAATATAACTCTAAAATGTTAAAATTGCTATCACAATCCATATGATCATGGATAGTAAAAAAAATAAACACTCCTAATTTCCAAAGAAAAAGACATAATCCCTTCACAGTTGTAAATATATTCTTTTTTTATAAAATTACAGAAAAATCAACTAGAGTTTAAACTTTCGCAAAAAAATATAGAAAATCTTAAATTTTAGAGATAAGCTCTGCATAATATTAAAAAAATGGTGGGTTTTTGTTTTTGCATATTATACAGAAAATTGAAATAACTATCAAAATACCCCCAAAATGCAAAAGTTCAGAAAGTATTCATAAACGGATAAAATTTTATGAAATTTTTGCATTAGTTCTCTCAACCATACTCAAACATTGGTTTAATTTGCAGCCCAACATCAACAATTTTTTTACAATTATTACAAAAATGACCAGAATGCCCTTTGGGCTATAATATTTATATTATATTCTAAAAAAAGCTTGAAGTTAAGAGAGTCAATATTCATGATTGGACGAAGAGTGTGGAACTTTTAAGCTGACTTAGGCAGTAAGTGGGTCCAATTATGAACACACCTCATGATTGTTAACATTCAACAAGCATTCAAAATCACACAACTCAAAACCAACTCTCCCTATACAAGCACTGATGACACAAGCAATTCAAAGATAATGAATAAATTTCTAAATAACTCTACCACACTTTCAAAAAATTACATGTCAAACAACTTTACTTAACCAACGGTTGGCAGAGCAATAAGATGTTGATGGCTCTATTGGTGGTCAAATCCAATGCATTCCTTGGCATGATGCAACTTGAGATGCAGTACGCCAACTCACAGGCGTCATTATCAGGCATCACATATACATTGTTAAATTTTGAGAATTGGAGAGGGAATAAGCTTGCATTTTATTATGAAACATGCACCCTATTTATAGATCTATACAAGATGCTCAAATAAGTACAGAATAATGAGTAATACATTCTTTCCTAAATCAGTTGTCTAGTTATGGAAGTTATTTGTTAGACCGGTCCAACCGGTCTGCACGGGACCGGCAATTCGCGAACAGGCGAGATCTCCGCCTCCTGCGGAGATCGGGCAGGCCGACCGCTCAAACCGAGCGTTTTAGGAAGGATTTTTGGGGGGTTTAAGGGAGAAATTTGAATGTAGGGACTGTTTAGGGAATTCCTTTTGTTTTGTATGCATTAAATAGTTGGTTTTCCTAAGGTTTGGGTATCTTGAATTTGGCAGAAATTTGAGATCTCTTAGATTTAGGTTTTCTTTGGGCACTAGCGGCGTCTAGAGATCTGGGAGAGATCGATCCTCCTCTCGAATTGATGATCAATTGTATCTTTTCTATTTTGTTGCATCTTCTAGTGGAATACAAGTCTTGCATCGATTCTTCTCACGGTTTTCCCTGGTTTGTGCTGATTTCCTGCTGCAGACAGCAGGTTTTTGCTGTTTTTCCTGCTACAAACAGCTGTTTCACTGCTGTTTGCATATCGATTTGGGTTAGGATTGCTTGCGAACTCAAGTATTACCTTAGGGTTACTTGCGAACTCAAGTATTTCTTATCAAATTGGTATCAGAGCATCGTTTTTGGGACCGTTGGCGGCTGAAATCCTGAAATTTCAGTGGGAGTTTCGTTTCCGGAAAAAGATCTTTGTGATTCTTGGGAAGAACGATGGCCGGGAAGAAGGTAGAAGTCTTGGAAGGTGAAATCAGACAATTGAAATCCGATATGGAGGGAAGATTTTTCGATTTTCAAAATCAAATCACCTCTAACAATGAAAGGTTGGAGGGGAAGTTCACCGTGATGGAAGAAATTACTTGAAATGAAGACTAATCCGGCGACATCGAAAGTACGAGAGACCACCGACGGCCATGGCATGGGAGGAAATCTGAACCCATTACGAGGGAGGAGGAATTTGGAGGTGGAGATCCTGGAGGAGGAGAATGACATGCCCCCTCTAGAACCGCTTTCTAGAGAAGAGACAAGTAGGGGATACGACAAACGGGAGGCTGATTTTGTCGGAAGAAGAGAAGAATTTCATCGCCCAGGTGCTGAATTTGAGAGAATCCAGCGTCGAGGTGCGGATGTTGAAGGGAGAGGGGAGGAATTTCATCGCCAAGGTGCCGAATTCGAAAGAGTTCAGCGTCGAGGGGCTGATTTTGAAGGAAGAAAGGAGGAACTTCATCGTCGAGATGCTGAATTTGAAGGAATTCAGCGTCGAGGTGATGATTTTGAAGGGAGAAGAGGGGAATATGAAGAAGGGTTCATGTATAATAGCCTGAGGGAAGATCATGATAGTTGGGTAGCACCTCATCTTCGAGGGATGGGAGGTTATGGAGGATTCAGGGGACACGGGGGAGACCCACGGGTGAGGAAGCTGAAGATGCCCGTCTTTGAGGGCGAAGACGGCCATGACTGGATCTACAAGGTGGAGCGTTACTTCGCTGTCAACGGGCTGACAGAGGAAGAGAAGCTGACGGGGGCAGGATTGTGTTTGGAAGGAAAAGCCTTAGCATGGTATCAGTGGCGTGACAGGAGGAGCCCATCCGGAGCTGGAGAGAGTTCAAAGATTGCTTATTGGAGCATTTTCGAGCCGATGGGGAAGGAGACTTCTATGAGCCATTCTTTGCCTTGACTCAGAAGGGGACTGTGGCAGATTACCGGGACAGGTTTAAGTACTTGGCTAGCATATTATATCACATTTCGGAGTCGTCCCTGGAAGGGAACTTCATGAAGGGGCTTAAACCTGAGATATGAACAATGGTCAGGGTGCTGGAGCTGAGGAACCTATGGAGCTTGCGCGGTTGGTGGAAGATCAGAAGAAATCAGAAAAAGGGGCTTTAGGAAATTATTCAGAGGGATCTTATGGGACGACGACCACTCTTCTAGCACCCAAGCGGTCTACATCAAGCAACATTAATGAGACCACCAGGGAGAAGCCAGTAGGAGGGAGTGAGAAAAATTTCAAGAGGCTGACAGAGAAGGAGTGCAGGATAAGAGGAAAAAGGGGTTGTGCTTCAGATGTGATGAGAAGTACATGCCGGAGCATAGGTGCAAGGATCGAACTTTTCAGGTTCTCCTTGTATGTGAAGACAAGAAAGACGAGGAGGGAGGTGGGAGCAGATCTGAAGAGGAGAGGAAGCTGCACTTGGATGTGACAGAAGTCTCTCTGAACTCTGTAGTGGGATTCACTCCGAGTCACATTATGAAAGTGAAAGGAGAGATAGCTGACTGTGAGGTGGTTGTGCTAATTGATAGTGGGGCTACCCACAATTTCATTTCCACTCAGGTCGTCAACCAACTGGGAGTGAAATTGGTGGACACCGGTTGTTATGGGGTGATGATGGGTACAGGGAAGGTGGAGAAAGGTCAGGGAATCTGTAAAGGAGTGGTGTTGACCATCCAGGGAATTCAAGTAAGGGAGCACTTTCTCCCACTAGAATTAGGAAGCACTGATTCATCCTGAGGATGAAGTGGTTGCAAACCTTGACTCACGATGGAATTAATTGTGGATGGGAGAAGTGTGGTCATAAGGGAGAGGCAGAGCTATCCAAAACCATCACATCACTTAAGACCATGGTTAGGGACGTACAAGAGGTGGGGGAAGATTATCTGGTGGGACTACACATATTGGATGCAATCAAATTGGAAGAGGGAGGTGATGTTTCTCTGTCCGTGCAGCCCTTGATTCAGCAATACAGTAAGGATTTTCAGTCACCTCAAGGATGGCCACCTCCACCGGAACACGAGCATATCTCCACCTTGAGGACAAGGTGGATTTTTGGGAGGGAAGTATTGTTAGTCCGGTTCAGCCGGTCCGCACGGGACCGGCAATTCGCGAGCAGGCGGGATCTCTGCCTCCTGCGGAGATCGGGCAGGCCGACCGCTCAAACAGAGCATTTTAGGAAGGATTTTTGGGGGGTTTAAGAGAGAAATTTGAATGTAGGGACTATTTAGGGGAATTCCTTTTATTTGTATGCATTAAATAGTTGGTTTTCCTAGGGTTTGGGTATCTTGAATTTGGCAGAAATTTGAGATCTCTTAGATTTAGGTTTTCTTTGGGCTCTAGCGGCGTCTAGAGATTTGGGAGAGATCGATCCTCCTCTCGAATTGAGGATTAATTGTATCTTTTCTATTTTGTTGCATCTTCTAGTGGAATACAAGTCTTGCATCGATTCTTCTCACGGTTTTCCCTGGTTTGTGCTGATTTCCTGCTGTAGATAGCAGGTTTTTGCTGTTTTTCCTGCTACAAACAGCCGTTTCACTGCTGTTTGCATATCGATTTGGGTTAGGATTGCTTGCGAACTCAAGTATTTCCACGGATTGGTCTTTGGCTGCTTGATGTTGAGCTTAAAAATTGGGTTCTACTTATTGAAAAGTTTCTGCTGGCTGTTGCTATTCCCGTGGTCAATCCCTCTCAGTTTCACCCCCGGCTATTTTCACGTGAAGTGCTGCCCGGTTTCCTGTGCTGGCTCTTCAGGTCCCTTGCTGGCTGGGCTTCCCATGGACTTCTAGCTGGGTTTCCCGTAGCTATTTCTCCCTGTTTTATGTGCAGTTTTGTGGGATGTATTTGGTTGATTTTTGGGATGTCTTTTCAGCTGCTATTTGTGGTGTCTTTTGACCTTATAGTTCCCTCTTTTAATGGGAATAATCAGTAATTTTAGGGGTTGTTTGGCTGCCATCTTTATCCTATATATATGAGATGTTTATGTGATAAAAAGGTTGGATATAATGGTATTTTTGGAAATGAAAACCTGAGAGGTTTTTCTTCCTTCTTTGGAAAAGCTTGCGAGCTTGTTCCGTGCTTCTCTTCTCCTCTAGGAAAGCTTGCGAGCATGTTCTTCTCGCCGCAAGTGCCACCCCACATGTATCATTCTTCTCAAACGATGGAATTGCAACTTTAGGTGTCTTTATTTTGTGTTTATGTTGTCAAAGTTTGTAAGCGTCGTTTGTTAGCGTCTTTTATATTATTAAAGTGAAGTTATTTCTTTGGTTCAATTGTCGTATTTTGTGTCCTTTTTGAGAAATTTGTGTATTTTCTATTACCTAGGAAAGTACAATTTTTGCTCGCAAAAATTTGGGGCCCTTCCCAAATTTTTGTCTGCATCAATTAGGTAATATTCAAAAGTGCTAGTTTATATGGTAGCATTTTGTCAGAAACAAAATGCACATTTTCAACATTATTCTAAGTAATTTTTTGGATGCATTTCTCTGTTCTAACCCATGTTTATTAACTGCACGTTCTAGTTTAGACTCAAGTGCATTAACTAGCCTCAGAAATGTTTCCTTGAATTAGTTCTCAGACATTTATTGCATATATTTCAACCTGACTTATTTACTCAGCACATTCAACCATCTTCAATTAGTCTAAACCCATTTCAAGAGGTCTAATCCATTGGCTAATTTAACCTAGAAAAGCCAATAATAACATTTTTCCCCCAAAAAAAAATCCCAATTATCATTCTACTTTCTAGTAATCAAAACCTAAATCAATATATGAATTAGGGAATATTCAAAAGTGCTAGTTTATATGGTAGCATTTTATCAGAAACATAATGCACATTTTCAACATTATTCTATGTAAATTTTTGGATGCATTTCTCTGTTCCAAACCATGTTTATTAACTGCAAGTTCTAGTTTAGACTCAAGTGCATTAACTAGGCTCAAAAATGTTTTCTTGAATTAGTTCTCAAACATTTATTACATATATTTCAACCTGACTTATTTCCTCACACATCCAACTATCTTCAATTAGTCTGAACCCATTTCAAGAGGTCTAATCCATTGGCTAAATTTAACCTAGAAAAGCCAATAATAACATTTTATCCCAGGCATACTTTCCAATATTTAATAAAGATTTATTATATACTTATAACAAATAAGAAAAATCAATAATGAAATTGCCAATTTTCTGCTAGAATATGATATTCTTGGGACTCGGCTAGAAAACCCACTATGGATATAAAAAATGGTCGAAATACTCATTATCCTACAAATATAGCAGGATAGGCAAGAAGAAAAACACATAAATGAAGATCAAGCATGCAGCACGCAACATGGAATCCTAATACGTAATGAAGCATAACTGAAAAATACCCAACACATTAAAACTGAACAAACAACAAGGCAACAAATACTAATGAAACACGCAAGAAGCCTAAAACAATTACAAAAATAAAGACAATAATGAAGATCTAGCATCTAGAAAGGAACATTAACACTAAAGCATAACACAAAAGGTTTTCCAACTTAATAGTATTCCTCAAAACATAGTATTCCTCGTAACATTGTTATTCAAAACCCTAAATATTAGTTTGCATAAGATTTGACTCTTGAGTTTTGTGTACCATTCAATTCTTTGAAAATTTGACATTTCTCCAGTTACAAAAAAATAGACCTCACTAGAGCTTAAATCTGAAGACTTTAAAATGAAAGCTTATATTTTGAAATGTAAAATTCACCAGATTTTTTCAATCATATGCCCCACCCATCTATGCAGGGTCAGCAATGTCAGGCATGGTTACATCGACAAGTGAGATCAAAATGGCAAGTAAAATCACATTATCAATCAAGGTAGCATGACAAGCAATGAGCCGAGGACAAGAATCACATATTCTAAGCTCAGTAAATTTTGGCAAAATCAAAATACAACTAAAGCAGGTTGTCAAAGGTGTTGTGATTTCCTCAAAAATTACTTTACATTTTTTTAGTTCAAATCAAACATCAATAAACATAAAACACCTGCATTTTTTTTACACTACACTCCTAATATATGAAAACAAACGGCCCTTAATTGAATTCAAATGCTATAATTATAAAATTTTGTAAGTCTGATTCTTCAAAAGCGAGTGAATGTCAACATGTTCAAAAAGCCAAAATATGCACATAAAATTTAAAATAATAGTGCCTACTCTCTAAATGAGCAATAATTATGGCAAATCATAGTCGATAGGTTTTTCAACAAGTCTATGCTCCCCACATAGAATTAAGTAAAATACCTCAACATATCCCTGAAAATATATGCGATAAGCAAAATATCATAATCAAAGGGAATTTCATAATAAAAATGCCATTAAATTTTAAGAAAAATATCCACAAGTTTCTTCCCTATGATAGGCAGAATTAAAGTAAAATCATAATTGGAGGGAACTCCACTCAAATCTAACTTCCCCTACTAGAAAATTAAATAAAAATCTATTTACAAAAAAAAAAAAAAATCTCAAGCAATAACTAATTGTTTCACATTTAGAGTGACTCCATTGGGGAAAGTTTCTTTCGATCTTTAACTAGCTATGTAGGAATATCCTTATCATAGTGCCATGTATAATTGCAGCTCCACACTTACAAACATAAGTTTTAGTGAAATTCTTTAAAAGGAAATAATAAGCTAAATTTCTATTAATCCCAAATTAAATTCGTAAATCTTGTTTGTGGCATCAAGAACATTAAAATACAACATGTATAAGCTTCTATGCCTCCACTCTGGAAGCATTAAGCATTGCCAAGCTTCCCTCGAGTGTTTATTCCATGGCACATAGCATTTGCCTAAAGGTTGCACATTTATACAAATGCGATATCCAAACTTCAAAAAAGATATGCCATAACTCAAGCAAACATACCCTAGTTAGGGTGCTTAGAAGGTGGTAGATGCTATAATGGATAAGTTCTGTTCTTAGTAGTGTTTGGGTCATGATTAATCTTATTCTTCCATAAAAGAGGAACCTTCCTACTCAAATTTTACTCATCAACAAAAAATCCCTTACAAAATTCTCAAAAACTCGACTACTTGGCTTACAACATCTTATATTCTGTTGTTTAAATGGTATACGCATCCAACCGAAGCGCTGCAACACCAAAAACTAAAAGCAAAAACTCGAGAGCAAAAAGAAATTAGAGGCTTTCATAAAACCATGGAACCCCCAACCAAGCAAAATAACAATTACATGAACCTTCAGCACCTAATAACTTCCAGAAGTGTAATTGTTCAATAAACATAAATTTCACCGCCAATTACATTATATCTATGTTAAAGCAGGAGCATATAGAAAACGATAAGCAAAAAATCTCATGTTTGGTCAAATTTCACACTTCTTTTAAACAAAGGCTCCTAAAAAACCCTGATTTTTGCCCAATCAACACCCAAGAAACCGATAAGAGAGAAAGAGAGAGAGAGAATAAAAGTTTAGCAAGTGCTAACCTAGTCAAGCACGGAGCCCACGAGAGTATGCAAGTGCCGAGAGCTTCACTGAAGTAAAGGGAGTTGTAATAGCAGAAGAGCTCGTGGATATCCGGCCTCGGCTCCGCCATCCTCGATTCACCGAATCGCGCTTAAAACACAACGAAAGAATAAGAGAAGTTTGACAACAGGAGGATGAAGAAGAGGATTATATCGTTAATAGTTGACATCTGAGAAGGGATTTAATATAATCAGCGGCCACTCCACGTAGCGAGAGAGAGGAAGAGAGGGAGGCGCGACTCTGAGCTGAAAACCACCACCGTCGCCGGCGGGTGTGATGCGATACGACGAGAGGCTCCGGCGCAAACAGATTTGAGGGCAAGTAGAGGGTAGGGTTTGCAAATCCCGACGGGAAGGAAAACTGCTTCATGGCATGGCATCTTGAAGACCAATCGATTTGAAGACTCTGAGAGGTTGAGGGGAAGGCTGCTACTTCTCTCTCAATCTCTTTTTCTTTTCCAACCGAAGCCTACGACTTCGGCTTCGTTTAGGACAGCTTTTTTATTGCTTCTTAAAATAGAATTTTAGTACAAAATTACATTTTTTAACTAAACTATATTTTAAGAAGCAATAAAAAGCCGTCCTAAATGAAGCTTTTGTTTGGAACATATTTCTTACTACTTTTTAAAATAACTTTCTTATCATTTTTTTACCGCATAATAATAGCATAGTATTTTTTGTTTCTTTAATTTTAAACGACGAAGTAAGAAAAGATTATAACTCTCAAGAATCAAATAACACAATTTATCTTTATGGGTGTCATCTTAAATTCTCAAACGGCTCTCAATTTTAAATTGCTAGGGTTTTACTATTCTAAGCAAACTAGTTTAAATCTTTTATTTAACAAGTTGAGTGAGGGTAATTATCAATGATATAAAACTGAAAGAATGAGAGGTTCATGATTCAATGATTTGATTAGGGTTGAACAAAAATTGAACAGTATGACGAAATAAATATTCTATTAATTTAAGTATTGTCTAAATGATATAATATCGATATAATAACAAAAAAACCTCTCCATATGGATCCCACTGCACAAAATTCTATTTATTGCCAGTTGTCATACTCTACTTCATTACTTGTTCATAGATACTACATTTTTTGCTCATTATCTACATTCCACCTTCTAAAACTACACAAAATATTCAATCTATTTTCCAAAAAAAAAAAAAACCATACTCTCTTTGTGAAGCCATCAATGAAGATTATATACTTGTTGTAAAATGTCACAAATATATTGTAATTTATTCGGAATTCATAAACTAGAGAAGGATTTGGCAGTTATCCTTAGCAAGTAAGGTGCTCTCCCGGCTCTGTAGTGAGAGCCGCAAATCCTGTACAGGGAATTCACATATTCCCTTGTAGCAAGAGGCGAAATCCTTCCTGTAAGCATAGGGTAGTGTATAGCGTTAAGTTTGAAGGAAATTGGCTTATTTTGTGAATGCGATGCAAGGCAAGGTAAGCATTTGGATTTCAACAGAATTAAAAAGTTGGTTTACTGTAATGAATTTTTCTTATTGCCTTGAGATAGTGATTTTGGCAGTGGAATGAAAGGAAAATAGAGAAATAACCATAATAGAAAATTGAAGGAAAGGAAGGTAAGGATTTCTGGTATATTCTTAATTATGTTGTAACTTTTTAAAAAGACAATAAAGATTTCTAAAACAAGCATATCTATTACTTCCAGTGATAGAAAAGGTTTTATTGGTCTTATGCAAAGAGAAAGTTTAGAGGTGACATACAATCGTAGAAAGGTGCGAAGTAGAGAATTGGAAGAGACGACTGGGCAAGGAAGTAAGTGATGCAAATATTTTAAGAAATATATATCTTACCATTACATATGTACAATGCTTAAAATGACACTTTGAAAAATAGTCATGAAAGTAGATGATTTAATATTATGTAGGTTTGATCAATCTTTTGTGGAAGGACTAGAAAAGAATATATTTACAAGTTTTCAATTATGATTAATCACTTACATAAATTAATTATGTGAGTTTAAATCAAAGTGTATTATGTTCATTTAAATATTTTCCTTGTTGATAATGTTTTGGAAAGAGATCATTTTATTTACTTATTATGTGCATATTCATGTTATACAATGAATGAATAAGAAAGCATGCAGCAAGTATAGTATGGATAATGAATATGGATGGTATATTGAATATCAATTTAAAAGTAAAGTTTGGCTAAAGATTTATGTATAACTTACCAATGCAGGTGGGGCAAAAGAGTCCCCATATATTAAACTGTTTGGTAAGTGGGGCAAAAGGGACCCCAAAGAGGCAAAAGGACCTCTATGTAATTCAATGGCGATAATGCTAGGTTTACCTGGGCTCCATTGAATATGTTTATGAATGAGTTGTCAAATCTTTTAATGAGTAAAATTGATATTTAGTATGCATGTAAAAGGAATTGATGGGTAATGTCAAATGATAATTTATGAAGTTTGCTCAAGCAGTTTAACATTTATTTATGTTTTCAATGTTCTAAATTTTTATAATCATATAATTTAAATATTATTTCAAGTTGCATCACTTATGAAGTCTCATAGCTCACCAGTAGTTTATTACTGACTGTTATTACAGGAAAGGGAAAGGAAAAGGAAAAGGTGGAAGAAAACTAATCTGCAAGTATTTACATTTTATGTTAATGTTTATTCTATGTTTGAATTCTACTTTTGAGGTTAGTAAGCAATTTACATGTTGTACTACTTTGTGTTTGTTTGGACTTCCTTAGTGGCTCTGTAAATGTGTATATTAATGTTTTAATTTAGAAGATGCTCCCGTTGATGTATAAATGAACTTATGGTTGGATGTTTTATATGAACTTCTAAAAAAAAAAAAGTTATATTAAATGTTTATGTGATGTTTGTTATACTCAATGGTACTATTTAGGGTTACCGTTGGGTGTTACATATATGTTGCTAAAGATGGCCCCTAAATATTAATTTGCATAAGATTTCACTTTTGAGTTTTGTGTACCATTCAATTCTTTGAAAATTTGACATTTCTCCACTTACAAAAAGATAGACCTCAATAGAACTTAAATCTCAAGACTTTAAAATGAAAGCTTCTATTTTGAAATGTCAAATTCACCAGATTTTTTCAATCATATGACCCACCCATCTATGTGGGGTCAGCAAGACAGGCATGGTTACATCGACAAGTGAGATCAATCAAGGTAGCATGACAAGCAATGAGCCGAGGACGAGAATCACATATTCTAAATTCATTAAATTTAGGCAAATTCAAAATACAACTAAAATGGGTTGGAATTCCTCAAAAATTTCTTTACATTTTTTTTAGTTCAAATCAAACAGCAATAAACATAAAACACCTATATTTTTTTATACAACTCCTAATACATGAAAACAAACAGCCCCTAATTGAATTCAAATGCTTTAATTATAAATTTTTGTGAGCCTAATTCTCCAAAAGTGAGCGGGCAATTTCAACAAGTTCAAAAACCCAAAATCTGAGCATAAAATTTAAAATAATAGTGCCTACTCTCTAAATGAGCAATAATTATGGCAAATCATAGTCGATAGGTTTTTCAACAAGTCTATGCTCCCCACAAGGAATAAAGCAAAATACCTCAAAATATCCCTGAAAATATATGTGATAATCAAAATATCATAATCGAAGGGAATTTCTTAATAAAAATGCCATTAAATTTTAAAAAAAATATCTACAAGTTTTTTTCCCTATGATAGGCATAATTAAAGTAAAATCATAATTAGAGGGAACTCCACTCAAATCTAACTTCCCCTACTAGAAAATTAAATAAAAATATATTTTAAAAAATAAAAAATGCTCAAGCAATAACTAATTGTTTCACATTCAGAGCAATCATCCATCCATCCTTCATGCCAATTTACCAAGGGTGAAATTTTCTAGTTTGACCAAAGCTCATAAAGAATACATGTTACATCAAATGTATCCATGTGAAAAAGAGTAAAACCCTCACGCCCATAACTATGTAGCAAATATACTCTGACCACGTGATATGCTGAATGTGACAACATCATTATATTATAATTATAGCCAAATCTCGGATGTTTCTAAAAGGATAAATCTATAACTCATGAGTCATAAGGCGCATTTGATATGACACAAAGCTCATTTTTAGCTAAGATTGCCTCAAAATTGACCCCTTTGGAAAGTTTTCGCCTATGTTGGTGAGATCCCCTTGAATGATGTAACCCGTGATCATTGATAAAGATAATTTGGTCAAGTTAGGCCAAATGTCTATACCAACTTAGAACACCAAGATCCATGACAACTTAGAATAATTAAACTATAGGATTTTAATTGGCTCATCGTTAATTCCCTCAAAATTTGATCTGAGTAAATAGTAGTATATCTTCTTCCAAATCAAACTATTCCTACTAAGAATAAAAATTTATAGAGCATATCAACTAGCTTTAATTGAAAGTTCTCTCTCATGATTAAAAGTGATAAACTCTTTAGGGCATGCACTAATGAAAAACATTTTTATCATATCATAAAATCCTCATTAGATTGTGAAACTTTTGGGTGGTGTTTTATCATATACCAAATCTTCCAACTAAAATATTAACTTGAACACCAACTTACATATAACAAATTCAACTGTAAGTTTTCGAAGCCTACAAAATTATAGTGACTCCATTGGGGAAAGTTTCTTTCAATCTTTAACTAGCTATGTAGGAATATCCTTATCATAGTGCCATGTATAATTGCAGCTCCACACTTACAAACAAAACTTTTAGTGAAATTCTTTAAAAGGAAATAATGAGGTAAATTTCTCTTAATCCCAAATTAAATTCGTAAATCTTGTTTGTGGCATCAAGAACATTAAAATACAACATGTATAAGCTTCTATGCCTCCACTCTGGAAGTATTAAGCATTGCCAAGCTTCCCTCGAGTGTTTATTCCATGGCACATAGCATTTGCCTAAAGATTGCACATTTATACAAATGCGATATCCAAACTTCAAAAAAGATATGCCATAACTCAAGCAAACATACCCTAGTTAGGGTGCTTAGAAGGTGATAGATGCTATAATGGATAAGTTATGTTCTTAGTAGTGTTCGGATCATGATTAATCTTATTCTTCCATAAAAAAGGAACCTTCCTACTCAAATTTTACTCATCAACAAAAAATCCCTTACAAAATTCTCAAAAACTCGACTACTTGGCTTACAACATCTTATATTCTGTTGTTTAAATGGTATACGCATCCAACCGAAGCGCTGCAACACCAAAAACTAAAAGCAAAAACTCGAGAGCAAAAAGAAATTAGAGGGTTTCATAAAACCATGGAACCCCCAACCAAGCAAATTAACAATTACATGAACCTTCAGCACCTAATAACTTCCAGAAGTGTAATTGTTCAATAAACATAAATTTCAACGCCAATTACATTATATCTATGTTAAAGCAGGAGCATATAGAAAACGATAAGCAAGAAATCTCATGTTTGGTCAAATTTCACACTTCTTTTAAACAAAGGCTCCTAAAAAACCCTGATTTTTGCCCAATCAACACCCAAGAAACCGATAAGAGAGAGAGAGAGAGAGAGAGAGAGAGAGAGAGAGAGAGAGAGAGAGAGAGAGAGAGAGAGAAGAGAGAGAGAGAGAATAAAAGTTTAGCAAGTGCTAACCTAGTCAAGCACGGAGCCCACGAGAGTATGCAAGTGCCGAGAGCTTCACTGAAGTAAAGGGAGTTGTAATAGCAGAAGAGCTCGTGGATATCCGGCCTCGGCTCCGCCATCCTCGATTCACCGAAGCGCGCTTAAAACACAACGAAAGAATAAGAGAAGTTTGACAACAGGAGGATGAAGAAGAGGATTATATCGTTAATAGTTGACATCTGAGAAGGGATTTAATATAATCAGCGGCCACTCCACGTAGCGAGAGAGAGGAAGAGAGGGAGGCGCGACTCTGAGCTGAAAACCACCACCGTCGCCGGCTGGTGTGATGCGATACGACGAGAGGCTCCGGCGCGAACAGATTTGAGGGCAAGTAAAGGGTAGGGTTTGCAAATCCCGACGGGAAGGAAAACTGCTTCATGGCATGGCATCTTGAAGACCAATCGATTTGAAGACTCTGAGAGGTTGAGGGGAAGGCTGCTACTTCTCTCTCAATCTCTTTTTCTTTTCTTTCTCCTCTCTCTCTCTCTGAGTATTTTTATAAATAATCAATCATTACATACATATCATAAAATTTTTATAACGAGTTCCAATTTATAGGAACTGTTTGGATGCAGATAGAATTTAATTAGAATTTAATAAATTTTGTTTGGAACAATTTTCTTATCGTTTTATAAATTTTTACATAAAAAATAACTTTTTAAAGTTACTGTAGCAATAATTTTTCAGCATAAAATTGTTTTAGAGAAATAAAAAATAAATATCAAACAAAATTAAAATTACACTTTAAAAAAATAAAACAGTAAGAAAGTTATCTCAAATAAAATCTAAATCTAATTAAATATTAATGAATTATTTAGATATTTATTTAACGAATTAATGTCCATTAGTTAAACTAAGATTTTAATGATAATTTTTTATAATATAATTAATATAAAATTAATACATATTGCATAATTATAAAAAAAATTAATTAACTCGTATTGAATTATATTTATTAACTTTAACTTATTTATGGACTTTGTTTATTCTTCTCTGCCATTATCTATCTATTTATATAATTTATCTTCTCTTTGTCTTTCTTTATACTTGATACATCATTAAAAATTATCTTGAACAGGCACGAATCTTGATGTAAAATCAAGTTGAAAACTTTCAAAATTAAAATTGGGATCATCCGAATTCCGATTTTAGCAAACTTACAGTCGAACTGACCGAGCCCAAATGAGTCCATATCAAGGACCCAAAGCGCTATTTGAAGGTTCGACCAACAATTTGGATTACCAAAGGGTTTCCAAACAGTACGTGCTTAAATTCAAATCGAGCGGCTCGACGAGACGAATCCAACGAGCCCAAGATCGCAGAATTCTGACATCATTAAGACCTTCAAATGTCTGACGAACAATACACGATCAAGGGATTCAATATCGGCTGTCCATCCAACCACTACCCATTTACCTCTTGATCTCTCACCTATTTATAGGCAATGCCACTCCAAAAATTTATAAATAGATCCCTCATTTCTCTTGAAAAGGGAGGACCCCAAGCAAGAAGAGAAGGAAGAGAAGGAAGAAGCTCCTCCTCAACCACCGTCTGACCACCGTCGGACCACCGCCTGACGTCGTTGCTCCAACGGACCACCACCTGAGGCCCTCACCCTCGTCAGACCACCGCCTGAGGCCCCCACCTTCGCCGGACCACCACCTAAGGCCTGGACTTTTGCCGGATCACTGCCTGATGTCGTTGCTCCGTCGGACCACCACCTGAGGCCCTCACCCTCGCCGGACCACCGCCTGAGGCCCTCACCTTCGTCGGACCACCACCTGAAGCCCGGGCTTCTGCCGGACCATCACCTGACGTCGTTGCTTAGCTAGACAACCACTTGAGGCCCTCACCCTCACCGGCCACCGCCTAAGGCCCTTACCTTCGCCGGACCATCACTTGAGACCCAAACTTCCACCGGATCACCGCCTGACGTCGTTGCTCTGCTGAACCACCACTTGAGGCTCTCACCTCTGCCGGACCATCGCCTGAGGCCCTCACCATTGGCGGACCACCAATTGAGGCCCTCACCTCGCCGGACCACCGCTTGAGACCTTCACCTTCGTCGGACCACTACCCGAGGCCCAGACTTCTGCCGGACCACCGCCTGACGTCGTTGCTTCGCCGGACCACAACTTGAGACTCAAACTTCTGCTGGACCACCACCTGACGCCTGGACTTCTAGCGGACCACCACTTGAGGCTTTGTGCTCCACCAGGCTTCCATGAGGCCCAAACTTCCGCCGAACCACCACTTGAGCCCCCGAGCTCTACCAGGACACCACCTGATGCCCGGAGTTCTACCGGATCATCACCTGAGTCCCGGACTTCTACCGGACCTCCAATTTAGGCCCGAAATTCTACCGTACCACAATCTGAGACTCGAACTTCTGCCGGGCCACCACTTGATGTTGAGAGTTCTCCCGGAGTACCGCCCTTCTACTACGGTCTATCAGACCTCTATCTTCTGCCGATTATGGTCCTTCTAACCTCCATCACCAAACAACGGTCTTTCTAATCCCGGACTTCTGCCAACTACGATCTTTCGGACCCATGTCTCGTGCCGACTATGGCCCTTCCAACTAAACAAACATTACTTATGTTGATTATTGTAACTCCCACCATGTAATGCACTTTGTATTACGTGCATTTGTGACATCAAGCCAAGACCTTCTCCTTAAGAAGTGCCTCATTTGTAATCGACTGTAAATACTAGAGAATTCATTCAAATTGGGTCAGACTCCGTGATTTTTCCCGTTTTCAAGAGTTTCCACATAAAAACTCTAGTGTCTCATATGAATGATGCACCCTCTTTTTCATATGTGCATGTGCTGCGTCTTAATACAATGCTAAGACGTTAAACTTCATATTTCTCTACTGCCGCGAATACTCCAGGACGCAATTAAATTTTAATTGAATTTAATTGAACTAATTTTAATTATAGTAATTATATATTAATATAATAATTAATTATTAACTAATTAAATACTAAAGATAAGCAAATTTAAGAAAAAGTTGATAGGAGCCAAAATGGAGTTTGGAAAGGAGTAAATGTATTCTTCTCTGCCATTGCATGTCAATTTCTATAATTTATCTTCTCTTTTATAATTGTCTTTCTTCTTCCTCATATCATTGGCTTGTACAAGGTTTGCTTATTCTTGTCTCAATGTCTTCATTGCTGCTTGGTAGAGTTTTGAAAGGGTCGCTAAAGGGACCTGCTTTGCCCAGTTTGACCATCACTCCAATCAGATTGGAAGTCGTAATGGGAGCTCGCAACGAAGGTCATGATCTTTCAACCTTTTGGTGCGCCTTTTCGACTGAGTTTTTTTTTTTTTTTTTTTTGGGACATTTAGGCCATTTAAGGCAAACTCACACACACAACACATACACATGGACTCGAACCTTGGACCTCTTAGTTGGAAGGTAAGCTCTCAACCAATAGGCCAAGGGGAGTTGTGACTGAGGTTTTATTTAGGATAGCTTTATTTATTATTTTTTAAAGCAGTTTTTTAGTAAAAAGTTTTTTAAATGAGAAATTTTTGTACTAAAAAATAGCTTTAGAAAATAATAAAAGAGCTATCCCAAACGAAGCCTAAGACTTCGGCTTCGTTTAGGACAGCTTTTTTATTGCTTCTTAAAATAGAATTTTAGTACAAAATTACATTTTTTTAAACTAAACTCTGTTTTAAGAAGCAATAAAAAGCCGTCCTAAATGAAGCCGTCCTAAATGAAATAAATATTCTATTAATTTAAGTATTGTCTAAATGATATAATATCGATATAATAACAAAAAAACCTCTCCATATGGATCCCACTGCACAAAATTCTATTTATTGCCGGTTGTCATACTCTACTTCATTACTTGTTCATAGATACTACATTTTTTGCTCATTATCTACATTCCACCTTCTAAAACTACACAAAAATATTCAATCTATTTTCCAAAAAAAAAAAAAAAACATACTCTCTTTGTGAAGCCATTAATGAAGATTATATACTTGTTGTAAAATGTCACAAATATATTGTAATTTATTCGGAATTCATAAACTAGAGAAGGATTTGGCAGTTATCCTTAGCAAGTAAGGTGCTCTCCCGGGTCTGTAGTGAGAGCCGCAAATCCTGTACAGGGAATTCACATATTCCCTTGTAGCAAGAGGCGAAATCCTTCCTGTAAGCATAGGGTAGTGTATAGCGTTAAGTTTGAAGGAAATTGGCTTATTTTGTGAATGCGGTACAAGGCAAGGTAAGCATTTGGATTTCAACAGAATTAAAAAGTTGGTTTACTGTAATGAATTTTTCTTATTGCCTTGAGATAGTGATTTTGGCAGTGGAATGAAAGGAAAATAGAGAAATAACCATAACAGAGAATTGAAGGAAAGGAAGGTAAGGATTTCTGGTATATTCTTAATTATGTTGTAACTTTTTAAAAAGACAATAAAGATTTCTAAAACAAGCATATCTATTATTTCCGGTGATAGAAAAGGTTTTGTTGGTCTTATGCAAAGAGAAAGTTTCGAGGTGACATACAATCGTAGAAATGTGCGAAGTAGAGAATTGGAAGAGACGACTGGGCAAGGAAGTAAGTGATGCAAATATTTTAAGAAATATATATCTTACCATAACATATGTACAATGCTTAAAATGACACATTGAAAAATAGTCATAAAAGTAGATGATTTGATATTATGTAGGTTTGATCAATCTTTTGTGAAAGGACTAGAAAAGAATATATTTACAAGTTTTCAAGTATGATTGATCACTTACATAAATTAATTATGTGAGTTTAAATCAAGGTGTATTATGTTCATTTAAATATTTTCCTTGTTGATAATGTTTTGGAAAAAGATTATTTTCTTTACTTATTATGTGCATATATATGTTATGCAATGAATGAATAAGAAAGCATGCAGCAAGTATAGTATGAATAATGAATATGGATGGTGCACTGAATATCAATTTAAAAGTAAAGTTTGGCTAAAGATTTATGTATAACTTACCAATGCAGGTGGGGCAAAAGGGTCCCCATATATTAAACTGTTTGGTAAGTGGGGCAAAAAGGACCCCAAATAAATGAAACCTGTAAAGCAGGTGGGGCAAAAGAGACCCCAAAGAGGCAAAAGGGACCTCTATGTAATTTAATGGCGATAATACCAGGTTTACCTAGGCTCCATTGAATATGTTTATGAATGAGTAGCCAAATCTTTTAATGAGTAAAATTGATATTCAGTATGGATGTAAGAGGAATTGATGGGTAATGTCAAATGATAATTTCTGAAGTTTGCTCAAGCAGTTTAACATTTATTTATGTTTTCAATGTTCTAAATTTTTATAATCATATAATTTAAATATTATTTCAAGTTGCATCACTTATGGAGTCTCATAGCTCACCAGTAGTTTATTACTGGCTGTTGTTATAGGAAAGGGAAAGGGAAAGGTGGAAGAAGACTAATCTGCAAGTATTTATATTTTATATTAATGTTTATTCTATATTTGAATTCTACTTTTGAGGTTAGTAAGCAATTTACATGTTGTACTACTTTGAGTTTGTTTGGACTTCCTTAGTGGCTCTGTAAATGTGTATATTAAGATTTTAATTTAGAAGATGCTTCCGTTGATGTATAAATGAACTTATGGTTGGATGTTTTATATGAACTTCTAAAAAAAAAGTTGGATTAAATGTTTATGTGATGCTTGTTACACTCAATGGTACTATTTAGGGTTACCGTTGGGTGTTACATATATGTTGCTAAAGATGGCCCCTAAATATTAATAATTTACATAAGATTTCACTTTTGAGTTTTGTGTACCATTCAATTATTTGAAAATTTGACATTTCTCCACTTACAAAAAAATAGACCTCAATAGAACTTAAATCTCAAGACTTTAAAACGAAAGCTTCTATTTTGAAATGTCAAATTCACCAGATTTTTTCAATCATATGACCCACCCATCTATGTGGGGTCAGCAAGACGAATTTTTATTGCCTCCTCCCACCTAACGCATCTGTACGTTCGGTGTGCCTTAATAACGAATTTTTATTGCTCCTCCCACCTGACGCATCTCTACGTTCGGTATGCCTTGATAACGTGACATATGGCAGCAACTTTACCCGAAACCCGACCCGGCGATGATTGGGTATTTGGCACGTGCAAAATTTAAAACTAATGGCCCGACCAACGGACCCGAATTTTATCGCGCGGACCCGAAAAAAACGGCTTTGTTTTCAAACAAACCTTACCGTCTTTCGCTTCAGTCATCATTCGTTTGGATATACTTCATCTTCTCTAACCGGCGCTTCTTCTTCTTCCATTTCTGTGAAATTTCAAGATCTGCATATTTGCTTTTAGGATGCCTCAGGTCAGTTTCTTCTTCTTCAATATATATGGTAGGGTTTACAGCTCGGTAGTGCTCGGAACCGAGTAGTATACCGAGCGGTACTGCTCGGTATTGGCCTATAATGGTAGTAATGAAGTAATAATGCATTAATGGTACGTATACAGCTCGGTAGTGCTCGGAACCGAGCTGTATAACACTCGGTATTGCTCGGTACAGCTCGGTATCGATCTGTTCCGAGCATAACTACTATGCTCGGTATTGCTCGTTACCGATCTGTACCGAGCATAACTTATTTATTTGATGAGTCATTTATCGTAGCACTATTCTTCTATTGTAATACTATGCTCGATACTGCTCGGTACTGCTCGGTATTTATCTGTACCGAGCAAAATTACTAATAGTTATGCTCGGTAATTCTCGGTGCTGCTCGGTACTGCTCGGTATTAATCTGTACCGAGCAGAATTACTACAAGGTATGCTCGATACTGCTCGGTACAACTCGGTATTGATCTGTACCGAGCAGAATTACTAATTGTTATGCTTGGTACTGCTCGGTACTGCTCGGTATTTATCTGTACCGAGCAGAATTACTAATAGTTATGCTTGGTACTGCTTGGTACTGTTCGGTATTGATCTGTACCGAGCAGAATTACTAATAGTTATACTCAGTACTGCTCGGTGCTGCTCGGTACTTCTCGGTATTTATCTGTACCGAGCAGAATTACTAATAGTTATGCTCGGTAATTCTCGGTGTTGCGTCAGTTGTAATATTCATTGATTTTTATTAGTTATTAGCATTATTAACGATTGATTTTACGCAGGGATATACTCCAAAGATTCATTTCCGATGCAGGTTTTTGACTTTCAGAGAAGTTTGTAATGTACTTGTTAAGAGGTTTGGAGATCCTTTGGTTGATAGATTACGTCAGTTGCATATCAACCAGTTCCTTAGGCTTCCTCTTATGCCTCAAAATGTTCCACTTATACATATGCTATTATCGAAGTGGGATATGAAAACTGAAAGTTTCATAATTAAATGACAAAGTCTAAAATTTTCAACTGATGAAGTTGCATTGCTGATAGGCATGTCAAATAGGGGTATTATTTTTTACGTTGGCAGTGCGAAATCCACTGGCAAAACATCAAATTACATTCGACACGATATTGAGAGGATGGATAATAGCACTATATTTGATGATCTTGTGAGATGCTTCCTCCTTTACCTGCTATCGAACATATTTTATCCGATGGCTAACTTTCGAATACCAGTAGCCATCTTTGAACTTCTCAACACTCCAGATATGTTTAATCAGTACAATTGGTCTGAATCAATTAGAGGATTTCTAGTTGAAGAATTCAATGTTGTTGCTACCAAACAAGCTAAGGGATTTGGTTTGGGTTATGTAAATAGTTTTGTAATGATTTTAATTGTGAGTATTATCCGATTGTTCAATAAATGTTTGATTAGTGTACAAAATCTAAAACAAAAATAAATTACCTTCATTTCTACAGATTTGGTTCATTGAACATACAACAATTCATGATGTACATGATGATCTATCCCGACCTCGTTTTACTCGCTGGATGGTAACTTTATTTACACTGAGAAAGAAGTAATTAATATATTTGCTGACCTTCAAAAAGATGAGGTATGTTCACTACATATTTTAATTCAATTGTCTTCTAAAATTATATGTTTTTATGGTTAAATTGGATGTAATGTTATATTTTTTGCAGATACTTAAAGAATTGCAAGGAATCACTGATGATGAGAATGATTTATTGCTTCGTCTTTCTCCACCAGCCAGTCCAATACGGGAGGCAAGCCCTAGTAGGGTACCTTTCACAACAACAGCCGAGTCAACTCAAACCACTCCTGCTTCTCTAGTGCGGTTGTCGAGTCCACCCAAACATGACTCAACTACACCAACTCCAGTCAGTCCAGTATGGTTTTCAAGTCAAAGTCATCCTGATTCATCTGCACATCCTGAGTCTAGACATGTTGAAGGATTCCGTGTTTGATTTGGAGAAGGAAAATTCTAATTTGAAAGAACAAATTAAAAAGAAAGACCGGTTCTTGATGCAGTTCTTTGAAGAACAATTTCCTTCTTATTTTAAAAATTACAAGAAAGAAATGTGTTCTTCATCTTCTTTAATCTCCAACTGTATCTGAAGACACGACCTTAAGTGAGTATGAGGTTGATCCTTCATTACTGACAGGGATTGCACAAAGAGTTTATAGGAGAAATGACCGAAAAAGAAAACTTGTATCCACACCCTTCACTACTGGTGTTAGGAAGAAGAAAATAAAAAAAAAATTCCATCCGAAGAGGATTTAAGTAATGCAAGTGCTAGTGATCGTCCAGATAAAGCACCTTAAAATACTCCAGTTCATACACCAACTCCTGCATCACAACCTCCAACGGAACCTACACCAACAAGTCCAAGTGTAATTCCAGCAGCACTTGAACAAGAGAATGTTCCTGATGTTAAAGCTATGGTTGTGTATGAAGTTGATGAAAATAAAAAAATTCCAATAGCTCCTGCAGCTGAAATGTTAGATTACCCAGGCAGAGCTTTAATTAGCGAAGATAAACGCCTCATAATTGATAATGGCCTTAAACAATTCAAGTTTAAGTGAGTACTCGATTTTATATCAATTTGAGAACTTGATTTTATACCAAATTGAGTACTCGATTTTATACGAAATTGATTTTTTATTTTTATACAGGAGCGATTCTATCTTCGAGCTTGGAAATATATCAATATATAGAAGCCAATTGGATGAATTATTAATGTCGGAAGAGCTTGATAATAACCACATAGACGCGTTTGCTCATTTATTAACGTAGAAGGAAGCAGCATTTCCTGGTCGTAATCAACCTTTTCTATTTGTTTCAAGCTTCCATTGGGTTAATAGTTAACATTCTTATATTTATTCGGTTTAACCATGTTCGAACTAATCACACTATTTCTTCTATCTTCTTAACCAGATATACTACAAACAATACAATGATTCGAACACAAGAACGTTCGTATCTAATATAGACAAAACTCTTATCAGGAATATAAATTTAATCTTTGTTCCAATAATACACCAAAAACATTGGACCCTACTACTTTGCAACTTGTTAAAAAAAAGGTGGGAGTTTTTTGATTCGTTACTGAAGAAGACACACAAAACGATACTCCCAGAAGTTGTAAGTAACAACTAATTTGTTTGTTATCATTTCAACTCTTATCAATATTCTATGTTAATTTGATTTTGGTTATCCAGATTTCTCATTTCTACAAATACACGGAGGGCGCCTTCGACATTGATATAACGAAATGGCCAATCAAAGGATTTCGAAACGTGCCAACACAAAATAACAGCGTCGATTGTGGAATGTATCTTTGTAAATATATGGAAGTTCTAATACAACATGAACAAATTAAATGGTATCGATATTTGGACTGGCATTCTAGTATGTCATTGTATAGGGCTGAATTTGCTTATGACTTGCTATGTACTAAAATTCAGTAGATTATGAAAGAAATGTTTAACTTTAATTATGTTATAAAATGTTTTCTTAAACAAAATGGTGCCCAGTACTTAAAAAGGGAGTACAGAGCAAAAGCCTTCTCGGTATAGCTCGATACAGCTCGGTATGACTCGGTATAGTTCGATATATATGGCTCAGTATATCTCGGTATGGCTCGGTATATCTCGGTATAGCTCGGTATATCTCGGAATAGGTCGATATATCTCGGTATGCATAGCTATAGCTCGGTATTGCTCAGTATGGCTCGATAACGGTATCTCGGTACCAACCAAATAACGATCGGTATCGCTTGAAAGTTTGATGGGGATGCTAAGCCCTTATGAACTTATTCCCAAAGCTAATTAAGAGAGAGGTGATTTGTAAAAGAAGAATCTTTTAAACAAAGACAAAAACCTAAACCAAATCACCACAAAAAGTCGGAAGAAAATAAATGCGGAAGTGATAATAAGAAAAGAACACACCGGATTTATAGTGGTTCGGTCAAACCTTGACCTACGTCCACTCCTTGGAGGCACCCTCAAGTATTGCACTAACACAAGTGTCTCTCCTTGCCCCCACAGTAGGAGGAGAAGCCCTTACAAAATCACTTCCACCTCTCCCGGTAGTTGCCGGGTCCTTTGACACCAAGGAGACTTCTTCTTTGGTGAACTTACCTCGAGACAAGCCTGAATCCGATGGTACTAAGGTGCGAGTTCGCCGGAGCAACCGTGTGGAATCCACACTTGAGTACAGGATCTTCTCCCTCTCTCAAACCCTTTCCTCTCCCTTTCAAGCTCTCCTTCAAGTTTACAAGAACGAAGCTACAATGGCTGCCAAAGACACTTACAAAGTGCCTTGCCATAGCTTAAATAGAGGCTCTCAAAACAAGCTCATTAATGCAAGTTGCCGTCATTATCGTCAGGACGTAGCCAAATCGTCCTGGCTATTAGCACAAATATGAGGAAAATCGTCCTGAAAATGAAATGAAGCTCGATGTCTAATCGTCCCGGACGATCTTGCGATCGGCCTGGACGAAATCCCCATTATTGCTTTCCAAAACTGCCTGAGAAATTTTGGAAAAATTGACCTGGATCGGCCAGGCCGATATTTTATATCCAGGCCTCGACGATATCCAAAAATAAGATTTTCCTAAGTAGATATGGCGGCAGATTCTTGCTGAATTGAGCTATCGTCCTCGATACAAAATCGTCCAGGACGATGTGTTTGCAAAAAGACGGCTGCTTTAATGAGAATGCCATAATTAGGATTTCTACTTTTGTCAGATCGTCCAGGACGATATAAATATCGTCCCGGACGATGTTACCAAAATAGAATCGTTTAGGGCACAACGAAAATCTTCCAAGTTACAAATCATCAGATACCACACCAAATACAACAGACTCGGATTACAAACTGACACAGACCTAGTCTACCCAATCTTGAGCTGGTTCCAAATTACAGTCTGATCTTGTGGACCTGAAACGTTAGCACATAAGGCAATCGTAGAGAAATAAGGAATGTTTGCTATCATCAAAATCATAGATTCGCAACATCGCTCGGTATTGTTGGATATATATGGCTCGGTATAGCTAGGTATAGCTCGATATGGTCAAAATTTTCCAGGTACAAAGACAATGTCGAACGATATTGCTCGGTATCAGGCGAAATAAGCTCGGTAGAAATTCAATAACGTTCGGTATTGCTCGGTATCAGACAAAATATCTCCAAAATCACTTATACATTCAGAATGTCATATTAATGTTATAAATTACATGCAAAATTTACTGATTACATGAAAGACGATTGACTACCTGAATCTGTATTTGTAAAGTGTAAGCTTGTTGGAGGTATCGTAGCGGTTTGTTTACATTTTTTCGGCTTCTTTTTCTCCCAGTGATCCTTCAATCTTGCATTTGAAACGCCCTTAGGCCGACATTTCTTTGGATCTTTAATAGTTTCATTACCAGCTCCAGAAATTGGTATGTTTTTACTACCAAGCTTGATGGAATGAACTTTTTCAGCCAAAGTACTCAAATCATCTATGACACACTTCTCTGTCTCTTTATTACCTTGTGCTTCTGTGCTAATTTTATATACAAAATGACATACATAATTTCTAAAAATCAAGTTGCTATCACCCGAAATAAATTGGAAGGCATTACTACAAAGACTTGGGATCTTACCTCCAGAATATAAATCTTTTCGAGCATTGACTGACCATCTAGAGAGTAAATATTTAATGAGAATATTAATAATGTCTAACTGTCTCATTACTCTCATGCAATGTGCACATAATATTCTCATCATTCCGAACTTAGCACATGTGCATTCAATGGTACCTTCAATTGAACTAAATTTAACAATCCATCTATGTGAATCAGTGGAGCTGTCAAGGTTCAAAACAGAAAATATTGATAAATCTGATAATGTATTATCCACGCATAATCCACCAAGTTCATTTAAGAACTTCTCTTCAAAAAATTCATATAACTTCCTTGAATAAAATTTTGCAGCTTGCTTCAATACTGGGCTACTTTTTATATATGGAGTTATGTCAGTTTGATTGCATCTGAATTCTTAATCTTGTTCATTTCGACGTCAAATCCTCATAATCTTCTCCAAACCGAGGAAGCACTCCATGATAGTACTTGTTGGCTTGAAATAACCATGGCATACATGATTGGTTGACTCACTCCATTGAGTTGATAAAATACCAAGATTAAAATAATCTTTGTTGAATGCAGTTGATCACTTCTCCTTGATTTTGTAGAGATCATTCAACCATTGATTGTTTTGGAGTTTTCCTTCTGATATCATTTCCGTCCATTTGCTTTCAAATTCCTCCACTAAGTCACAATGTTTGAAACAGTAAAAAAATAAGCATTTAACTCTGTTTTTGCTGTTAAAGCACCATACCTTTGAAGGTGCTTTCTTGTACAGATGCTATTGACACAATCGATGTCGTGTATTAGGCAATGCAATCTCTATTGCCCTAGCCATGGCTTGGTCATGATCAGTAAAAATGGTAATGGGATGTTTGTTATCCATGATTCTTATAAATGTTTGAAAAAGCCAGGTAAAAGAAGTTATAGTCTCATCAGATAAAAAAGTAACTCCTAAAAGAACATTTTGCCAGTGATTGTTCACTCCGATTATTGGGGCACAACATAAGTTATATTTATTTAAACGATAACTAGTATCGGATATAATCATATCCCCAAACAGTCATAATCGATTCTACCCAGACCATCAACCCAAAAGAAATTCAACAAACATCACTCTTCATCTGTTTCAACATCCCATGCAAATATGTGGTCATCAAACTCCCGTTCTTTAAACAACTTGATCAGTGAATTAGTATCTCCACTCTCAAACTTCGCTCTTCTTCTTTTTTGATATGATTGTATGCATCCCGCTTCGTGAATCCAAGATTAGCCACACCTCCAACTTCATCAGATAGATACGTGAAAGTTCGATGGGGATGTTAAGCCCTATGAACTTAGTCCCAAACTAACCAAGAGGGGGGGTGAATTGGTATTTTAAAAACTTCTTTTTAAACAAAGAAATAAAATCACATAAACCAAATCACACCACAAAAAATGCGGAATTTAAAAGTGCGGAAGCAAGAAAAGGAACACAGAAATTTATAGTGGTTTGGTCGACTCGACCTACGTCCACTCCTTGGAGGCACCCTCCAAGTATTGCACTACGAAAAAGTGACTCTCCTTTAGCCCCCACGGCTAGGCGGAGAAGCCCTCACAAGAACCTCCTTTTTGCCACCCCGGCAAGGCAGAGAACCTATCTCTTTTTGCTTCCTCCTGAAGCTGACAGAGAACCAGAACCACAAGCAAAACTCCTTACCTCTACCGACCCTTCCACGGACGAGAAACTCTAGACGAAGACAACGCAGAGAGATCCTTGAAGCAACCCTTGTGAAACCCCTCACAAGATCCTCTCTCTCTCCTCTCTCTCTTTCTCTCCTCAAGGTCTTCTCAGGTCAAGGCAGCAGCCAAAGGTTTTTTAAAAACGTTGAACAAGAGCTCTTAAATAGAAGAGCTTCAAAAGAGCTCATTAATTGCAAGTTGCCGACAATATCGTCCAGGCCGATATGGACATCGGCCTGGCCGATCAGTACAAATCAATGAAGATCGGTCAGAGCATCGCCCTGGATGCAAAGCTGGACGATTGAAAATTGACTTGATCGTCCAGGCCGATCTCACGATCGTCCTGGCCGATCAGTTCAAATCAGAGGAAAATCATCCTGACAATAGCCCTGGATACGGGCTGGCCGATATTGATCGTCCTGAAGTAACTTAGGGTTTGTGACTAGATCGGCCTGGCCGATCTTTAGATCGTTCAGGACGATCTGATCGTATCAATCATCCTTAATTACTCTCTTGATTTCCTGAACAATTATGGCATAATCTGTGAATATCGTCCAGGCCGATCCGAGAATCGTCCGGACCGATAATTTAAAGATACAGTATACCATACTTGACTATGGCGGCTACTTCTTTCTGTTTTGAGCTTATCGTCCTGGCCGATACACGTATCGTCCAGGACGATCTGTTAATGTCGGCTGCCTTAATTAAGAATCCTTATTTAGACTTTCTGTTTTAAGCTGATCGTCCAGGCCGATCCAAGAAATCGTCCTGGCCGATGTGAGTAAAAACAGAAATTCTAAGTCTCTCAAGTGTGTGTGTGAAGGGTTACATAGCATCTGTCTCTTTGACTATTACAAGTGGACTCAAAAGGTAAAAAACAAATGTACAGACTGACTCAACCCTAAACCTACGCATTCCTGAACTTGGCTCCTTTTTGATCGTTCGATCTTCGATTCCTGAAAAGTTAGAAGCAACAAGCTGTCCAAGAGAAACCGTGTTTGTCAATCATCAAAACATAAGACATGAAAAAAAAATAGATTTGCAACAATCTCCCCTTTTTTGATGATGACAAAACACAAGTAGGAAAATCAAAATTTAAAAAAAATTCATTAGAAAAAACAAAGTTACAACAAAGATTCATTAGAAAAAAAAACAAAGTTACAACATCAACTTTTTCCTACCACACCCTCTCCTACTCCCCCTTTTTGTCATCACAAAAAGAGAGTCTAGAAACAGCAGAAAAAAAACATCACGAAAGACTAACTACAAAAAAGACAAGAAACAATAACTCAAAGCACAAACTAAAAGAACGAGGGATCCTGATCATCAGATGGAGGAGGTGGAGGTGGCTGCTGAAAGTAACTAGCAAGGGTGGTAAACTGAGCATTGAATCAGGCGATGTCCTAGTCATGCTGCTGCTGCTGGTGAGTAAGAAAACTATCAAATCGAGCTAAATCCTCAGCGTGGTGATGCTCGTAGCGAGCAATGTCCTCAGAGTGTTGCTGCTCCTGGGCAGCAACATACGCGTCAAACCGGGTCTCCCAACGATCAAATCTCTCAATCAACTGATCAACCGGTGAGTGTTGGTGGAGAGGAATAGGGTCAGGAAAGGGAGCTGGAGCGGGAGCCTCCTCCTCTCTAGCCCCCCGAGGTTCATCAGGGTGGAGACAAGTACTGTGAAGGGTGCTGAAGGAATTGTTTGAGTAGAAGAGAGTTGGGTAATCTGGTGGATTGGGATATTGAATTTGGTATTTAGTTTCAAGAACATAGGTTATGATGTGTCCTAAGGCTAGATTTGGCTTTCTTCTGTGGCCTGGATCGCGAATTGTTGTTAGGTGATCAATGTAACGAAAAAATAGGTCCGCAGTGTTGATTTCCCTATGAGCCATGATGTAGAAGGTAGTGAGGGAAAATAGAGGGGTAATGTGGACTCGGTCGCCGGCTTTTGGAATGACGGAGGTGCGAAGGACAAGTTGGATTGTCCTAGCATCTCTGACTAAAGAGCTAGTCTCTCCAACATGGTAACGGACATTGGTCTGACGAAGAAAGTGATTTGCCGTGGACCAGTCAAAATCAGGATCAGGGGTAATTATGTGCAGCTTATCTCCGATGGTGGATAGCTGTAAAAGATCAACACAGTCCTGATATGTGATTTCGACAGGGCGTCGATTCACATAGGAGGACAGGGCTGTGAAGGTAGGGTTGATGCGAAGGTTTGCAAAAAATTCTAGAAGGAACTCAGAATTGAAAGGGAAAACAAGAGACAGAATGAAGCAAAGGGAAGTGTGAGCGAAGAGATCCATTACCGGGTAAGAGATGTGGACCGAATTGATAATTCTGAAAACAGTAATTCCACATTCTTTATAACGATGATATGCAGCTTCATCTTCTGCTTTCCGGAAACGAGGGTCAACCCTTGCCCTCGAGGAACTTCCAAAGGTCTGACGGACGCGTTTCCCACCAGCCATTTGAGAGAACTTAAGCAAAAACACAAAGGAGAAAGGATGAAGAGTGAAAAAATCATGGCTGGATCGGCCTGAATTTAAAGAAACAGCCATATCGTCCTGGCCGATCGCGGAATCGTCCAGGCCGATATGTGTCAATAATTATGTACAGGCCGATTGGTCAAAAAGGCGGTCCATTCGTCCGGGCCGATCAGATATCGGCCAGGTCGATTAGACACAGGCTATCGGCCCGAGGAGTCAGTCCGGACGACCGTTGAAAAAACAGATCGTCCGGGCCGATTAGGTGTATCGTCCGGGACGATGCACAATAATTGATCGTACCGGCCGAAGTTAAAACGTTTTAAATGCTTGCCACGTGTATCGTCCAGGACGAACAGTGAATCGGCCCGGCCGATGGTCCAATAATGGATCGTCTGGGGCCGAATTTAAAGATCAAAACGTACTGACACGTGGATCGTCCGGGACGGTCCAGTGTATCGGCCAGGATGATGCACAGAGAATGCATCGGCCAGACAAATATACTATCAGCCAGGACTATCACCATGATTTCGATCAAATCGTCCAGGACGATAATGTATCGTCCAGGACGATGAATTGCAGTAAGCACAAAAAAAAAGATCAGTAGATGGATTTTGGAAAGAATTTGTCATATCGACCAGGACGATAGAAATATCGGCCAAGCCGATATGACTTGAATTTGAAATCAAGACATAAAAGGTGATGATCAGGACTCAAAAAATAAAATAAAAGAAAAAACAGTCAAAGACACAAAAATAACACAATGAAAAACCAACACCGAACATTTTTGGATTTTAATTTTTCTAATTTTTTTTTTATGGAGGCATCATATGAGGATTCTTTTTATGAATTTAAACTTTTAAAGTTTTAGGAGATCAAGAGGTTTAACAAAATCCAATCAGAAAAAGATAGAAAAACTGATTCCATTTATCCTAGATCGGACATCCTTCAGGGTACAAAATTCTCTTAAAAACAACAGAGTCCTAACTTGGAATAACAAAAGAGGATTAGAAGATCCAATCAAGGCTTGTTAACAACAAAAATATCTCATAAATAATAAACCAAAATAATTTTTCTCAATCATGGAAATTGAAATCAAATCTTTGAAGGTATCACATAATCAATGAGTTTTCTAAATTTTAAGAGTTTTACCAAAGAGATGATAGCTTGCATTTAATGGGCTAATTTTATGCCTCTCATCACTTTTATTGGCTCTTTGAGCATCTTTTGATTTTTGATACACTTTTGTGTATATAACTTTCTTTTCAATTTGACTTCATTGGCCTCTTTCCTTTTTAACTCTTGCAAGCTAATAACTCTTTAATATACCCTTAAAGAAAAATACTTAGTTGTGAGTATATCCTCCAAATATTAGAGAATAGGAGCTCTCTCTCTAACATAGGGAAAAACAATCCACAACACAAAATCAAAATCACGTGATAACTGCAATGGTAAGATTTCAAAAGTTTGAATGATATCTAAGAATTTTGACTATTATGCATAAGATAATTTAATGTAGCAAGATAAGAAAAAGATCTTAAAATGCCATTGATTAAACTGAGTTTAGACTTTTGTTTTATAGAAGAAAATCATGCCACTAAACAAAGTCAGAAGAAGGGAAAAACATCGACAGTTTACTCCCTTTAACTAATTTAGAAAAGCTAAATCATATCTCAAAAAAACTCCAATATTTAAAAGCTTGAGAAGTTTCATCATATGGAAGGCCAAAAAATAAAGACCAAAGTGAAAAACAAAAACTCATAAAAACAAATAAGTAAACAAAAAACAACACAAAGTGAACAAAAAAAAATTAAAAAATAAAAGACACACAAAAACTAAAGATTTCAAGCAAGTGATAAAGCAACGGATTTAAGCAATTGAGCTGCAAGCCTCCTTATGTTCAGTTATCTTATGCTCCCACGAGGTCTTTGGTGAGAGCACACCTGCAAAACTCAACAACAGTCAGTTTTAGGAACCCAAACAGATTTGGGCTCCTTCTTAGGAAATGTAGAGTGCAATGCATATGTGGTATGTTTTGAATCATGCATCTTAGGTCTCCACACCCAATGTGTACTGCGGTGAACTGTGCAAGTGTGTGAGATGTGTCCTAGCATGCCACAAGAAAAACATTGAACTCCAGGAAAAAGTTTTCTTAAATGGTTTGGGTAAAAATGCCTCTTCCTAGGTTCTGACATTTGATTAAAAGTTGGTGTCATCCTAGCTTTCTTACATGTTTCCAAATCATTTTGAATTCTCAAGTTAGTTCTTTTTAATGCATCATTCTCAATCCTCAAATTTTTCTCAATCTCTTTAGATTTCTTAAGATCATCGTTAAGTGAGGTGTGTGAAGCTTTTAATGCATTACTTTTATCAACTAATTCCAAATGCTTCTTGTTTAATTCATCAAATTCATCAAGGAGAGCCATGTGATTTGAATCAATCGTTGCATGATCTTTGAGAAAAACTTCATGCTCTTTTTGTAGATTTGAATGTTCTAATTTTAGGCTAGCATGAGTTTTCTTAAGTTTTTTGTATGATGTATGAATTTTTTCACAAATTTCAAACAATTCATCATAGGTTGATTTACATACCTCTTCCTCATCACTTTAATTTTCTCCCATGAAACACAAGTTTGTAGTCTCTTTCTCTGGTTCAGTCTCAGAGGAATCAGTACCAGATTCTGCCCAGAAGCCTCTTTGGATTTTCTTATTCTCCTTCCTAGACTTAGCTTTCTCCTCACCTTTTTCCTTTTCTTTGCTTGAATGATCTTGAAGTGTAGGACAATCGGCTCTTACATGTCCAGGTTTCCTGCATTCAAAATAAACAACATCAGAAGATCCTTTAATATGTTTATGATCCTTACCTTTTCTCCAATTTTGATGATGCTTTTGTTTCATCCTTAGAAAGCTTTTGAATTGCCTTGTGATGAAGGCAACTCCATCGCTTTCAGACCCGGAAGATTCAGAATCCGATTTATGTGCCTTCAATGCAATTGTTTTCTCCTTTTTCTTCTCACCTGCATCAAGATTTCTTTGATTCACCCCTTGCTCGTAAGCAATGAGTGAGCCAAGCAAGTTATCAATAGAATAGGTGTTTAAATCTTTAGATTCAGTGATTGCAGTAATTTTTGCATCATAAGACGAAGGCAAGCATCTCAAAATCTTGTTAACTTTTTCATAGTTCGAAAGTTCTTTTCCTAGTGCATGCAATGAAGTAGCAATCTGAGTAAACCTAGTGTACATGTCAGAAATCGATTCATGAGGTTTCATACGAAAAAATTCGTAGTCATGCAAGAGAATGTTTAAACGGGATTGTTTAACTTCATTAGTGCCTTCATAGGTAATGCACAATTTATCCCAAATTTCTTTACCAGTTTTGCAAGTTGAAACACGCATGTAATCTTCAGATTTTAAAGCACAGAAAAAACAATTCAAACATTTCGCATTTAATTGAGCTAAATCTCGTTCATCAAAAGTCCATTCGGTAAAAGCAACTTCAGTTTTAAAACCGTTAATTTCACGAGAAGGTGGAGAATAACCTTCTTGAATAAGCATCCACATGCGATAATCAGTAGATTGTAAAAAAGTTGACATGCGAGTTTTCCAAAAATCAAAAGGTATATTATCGAACAGAGGAGGTCGGGTAATAGAATACCCTTCCGTAGTGTTGCGATTCCCAAAGTTAGACATGGATCAAATTCAAAAAGTTTTCAAACTTTAATTTTCGAACCTGGCTCTAATACCACTTGAAAGTTCGATGGAGATGTTAAGCCCTATGAACTTAGTTCCAAACTAACCAAGAGGGGGGTGAATTGGTATTTTAAAAACTTCTTTTTAAACAAAAAAATAAAATCACATAAACCAAATCACACCACAAAAAATGCGGAATTTAAAAGTGCGGAAGCAAGAAAAGGAACACAGAAATTTATAGTGGTTCGGTCGACTCGACCTACGTCCACTCCTTGGAGGCACCCTCCAAGTATTGCACTACAAAAAAGTGACTCTCCTTTAGCCCCCCACGGCTAGGCGAAGAAGCCCTCACAAGAACCTCCTTTTTGCCACCCCGGCAAGGTAGAGAACCTATCTCCTTTTGCTTCCTCCTAAAGCTGGCAGAGAATCAGAACCACAATCAAAACTCCTTACATCTACCGACCCTTCCACGGACGAGAAACTCTAGACGAAGACGACGCAGAGAGATCCTTGAAGCAACCCTTGTGAAACCCCTCAACAGCTCCCCCTCACAAGATTCTCTCTCTCTCCTCTCTCTCTTTCTCTCCTCAAGGTCTTCTCAGGTCAAGGCAGCAGCCAAAGGTTTTTTAAAAACGTTGAACAAGAGCTCTTAAATAGAAGAGCTTCAAAAGAGCTCATTAATTGCAAGTTGCCGACAATATCGTCCAAGCCGATATGGACATCGGCCTGGCCGATCAGTACAAATCAATGAAGATCGGCCAGAGCATCGCCCTGGATGCAAAGCTGGACGATTGAAAATTGATTTGATCGTCCAGGCCGATCTCACGATCGTCCTGGCCGATCAGTTCAAATCAGAGGAAAATCGTCCTGACAATAGCCCTGGATACGGGCTGGCCGATATTGATCGTCCTGAAGTAACTTAGGGTTTGTAACTAGATCGGCCTGGCCGATCTTTAGATCGTCCAGGACGATCTGATCGTATCAATCATCCTTAATTACTCCCTTGATTTCCTGAACAATTATGGCATAATCTGTGAATATCGTCCAAGCCGATCCGAGGATCGTCCGGGCCGATAATTTAAAGATACAGTATACCATACTTGACTATGGCAGCTACTTCTTTCTGTTTTGAGCTTATCGTCCTGGCCGATACACGTATCGTCCAGGACGATCTGTTAATGTCGGCTGCCTTAATTAAGAATCCTTATTTAGACTTTCTGTTTTAAGCTGATCGTTCAGGCCGATCCAAGAAATCGTCCTGGCCGATGTGAGTAAAAACAGAAATTCTAAGTCTCTCAAGTGTGTGTGTGAAGGGTTACATAGCATCAGTCTCTTTGACTATTACAAGTGGACTCAAAAGGTAAAAAACAAATGTACAGACTGACTCAACCCTAAACCTACGCATTCCTGAACTTGGCTCCTTTTTGATCGTTCGATCTTCGATTCCTGAAAAGTTAGAAGCAACAAGTTGTCCAAGAGAAACCGTGTTTGTCAATCATCAAAACATAATACATGAAAAAAAATAGATTTGCAACAGTACGTAAATGCATCAACAGTTCTTATATCTACTTCTGTCATAGATTTCAAAACAGCTGCATTATCATCACTAATTGATCTTGTCGACCGGAGCAAATGTTGATCATCCGGCCTAGCCAGTTCCGTATTGTGACTCTCTATAGATTTATACACTGACCAAAGCCCATCTTTACTCACCGAAAATCTAACCATGGCTGGACATCCTGTTCTTGTAAATGATCTTCGATATTTTAACTTAGTATCACTTTCATTCTCCTTCTTGAAACCTGCTTTAGAACACACAAAATCCTTTGATTTGATTAACCTTGTATTTAGCTAGAAATGGTGATGTTCTTTCCGAACACTAAATCCAGTTGAATGCGCATACTGGCAATATTTTTCATATGCTTCTTTCTCGCAATTGTAAACACCCTAATAAATATTCAAACATCCATATTAGCTTATCTTTATATCTAAATATCAATCCAGACATTAAAAACAAATTGATTACGAGATTTTTGCAGTACAACTCCGTATATACCGTTCGGGGCCGACTACTATATGAATGATCACCACTACAACGTATTAATATTAATTAGATCTGTATTAGTGCTAACCAGAAATAAACCGACCTATTATAATTACTACCGACCGTATATCGATATATACTACTCAATACCGACCTTATACCGAGGTAAGGCGTTCTTGCTCGGTATTGCATGGTATTGCTCGGTATTGAGCGGTATTGCTCGGTACAACTGTGTACCGATATTTTACCTATCCATTAGAATCAATATCGAACGTATACCGATCTATAATATAGAATACCGAGTTAATTAAAATAATCTTCATACTAATAATTATGTAACACAGCCATATTTGAAAGTCTCCTGGTTAATCTTCATACTATTATAATCAACGTTCGAAACAGTAAAACGTAGATAAAAACATACAGTATATTTAAAATACTTACTAATATTAAATCAGAATAAGCTTCATCATAGCTTAAAGTTTGAGTTTCCTCGCAGAAAAAGAAGTCTTCGAAACCGGAACCTTCAGTCGATCCTTCCATCTCCTAAAATACTGAACGATTTCTTTACGTCAGGTATATAAAAATTATGGAAACCGTAGAGACTGTAGAATATCTTAAGTTTAATACAGAGAAGGTTTTAATACCAGAGGTAAAAGCCGCGTACTTTTTTAATTTTCCCGCCCTTCTCATATACATTACGACGGCCCAAACCCGAATAATTTTAAATATGTCATAAAGCATATGGGCTAGCGTCGGGTCAAAATGGGTAAAGTTGCTGCCAGATGTCGCGTTATTAAGGAATTTTTATTGCCTCCTCCCACCTGACGCATCTCTACGTTCGGTGTGCCTTAATAACGCGACATCTGGCAGCAACTTTACCCATTTTGACCCGACGCTAGCCCATATGCTTTACGACGTATTTAAAATTATTCGGGTTTGGGCCGTCGTAATGTATATGAGAAGGGCGGGAAAATTAAAAAGTACGCGGCTTTTACCTCTGGTATTAAAACCTTCTCTGTATTAAACTTAAGATATTCTACAGTCTCTACGGTTTCCATAATTTTTATATACCTGACGTAAAGAAATCGTTCAGTATTTTAGGAGATGGAAGGATCGACTGAAGGTTCCGATTTCGAAGACTTCTTTTTCTGCGAGGAAACTCAAACTTTAAGCTATGATGAAGCTTATTCTGATTTAATATTAATAAGTATTTTAAGTATACTGTATGTTTTTATCTACGTTTTACTGTTTTGAACATTGGTTGTAATAGTATGAAGATTAACCAGGAGACTTTCAAATATGACTGTGTTACATAATTATTAGTATGAAGATTATTTTAATTAACTCGGTATTCTATATTATAGATTGGTATACGTTCGGTATTGATTCTAATGGATAGGTAAAATATCGATACACAGTTGTACCGAGCAATACCGCTCAATACCGAGCAATACCAAGCAATATCGAGCAAGAATGCCTTACCTCGATATAAGGTCGGTATTGAGTAGTATATATCGGTATACGGTCGGTACTAATTATAATAGGTCGGTTTATTTCCGGTTAGCACTAATACAGATCTAATTAATATTAATACATGGTAGTGGTGATCATTCATATAGTAGTCAGTCCCGATCGGTATATACCGAGTTGTACTGCAAAAACCTCGTAATCAATTTGTTTTTGATGTCTGGATTGATATTTAGATATAAAGATAAGCTAATATGGATGTTTAAATATTTATTAGGGTGTTTACAATTGCGAGAAAGAAGCATATGAAAAATATTGCCAGTATGTGCATTCAATTGGATTTAGTGTTCGGAAAGAACATCACCATTGAACATAAATAAATGAAAAATGACTATTAATATTTCTGGTCAAATACAAGATTAATCAAATCAAAGAATTTTGTGTGTTCTAAAGCAGGTTTCAAGAAGGAGAATGAAAGTGATACTAAGTTAAAATATCGAAGATCATCTACAAGAATAGGATGTCCAGCCATGGTTAGATTTTCGGTTAGTAAAGATGGACTTTGGTCAGTGTATAAATCTATAGAGAGTCACAATCACGAACTGGCTAGGTCGGATGATCAACATTTGCTCCGATCGGCAAGGTCAATTAGTGATGATAATGCAACTATTTTGAAATCTATGACAGAAGCAGGTATAAGAACTGTTGATGCATTTACGTACCTATCTGATGAAGTTGGAGGTGTGGCTAATCTTGAATTCACGAAGCGTGATGCATACAACCATATCCAAAAAGAAAGAAGAGCGAAGTTTGAGAGTGGAGACACTAATTCACTGATCAAGTTGTTTAAAGAACGGGCGTTTGATGACCACATGTTTGCATGGGATGTTGAAACAGATGAAGAGTGATGTTTGTTGAATTTCTTTTGGGTTGATAGTCTGGGTAGAATCGATTATGACTGTTTTGGGGATGTGATTATATTCGATATAAGTTATCGTTTAAATAAATATAACTTATGTTGTGCCCCAATAGTCGGAGTGAACAATCACTGGCAAAATGTTCTTTTAGGAGTTGCTTTTTTAACTGATGAGACTATAGCTTCTTTTACATGGCTTTTTCAAACATTTATAAGAATCATGGATAACAAACATCCCATTACCATTTTTACTGATCATGACCAAGCCATGACTAGGGCAATAGAGATTGCATTGCCTAATACACGACATCGATTGTGCCAATGGCATCTATACAATAAAGCACTTTCATAGGTATGGTGCTTTAACAGCAACAACAGAGTTAAATGCTTATTTTTTTACTGTTTCAAACATTGTGACTCAGTGGAGAAATTTGAGAGCAAATGGACGGAAATGATATCAGAATGAAAACTCCAAAACAATCAATGGTTGAATGATCTCTACAAAATCAAGGAGAATTGGTCAACTACATTCAACAAAGATTGTTTTAATCTTAGTATTTTATCAACCCAACGGAGTGAGTCAACCAATCATGTATGTCATGGTGATTCCAAGCCAACAAGTACTATCACGGAGTGCTTACTCGATTTGGAGAAGATTATGAGGATTTGGCGTCGAAATGAACAAGATGAAGAATTCAGATGCAGTCAAACTGACATAGTTCCATATATAAAAAGTAGTCCAGTATTGAAGCAAGCTGCAAAATTTTATTCAAGGAAGTTGTATGGATTTTTTGAAGAGGAGTTCTTACATGGACTTGGTGGATTATGCGTGGATAATACATCATCAGATTTATCAATGTTTTCTGTTTGGAACATTGACAGCTCCACTGATTCACACACATGGATTGTTAAATTTAATTTAATTGAAGGTACAATTGAATGCACATGTGCTAAGTTCGAAATGATGAGAATATTATGTGCACATTGCATGAGAGTAATGAGACAGTTAGACATTATTAATATTCTCATTAAATATTTACTCCATAGATGGTCAGTCAATGCTCGAAAAGATTTATATTCTGGAGGTAAGATCCCAAGTATTTGTAGTAATGCCTTCCAACTTATTTCGGGTGATAACAACTTGATTTTTAGAAATTATGTATGCCGTTTTGCATATAAAATTAGCACAGAAGCACAAGGTAATAAAGAGGCTGAGAAGTGTGTCATAGATGATTTGAGTACTTTGACTGAAAAAGTTCATTCCATCAAGCTTGGTAGTAAAAACATACCAATTTCTGGAGATGGTAATGAAACTATTAAAGATCCAAAGAAATGTCGGCCTAAGGGCGTTTCAAATGCAAGATTGAAGGATCACTGGGAGAAAAAGAAGCCGAAAAAATGTAAACAAACCGCCACGATACCTCCAACAAGCTTACACTTTACAAATACAGATTCAGGTAGTCAATCGTCTTTCATGTAATCAGTAAATTTTGCATGTAATTTATAACATTAATATGACCTTCTGAATGTATAAGTGATTTTGGAGATATTTTGTCTGATACCGAGCAATACCGAACGTTATTGAATTTCTATCGAGCTTATTTCACCTGATACCGAGCAATATCATTCGGCATTGTCTTTGTACCTGGAAAATTTTGACCATATCGAGCTATACCTAGTTATTCCGAGCTATACCGAGCCATATATATCCAGCAATACCGAGCGATATCTATGCATACCGAGCAATACCGAGCTATATCGATCGTTATTTGGTTGGTACCGAGAAACTGATATCGAGCCATACTGAGCAATACCGAGCAATACCGAGCTATAGCTATGCATACCGACATATATCGACCTATTCCGAGATATAACGAGCTATACCGAGATATACCGAGCCATACCGAGATATACTGAGCCATATATATCAAACTATACCGAGCCATACCGAGCAATACTGAGCTGTACCGAGTTATACCGAGAAGGTTTTTGCTCTGTATTGCTCCCTTTTTAAGTACTGGGAACCATTTTGTTTAAGAAAACATTTCACAACATAATCAAAGTTAAACATTTCTTCATAATCTACTGAATTTTAGTACATAACAAGTCATAAGCAAATTCAGCCCTATACAATGGCATACTAGAATGCCAGTCCAAATATCGATACCATTTAATTGGTTCAAGTTGTATTAGAACTTCCATATATTTACAAAGATACATTCCGCAATCGACGTTGTTATTTTGTGTTGGCACGTTTCAAAATCCTTTGATTGACCATTTCGTTATATCAATGTCGAAGGCGCCCTCTGTGTCTTTGTAGAAATGAGAAATCTGGATAACCAAAATCAAATTAACATAGAATATTGATAAGAGTTGAAATGATAACAAAAAAAATTAGTTGTTACTTACAACTTCTGGGAGTATCGCTTTGTGTGTCTTCTTTGGTAACGAATCAAAAAATAATCACCATTTTTTTAACAAGTTACAAAGTAGTAGGGTCCAATATTTTTGGTATATTATTGTAACAAAGATCAAATTTATATTCCTGATAAGAGTTTTGTCTATATTAGATACGAACGTTCTTGTGTTCGAATCTATGTATTGTTTGTAGTATATCAGGTTAAGAAGATAGAAGAAGTAGTGTGATTAGTTCGAACATGATTAAACCGAATAAATACAAGAATGTTAACTACTAACCCAATGGAATCTTGAAACAAATAGAAAAGATTGATTACGACCAGGAAATGCTGCTTCTTTCTACGTTAATAAATGAGCAAACGTGTCTATATGGTTATTATCAAGCTCTTCCGACATTAATAATTCATCCAATTTGCTTCTATATATTGATATATTTCCAAGCTCGAAGATAGAATCGCTCCTGTATAAAAATAAAAAAATCAATTTCGTATAAAATCGAGTACTCAATTTGATATAAAATCAAGTTCTCAAATTGATATAAAATCGAGTACTCACTTAAACTTGAATTGTTTAAGGTCATTATCAATTATGAGACGTTTATCTTCCCTAATTAAAGCTCTGCCTGGGTAATCTAACATTTCAGCTGCAGGAGCCATTGGAATTTCTTTATTTTCATCAACTTCATACACAACCGTAGCTTTAACAACAGGTTGATCAACATCAGGAACATTCTCTTGTTCAAGTGCTGCTGGAATTACACTTGGACTTGTTGGTGTAGATTCCGTTGGAGGTTGTGATGCAGGAGTTGGTGTATGAACTGGAGCATTTTCATGTGCTTTATCTGGACGATCACTAGCACTTGCATTACCTAAATCCTCTTCGGATGGCACTTTTTTTTTATTGTCTTCTTCCTAACACCAGTAGTGAAGGGTGTGGATACAAGTTTTTTTTTCGGTCATTTCTCCTCTTAACTCTTTATGCAATACTTGTCAGTAATGAAGGATCAACCTCATACTCACTTAAGGTCGTGTCTTCAGATATAGTTGGAGATAAAGAAGATGGATAACACATTTTTTTTCTTGTAATTTTTAAAATAAGAAGGAAATTGTTCTTCAAAGAACTACATCAAGAACCGATCTTTCTTTTTAATTTGTTCTTTCAAATTAGAATTTTCCTTCTCCAAATCAAACACGGAATCCTCCAAAAATGTATGCGATGTTCAAGTATCTGATTGGTTGCTTCCACCTCTGCTACCTTCTTCTTCATAAAGTTGTGCTTGTTGAAAAGCTCGAATATTGATTTATTTAATATTCCCAAGTTAGTTTGATCATCAACATGTCTAGATTCAGGATGTGCAGATGAATCAGAATGACTTTGACTTGAAAACCGTACTGAACTGACTGGAGTTGGTGTAGCTGAGTCATGTTTGGGTGGACTCGACAACCGCACTGGAGAAGCAGGAGTGGTTTGAGTTGACTCGGCTGTTGTGGTGAAAGGTACCTTACTAGGACTTGCCTCCCGTATTGGACTGGCTGGTGGAGAAAGACGAAGCAATAAATCTTTCTCATCATCAGTGATTCCTTACAATTCTTTAAGTATATGCAAAAAATATAACATTACATCCAATTTAATCATAAAAACATATAATTTTAGGAGACAATTGAATTAAAATATGTAGTGAACATACCTCATCTTCTTGAATGTCAGCAAATATATTAATTACTTATTTCTCAGTGTAAATAAAGTTACCATCCCAGCGAGTAAAACGAGGCCGGGATAGATCATCCTGTACAACATGAATTATTGTATGTTCAAGAAACCAAATCTGTAGAAATGAAAATAATTTATTTTTGTTTTAAATTTTGTACACTAATCAAACATTTATTGAACAATCGTACAATACTCATAATTAAAATCATTACAAAACTATTTACATAACCCAAACCAAATCCCTTAGCTTGTTTGGTAGCAACAACATTGAATTCTTCAACTAGGAATCCTCTAATTGATTCAGGCCAATTGTACTGATTAAACATATCTGGAGTGTTGAGAAGTTCAAAGATGGCTACTGGTATCCGAAAGTTAGCCATCGGATAAAATATGTTCGATAGCAGGTAAATGAGGAAGCATCTCACAAGATTATCCAATGTAGTGCTATTATCCATCCTCTCAATGTCGTGTCGAATGTCATTTGATGTTTTGCCAGTGGATCTCGCACTATCAACGTCAAAAATAATACCCCTATTTGACATGCCTATCAGTAATGCAACTTCATCAGTTGAAAATTTTAGACTTTGTCCTTTAATAATGAAACTTTCAGTTTTTATATCCCACTTCGATAATAGCATATGTATAAGTGGAACATTTTAAGGCATAAGAGGAAGCCTAAGGAACTGGCTGATATACAACTGACGTAATCTATCAACCAAAGGATCTCCAAACCTCTTAACAAGTACATTACAAACTTCTCTGAAAGTCGAAAACCTGCATTGGAAATGAATCTTTGGAGTATATCCCTGCATAAAATCAATCGTTAATAATGCTAATAACTAATAAAGATCAATGAAGATTACAACTAACACAGCACAGAGAATTACCGAGCATAACTATTAGTAATTCTGCTCGGTACACATAAATACCGAGCAGTAACGAGCAGCACCGAGCAGTACCGATCATAACTATTAGTAATTATGCTCGGTACAGATCAATACCGAACAGCACCAAGCAGTACCAAGCATAACTATTAGTAATTCTGCTCGGTACAGATAAATACCGAGCAGTACCGAGCATAACTATTAGTAATTCTGCTCAATACAGATCAATACCGAGTGTACCGAGCAGTACCGAGCATACCTTGTAGTAATTCTGCTCGGTACAGATACTGCTCGGTACAGATCAATACCGAGCAACACCGAGAATTACCGAGCATAACTATCAGTAATTTTGCTCGGTACAGATAAATACCGAGCAGTACCGAGCATAGTATTACAATAGAAGAATAGTGTTACGATAAATGACTCATCAAATAACTAATAGTTATGCTCGGTACAGATCGGTACCGAGCAGTACCGAGCATAGTAGTTATGCTCGGAACAGATCGATACCGAGCTGTACCGAGCAATACCGAGTGTTATACAGCTCGGTTCCGAGCACTACCGAGCTGTATACGTACCATTAATGCCTTATTACTTCATTACTACCATTATAGGCCAATACCGAGCAGTATCGCTCGGTATACTACTCGGTTCTGAGCACTACCGAGCTGTAAACCCTACCATATATATTGAAGAAGAAGAAATTGACCTGAGGCATCGTAAAAGCAAATATGCAGATCTTGAAACTTCACAGAAATGGAAGAAGAAGAAGCGCCGGTTGGAGAAGATGAAGTATATGCAAGCGAATGATGACTGAAGCGAAAGACGGTAAGGTTTGTTTGAAAACAAAGCCGTTTTTTTCGGGTCCGCGCGATAAAATTCGGGTCCGTTGGTCGGGCCATTAGTTTTAAATTTCGCACGTGCCAAATACCCAATCATCGTCGGGTCGGGTTTCGGGTAAAGTTGCTACCAGATGTCGCGTTATCAAGGCATACCGAACGTAGAGATGCGTCAGATGGGAGGAGGCAATAAAAATTCCAGCAAGACAGGCATGATTACATCGACAAGTGAGATCAATCAAGGTAGCATGACAAGCAATGAGCCGAGGACGAGAATCACATATTCTAAATTCATTAAATTTAGGAAAATTCAAAATACAACTAAAATGGGTTGGAATTCCTCAAAAATTTCTTTACATTTTTTTTTAGTTCAAATCAAACATTAATAAACATAAAACACCTATATTTTTTTACACAACTCCTAATACATGAAAACAAACAGCCCCTAATTGAATTCAAATGCTATAATTATAAATTTTTGTGAGCCTAATTCTCCAAAAGTCAGCGGGCAATTTCAACAAGTTCAAAAACCCAACATCTGAACATAAAATTTAAAATAATAGTGCCTACTCTCTAAATGAGCAATAATTATGGCAAATCATAGTCGATAGGTTTTTCAACAAGTCTATGCTCCCCACAAGGAATTAAGCAAAATACCTCAAAATATCCCTGAAAATATATGTGATAATCAAAATATCATAATCGAAGGGAATTTCTTAATAAAAATGCCATTAAATTTTAAGAAAAATATCCACAAGTTTTTTTCCCTATGATAGGCATAATTAAAGTAAAATCATAATTAGAGGGAACTCCACTCAAATCTAACTTCCCCTACTAGAAAATTAAATAAAATTATATTTTAAAAAATAAAAAATGCTCAAGCAATAACTACTTGTTTCACATTCAGAGCAATCATCCATCCATCCTTCATGCCAATTTACCAAGGGTGAAATTTTCTATTTTGACCAAAGCTCATAAAGAGTACATGTTACATCAAATATATCCATGTGATAAAGAGTAAAACCCTCACGCCCATAACTATGTAGCAAATATACTCTGACCACGTGATATGCTGAATGTGACAACATCATTATATTATAATTATAGCCAAATCTCGGATGTTTCTAAAAGGATAAATCTAAAACTCATGAGTCATAAGGCGCATTTGATATGACACAAAGCTCATTTTTAGCTAAGATTGCCTCAAAATTGACCCCTTTGGCAAGTTTTCGCCTATGTTGGTGAGATCCCCTTGAATGATGTAACCCGTGATCATTGATAAAGATAATTTGGTCAAGTTAGGCCAAATGTCTATACCAACTTAGAACACCAAGATCCATGACAACTTAGAATAATTAAACTATAGGATTTTAATTGGCTCATCGTTAATTCCCTCAAAATCTGATCTGAGTAAATAGTAGTATATCTTCTTCCAAATCAAACTATTCCTACTAAGAATAAAAATTTATAGAGCATATCAACTAGCTTTAATTGAAAGTTCTCTCTCATGATTAAAAGTGATAAACTCTTTAGGGCATGCACTAATGAAAAACATTTTTATCATATCATAAAATCCTCATTAGATTGTGAAACTTTTGGGTGGTGTTTTATCATATACCATATCTTCCAACTAAAATATTAACTTGAACACCAACTTACATATAACAAATTCAACTGTAAGTTTTCGAAGCCTACAAAATTATAGTGACTCCATTGGGGAAAGTTTCTTTCAATCTTTAACTAGCTATGTAGGAATATCCTTATCATAGTGCCATGTATAATTGCAGCTCCACACTTACAAACAAAACTTTTAGTAAAATTCTTTAAAAGGAAATAATGAGGTAAATTTCTCTTAATCCCAAATTAAATTCGTAAATATTGTTTGTGGCATCAAGAACATTAAAATACAACATGTATAAGCTTCTATGCCTCCACTCTGGAAGCATTAAGCATTACCAAGCTTCCCTCGAGTGTTTATTCCATGGCACATAGCATTTGCCTAAAGGTTGCACATTTATACAAATGCGATATCCAAACTTCAAAAATGATATGCCATAACTCAAGCAAACATACCCTAGTTAGGGTGCTTAGAAGGTGGTAGATGCTATAATGGATAAGTTCTGTTCTTAGTAGTGTTCGGGTCATGATTAATCTTATTCTTCCATAAAAGAGGAACCTTCCTACTCAAATTTTACTCATCAACAAAAAATCCCTTACAAAATTCTCAAAAACTCGACTACTTGGCTTACAACATCTTATATTCTGTTGTTTAAATGGTATACGCATCCAACCGAAGCGCTGCAACACCAAAAACTAAAAGCAAAAACTCGAGAGCAAAAAGAAATTAGAGGCTTTCATAAAACCATGGAACCCCCAACCAAGCAAAATAACAATTAACTTCCAGAAGTGTAATTGTTATATAAACATAAATTTCACCGCCAATTACATTATATCTATGTCAAAGCAGGAGCATATAGAAAACGATAAGCAAAAAATCTCATGTTTGATTAAATTTCACACTTCTTTTAAACAAAGGCTCCTAAAAAACCCTGATTTTTGCCCAATCAACACCCAAGAAACCGATAAGAGAGAGAGAGAGAAAGAGAATAAAAGTTTAGCAAGTGCTAACCTAGTCAAGCACCGAGCCCACGAGAGTATGCAAGTGCCGAGAGCCTCACTGAAATAAAGGGAGTTGTAATAGCAGAAGAGCTCGTGGATATCCGGCCTCGGCTCCGTCATCCTCGATTCACCGAAGCGCGCTTAAAACACAACGAAAGAATAAGAGAAGTTTGACAACAGGAGGATGAAGAAGAGGATTATATCGTTAATAGTTGACATCTGAGAAGGGATTTAATATAATCAGCGGCCACTCCACGTAGCGAGAGAGAGGAAGAGAGGGAGGCGCGACTCTGAGCTGAAAACCACCACCGTCGCCGGCGGGTGTGATGCGATACGACGAGAGGCTCCGGCGCGAACAGATTTGAGGGCAAGTAAAGGGTAGGGTTTGCAAATCCCGACGGGAAGGAAAACTGCTTCATGGTATGGCATCTTGAAGACCAATCGATTTGAAGACTCTGAGAGGTTGAGGGGAGGCAGCTACTTCTCTCTCAATCTCTTTTTCTTTTCTTTCTCCTCTCTCTCTCTCAGTTATTTGGAACTTTTATTCTATTTAGTGAACTTACGCAGAGGAAGATTCGGTTTTAGGCAAAAAAATATCTGTACCGAGTTTTTCGCGCCTGTACCGAGTTTTTTGAGTTTTTTGAAAAAACTCGGTACAGGTGCTTTTTTGCCTAAAACCGAACCTTCCTCTGCGTACGTTCACTGGATAGAATAAAAGTTTTTCTACAGTTATATGTGAATCATGAATCATTACATACATATCATAAAATTTTTATAGCGAGTTACAATTTATAGGAGCTGTTTGGATGCAGATAGGATTTAATACAAATAGAATTTAATAAGTTTTATTTGGAACAGTTTTCTTATCATTTTATAAAAAATTTCGGAGAAAATAACTTTTTTAAGTTTATGTAGCAAATAATTTTTTAATATAAACTTTTTTTAGAGTAAAAAAAAAATAATTGTCAAACAAAAATTAAAATTATACTTTAAAAAATAAAACATTAAAAAAAGTTGTCTCAACTAAAGTCTAAATCTAATTAAATATTAATGAATTATTTGCATATTTATTTAAGGAATTAAAGTATGTTAGTTAAACTAAGATTTTAATGATAATTTTTTATAATATAATTAATATAAATTAATACATATCGTGTAATTATAATAAAATTAATTAACTCATATTGAATTATATTTATTATATTTTAATATTGCAATTAATTTTTGAGTAATAAATTATTAAACTAATATAATGTAATACAAAATTTAATTTAAATTTTTTATTAATCCTAATAAATTAATTGAATTGTACTTATTATATATTTATTAACTCTAATTTATTGCTCAAACTTTATTTATTAACCATTTGTATTCTTCTCTATTATTGTCTATCTATTTCTATAATTTCTCTTCTCTTTATCTTTCTTTATACTCTTTCTAATTAAATTTTAATCAAATTTAATTATAGTAATTATATATTAATATAATAATTAATTATTAACTAATTAAATACTAATGATAAGCAACATTAAAGGCCAAAATGGAGTTGGGAAAGGAGGAAATGGTATTCTTCTTTACCATTACATGTCAATATTTATTATTTATGTTCTTTTTTATAATTGTCTCTCTCTTCCTCATAGCATTGGCTTGTATAAGATTTGCTTTTCCTTGTCTCCATGTCTTCATTGTTGCTTAGGATTAGCGTGCTACAATGTGAAGTAGAGTTTTGCAAGGGTCGCTAAAGGGATATGCTTCTCCCCCTTCAACCATCATTCCAATCGGATCGAAAATCACAATGGGAGCTCTCGCCGCAAGGGTAATGTTCTTTCACCCTTTTGGTGTACTTCTACGACTAAGGTTTATATTTGGGATAACTTTTTTTATTGTTTTTTAAAACAGCTTTTTAGTAAAAGATTTTTTGAATGAAAAATTTTTGTACTAAAAAATGAAGTTAGAAAATAATAAAAGAGTCATCTCAAACAAATTCAGCTTTCTTACTACTTTTTAAAACAACTTTCTTATCATGTTTTTTACTGCATAACAGTAACATAGCATTTTTTGTTCCTTTCATTTTCGGCCGACAAAGCAAGAAAAGATTATAACTCTAAAGCTTGTCATCTCTATAAAATATAACTCTTGATTGGATCAAATAACACAATTTATCTTTATGGGTGTCATCTTAAATTCTCAAACGGGTGTCATTTTTAAATTGCGAGGATTTTACTATTTTAAGAAAAGTTGTTTAAATTAGTTGTATAAATCTTTTATTTAACAAGTTGAATGAGGGTAATTATCAATGATATAGAACTGAAAGAAGGAGATATTTATGATTCAAGTAGGCTTGAACAAAAATTGAACAACATGACATAATAAATATTAAATTAATTTAAGTAATGTCTAAATGATATAATATGGATATAATAACTATATAATAATATAAATTTATGAATAAATAGTAAATTAAATTTATAAAAAATAGTATATTATACAATTTCAAATTTAATTCACATTTAAAATAAATTTAGTTCATATATAAGTTTATGAATTTAATTTGAATTATTACTAATTTATGTTATATGTTTAGATATAATTTATACTTATAGATTATATATTGAATTCACATTATAAATTGTATTTACAAATTCATGTTAAATCATTTATGATAAAAAAATGGATAAAAAATAATTATGAAGTTGTGAAAAATATTAATATCACTGTCACTAAACTTACATATCATATTTTAGTTATTATTATGCTAATTTTAAGTTTTATGCTTCTGTTTTTTTTTAATCCAATTTGTTTGTGGTGATGTTTTAACCTTACTAGCAATATTTATAAGGTCCTATAGAATCAAAACCAAGGGATTATTGAAGAAGAAAAAATAGTTTATTTTAGAGAGAAGGTTTTTGAGACTACAAAGAAAGCAATATTATATTCTCTCATTTGTTCCTGTTTTTCCTCATCTCATTCCTTTTTTTAGCTCTGTGACATTTTTTAGTAGCACCAAAAATGTCAACATTACTTTTGAGACTAAAGCTTTGTTTGGGACAATTTTTTTACTGTTTCTTAAAGCAAATTTTTAAATTTTTGTATAAGAAAGCTACTTCAAGAAACAGTAAAAAAATCGTCCCAAACGAAGCCTAAGCTTACTATGAGAAGGTTGGATATATCAATCTCTTCTTTAGACTTCCTAACTCACTTGTAGAAGTTTTCTTTCTCAAGTCCTCTAGAATTTCTACTCCAGCAATCTCATTACTCTTGAGGCCAAATGATCAATTTGAAAAATTTAGCCAAATTGAGCTAAACCAACTCCTAAGAATCATTTTAATTGATTCACAATATATGGATTAAGCTCAATTGGTCCTTGATTAAGCTCAATTTAACCAAATAGCCCGTTTGCCTTGATTAAACCCAAATATATTATATGAGATAAACTAATCAATTTGATTGCAATTAATAATAACAAATGGTTTAGATGGAACCTATATAAATAAATTGGGTCAAATAGAAGCTCACTTAAGATTTTCTTAAGTGATCCATACACATTTGGTCTCTTATAATCATTTGAATAGTTCATTAAATACTCAAATCTAGCCTATTTGGTAAACCATTGACCCAAATGAAATAAGATCCAATTTAGAGCTAAAGCATTTATCTTTACTTAGAGAGTTAAAATCTCTTAGCATATCAGAAGGTATAATAATATTATTCATAGAAATTCTCTTTTTAATAAAATCGGATTGATTGGGATTAATAATAAAAGGGTCTAAAGGGAATAGACCCCTTCATCCTATTAGTCAAAATCTTATAAAAAATATTACATAAAGAAATTAGCCTATAATCAATAATTTGAGAGGCATTAGCATGCTTAGGAATAAGAGTGATGGCCGTGACTTTAATAGTCTTAGACATATAACCAGTATTAAATAAAATGAAGAACTGCTTTACAAAATCCAAATCCGGCTGTCCCAAGAATTTTTAAAAAATTTAAATGTAAAACCATCTGGTCCTGGAGAAGAAGCATACCCAAAAAAGACCATCTTTTTAATCTCTTCATAAGAGTCCAGAGCTATAAGAGAAGCCAAAAGAACATCTGGAATACAATTTCCAGTTGGAATGACATATGAAGAAGCAAAAACCGGCTCTAGGGAATTAAAGAAATTCTCATAATGCGTCACAAAAGCCTTAAAAATATTTTTGTAATAAAAAATAACATCAAAGTCAGTATAAAGAATATGAATTATGTTCATATTTTGTCTTTAGTGAATTTTAGAATATAGAAAGCCTAAATCATCTTCATCATGACTAAGCCAATTCGTTTTAGCTCTTTGCAAGATCCAAGAAGACCATAAAGATTAATTATAACTAAGTAACTCTTTAACTTTCTTCAAGCCTAAATTAATTAAGCTCAATATCCAACGAATTCACTTGAATCTTCTTAAGTAACTCTTCATAAAGATTAAGAAGAATTTCAATATCATTAGAAACAGATTTAGAAGAAGCCCAAGACTTAGCTTTGATCAAGTCTTTAAGATTGCACAATTTATCATAAAAAACATTAATATGATTAACATAAGAAGCTTTAACAAAAACATCAATAAGAAGATCCTAGAATTCTGATTTTTTGTGTTGGGTATCTTTGAACATTGCCAATTTATCTAAATTTGTTGGTTTATGTTGGGGCGATAAAGAGAAAAATAATTTATTTGAAATTTAAAAATTTTAACATTCATGCCTGATGTGATGTTTTTCATGAAAACCCCAATATCGCTATATAAATACCCCTTAAGGCCCTGTTATTTGGCACTCTTTATTCATTCTTTATTCTCTACCATCATGCTATTATATTGCTCCACTTGCAGTCCTTCACATATTTATTGGCCACTTAGATGAAGAAATTTTCCAAGGCATTTGCAAAATCTAAAGACTTCTGCTTCAAGGAAATTCATAGTGTGAGTTCCTGATGGGGTCAATTCCAAATACATTTTTATGATTATAAGCTGTGTTTTAGGTTTTGTTTGGGACGTACAGCTTTTGGCCGTTACATTTTTATTACTGTCATTAAATCTTTATGCTAAAAAGTTGCTTCTGAATGGAGTAAGTATGCCGTCCCAAACAAAGCCTAAGGTTTCGTTTGAGGCAGCTTTCTTCCCACTTTCTAAAAACAACTTTTTCGTACAAAAATTTTTTTAATTCAAAATTTTTGTACCAGAAAGCTACTTAAGAAAGTAGTAAGAAAGTTGTCACAAACAAAATCTTACTGTGAATCAAGTCATGTTAGGCTAGTGACTTTACATATGCAATCAGATGGTCGATATTTTTAACTTCTATAGGCTATGTTAGTTATATCTCAATTACACAACTCTAATTAGCTTATCTTGACACATTTCAGATGATTGACAGCATTGCAAATTGAATCGTTTATTTCAAGCAAATCCATATAACAAAACAGCAAAGATTCACATTGTGAGACTTTTTGTGAATCTATTTTAGTAACTAATGCTGCGAACAAAAAAAAAGAGTAAAGTGTAGGTGCCAGACACCGAGCTCAAGCGTAAAAGCCTCAACAGGCATGTGTAGTGAGGTACCCAAATGAATATAAAGAGACACCATATTTAGATAGCTGGGAGAAATAATAAGATTTGTACCAGTAGTAGCTAACATCTATTAAACATTTTTTCAGCAAGAATAGTTGGCCAGAAGCCCTGAAGAGCATTTTGATGCACACAACAAGCACAGTTTCTGAATTAGAAATGGCAGAAATCATCACCATCAATCACTAAATACTTGACTAAACTTTAATAGGTGAAATAAGATGTTCACCTACACAACAATGTCTTGAAAAGTAATAATACCTATTTGAAACGAGGACCAGCTCCTCATGATTCTGGTTTTGAGGATTCTTTCATCTCATCCCCACCATCCTCCTGCATTCGAGGAGAAGAACAAGTGATTAACAAGAATTTGCACACACAGAGTGAGAGTGAGAGAGAGAGAGAGAGAGAGAGAGAGAGAGAGAGAGAGAGAGACATACAGTTAAGTCAGAGGTCCATAGAGTCAAGTTGTCTCGGAGAAGTTGCATGATCAAAGTGCTATCCTTGTAGGACTCTTCACCAAGAGTGTCCAACTCGGAGATAGCCTCATCAAAGGCCTACAACAAGTTCATTTGAATATGGTCACTGAATTGAGCAATGGGAACAACTATGTAATTGATGAATTTCCTTGCAAATGCAACCAAGATGCTCAAAGGAGCACTAGTGAAGCCACTAATCTTAATAAGATAAATTTATTCTAGAATACTCGACTTTATTATATTATTTAATTTGTTTATTTTAATGTATTTATTTGAGGAATTATATTTATTTTAAATTAGTATATAGGATTTTTAAGACTTTACTATTTTGATAATTAATTATTAATGAAATTCGAGTCGACCGTTACTCATTCCCCCATGTTTCTTCTCTCTCCTAATTTGTCAAAAAAAAAAAAAAAAAAAACCAGAAACCATAATTTACTTTTCCCAAGATCCCCCATTTCTGTCTCACTCATGGTTGGGATCTCCCAAGGCTTCCTTCTCTAGAAATATCTTTCACAGATTTCCTAGGCAACTTTCTTGATTTCTCTTCTTAAGTGATCAGACCTTTCTCTTCCTCCCTCTCTTTAACATAGCTTCAATTCCTTTCACAAAAAAGCGTGACTACAAGAAATCACAATTAAAAAAAAAAGGAAAAAGAATATGATCAAGCAAAATTGATTATCAACTAAAGCCAATCACAAAATTGGCACTAATAATGAATCTTCTTTAACACCAATATTAATTAGAATATCCTTCTTTCCACATTGCCCACACTATTTGTCACCGGTTTCCAAGCAATATGGTGATCCTTGATTAAGAGAATCATTTAAGAAGAAACACAGAAGCACAAACAAAAGCACTGTCACTTCTTTTCCAAGGAGAATTTTAAAAATTAAAACATACGAATGAATCAGTTTTCTATGGGGACCCATCTATTCCAAGGATGGTAACTATAAAGCCTAGACCCCTAGAGAATGCAGCTTGTAGCTTGAGAGCAGACTTCAATGATATTATTTTTTCTTTACTTCAAAGAGGCCCCAGCAAGAGCAGTTGATAAGTTTCTTTCATGCAATTCATCCAATAATCTCAAATGACTGAATATCATTGAGAACTGGAATCCATATTATCAAAGAATTCCCTAGATTTTTCTAGCATGGAATTAGTCAAGCAACAAATTTGCTGCCCTTCTAGCAAAAATGATAATATTGTTCCCTTAATAATAAAAAATAATTTGGTTTATTTACCAAATATTGCTTATTAGTTTTGCACTTTAAGATGAAGGAGGATAATATAAAAAATAAAATAAAATACTATTCTAGAATTAGATGGGGGTATTTAAAGAAAATATTAACAAAAATATTTTAAGAGTAATATTTTATATTTTAAGATTTTGTTTGTGCATGATGAAGAAAATTAGCTAGTGATATTAAGAATATTGCGAAAGATGTGCTTGGAGTTTTGAAGGAAAAAACTCCTAATAGTAACAATAATTGATGGTGAAATCAAAATGTGCAAGAAAAGATAAAAAATTAAAAGCTTTGTTATAAAAATTAGTTAAGATGTAAAAACTCTAATAATTGGTAAATATATAAAGATGCATGTAAGGAGTCTAAGACAGCAATATGCGATGAAAAAAATTTATCTTTTAATGATTTATATTATAGATTAGATATTAAAAAGGACAAAGATATATGTATAAACTAGCCAAATAAAGAGATAGTAGTAACGATTTGGTTCAAGTGAAGTGCATTAAGGATGAAAATAAAAAAGTGCTTTTATTAGAAGAAAATAGTAAACAAAAGTGGATGGGATATTTTGCTAAATTGTGATAATACGATTGACTTTAGTAACTTTAGCACCCTTAGATTTTTATTTTTATCAGTGCATTAGTAAAATTGAAATTAGAAAGGCTTTAAAGAAAATGAAGTGTTGAAAAGCCGTTGGATTTGATAATATTCTAATAGAGGTGTGGAAATGCTTAGAAGATAAAAGAATTTTTTGGCTTACTAAACTTTTAATATTATTTTGAAGACAAAAGATGTCATATGAGTGGAGAATGAGTCTGTTGATTCCTATTTTTATGAATAAAGGTGATGCACAAGATTATGCGAATTATTGAGGAATTAAGTTATTGTGTCATACTTTAAAACTATGGGAGAGTAATGGAGCACAGCTTACGATGTGATATGAATGTTTCTCAAAATCAATTTGGATTCATGTCGGGTAGATCTACTACGGAAGTTATACATTTATTGAGAGGTTTGATGGAGAAGTATAGAGAGACTAAGGAGGATCTACATATGATATTTATTGATTTAAAGCATATGATAAAGCTCCAAGAGAAGTGTTAAGGAGAGTTCTAGAAAAGAAATGGGTTAATAATGCTTACATTCCAGTCATTAAGGATATGTATGCAAGAAGTTGTTACTTGTGTTCAAACACAGGGTGGTTTGACTAGTATTTTCTATTTCAATTGGATTACATCAAGGATTAGCCTGGAGCCCATATCTTTTTGTTCTCAGTAGATATTTGCAAGAGGTTGTACCCAAGTGTATGTTTTTTGCTAATGATATTTTTTTGTTGATAAGACTAAAGAGGGAGTTAAAGGTAAACTAGAATTATGGAGTCTAAAAGTTTTCAATTGAGTAGATGATGTAGGACTAAATGCTTAAATGGATGAAATAAAAATTTGCATGAGTTCTTGAATTAAGCACGAAAGATTACCACTATAAGCAATCAAAACGACAATAGAAAACAAAAAAGGGGTGTCTATGTTTAGGCTTGAACCACATGCCAAACACTTGGAGATTCAAAACAAATCGAAATTCAATAACATGCAAGGTAAATATTTTCAACAAAGATCCCTAATCTAACATTAAGATTAGAAGCAAATAAAAGTGCACTCAAACCTACGTTTACTAAGCTTTGGCAATGGCGAAGCAAAACCCTACGTTTACTAAGCTTAGGCAAAGGTGAAGCTCGGCTCCTTGTGAATCTTCATCACCTACAAGATTAGGGAGATTAGAGAAGTAAATAAAAAGGGGAAGAAGTTCACCCTTATCAAAACCCGGTAGCAAGTAGTGAGATGTTGATGAAGTTTGTCGTAGTTTCTCGTGAAGATTTCTCTTCAATTTTGGAACCCCTTGCTAAGATTCCACCTTCTCGCAAGCTTGGAAAGCAATTGGCGGTTGGATGACAGCGAAACTGTTGATCTCCTCTTGCTGGAATTGATGGACAGCAAGTTGTCCTTCTTGGACAGCAGTTTGAAAAGGACTCCCGTTAGTAGGGAGGCCAGGGGAAGATGTCAGAGTCCTTGGACAGCAGTTTTCCTAATGCTGAAGTTCAGAACAACAGCCAATCTTCTTCTAGATAGCTTTGGGTTGGCTGAAATTCTTGGACAGCCTGCAGGTGGTGTCCAGAAATCTGGACAGCACTTGGAAACTTCAGGAAGAGAGGGAAAAAACTGAGAGAAGAGGCTTGTGGTGGACGGCTAGAGTTGAGGGGATCAGGGAATTGATTGGAGACTTAATTTAGGAGAAATTAAGCAGAAAGGAGAGAGTAGGGGGCGGCTAGATTATTGGAGCTTGATTGGGTTTAAATTAGGAAAGGGTTTAATGGGAAAGGGAGGGGCCGGCCATGCAATAGGGAGTTAATTGGGGCTTTTGAATTCTTTCCAATCATAGGATATTTAATTAAGAAGAGAATTAAAGGGAATCTCCAATTAATTTCAGATTTAAAGAGCTTTGGAAAGTGTCTAAATTTAAGAGTAGGGGATTATGAAAGAAATAATTAAATCTGAAATTAATTGGAAATTCAAAAGGATTTAATTAAGAAACTTTTCCAAAATAGGTTTCCTAAATTAGAGAAGAATTTCAAATTCAAGTAATTTTGAATTTTGAAATTAGACATTCCTAAATTAAGAGTGGATGCTTATGGAAAGTAGTCAAAAGGGAGTGGAATTTGTGGAGAGGAGGTGAGGGTAACATAGGGACGGCAGCATCATGGGGTTAGGAGGGATTAGGGGATGGGATTTGGGGTTTCTTAATTTGGATTTAGGAAAGAGAAAAGGTTTAATTAAATCCCATTCAAATTTAAAATTCAAACGGACTCAAGTTTGAAAACTTTCCTAAAATAGATTTTATAATTTTAGGAAAAATTTTAAATTTCAAATTGGATGAATTTGAATTCAAAATCCAACCAAAATTATGACAATCTTGATTAGGAAATAAAACCAAAGGGGGTAAGGCTAGAGGGTGGCCGGCGGCTTGCTTGGGTTGGAGCAAAGGGGAAGGCCGGCAGTTTGGGATGAAGTAGCTTGGGGAAATTTGTGGGTGGGATGATGGTTCAGATGGGGTGGTGGTTGGAGGAGGAAAAGAAAGAAATAGAAAAAATAAAAATCACGAACCCGGTCGTCTCCAAGGTTGGTGGGTGATCCGAGTTCTTCCCTCTCCTAGGGATCCTTCTCCATGACTCTCAAGCTCTCATGAGAATTCACACAAGACAACAATATTTGATTAATCATTCATTCATTCCTTTTCAAAGAGAACATAGGGGCTAAAAATAGCCTCGTACATAATATTCAAAATAAAAAGACAACAACGCCCTAAGGGCTTACATACGAACTCCCTTTAAGTAAGGAGTAAAAATAGAAAAACAATTACAACATAAAAATAAAAGACATAAAAAAAATAAAACAAATACATGAAATAAGTCAAATAACTAAAAAGTCATCTACGCGATCGTGGCCATAGATCGACGACCACGCCTTTGATTCATGCTCTGATGTCCTCATCAGTAGGTCTAAAATCAAATATATATAGTGTAATTTTAGTAGTAATAGATCTAGTGGGGGAATTGTGACTTTGGGCGATCAAGTCATTAATAAGAGTACATGTTTTAGATACCTTGGGTCTTTTGTTATGAGTGATGGTGAAATTAATAGGCATATTATTAGTAGAATTCAAGTTGGATGATTGAAGTGGAATGCAATGGGCTTTTTGTGTGATAGAAAAGTCCCCCTCAAACTCAGGAAAACTTATATAATAAGGTGGTGAGACCTGCAATGCTTTATGGTGCAAAAGGTTGGACATTAAAAGAGAAGCATAATATTAAGTTAAGTGTTGAATATATGAGGATGCTTAGGTGGATGAGTGGCTTTACTCTTAGAGATATGATACAAAACGAGATATATATGTGAAAATGTTGGAGTAGCTATAGTGGAAGATAAAACTAGAGAGAGTCTCCTTAGATGGTTTGGTCACATAAAACGGCGACCTTCCGATGACCCAGTTAGGAGAGTAAATGTATTAGATTTGGATTATGTTAAGAAAGGTAGAAGTAGACCTAAAAAGACTTAGTTAGAAAATATTAGAAATGACCTCTCTTTATTAGATTTAAATGAGAATTTGACTCTTAACCGGACATAATGGAGAAAAAGAATTCATGTAGCCAACCCCACGTAGTATGATGAAGGCTTGATGTTATTATTGTGGTTGTTGTATTAATAAAAATATTGCTTTGGGGAAGTAGCATGATCATCCAAAAATTTGTCCCACACCAATAAAAAAAATTATCTTTCAATTTTCATGTAGGAATTCAATCCAAAACTATTGAATAGCTTTTCAACCCTAAAAATAGTGGAATGAAAGCAAAATTTGCAAGCAAAAGGTGGTGGCATGGGGGGACAATGTCGATGGGCAATGGGCAACAACAACGGGTAACTAAAAGAGGATATAAAGGACGAGAGGCGGGAATGATGAGAGGGCGCAATGTAGAGTTCACGAACAAAGGTAACATCATGTATTTTGAAATGGCTTGCGTATAATACACCAAAAATGAAATAAGAGGTAAATTTTAAATTTCACAGAAAAAACTTATGATTTATTTCTCTCAAACAAAGTCTAAAAAATTTAAAACCCTCTAAAGCAATAATTTCTTTTGATTTTTTTCTATGCTCCTAAGATATGCATCCATAACTAGTACTACATATTACTTGGTCCAATTCTCTCGTAGAATCAACTTAACAACCTTTGTAAGAAGTTTTTTCTTTCCATCAAAGTAAGAAAAAAATTTATGTGATTTGGTGGAGTCACTTTTATAAGTATTTATCTCATTTCAAAAAATATGCGTTAGCTATTACAAGACCATAAGCTATTAAGAAATCAAGTATAACTCTCTCTTTATATTTCTATCTCATATTAGATAGCTTACATGATTCCTTTTCTAGCCCATCATATTGTAGAACATATATGATGGTGATGCTTTTAAGAAGTGTCCAGGGTTGTGGTGAAAGGTTTAGGATTGGTCAAAGACTAATGAAGGTAATGTCTAGGTTTAAAGTTTTGGGATGGATTTCTTATAAAACCTTTTTGCAGTGGATGGTTAGGTTATCTTTAATGAAAAAGGGTAGAGATCTGCATATCAAAGTTTGAGATATTAGTTAACATATGAAGGTGATTTTTAAGTTAATTGGATAGTGGTTAGAAAGTTATGATTTTTTTATATAGATTGGTCACAATAGGTTTGTAGGAAAAATTCGGATTTAGTTGAATAGGTATGGCTCAATTTTTCTAAGGTATGAAATGGTTTATGCTTTTGGGAAGGTATTAGGCATATAGAAGAATAAGAAACAAGAGAGAAAATGATAAATTAGTGTTCACAAAAATTAGCTGTGATTGATTTAAAAATAAATCCCAAAATTGGCAAAATAAACTTCTTGTAAACCAAGTTTTTGCAAGAGATCAAAACTATTTTTTATTAAATCAATGAATATAAATAGTGCATTAAGTGTTGTAGAAAGTGAGGAAAATCCACAATAAAATACACCAAAATCTCACCTTGAAAATTCGTCAATAAGCTATAATGGTAACTTCTCAAAATCTCTCCTTATTTCAAAATAAATGATATTACTCCAATTAAAAAAATTCAACTAAGTATTTAATTGCTTCTTTTGAATCCTTATTTGGGTTGATTGAAATGATTCCAAAATATTTTTTTATATTTAAAATATTTTCTCCAAACCTCACATCTAGTGTTCTTATGTCATAGAAAAAATAAAATAAAATAAAATAAAAAACAAAGGACAATTAATTTTCATGATAACAAGTCTTCGACAATGATATAGTGAGAGGCCTCCTTGCTTGTCATGTATCACTATATGCCCATTTAATTACATGTAAATGATACTCTTTTTTCTTAAAAAAAAATGCTTGTTATTTTAAGATAATAGGGAACTGTGAAATCCAGTATATTTTCTCCTATTAAGTTTCAATCTTATATTCCATAACACCACATGAATCCGCTCATAGCCTATCCTACTATAACCTATATACCCATTTAATTACCTTTAATAATACCATTTCTTCCTCAAGAATACTCTGAATTAATTATGATGAGGACATCGGAGCTTGGAAAGTTTATCAAAGACATGGCCATCGATCAATGGTCACGATTGAGTCAATGTATTTTTGAGTATTATTATGTGTTTGTTTTATTATTTGCTTTATTAGTTTCGTTTCCACTTTTTACCTTACTTAAGGGAGGTAGTATGCAATGTTTAAAATTGCGTATTCGGGTATTGAGGCGTTTTTCATTCGTGAGACGAGGCGTAAGCCTCAAGGCGTTTTGAGGCATAAGCCTCAAAATCAAAAGATTGCGTAAACATAAAATGATAAAATTTTTATATACTAACGAGCGAATAATATAAAACATAAAAAAAAACATAAAATATGAAGTGAAATCAAAATATCCCAATAATAAGACAACATGAAATATAGTTCAACTCAAAATTCTATCTTTTTCAAATCTCAGTATTCTTTTCATTAACATATAATTCCAATTTACAAAAATAAATAGCAATGACATATCACATAAGAACTCATAAGTCATCAGCACTGTCATCACTAAGGGGTTCTTCATTTGAATTATCATTATGATGAACTGCTCTCTCCCCTTCCTCCTCTCCTATAGAGTCCAATGTCAGGCATTTACTTCAAGATTTATGTATGTTTTAATATATATAGCGTGAGGCGTAAGCCTTACCAGTGAGGCGAGGCGGGCCTCAACCAAGTTGAAGCGCAAGCCTCATAAAAAAAACTCGAGGCGTAAGCATCAAGGCGTTTTTTACTGGAATTGTGCAAAGGCGGGCCTCATATTCTGCAATTTTAAACCATGGTCGTATGTAAGCCCAAGGGACACTGTCGTATTTTATCTTTGAGTCCTTTGTATGAGGCTATAAGTAGCCCTCTTGCTTTCTTTTGTGGGTAATGAATGATTAAAAGAAAATTCCTGCATTTGTGTTTTCTGAGAGATTTTGAGAGTTCTTGGAGAGAGCTTTGGAGAAGTCCCTTGGAGAAGGGCGACGAATCACCCACCAACCTCGGAAGAGTCCGGGTTCGTGGCTACTTTTATTTCTTTTATCCTCTCCCCTATCTCTCCCCTCCTTTCTCCTTCACCGTCGGCCAAGGAGAACCCATCCCCTTCCCAGCCGAATCCACCTCCTCCACAAAAACCGCCGGCCACACCTTCCAAAACCCCTCCCTACCTCTCGGCCAACCTCCTCACCAATACCTCTCCTAATGGGATGCCCACTCTCCTCATCTTAATCCGCCAAACCCTAATCCCATCCAAACCTAGCCGCCGGTCCCCTCCTCTTCCCATAGCCATGCCTCCTTCCAATTTGGGTTCGAAAAATCGAGAGGGAAAATCCATGACAATTTTGGATTTCAATTTTCAAATTTGAAATCTTTCCTAATTGGGTTTGATCCATATGTGGAAGGTTTTAACTCTCCAATTCAAAATTCAAATTTGAATTGCAAGGAGATGAGTCATTAATCCCTCCAAATTAAATTAGCCTTGTTTGGAAACCCTCATTAATCTCTCCCTAAATTCCTATCCTCCCCTTGCAGCCGCCGCCCCTCTCATATCCCCTCAATTAATTTCTTTCCACTTAAGCTCCCAATCAAACCCCTTGGATTCCTCTCTTCTTTGGGATTGAATTCAAACCTTCTCCCTCCCAATGTCTTTTAGCCGAACTAGGCAAACCAGCAGCCCTAACTTCTCCCAAACCTAGCCGCCTCTCTTCAGGCTCCTCCACGGTCTTCCCCTCTCCCCCAAATGTCTGTTTGCTGTCCTGCACCAGAGGAAGGCTGAAACTATTGTTCTGAAGCCCCTTTCACAATATTTCTTACCTTTGGAGAGCTCCTAACTGCTGTCCAAGGATTACGGCAGCACGACCTTGCTGTCCTGTAGACCAGACAGGTCTTCCCTGCTGTCCAAAGACCCCTAAACCAGCAAACCGCTGTTCCGATTGGTTCCCAACTGCTGTCAGCCCCAATTCCGGTGCTGTCCAAGGATTCCTGCAGCCCCAACGGTTATCCCAGCTTGCAAGAAGGCTGAATTTTAACAATCCGGGTGAACTTCTTCCCCTTCTTCATTTGTCTTCTAGTTTGCTAACCTTGTAAGAGTTGATTGAATTGCAAAGAATCATGGTTCGCTAAATGCCAAAGCTTAGTAAACGTATGAATTGAGTTTCACCTTCTATGTTTTAATCTTATTGTTAACGTAGGGATTTTGTTGAAAGACTACTTAATTTGCATACCGTTGAAATTCAATGTTATTTGAGATGGTTTAAGTTCTTACATGTGATTTGGCCTAAACAAAAGTGACCGCTCTTACATTTTATTTTGTCGTTTTTATTTACTGGTGGTTCTAATTGTTATTTTCCAATTAATAAGTCGTGCAAGCTCTAATCAAATCATTTTAAGCATTGTAGTCCTACATCATCTGGTATCAAAGCATGGCTAGCATGCATTACATGTGCTAGAATTCATCCTAGGCTATTGCTTAAGCTTGCATATTTAATTTGGCATGCATACCATCTTGTAAATCATCTTAAATCCTAGATGTGTTAGCTGTCCTGAAATTTCTGCATGCATTTAGTGAGTATTAAGTGCTGATTTTGGGTATTTAAGTGTTGTCATCTTTGTAATAACTCTTCTAGTTGTCTAGGAACACATTGCACTTTGTTTTAGTTGCTGTCCAAATAATTCCTGCACCATTTAGTGTCATTCTAGGGAGTCTACTCTTGTGATAGGTGCTGTCCACTACTTTGTTTCACACCCAAGTGATCCCTAGTGTCTAGCAATGGACCCGAAACAACTAGGAAGGACTTTAGACCTCTTGGTAGGCCAAATAAACAATATTAGTCAACAACTCAAAGAGAACCAAGTCGACCTAGCTGAGCTTCGTAGGAACACCACTGAGAGATTTGATACACTTGAGCGAGCTAGAGACTACCCTACTCCCTACACCCATCTAGACCACCTTCTATGAATGAGGATGATATGTTACCCCGATGAGACGCAACATCGTGCCAATCATCGAGCACCCTACCGCAGACATGACCCACGTCATGATCTAGACTTGGATGAGAGGTAGCATCGTGCCAATCATCGAGCACCCTACCACGGACATGACCCACGCATGATCCTGATATACCACTTATAAAAAATATTAAAATCGATGCTCCTACCTTTGATGGCACACTTGACCCCCAGCTTTTCCTGGACTGGGTCAAAGGTATGGACAGTTTCTTTAAGTGGTATGACATCTCCGAGGCTAGGAAGGTCAGCTTTGCGGAGATGAAGCTCACGGGTAGGGCGAGTTAGTTTTGGGCCAACTTAGAGAGCCTTAGGGAAGCTAGGAACGATTACCCCATTACCGATTGATCATCCATGAAGCGGGAACTTAAGCAGAAGTACTTGCCACCCTCGTACTTCCCCCGACTATTGGATAGGTGGAATAGGCTGATTCAAGGCAATAAACCAGTTAAGGAGTACATCACCTCCTTCGATGACTATCTGATTCGATGCAAGGGGGAGACCTCTACCACCCCCGCGCAAATCTTGTCAATGTTTCGAACTGGGTTGCGAGAGGATCTTCGCAATGAGCTGTTTGCCCGGAATGTCACTACACTGGAGAATACCTACAGCCTGGTGCTTGACTTAGAGGAGACCCGTTCACAGCACCCAAGCTATTCACATGACTCTAGGCCTTCCTACAGACCTTATGGTAGTTCCATCCCTCACACCCCCACTGCCCAGTCAACCCCTGGGAGCACTACCCGACCCTCATCTAGTTCCCTCACTCCTCGTCCTGATGTTAGAAGTAAGCCTCCCACTCCGGATACCCATCGATCTAACCCCGGGACCAAATACTTTAGATGTCAGGGGTATGGGCATATCGCCTCTTAGTGCTCTAGTCCATATAAAGTCACGATTATCAAAGAGATCACTGAAGCCGAATTCGACCCCGAAATCGACCAGGTTCACCAAGTGAACAATGATGGTGAATTCTTTGAGGAGGATGATGACACTGCTGTCATCCAGTACATTTAGAAAATTGACACTTCTCCCACCTGCGTGGCGAGATGTGCACTGTCACAACCCGTTACCACCGACGACTGGCGTAGGACTACGATCTTTCACACATACACTAAAATCAAGGATAAGAACTGTAAAGTCGTCGTGGATAGTGGCAGCTGCATCAATGCTGTCTCCTCCAGCATGGTGTCTAAGCTTGGTCTGTCTGTCATTCCCCACCCCAACCCCTATAAGGTAGCTTGGGTCAACACCACTGCCTTGGAGGTAAAGGAACGTAGCTTCATACCTATCTCCTTCGCTGACTATAAGGAGAATGTTTGGTGTGATGTGTTGATCATGAATGTTAGACAAATCCTTCTAGGACGCCCCTGGCTTTTTGATAATGATGTCCACATCTATGATCGTTCAAACATCTACGTGTTTAAACATGATGGTAAAAAGATCAAGCTTTTGCCATCACAGCCTCGGATTTCGGATGATCCTGAATCCAACCTTGTCAAAGCTAAGAAGGGATTGAACCTGATAGCTGCCATAGCCCAGAGCGTGACTTTACACACCTTAGTCGATCGTGAGACTCCCACTGAGTCCGACGAATCAGTCCCTCATGAGAGTCAGGTCATACCTAGTAGACTTGTTGAGATCCATCCTGATGGTCTTCCCGATCCATTACCCCCGATTAGAGGCATTTCATATGTTCTAGATCTAGCCCTTGGAGCCTCCCTATCTGATCGTATTCCAGTTGGACTCGACTACCTTGATTCAGTGATTTTTACCCTTGGTTTAGGTTCTTCTAAAATTGTTTACGGGTTAACACCTAGACCGCCACTAGACCTTATATCCATGTGTTCAAGGTATAGGAATTTTTAGTATGCATTATCATTTTTATTTCATATGCATAAGTCTCATAAAGAAATTGCACGACAAATTGAAAAGAGCAATAACAATCACAAACTACATGCTGATATGAAACGAAAATTTAAAACTTTTGAGATTGGTGACTCTGTGATGGTAAGGATTAGTCCGGAACGGTTCCCGCAGGGAACTGTCAAGAAGTTGCATGCTAAGAGTGCTGGACCGTTCAAGATAACTAAGAAAATCAATGATAATGCTTATGTAGTAGATCTGCCTGCAAAGTTCAACATCAATCCCTCCTTTAACATAGAAGATCTGGTTGCATATGAAGGTCCGGATTTCAATCCGCCAAACCCACTCATACAACAGCCTTGTGTGACCCCACCATGTGAGATCCCTAACCTACCCCCACTTCCAAATATTCCAAAATCACCCATGGCAGAAAAAGTGGACACGATTCTGAGTGATGAAATCATCTCTACAAAGGAAGGTGGATGACGAAGGTACTTCATCAGGTGGAGAAGCAAACCCGAATCTGAGGACACATGGATAGATCGTGAGGAGTTGCAGTGCATTGACCCGGACGCACTGGAGATCTACGAGAGTACCCGAGATACTTACTCGACGGAGTCGAGCTTTCTCCCACCCCGGGAGAATGATGATGACATCGGAACTAGGAAAGTTTATCAAAGACGTGGCCGTCGATCAACGGCCACGATTGAGTCGATGTATTTTTTAGTATTATTATGTGTTTGTTTTATTATTTGCTTTATTAGTTTTGTTTCCACTTTTTTCCCTTACTTAAGGGAGGTCGTATGTAAGCCAAAGGGGCACTGTCGTATTTTATCTTTGAGTCCTTTGTATGAGGCTATAAGTAGCCCTCTTGCTTTCTTTTGTGGGTAATGAATGATTAGAAGAAAATTCCTACATTTGTGTTTTCCGAGAGATTTTGAGAGTTCTTTGAGAGAGCTTTGGAGAAGTCTCTTGGAGAAGGGCGACATATCACCCACCAACCTCGGAAGAGTCCGGGTTCGTGGCTACTTTTATTTCTTTTATCGTCTCCCCTCCTTTCTCCCTCAACGCCGGCCAAGGAGAATCCATCGCCTTCCCGGCCGAATCCACCTCCTCCACAAAAGCTACCGGCCACCCCTTCCAAAACCCTAATCTCGCACTAATGCCATGCAAAAAAATAGAAGTAGAAAAACTATTTCGATTTTTATTGCTTAATTCCATATAAAGTGTGGAACTATTTACAAACTTCTCCAAAGAGCTTACAATAAAAAATAAATCAAAGCAATTAACACAAAAGAAAAAAGAAGTACCCAGGAGGAGCAAACGGATTGCAATCTAAAGGTCATAAAAGAATTAATCAAACACCGAGAACTCTTAATCAATGGAGATTACTAATTTCTTCAAGACTAGTAACCCATAAAAAATTCAAACAAATAGGAGTTTCCAACCATCTATTTACCTCTAACTAAGATTCAAATAAAATGTATAAGAGTAAATTGATGCTAAGGCCATGATTCCATCAACTCATACATGTAATCAGCCCAACTACACTGCATTTGACCATGCTAATGGATTCAAGACAACATAAAGTCAGTCATTATGATGAACCACAAACAATTTTAATTAACAGTGGTGAAATTAATTGAAACAATACTCAATAATTTAAACACTTATAACAAACAAATACACATCTAAAACCACTTGAAATTCCCATGGAAGGCTATTTCAAGTAAAATTAATAAAATTTTATGTCATATGATATGATATCCATGGATAATAACAAGGATAGCAAACACTCGGGAAAGTAAAACATTAGTAAGTATGTTGGTTTAACTAAGAGAAAGCTAAAAATAAAATTACAAATTGCTTTTTGTTTAAATTCCTGAATTAGTTAGCTATCATCACATTCTATTCTAACAATGATAAAATTATTTCAGCATTCTTATAAAGCTTCATTCCAACAAATGATTCTGGAAAATATAGCATGCATACCTCAACAAAAAAAAAATGCGCAGTAGTCAAAAGAAAGAAAATTTTTCCAACTTCATTTAAATCGGAAACTGCAAAAAATCACCTGTTTTGCAAGATTACATGCCCGATCTGGAGAGTTGAGGATTTCATAATAGAAAACTGAGAAATTCAGCGCTAAACCCAGCCTAATTGGATGAGTTGGGGCCAGTTCTGCCAATGCGATATCCTGTAAATTGTCAAAATGCAGGCATGAAGCATTAGAAAGGATGCATTATAGAATGGCCTGTGGCCCATTGCTTAGAGAAGGTAATTTTTCAAGCTTACAAATATAAACCATATATTTTGAGATTTAAGACTCAACATTACAAAATAAATAAATGGAGGTTCTTTACTATCAAAATATAGACTAGACTAAATTGGCAGAAAACGACCTCACCTGAGCAGATTTGTAAGCCAATAGTGTGCTCTCAGCAGCCTCCTTCCTCTCTGCTCCAGTTTTAAACTCAGCAAGGTACCTGCGAAATAAATTGCACGTGAATAAAATAATGGCATGAAGCTTATTCATAAATTCCTAATTCCAAATTAGTAATTCCATAGAACCTGTGGTAATCACCCTTCATCTTTTGATAAAAAACCTTTGATTCAGCAGCCGTAGCAGAGGGAATCAGATGAGAATCGAGGAGCTTCAAGATCCCATCACAGATTTTGCTGAGCTCCTCCTCAATCTTGCTACGATATTCCTTGATAATCGCCACACGATCCTCATTGCCGCGGCTCTCTTCTTTCTGCTCAATGGAAGATATTATCCTCCACGAGGCCCTTCTAGCGCCTATCACATTTTTATAGGCCACCGAGAGGAGGTTGCGCTCCTCCACAGACAGCTCATTCACACTTCCAGTCTTGGCCACCTTCTCCATGAACTCAACCATTTCCTCATATCGCTCAGCTTGCTCTGCAAGCTTGGCCAGATAAACATTATCCTCACGAGAATACTCCGCAGGAGACATCTTTACTTCTTCTTTAACTTATGAACCAGTAATCTCTTCAAGATCTGTCAAAAAATCGAGCTTTACATCAAAGAAAATATATTTTTAACCTTAAAAATTGCCAAAGAAAATTAACAAGGGTAGACAAAACAACTTCAAGAATCATTCAATCCTTTCATGCCAATATATGAGTTTCTCTTCAGCTTAAAAATCATTTCACTATATAACACAAATCCTTAACTAAATAAACAAAACGTAGAGAATACATAACTTTCTAATTTCTTAAAAAGGTAAAACTGAAGAAAGAGGCGCAAAATTCAATTCGAATCATTGAAAAAAGAATACATCATAGCATTTCAATGTCTCTCACATGGGAAAAGAACTACACGAAGTAGCAGATTGGATTGAGGATAATAAACAATTATAAATTAGGAATTCTGAAAGTAATTCAAGAATCGGAGAGAGCAAAATAATAATGAATAACTGAAATCACGGGACGCAAAACTAGAAAAATGGGTTTCTGTGGGCAAGATCCAACGTTCCGCGTTTAGTGTTAGATGATGGAAGGAAGATTAGAAGAAGAGATAGGGAGACGACGGGCAAAGCCCTACCTTGGCCTCAACGATCACGATCTCCTTTCCTCTCCTGCAAAGAGTTTCTCGGGGTTTGGTCCAAGTTGGGGAAGAAGATAGGGCGGAGGCTGGAAGACGACAGCCTCCTGGAATAGCGACTTCGCAACCCCTAAAAATGTCTCGCCAATGCTATGTCGACACGTGGATATAAAAAATAAAATTAGAAAATTTTTGACATTTTTTAAAATTTTTATAGTATCGCTTATTAAAAAAATATGAAAAAAAACTAAAATATTATTGATTAAAAAAGAAAAAAATAATGACTGGATTTTTTTATTTTTTTTATAAATACTATATGTTTAAGTTTATAATTTTACTTCTTTATAATATCATTTATTAAAAATTTTAAAAAGAGAAAAAATAAATAGTTAAATTAAAATTTATTTTTTACAACTTTTTTATTTATAAATATATAATTTAATTAACATGTATATATATTTATAAAAATTAAAAAATAAACTCCATTTGCCAGATAATTAAAATTTCAACCTCTATTCAATGAAATTATTCGATATCATAATTATTCAATTTACCTGATAACTTAGGGGATTTGAATTAAATTAATTTGTAAATCTCTTGCTACTTATTTCAAGGAACAATTATTACGTCCTCCGACCGGACGTAGAGGAAAGTCCGATCGGATGTCAAATTGCGCCAAAAAATGAGAAATACCGAGCAAATACTGAGCAATACCAAATAATAACGAGGAATATCATCACGTGAAGATCCAATACCAAGTTATACCGAGCAATACCGAGTTGTATATCTAAGAAAAACTCGGTACAACTTTTGTATAACTCGGTATTGCTCAGTATAGCTCGGTATAACTCGGTATTGGTCTTCACAGAGCGGTATTCCTCATTATTATCTAGCAATACCGAGTTTTTTGGAGGGATTTTGCCTCCGACCGGATGTTCCTCTACGTCCTTACACCGTACCTAATAAAAGTTCTATTTCAAGTGACTCTCTAAACCCCGCAAGGCTGAAAAAAAAAAAAAGAGGCCAAGCCAAGTTAGTAATTCGTCAACCTTTACATGGCAAGTTAATGACTTCTTATAAACTCAATTGGCGACTTCTACAAATCGGATATTCTAATTATGCTACATGATACTACTGTTTTTCCCGTTACTTTATATAAACAAGTATGCAGTCAATCACATAGCCCCTAAAATCCTATAAATATAGGTTTAGAGGGTCATTTTGAGGACTTTCTGTGTAAACAGAGAAATAGTTCTTTTATATAGTGAACACTAGTAATAAAATTCTAGAGCTTCTCTCTCAATGCTCAAGTTCCATATAACTTATTTCTCTTTTATCTATTCTCACTATGTATGAATAAGCTTCAATAAGGTATTATTCTTATATAGGGTTACTAGAGAAGAAGGACATAATGCGATAACCCTATCTAAGAGAAAATATATGAAGTGATAACCCCATTTGAGCTAAATATAAGTGGGGTGGTAACATAGCAAAGAATACAAGGCTTATGGGGTGATATATGTACATTAAAATATATAACCCTTATTATCTTTGTTGCGTCCTAGAATATTTGCGGTGGTAGAGAAATATAAATTTCAATGTCTTAGCATTGCATAAAAATCTAGCGTGCAATCATATAAGAAAGAGGGTGCAACATTCATAGAAGACACTAGAGTTTTTACCTGGAAACCCCTAAAAAAGGGGAAAACCCACGGGGTCTTGCCTAGTTTGAATGAATCCACTATTATTTACAGTCAATTACAAATGATACCCTTCATTGGAGGAAGGCCTTGGCTTGATTTAACATATATACATCATATATAATATATTACATGGTAGAAATCGGAAGAATCAGTATTGATATTTTCGTTTAGTCGGCATGATCATAATCGACAGGCGATGGAGGTCGGGAAGACCGTAGTCTGATGACGGTGGTCGAAAGGATCTAGTGAGCGAGGTCGGAAGGACTATAGTCGGTGGGAGACATGGTTCAGAAAGACCGTTTTTTAGAGATGACGGCTGTAAGGACCGTAGTAGGTAATGGTGGTCGGAAGGACCATAGTCGGTAGGAGACAATGGTCAGAAAGACCATTGTCTGGCGATGGAGGTCGAAAGGACCATAGTAGGCGACAGGGGTCGAAAGAACCAGAGTCGACAGGAGGCAGAGGTCAGAAAGTTTGTTGTCGTATGGTTGGTCCGGCATAAATCTGAGTTTCAGGTGGTGGTACGGCGGAACACCAGCATCAGGTGGTGGTTCAATAGAACTCTGAACATCAGGTGGTGGTTCGGTAGAAGTCCAGGAGGAAGGTGGTGGTCTGACGGAACTTCGGCGTCAGGTGGTGGTTCGGTGAAACTTCGGGCGTTAGGTAATGGTATGGTGGAACTCCGGGCGTAAGGTGGCTGTTTGGCGGAACTCCAGGCATCAGGTGGTGGTCCGGCGGAACTCCGGGCATCGGGTGGGGGTCCGATGGAACTCCGACATTAGGTGGTAGTCTGGTAGAACTCCAGGCGTTAGGTGGCGGTCCAGCGAAACTCAGGGGCGTCAGGTGTTGGTCCGGCGGAACTTCGGGTGTCAGATGATGGTCTAACGGAACTCAAGTTGTCAGGTGGTGGTCCAGGGAAACTCTAGGCGTCGGGTGGTGGTCCAGAGGAAAACGGGTGTCATGGGGTGGTCCGGTGAAACTCTGGGTGTCCGGTGGTGGTCCGGCGAAACTCTGGGAGATGGTCGAGAAGGAGTAAGGAGGCAAAAGCGATCTCCAATCTCTTTCTTACTCTCTTACTTGGGGCCCTTTTCAAGAGCAAGGATGGGTTCCTAGAGTGTCATGGCCCGTAAATATGACGAAGATTAATAGTAAATGGGGTGTGGTTTGGATGGACGGCCGATGTTGAATCCCTTGATCATGGATCATTCGCTAGACATTTGAAGGTCTTGATGATATCGGAATTCTGTAATATTATGCTAGTTGGATTTATCTCATCGTGCTGCTCAATTTGATTTCATGTGCGTCATGTTTGGAAACTGTTTGATAATCAAAATTGTAGCTTAAACCTTCCAACGGCACTTCGGGTCCTTGATTTAGACTCATTTGGGCTCGGATTCAATCGAATTTGATCTTGTTGGTTCATATTCTCGAGACGTTTAGCTCAACTGTAAGTTTGGTGAAGTCAGAGTTCGGACTATCCCAATTTTAATTTTGGAAGCTTCCAACTTGATTTTGCCACGAGATTCGTGCCCGATCAAGATAATTTTTTATTGATGTATCAACCTTTAAATAAAAACACCCACAAAACATAGCTATGTAACCCATTGGAAGCACAAACAATTTTGTTTTCTCACTGAAAGCACAAACAAACTTCAAGTCCAAAAATATTTTGGTTATATTTAATATTTTTGCATAGAGATTTGAGTTCACTTTGAAATCCAAAATATACATGAAAATTTAAAGCATTAGAACATATAACCCTAGCTTGACGCACTACAAGAAAGAAATCATATTTCTAGGAGCCAAAATTCGACAGAAATGAATTTTATCCACCAAAAACATTGACCTTCCGATAAATTTTTGACTAAAAAATGCTCGTTAGAAATATGTTTTTGACAGAAATGAGTCCATCAAAATTATTTTCGGCAGAAATGTATTCTTAGAAATAACATTTGCAAGTTATAATACATTAAAATAAATTCGCTTGCCGTCTCATTTTTAGAGCCAAGATGAGCTGTAAGATCAATTAGATTATTCTGTGATCGATCTTAAATTATTATTATTGTGAGGACACTTGACGAATCCGATGTTTTTAAATGAAAATTTACATTAAAAAATTTAAAAATATCTTGATAAAAAAATTATATTAGAAAAAAAAAACTAATTAGATTATGATTTCCTTTCATTTTAATATATATATTGATACGTCATCACAAAATTAACTTGATCGGGCACGAATCTCGAGGCAAAATCAGTTCGGAAACTTCAAAAATTAATTTCGGGAGCATATGAACTCCAATTTCAGCGAGCTTACAGTCAAACTGAGCGTCTCGAAAATACGAACCCAACGACACCAAGATCAACCCAATCCAAGCCCAAATCAGTCTGAATCAAGGGCTCAAAGCGCTGTTGGAAGATTCAAACTGCAATTTGAGTTACCAAACGGTCTCCAATTTTGACGAGCTTATACTCGAATCGAACGGCTTGACGAGACGAATCCAACGAGCCCAAGATCGCTGAATTTTGACATCACTTAAGCCTTCAAATGTCTAACGAACAGTGTATGATCAGAGGATTCGATATCGGCCGTCCATTCAAACCACTCCCAATTCACCCTTGATCTCACGCCTATTTACGGGCTAAGCCACTCCAGAAAAACTATAAACAGAGCCCTCATTCTACACCAAAGGGGGGGGGAGGGAAGAGAGAGAAGAAGAAGAGGAGAAAGGGGAAAAGGAGATTCCTCACCTCCTCGACCACCGCTGGAGCTCTTCCTACCGCCTGAAGACGCCGGAACTCTGCCGGATTTTCAGGAAACGCCGGGATTTTGCACAACTTCCACGTGATGCTGAAATTCTTCTCATTTAACGATAGATTTCCCTCCTGACGCCGAAACTCCGCCTAAGGGAGGCCGGATTTCTCCTCTGCCACCAACAGACGTCGGACTTCTACCCGACGTCGGACCTTCACTCTTCGCCAAGTCTCTACCCGATGCCAGACTTTTACCGGTTATCGGACTTCGCTGGACATCTATGCGAAGATGCATTTCTTTTCATTGCTGGACTTCTACCTGACGCTGTCCTACTGATCTTCATCGTCAGACTACAGTCCTTCCGACCTCCGTCGCCAGCCGACTACGGTCCTCCTGACTTACGTCGCCCGCCGACTACAGTCTTTCCGACATCTGTCGCCCGCCGACTACAGTTCTCCGTCGCCAGCTGACTACGGTCCTCCTGACCTACGTCGCCCGCCGACTGCAGTCCTTCTAACAAAGTGAACATGTCAATAGTGATCCTTTGTATTTACATCATGTAATGTACTCCATAAGATGTATATCAAGCTAAGACCTTCCACCAAGGAAGGGCCTCATTTGTAATCGACTGCAATACTAGTGGATTCATTTAAACTGGGCTAGGCCCCGTGGTTTTTCCCCCTTTTACAGGGGTTTTCCACGTAAAAATCTTGGTGTCTCATAAATGCTAGACCCTCTATCCTTATCTGATTGCGTGCCGGATTTTTGTACAACGCTAAGACGTTAAATCTTATATTTTCTCTACCGCCGCGAATACTCCTGGACGCAACAGTTTGGCGCCGTCTGTGGGAACGTAGTTCCCGACTGGGGGGCAACTTTTGCTCCAATCTCAAAAGTTCACACATAGCATCAATATCATAAGAAGCAGATGCGGACTGGGGGGCAACTTTGACTCAAACTATGGTCAAATAGATCCTCCAATACCTTCAACATCAAGTTGATATTTCAGGAATATCCGAGCAAATGTAAGGTTACTTCAAATCAATTGCAAACTTTATACAGTCCTTTATTGGATTTCTACTCCTTGGGCAAGGTCTTAACCTCGACCTCCAAAAGGCAGTAACGGTCTAAAGATAGACCTTCTTCACTTTCGATTCGGGATATACGCGGCGTTCGCCCCCTTCCAATCAAAGTAAAATCAATCACAGGGGGATTCGATTCGGCCTCTTCCACTAGGTTAACTTCATCGAGCAAGGCTCCGACATACAACTTCGGAAAGGTCTCACATCCTTGGTGGATTCTCTCAACCTCTTCCACACAGGTTAACGTCGTCGAGCAAGGCTCCGACATACAACCTCGAAAAGGTCTCACATCCTTGGTGGATTCTCTCAACCTCTTCCACACAGGTTAACGTCGTCGAGCAAGGCTCCGACAAACAACCTCGGAGAGGTCTCACATCCTTGGTGGATTCTCTCGACCTCTTCCACACAGGTTAACATCGTCGAGCAAGGCTCCGACATACAACCTCAAAAAGGTATCACATCCTTTGGTGGATTCTCTCGACCTCTTCCACACAGGTTAACGTCGTCGAGCAAAGGCTCCGACATACAACATCGGAAAGGTCCTACATCCTTGGTGGATCCTCCCTAAAAGTTTGCTAGGGATGTTAAGCCCTATGAACTTAGTCCCAAAGCTAACAAAGAGAAGAAAACGATATGAACTTAGAATGAAAAAATAAAATGCGGAAATTAAAATGCGAAAGCAATAATAAGAAAAGAACACACCGGATTTATAGTGGTTCGGTCAAACCTTGACCTACGTCCACTCTTTGGAGGTACCCTCCAAGTATTGCACTAACACAAGTGTCTCTCCTTTAGCCCCCACAGCTAGGCGGAGAAGCCCTTACAAAATCACTTCCACCTTCCCCGGTGCGGCGAAGTCGCCGGGTCCTTTGACACCAAAGAGACTTTTTCTTTGGTGAACTTACCTCGAGACAAGTCTTGAATCCGATGGTACTAAGGTGCGAGTTCGCCGGAGCAACCGTGTGGAACCCCCTCCACACTCCCTTGAGTCCCCCCTCATAGGATCTTCTCCCTCTCTCAAACTCCACCCTTTCCTCTCTCCCTTTCAAGCTCACTCTTCAAGTTTCCCCCACAAGAACGAAGCTCCAATGGCTGCCAAAGACACTTACAAAGTGCCTTGTCAAAGCTTAAATAGAAGAGCTAAAAACGAGCTCATTAATGCAAGTTGCCGACATTATCGTCCAGGACGATAGGCATATCGTCCTGACCGATTAGTTCAAATATGAGGAAAATCGTCCTGAATATCGCCCTGAAATAAAGTTGGACGATGTCTAATCGTCCCGGACGATCTTGCGATCGGCCTGGACGAAATCCCCATTAATTGCTTTCCAAAACTGTCTGAGAAATTTTGGAAAAATTGACCTGGATCGGCCAGGCCGATATTTTATAGTCCAGGCCGATATACCAGGACGATATCCAAAAATAAGATTTTCCTAAGTAGATATGGCGACAGATTCTTGCTGAATTGAGCCGATCGTTCTGGCCGATACAAAATCGTCCAGGACGATGTGTTTTACAAAAAGAGGGATGCTTTAATGAGGATGCCCTAACTAGGATTTCTACTTTTGTCAGATCGTCCAGGACGATATAAATATCGTCCCGGACGATGTTACCAAAAATAGAAATCTTTTAGGGCACAACAGAAAATCTTCCAAGTTACAAATCATCAGATACCACACCAAATACAACAGACTCAAGAAAGGAAAAAGATTACAAACTGACATAGACCTAGTCTACCCAATCTTGAGCTGGTTCCAGATTGCAGTCTGATCGTGTGGACCTGAACCGTTAGCACATAAGGCAATCGTAGAGAAATAAGGAATGTTTGCTATCATCAAAATCATAGATCCGCAACAATCTCCCCCTTTTTTATGATGGCAAAACATTTCAATTTGAATTTTCATAAAAGTAAATCCTCCTAATCTCCCCCTCACTAGAATAAATTCTTTTAAAAAAAATAGGGGAGATGAAAATATTTTTGTTGTTTTAAAATTTTTGAAAAGAAAAAAGATACAACGTTCTCCCCCTTTGACATTATCAAAAAGAGAGGAGGCACAAACAAAAAACAAAATGAACAAAAAACATTCCCTAATCTAGTGAAAAAACAAATGTTCTTAAAATGAGAAAGTTACCTCTGAGTTTTAATAAAAAAACTTAGTATAATTGGATTGACAACACATAGCCCAGTAAAGATTAGAAAATCAAGAATTGATAATCCAAACTCAAGTTTTTTAAAAAGGCTAAAAAACTTTTTAATTCAATATCTAAATCAAGGAATAAATTAGAGAAAGAAACAGTAATTTTTCAAAACTCCTTTCATAAAATATATCTAATATAAGATTAATGCACGATTTGTTGAATCATGAATCAAGATTTTCAAACTCAAGCATCGAAAAATCAAGGGTTTTCTTAAGCTTTAAGAAGTATAAGAATGGTAAGCATTAAAATTTAGTGGGCTCATTTTATGCCTCTTGACAATTGGTTGGCGCACTGCGCATCTTTTGATACACTTTGTGTATTCTATATTTTTCAATTTTGGCGCTTTGCGCTTCTTTTATTTTTGGCATCATTGGCCAATTTTTTTTTTTTTTATTATGCTACATTTCTGAAATCTTAAATACCAAAAGTAAACACATACTATTGATAAAGCGAATTTCTTGATTAAGAAAATTTTGAATTAGATTCAACAACTTGCAAAAGATTCCTATGCGATAAATAAAATATAGGGAGATAAAAAATTTAGTTTCAAAAACCAATTAAAAATATGAAAAAGATTTTAAATCAAAAGTAGAAAAACCTCTTTTAGGAAACAGAGATTGAAAGTCAAAAACATGAATTTCCTTCCTTTGATTATTTTTAGAGAAGTCAATCACAACATACTAAAGATTTCAAGAAAAATTAGGAAGTAAATTTTTCATTTCTAAAAAAGTGAATGTGTGTGTAGATCAAAGAAAAATTTTTACGGAAAAAAAAAATTTCAAAGAATAAACAAAACAAAAACGCAAAATAAAAATGAAAAAACATAAAAACAAAAACACGAAAGGCTCTTAACCATTATCTCTCTCCTGGTCCGATGCTTCAGAGACCAGATCTGCCATGAGATTTTTTGCCTTTCATTATTTCCCCAGTTTAAATTTAACTTCGCCTTACCCTTTTCTTTTGTAGGGAGAATTCTTAAATTAGGGCACTCATTTTTCATATGTCCAGATTTTCTGCATCTAAAACAAATAACGTCAGAGGAAATATGGACATCCTTACCACTTTTACCTTTCTTCCACTTTTGCTTATGCATTGGTGAGCTTTGTGATTTGCTTGACAATTCATTGCTATCGTCACCAACTAAGCTTCCTCTTTCCGTATCTTCGGCTTTTAGAACGATCGTTTCACCTGCATCCAAAAGTCTTTGACCCAACCCTTGCTCGTAGGCAATGAGTAAGCCATTCAAATTATCAATAGAATAATCATTCAAATCTTTTGATTCACAAATAGTAACAACTTTAACATCAAAATTTTCAATTAAACAACGAAGAATTTTGTTAACTTTTTCAAAATTTGAAAAATCTTTTCCTAAGGCATGCAATGATGTAATAATTTGAATAAACCTTGTATACATGTCTAAAATCGTTTCAAAAGGTTTCATAGAAAACATTTCAAAATCATGCATTAAAAAATTCAACTTGGATTGCTTGATTTCACTAGTGCCTTCGTATATGGTGTGCAATTTATCCCAAACTTCCTTACCGGTAGTGCACGTGGATATTAACATAAAATCATCAGAATTTAAAGCACAGAAAAAACAATTTAAAGACTTTGCATTTAATTGAGCATCCATTCATTCATCCCTATTCCATTGATTAAAAGGAATATTAGTTTTAATTCCATTAACAATACGTGATGGTGATGAATAACCAGTTAAAATCATATGCCACATACGAAAATCAATCGATTGCAAAAAAGTAGACATGCGAATTTTCCAAAAATCAAATGTAATATTTTCAAACAATGGTGGTCTAGTGATTGAATATCCTTCTGCAAAAGTACGATTAGCCATGGATCGAAATTCAAAAGCTTTTAAAAACTTATTTTATGAAAACCGCTCTGATACCACATGAAAGTTCGCTAGGGATGTTAAGCCCTATGAACTTAGTCCCAAAGCTAACAAAGAGAAGAAAACGATATGAACTTAGAATGAAAAAACAAAGTGCGGAAATTAAAATGCGGAAGCAATAATAAAAAAAGAACACACCAGATTTATAGTGGTTCGGTCAAACCTTGACCTACGTCCACTCCTTGGAGGCACCCTCCAAGTATTGCACTAACACAAGTGTCTCTCCTTTAGCCCCCACAGCTAGGCGGAGAAGCCCTTACAAAATCACTTCCACCTTCCCCGGTGCGGCGGAGTCGCCGGGTCCTTTGACACCAAAGAGACTTCTTCTTTGGTGAACTTACCTCGAGACAAGCCTTGAATCCGATGGTACTAAGGTGCGAGTTCGCCGGAGTAACTGTGTGGAACCCCCTCCACACTCCCTTGAGTCCCCCCTCATAGGATCTTCTCCCTTTCTCAAACTCCACCCTTTCCTCTCTCCCTTTCAAGCTCTCTCTTCAAGTTTCCCCCACAAGAACGAAGCTCCAATGGCTGCCAAAGACACTTACAAAGTGCCTTGTCAAAGTTTAAATAGAAGAGCTAAAAACGAGCTCATTAATGCAAGTTGCCGACATTATCGTCCAGGACGATAGGAATATCGTCCTGGCCGATTAGTTCAAATATGAGGAAAATCGTCCTGAATATCGTCCTGAAATGAAGCTGGACGATGTCTAATCGTCCCGGACGATCTTGCGATCGGCCTGGACGAAATCCCCATTAATTGCTTTCCAAAACTGCATGAGAAATTTTAGAAAAATTGACCTGGATCGGCCAGGCCGATATTTTATAGTCCAGGCCGATATCCAAAAATAAGATTTTCCTAAGTAGATATGGCGGCAGATTCTTGCTGAATTGAGCCGATCGTTCTGGCCGATACAAAATCGTCCAGGACGATGTGTTTTGCAAAAAGACGGTTGCTTTAATGAGGATGCCCTAACTAGGATTTCTACTTTTGTCAGATCGCCCCGGACGATGTTACCAAAAATAGAAATCTTTTAGGGCACAACAGAAAATCTTCCAAGTTACAAATCATCAGATACCACACCAAATACAACAGACTCAAGAAAGGAAAAAGATTACAAACTGACATAGACCTAGTCTACCCAATCTTGAGCTGGTTCCAGATTGCAGTCTGATCGTGTGGACCTGAACCGTTAGCACATAAGGCAATCGTAGAGAAATAAGGAATGTTTGCTATCATCAAAATCATAGATCCGCAACACTCCCGACCTCTTCCACACAGGTTAACGTCGTCGAGCAAAGGCTCCGACATACAACCTCGGAAAGGTCTTACATCCTTGGTGGATTCTCTCGGCCTCTTCCATACAGGTTAACGTCGTCGAGCAAAGGCTCCGACATACAACCTCGGAAAGATCCTACATCCTTGGTGGATTCTCCCGACCTCTTCCACACAGGTTAACGTCGTCGAGCAGGGCTCCGGCATACAACCTCGAAAAGGTTTCACATCCTTGGTGGATTCTCCCGACCTCTTCCACACAGGTTAACGTCGTCGAGCAGGGCTTCGGCATACAATCTTGGAAAGGTCTCACATCCTTGGTGGATTCTCTCGACCTTTTCCACACAGGTTAATGTCATCGAACAAATGTTCTAACATACAACCTCGGATAGGTCTTACATCTTTGGTTAACGTCATCAGAATGCCGTCAAGGGACTTTCATTTAACTCGTCGACAAATTCTCGTCGGTCTTCTACCCGACGTTGAACTTCTACCCGACGTCGGACTTCTGCTCGTTAGCGGACTCCTACTCGTCGTCAGACTCCTGCTCATCGACGAATTCTCGTCGGTCTTCTACCCGACGTTAAACTTCTACCCGACGTCGGACTTTTGCTCGTCAGCGGACTTCTACACATCTTCAGACTCCTGCTCGTCGATGAATTCTCGTCGGTCTTCTACCCGATGTTGAACTTCTACCAGACGTCAGACTTCTGCTAGTCAGCGGACTCCTACTCGTCGTCAGACTCCTGCTCGTCGACGAATTCTCGTTGGTCTTCTACCCGACATTGAACTTCTACCCGACGTCGGACTTCTGCTCGTCAGCGGACTCCTACTCGTCGTCAGACTCCTGCTCATCGACGAATTCTCGTCGGTCTTCTACCCGACGTCGGACTTCTGCTCGTCAGCGGACTCCTACTCGTCGTCAGACTCATGCTCGTCGACGAATTCTCGTCGGTCTTCTACCCGACGTTGAACTTCTACCCGACGTCGGACTTCTGCTCGTCAGCGGACTCCTACTCATCGTCAGACTCCTGCTCGTCGACGAATTCTCGTTGGTCTTCTACCCGACGTTAAACTTCTACCCGACGTCGGACTTCTGCTTGTCAGCGGACTTCTACTCATCTTCAGACTCCTGCTCGTCGACGAATTCTCGTCGGTCTTCTACCCGACGTTGAACTTCTACCCTACGTCAGACTTCTACTCGTCAGCAGACTCCTACTCGTCATCGATCTTCTACCCGATGAAGGACTTCTCCTTTTCGTCGGACTTCTGCTTGTCAGCGGACTCCTACTCGTCATCAGACTCCTGCTCGTCGATGAATTCTCGTTGGTCTTCTACCCGACGTCGGACTTCTGCTCGTCAGCAGACTCCTACTCGTCGTTGGTCTTCTACCCGACGAAGGACTTCTCCTTGTCGTCGGGCTTCTGCTCGTCAACGGACTACTACTCGCCAGCAAACTTCCGCTCAAATGGCATTCAAATCCCGTAACTCCTGCGTGCGAGGAGGGGCGCTAATTCGAGTAGAAGAAATTTCCCGCTCGCAAATAGCGAAAGCCTCAGCCGCCAGAGAGCCGTGGGAGAGGGCAAGAAATCCCGTAGGCTTCTGCACGCGAGGAGGAGCGCTAATTCGAGCAGGAAAAAATTCCAACTCGCAAATAGCGGAAGCCTCAACCGCCAATAAGCCGGAGGAGAGGAAGAAATCCCGTAGGCTTCTGCACACGAGGAGGGGCGCTAAGTCGAGCAGGAAAAAATTCCAACCCGCAAATAGCGGAAACCTCAACCGCCAATAAGCCGGAGGGAGAGGAAGAAATCCCGTAGGCTTCTGCACGCGAGGAGGAGCGCTAAGTCGAGCAAGAAAAAAATTCCAACTCGCAAATAGCGGAAGCCTCAACCGCCAGTAAGCCGGAGGGAGAGAAAGAAATCCCGTGGGCTTCTGCGCGCGAGGAGGGCGCTAATTCGAGCAGGGGAAGTTTCCCGCTCGCAAATAGCGGAGGCCTCAGCCGCCAGAGAGCTGGAGGGAGAAAGAAAGAGAAGGTGCAAGTTTTCTCAAGGCCTAGGGGGCCTATTTATAGGTTTTGAAGAAAGAAGGGGGGAAGTTATTGTAATTTTCGAATTTTCCTAATTTTTCTAAATTTTTCCGATTTTTTTTCGGAATTTTTTGAGATTTTTTGGGACTTTTTCGGAATTTTTTGGACCAAAAAATAGCCAAAAAACACTATTTTCGTGTATATAAGGGCCCACAAGGTCGGTGGGCCGAACCGACACGTCTCCCTCCTCAAAATTGTGCGGACAGTGCACTGATCCGCGTGATTTTTCATGCGGATCACGGCCAGCCTCTGGCTGGCCGCCGGCAGCAGCCATCGGCTACAGCAGAACAGGCCAGGTGCGGCCCGCGGTGAGCCCAAGCTGGCCAGGTGCGGCCCGCGGAGCGAGCGAGCTAGCCAGGTGCGGTCCGCGGTGCGGTCCAGGCACGCCAAGCGCGGCCAGCGAGCGCGCGTTTCTGCCGCCGGCGGCGGCCAGCGGTGGCGGCCGGCCGGTTCCACCGCCCGATCCAATTCGGGACAATTTTGTCCCGAAAACGTCAAATCGGGGACTCTACGATTAAGTTTGAGCAAGCATTTAATTTTTGGGATGCAATTTTTTGTGTTTCGGCTAAAACAAATTGTCGACACATATATTTTCGGACTCCTGGAGCTTCGACGTCCAAAAATAGAGGGGCAACTGATACGTCATCACAAAATTAACTTGATCGGGCACGAATCTCGAGGCAAAATCTGTTCGGAAACTTCAAAAATTAATTTCGGGAGCATATGAACTCCAATTTCAGCGAGCTTACAATCAAACTGAGCGTCTCAAAAATACGAACCCAACGACACCAAGATCAACCCAATCCAAGCCCAAATCAGTCCAAATCAAGGGCTCAAAGCGCTTTTGGAAGATTCAAACCGCAATTTGAGTTACCAAACGGTCTCCAATTTTGACGAGCTTATACTCGAATCGAACGGCTTGACGAGACGAATCCAACGAGCCCAAGATCGCCGAATTTTGACATCATTTATGCCTTCAAATGTCTAACGAACGGTGTATAATCAGATGATTCGATATCGGTCGTCCATTCAAACCACTCCCAATTCACCCTTGATCTTACGCCTATTTACGGGCTATGCCACTCCAGAAAAACTATAAATAGAGCCCTCATTCTACACCAAAGGGGGGGATGGAAGAGAGAGAAGAAGAAGAGGAGAAAGGGAAAAAGGAGATTCCTCACCTCCTCGACCACCGCTGGAGCTCTTCCTGCCACCTGAAGACGCCGGAATTCTGCCGGATTTTCAGGAAACGCCGGGATTTTGCACAACTTCCACGTGATGCTGAAATTCTTCTCATTTAACGATAGAGTTCCCTCCTGACGCCGAAACTCCGCCTAAGGGAGGCCGGATTTCTCCTCTGCCACCAACAGACGTCGGACTTCTACCCGACGTCGGACCTTCACTCTTCGCCAAGTCTCTACCCGATGCCAGACTTCTACTAGTTATCGGACTTCGCTGGACATCTATGCGAAGATGCATTTCTTTTCATTGCTGGACTTCTACCTGACGCTGTCCTACTGATCTTCATCGTCAGACTACAGTCCTTCCGACCTCCGTCGCCAGCCGACTACGGTCCTCCTGACTTACGTCGCCCGCCGACTACAGTCTTTCCGACATCTGTCGCCCGCCGACTACAATTCTCCGTCGCCAGCTGACTACGGTCCTCCTGACCTACGTCGCCCGCCGACTGCAGTTCTTCTAACAAAGTGAACATGTCAATAGTGATCCTTTGTATTTACATCATGTAATGTACTCCATAAGATGTACATCAAGCTAAGACCTTCCACCAAGGAAGGGCCTCATTTGTAATCGACTGAAATACTAGTGGATTCATTCAAACTGGTCTAGGCCCCGTGGTTTTTCCCCCTTTTACAGGGGTTTTCCACGTAAAAATCTTGGTGTCTCATAAATGCTAGACCCTCTCTCCTTATCTGATTGCGTGCCGTATTTTCGTACAACGCTAAGACGTTAAATCTTATATTTTCTCTACCGCCGCGAATACTCCTGGACGCAACATATATATATATATATATATATATATATATATATATATATATATATATATATATATATATATATATATATATATATATATATATATATATATATATATATATATATATATATATATATATATATATATATATATATATATATATATATATATATATATATATATATATATATATATATATATATATAAAGAGAGAGAGAGAGAGAGAGAGAGAGAGAGAGAGAGAGAGAGAGAGAGAGAGAGAGAGAGAGAGAGAGAGAGAGAGAGAGGGGGGGGGGCACGTGCTAATCATGCAAAACATGTACTATAAAAAAACCATTTCTCTCTACCATTCTACAACACAATAATCATGTAAAACATACATATGTCATCCTCACATTTCAACATTGAACATAAACACTAATGTTATATGTAATAATTTGAACACAACAAAATATTATGCAATTGTTAAATAGTTCTAAAATAAAAATGAAATTTGTTACACAATAAAAATATAACATAAAATGTATAAACATATAGAAATAAAATGTCCAATAATAATAAAAAGTTTAATTAGAATTTGTTTCGTCATTCTCCTTCTATTTCGATACTAGTTACTTTCCACTGAATTGCTCCCTTAGTCTTGTTTGATTGAAAAATATTTTTTGAAAAGTATTAAATTTTTTTTGGGAAAGATTAATTTCTAGAATTTTAGTTTTGAAATCAAACACGTCATTATGAATAATATATCGCATCAGGAGTAGAATATATCATTCCCTAATGGGTTCAAATTTCATAACTTTAAATTCATCCTGATTATCGTAGTCAAACTTATGAAAGAAGCACATATGATCCTGGAGGGTTAAAATGAAATTTGATCCAGTGTTTGATGACGTTAATCTTAATAAAGAGATCATTAATTTCACAATCAAAATTATGATAATACAATGATATATCTTCCCAAAGAAAGAAGATATCATTTACTATCAATCATTTGAGAATGACGATAATGATCATTGTATTTGTTGATTTCATATAGGCTGTTACACCTAAGCTATTATCCCAAAGCTAACCAAGAGGTGGGTGAATTGATAATTTAAAATTTTTCTTGGATTTTTAAATAGAAAACCATTTTGAATCTTATAGCAAGTTAATTTAAGTTTCAAAATAAACATTTTAACCACAGTAAATAACTTGTAATAAATAAATGCAAAAATTAAAAGACATAAATATATATAGTGGTTCGGTCAAACACGACATACATCCACTCCCTGAATACTTTCTCTTCAAGTATTGCACTATTACCAAAGTGACTCTCCTTTTACCCCCACTGTAAGGCGGAGAAGCCTTTACAAAGCTCTCTTCCACAAATCTTCGGTGCGGCAGAGAACCGTCATCCTTTCACATCCTCCAAGTGTCGGTAGAGTACTGTATCTTCTTCAAAGATTTTCTTACGAGCAACTAAAAAGAAGAAAAAAAGAGTGATCACCAAAAACACAAAATGATCCTAACCTTTGAGTAGCCTTATGAACCCTTCACACTCCACATGCAAGAATTCTCTATCAAACACTCTCCCATACTCTCTCTTTCACTTCCTCTTAAAAATTCACAAAGACAAGACTTTATCACATTAGTTTTAGAGGACCTTTTATATCAAATACACGAAAAAACATACAGAAAACTAAAATTTTCCATTTTAAGCATACACGATCGTATGTTCGTACGTATGAACAATTTAAAAACTATTGCGTATGAATCTTATATGAATCAGTATGAAATATTTTCTTACACGATGGTCGTCTAGTATGAACAGTTAGAAAACTTTTTAACTTCATCGGGATGAAGAGGGACCCATAATTTTATACCCTGTATGTCATACATACAATGATGACATCGTACGATACGATCAGTTATGAAAATTTCAATGTTCATTGGGACAAAAAGGGACCATCCAAATCGTACACTTGATGGCGTACGTATGATGATAATATCGTACGGTACGAACCGTGAACAAAAATTTTAGGTTCGTTTGGACAAAAGGGACTCGTCCAATTCATACCTGAACGACATACGTATGGTGACGACATCGTATAGTATGAACTTTTCAGAAATTTTTAACGTTCATCTGGACGAAAATGGACCCGTTCAATTTGTACCCTAGACGGCATATGTATGATTATGATATCATACAATATGATCCATACTTAAAAAAATTTCCTGCTTCATGTTCGTTTGGCTACTCGTAGAGGAAAATAACTGATCAAATGGTCTTGTACGAATAGATTTCGTACAGAAATATTAGTTTAAAAATTATAGATTTTAGACTCTCCCCTGGTATGTGTGTACACAGTTACTCAATTACAATCACACTCTCTCAGACTCAATCAAATGATAAATACATACTTCAATTATAATAAACCCTAAACTGATCTGATTTCTAGTCTTCAATAATCCAGAGTATGATTTTCTTGAAATGTTAGTGTACACAAACAGCATAATAATGCATCCAAAATATGTTAGGAGAAATAATAATTAAAATAATAATATTTGAAATCCTAAAAAATATACATGTTGCAAGAATATCAATAATCAAGAATTAAGTTGCAACTATCTCAATAGTATTTAAATTTTTCAAAGATAATTAATGAAAGTTTTAAAAAATTTGATTTTGAAATATGGTCTTGATTTCTAAATCTCCTACGAGCACAAGCCATCATAGTTAATTACATTATAGAAAAATAAAATTTTCTACGAATACTCTCGATTAAAATAGCGATAGAAATTTTATTTGATGATTTTAAAGCTTGATATCAAAGGAGGTAAGGGTTAGAAATTTCAAACGGGATTAGATCAAAATTGAAGACTTATTTTAAAAGTCAAAGGAAGAAGGGTAGGAGGCACCTGGGATTCTGAAATAATTCAAAAGTGTCCTAGTCTATCCTAAGTGTTGGGCTTGAATTTGATCAAAAAATATTTAAGTTTTGAATGGTTGATTTTATTAGAAAATAGGGATTCAATTCCCGGAGGTTGAGGTCTTATAGTCCGAGCTTGCCTCAGGACCTAAGTCTAAAGTAGGTTCTGAAACATTAAGAATTTGAACCTAGTTAATTCAATATAAGATTGAGATTTACCCCGACCTGAATTGGAAAGCCAGCTAAACCACCTAGGCGCTTTAAAATCATGTATCCGATTATTTAATGTAGAGTGGTAGAGAAGTTATTTAAGAAAAGTTTTTAAGAATAGGACTGACATCTAGAGCAGATCCTAATTGGCCCCTTAACATATGTTGGGTGTTTGATGCCTAAATAAATGCAATTAAAATTTTAGAATCTTTTAAATTTGTTACTAATATGATGTATGTATATCGACTCGATAAAATGCTCAAAATTTAAAATGAATCTATTTTTTAAAAAGGCTTAAAAATATATTTTATCCTAATGATACACATATTCTCCTTGACAGATCTGCACCCTCATAGGCTAGCTGGCCTGCCATAACCCGCAGGCAGGGAGGTGCCTAACAAATGAAAACAAAATGCAAAAAATATGCATGTGAACTCCCGATGATCCTTGGCTTACTTCTTAAAATGTTAGAGTTTCTATGTTGACTTAAAATTTTTAATTTTGGTTAAAGTAGAAAATTTTTTGAACAAGTCCTTTTGAGTCTATGATTGGATTTCAGGCTAAAATAAACACAACATGCAAGTAAAAAGACTAGAAAATAGGTAGTTCTAATATGCAATCAATTAAATAAATTAAATGCTCAAATTGAATATCCATGTAGCAAGTGTCACTTAATATTACATCTTAGAATTACAAAAAAATAAAGTGGCCGGGCACCACTGACAATAACCCAGATTCTAATTAGGATTCTTTCCGACTTTCACTTCTTTGTCTTCTCACGAGCTTCTTGATCTGTCGGTTCTGGATATCCAAATAAAAAGAAACTCTCCCTCGAAAGAGGTGTTACCTTTTCTCTTTGGATATTTAAAAGACATCCTAATTTGGATCTCCAAATTGCAAGGGACTCTCCCCTAAGGGATGTACTTTTCTCTTTGGATTCCAAATTGGATGTTCAACATCCCATCTCAACTAGCACTTTAAATATTTACAACATAATTGAATTTAAATTATATTGGATATAAAAGAAAAATCTAAGCTCAACAACCTGTAGTGTTATCTTAATATTCAACATTTAATTAATTCCAAGCAATTAATATTTGAAAATTAAAATGCATAATTATAGTCATACTTGCCCATGCTCATTTAATTTAAAGGGGGTCTTGAGCGTAGCAAGCACATGTGCAAAGCATAATAATATTTTTTTATTTAATGCCCTCTTTATTTTAATTGCCCTGTAAGAGCATGACCACCTGCACAAGATTGAATTATTATAAAGTATTCCTAACCTAAGGGTAGATCTAACGCACAATCAAATACATAGTGCAAAAATTAAATAAACAGTCATGACAATTTAAGCTAGCAAATAACATGTAGTGAAAACTTGAAAATATGGCACACATCAGAAAAGTAAACACTAGTCTAGCCTAAATCTAAAATTGGTGGCCTAGCAAGTCATCTAAAGTGTGTATTTTAGGTTGTATGGTTTGGATATGTCCTAAATAGAATCATTAGTTAAAGTTGTTTAAGGTTTAATTAGTTGGAAGGCTTAAGAGAAATATTTAATTAAAGTTTAAGTATTAAGAATTTGAAATTAATTTTAAGATTGATTTTAATTGTTTGTTAGATACTATCTTTGTTGCTCACAAAGGCTGTGAAGTTTATTTCACCTTCCTTGGGACTAATTTAATAGCCTCGTAGGCCTAAGTTATCTAGTGGTACCCAATATGATTAAGTGATTTGATTTGATTAAGGTTCAAAAGTTAATGAATTTTAATTTAAGTTAGTTGATTATTGGTTTTAAGGTTGATTAAAGATTTTTGTAGTTTTAGAGTGATTTTTGAATTTTAGGAATTTTTTGGATTTTTTTAATCATTTAATTAAGAGGTCAAAGATTGACTTTTTAATTAAGAGTGATTTTTAGAAAGTTAATTTTTTCATAAAATATTAGATCTTAAGATGAGTTGTTAGATACTAAGTTTGTTGGATTTAGATTTTTCTACATTTTTATATAAATATTTGAAGTTTTGACTTAATTTTGACTTAAGTTTGACCGGATTGTTGACTTTTTGACTTTGACTAATTTTTTTGAAGGTTTGATATTTTTTATAAATACTATATTTTATTTTGAGTTGAATGCTTTTAAATTTGATCAATTTATAATTTTTTAGAATTAGTTCTGATTTTCAAAATTTGAGTATTTATTGAATTTTTAAATTGGTTTAATAGAAGGCCATTTTTTATGCTTTTGCTCCATATGAACTCGAAACTTCTTGAAATCACCTCCAAAGATCAGAAATAATTTAAGGAGGGATTATCAAGTGTTTGAGAATTTTTTGTAGTTTATAATTATTTTTAATTAATTAAATATTGAATTTTAATTAAAATAAAATTAAGTTCAGATTTGTTGTCAAATCAAACTTTTTTCTTAAGTTGGAAATTAAATTTTGGTCAGTTTGAGATATTATATATATTTTTTAGATTTAAATTTGATTTATTAGATTTTTTAAAGTTTCAAGGTCTTTAATGAGGTTAATTTTTTATTTTTTTAATTTTCTAACCTAATGAGCATCAAATTGGGTAAAATTTTAACTTAAGATTTATAATGTCACTAAGTTTAATGTTTTGAAGTTTCACCCCTATTGGGTGTGTGTAGAGTTTCTTAATATTTTCTAAGTTGACTAGACCTTCTACATAATTATTTTTCCTAGGTGGCACTAGTGTTAAATTGGGCTTAAATCTCTATTCACCTAACCCTTAGACATGTGCGAGCTTTCCATAATAATTAGGAAGCCTTTCTACAAATTTGAAGAGTTATGAATTTTTTGAAGTTTAATCCAAAATAGACCCATTACTTTGTAAATTCTTCTCATAGTATGTAATACCACGATCTGCTCCAGGATCGTCCAGGACGATCTGGATCGTCCTGGGATGATCAGTGGAAGTTCAGCTCCAGAATTTGCCCAGTTTTGCTCCAGGTGATTTTCTGCAGGCATCGTCCAGGCTGATTGGAGACATCAGCCAGGCCGATTGGCACTATAGAAAATATCATCCAGACAACAGCCCTGAGTGGAGACCAGGCCGATCCATTTGGTCGGATCGTCCCGGGACGATGTCGCGATCGGCTGGGCCGATCTGTGTATTATAAAGCTGATTTCAGTCGTTTTGAAGAGAGAGAAAAATCAAAAATAAATATCTGATTTACTGTTCTGAGGAGAGAGAAAAAGAAGATTTTGGAAAAGTTGATTTCGGGAAGACGCGGAGCCTTTTTCGTTCGAAGTGACTGTTGAGGAAATTGCTGTGCACGAGGTAAGGCACATTCCGACTTTCTCAATTTTCAGAACCGTCGAGTTTGGCAGTATTATCTGTCAGGAATTGATTTTTATTCGTGATTTTCGTCCGTATCTTTTTACCGGTTCAGTTTTTACCGCGTAAGTTTCTGTATATCGTTGCCGTGCCGGGTGTGCACGTTTTGACTATATTTTGAAGATTTTTATCCGGGTGTTTTTGATTCGACTGTGTTTTTAGTCGACCGGATTTTTCTGTGGAATTGGAATTTATCTGTACAGTAGAATAAATGTTATGAAATGTTGATATCTATATTCTGTGCGAATTTGGTAAATTTTGATTTTCAGGAAAATTGTGTAAATTCTGTATACTCCCGTTGTGCTGCCCGATTTTTGGGTAACTTCTGATTTGTCCGGATTTTCTCTGAATTGATATGCTATCTGTATATGCTATAAAAAGGGAGTTATAAGGGGCCAGGATCCTATGAGATTCAGTTAGTGTCTGGGAATTCTGAAATGAGCTCAATATGAAATCTGATATATGTTCTATTCCGGATCCGAGGAAATCTGTTTAGGTGCTATAAGCACTATATATGTATTCTGGTGCTATAAGCACATCTGATCTGATTCTGGTGCCGTGAGCACAAAAGGGAGGCATAAGGGGCCTGGATCCTATGAGATTCAGTCAGTATCAGGGAATTTAGCTATGAATTACATAATATCTGATATGTGATATTCTGATATGATCTGTATGATTCTGATTCTGTTATCTGATATGTCTGATCTGTTCTGTTTCTGATTTGATACGACTTCCGTTTCTGTACAGTTCTGTTTGATGTGATATCTGTCCGAATCTGTTTTGATTTCTGTACGGATTTGTCTGATGTGTTGGTTTTGCGATTCTGAGGATTTTGATTGGAGGTTTGTTGCTTTACTGAGCTGTTGAGCTCACCCTTACTTTCTGGTGGTTTTCAGGTTCTGGAAAAGGGAAGGAAGTCCAGGACTAGATTTCAGAGTCTGATCAGTATAGGTACTTTTGTACTTTTGATTTTTGTACAGTCATGGCTTTTCTGTTCTGTATTTCTTTCTGTTGAAAGCCATGTACTGTTCTGTAGATGATTATTTTGAGGAAATGAAATCAGATAGATGTTTAGTTCCGCTGCATTTGATGTTTTTAGTAGCTCTGTGTTTGTTGTCTGTTGAATTAAAACATTTGGAAGATTTAGTTCCGAACCAAATTCCAAAGCTAGATCCTGGTTAGCTATTCTCGTCGCGATCCGGCGCGGGCGGGATCCGTCTCGTCTCGGGTCGGGTCGTGACAAGTTTTTTTGGTATCAGAGCAATGGTTTTGGAATTTGGGAATTTTGTGAAACAGAGCTATAGGAAGTGATCAGTAAGTCTGTCTGGGAGGTAGTTTTGATTTGTTTGGCTTTTTATTGTGTTGTTTTTGTGATAGTTTTCCAGATTTTTCTGGATTTTCTATATGGATCAGCCAGACCCAGACATGACAGATGGGCAGAGTGCCGATCAGGCAGCACCAGTGGGGAGTACAACCCCAGTGGTCGGTGCTGATACGCTTTCTCAGTTTGTTTCACTGGTTGCTCAGATGATGAGCGAGACTCAGAGTAGAGCTTCTACTGTCAGATCTGATGACTTGGACAGACATTTGCAGTTATTTCTGAGGTTGAAGCCTCCAAGGTTTGAGGGCGCTGTTGAGCCCAGAGTTGCTGAGGAGTGGCTGAGGAGAGTGGAGAAGACCTTTGACGGGATGCAGTGTCCGTCAGACAGGAAGGTACCGTTGGCAGTTTTTCTGTTGGACGGAGAGGCTGAGCACTGGTGGGACGGCCAGCAGGCAGCCAGATTTCAGGGCAGACTGAACTCTTTGATTACTTGGGAAGAGTTCACTGAGGTATTCAGAGATTGGTTTGTTCCTCCTTCTGCACGACAGCAGATGCAGGAGAACTTTCTGAGACTGGTTCAGGGGAGCAAGACGGTGATGCAGTACGAGGCTGAGTTTACTGCATTAGCCAGGTACGCTCCGCAGCTGGTTAGCACTTCTGCTGAGAGGTGTTACAGATTTCTGAGGGGATTGCGAGATACCTTGAGACAGCCCCTGATACCGTTCCGGATCACCGATTTCTCTGAGCTTGTGGAGCGAGCTCGTCTGATAGAGAATGACCTGTTGGCTACTCAGCAGCGGTGGACTGCGAGTAGGAAGAGATTTGGAGGAGAGATTTCTGGCAGTGGTTCCTCTAGGAAGAGGAGATTCGTAGCTGGTTCTGGATCCGGAGATTCCAGAAGGAGCGGATGATCGTCTGGTACTGTTACCAGTACGACTAGTTCTGGATCTGTTAGTACGGCACCTGTGTGCCAGACTTGTGGACGACGACACTTTGGTCAGTGCTACAGGATGGCTGGTCTGTGCTTTCGATGTGGTCAGTCAGGACATCGGATTGCGGAGTGTCCACAGATGGGATTTGATCAGCGATCTGAGAGCTTCGTCAGACCTGTTAGTTCAGCAGCAGGAAGACCGAGGACTATTCCTCCACGCCCTGAGGGATTTGCTGGTAGAGGTGGTGGACCTAGTTCTGGACCACGGAGACCACCTACTGTTCAGAGGGAGCAGAGTAGTTCTGTTGCTTCAGCTCCTGTTCCAGTTCAGCCCCGAGTTTACAGTTTGAGTCAGCAGGAGGCTCGAGATGCTCCCGATGTTGTGACAGGTACGATTTATATTTCTGATCAGCCCTGTCGTGTTTTGTTTGACTCTAGAGCGAGTCATTCTTTTCTGTCCAAGCCCTGTTTTGAGATTTTACATTTGGATTCGATGGTTTTACCGGTTTCTTTGTCTGTGATTTTACCGACTGGGAATCCTTTGATTGCTCGACAGTTTTGTTTGTGTGAGATTGAGATTTCTAGCAAGAAGTGGAAATCAAGTTTGATTCGGTTGCCGATTTTATCGTATGATGTAATTCTGGGCATGGATTGGCTGAGTCAGTATGAAGCCCAGATAGACTGTTTGAAGAAGCAAGTGAGTTTGCTTATGGCTGGAGAGAGAGTTGTATTTCAGGGATTACGAGGTGTTCTCTTCAGTCTGGTTTCTGCGTTGGAGGTAAGCAGAATGTGGAAGAAAGGATGTCCGGTATTTTTGGCTTCGGTGCGGGATTTGAACCTAGAGGTTGGTTCTGTTTCTGAGATCCCTGTGGTACGGGAGTTTGCTGATGTTTTTCCTGAGGAGTTGGTTGGTTTACCTCCGGATAGAGATGTGGAGTTCTCTATCGATGTTTTTCCGGGTACCGCTCCGATATCGAAAGCTCCGTACAGGATGGCACCGAAAGAACTTTCTGAGTTGAAAGTTCAGCTTCAGGAGTTGGTTGACAGAGATTTTGTGCGTCCTAGTGTTTCACCTTGGGGAGCACCTGTTTTATTTGTGAAGAAGAAGGACGGTACACTCCGTATGTGTATTGATTACAAAGATTTGAACAAGGTAACGATCAAGAACAAGTATCCTTTGCCTCGGATTGATGACTTGTTCGATCAGCTTTCCGGATCTTCAGTATTTTCGAAGATTGACTTGCGATCCGGATATTATCATGTGAAGGTGAAGGAAGCTGATGTGGTGAAGACTGCTTTCAGTACTCGGTACGGGCACTACGAGTTTTTGGTTATGCCTTTCGGGGTAACCAATGCGCCTGCGATTTTCATGGATTTGATGAACCGAGTGTTCAGGGAATATTTGGATCAGTTTGTGATCGTCTTCATCGACGATATTCTGGTATATTCTGCATCTGAGGATGATCATGCCAGACATTTGAGGATTGTGTTGGAGACTTTGAGGAGGCATCAGCTATATGCCAAGTTCTCCAAGTGTGAATTCTGGCTGAAGAGCATTTCTTTTCTGGGGCATGTGATTAGCGGAGAAGGCATTTCTGTAGATCCCCAGAAGATTCAGGCAGTTGCTGATTGGCCAAGGCCGACTACGGTATTTGAGGTACGTAGTTTCTTGGGCATGGCCGGCTATTACAGGAAATTTGTGAAGGGCTTTTCACAGATTTCGACTCCTCTGACGAGACTGACTCAGAAGTCAGTTCCTTTTGTTTGGACACCGGAGTGTGAAGCTAGTTTTCAGAGATTGAAGGATTGTCTGACTTCAGCTCCAGTGTTGGCACTTCCGTCAGGTACGGAGGGTTTTCAGGTGTTCAGTGATGCTTCACTGAAAGGACTGGGATGTGTCCTGATGCAGCATGGTCAGGTAATTGCTTATGCTTCGAGACAGTTAAAACCACATGAGAAGAATTACCCGACACATGATTTGGAGTTAGCTGCAGTTGTTTTTACTTTGAAGATTTGGCGTCATTATCTGTATGGCGTCAGATGTGAGATCTTTACTGATCATAAGAGCCTGAAGTATATTTTTACTCAGAAGGATTTGAATTTGAGGCAAAGAAGGTGGCTCGAGTTGATCAAGGACTATGATTTGACTATTCAGAATCAGCCTGGGAAGGCGAATGTGGTAGCGGACGCTCTGAGCAAGAAATCTTCTGGATTGTCAGGTTTGCAGCTTACTTGTGATGAGTTTTTGATACGTGATTTGGAGCGATTGCAATTGGAGGTGATTTCCTCCAGTGATTTGAAGTTGGCTCAGATAAGTATTCAGTCTTCTTTGGAAGCACGGATTCAAGAAGCCCAGAAGTCAGATTCTGATTATTCGAAGTTGATTGCACAGATTGGATCTGGTAAGACTCCTGAACTTTGAATTTCTGATTCTGGTGCTATTTTCTGTAAGAACAGGTTGTGGGTACCTGTGTTTGGAGATTTGAGGCAGGAGATTCTTTACGAATCTCATCATTCAGGCTACACTGTTCATCCAGGCAGTGGTAAGATGTACGCTGATATGAAGCTTTTGTTCTGGTGGCCTGGGATGAAGAAGGATGTGGCAGAGTTTGTGTCGAGATGCGAAGCCTGTCAGTTGGTGAAGGCAGAGCATCAGCGACCAGGTGGACTGTTGCAGTCGTTGCCTATCCCTGAGTGGAAGTGGGAGGAGGTAACAATGGATTTTGCGATGGGTTTTCCTCGATCACGACAAGGACATGATGCCATTTGGGTAGTTGTAGATCGATTGACGAAGTCAGCCCATTTTCTTCCGATCAGACAGACGGATTCAGTTGAACGCTTGGCACAGATTTATGTGAAGGAGATAGTCAGATTGCACGGTGTGCCTCGTGTGATCGTATCTGATCGAGATGGACGTTTTACTTCCAGACTTTGGAAAGGCATTCAGCAAGGCTTGGGTACGAAATTGCATTTCAGTACAGCCTTTCATCCTCAGACCGACGGACAGTCTGAGAGGACTATTCAGGTATTGGAAGACCTGTTGAGGCTTTGTGTTCTGGACTTTAGCGGAAGCTGGGAAGATCATATTCCGCTGATTGAGTTTGCCTATAACAACAGTTTTCAGTCCAGTATCAGTATGACACCGTACGAGGCTCTGTATGGCAGGAAGTGCCGTACTCCTTTGACTCTGACGGAGGTTGGAGATAGACAGGCTTTGGGGGCCACTTTTGCTGATGAAACTGCTCAGAAGATCAGTTTGATAAGAGAGAGATTGAAAGCTGCTCAAGATCGACAGCAAAAGTATTACAATCAGAAGCACAAGTTTGTTGAGTTTCAGGTTGGTTACTTTGTGTATGTCAAAGTCAGTCCGATGAAGGGTGTGAGCAGATTTGGTCAGGTAAGCAAGCTTAGTCCAAGATATGTTGGACCTTTTGAAGTTTTGGAAAGAATTGTAAAAGCTGCTTACAAGTTATTACTTTCTGATTCTATGCCTGACGTGCATAATGTGTTTCACGTATCCATTTTGAGGAAATGGGTATCCGACTCTGGGAAGAAGATATCTGCCGATGAGATTGAGATTCAGGAGAATCTGTCATACAAGGAAGAGCCGGAGTTAATTTTGGCGTACGACGTCCGGAAGTTAAGAAATAAAGAGATTCTGATGGTTAAAGTCCAGTGGAAGCACCGGACTGCACGGGAAGCGACTTGGGAGGAGTCTGATATGAGACGGTCGTACCCGTACTTGTTTTGACTGAGTTTAGATTGGATAATGTCGAGGACGACATTTTTCTGAGTTGGGGAGATTGTAATACCACGATCTGCTCCAGGATCGTCCAGGACGATCTGGATCGTCCTGGGACGATCAGTGGAAGTTTAGCTCCAGAATTTGCCCAGTTTTGCTCCAGGTGATTTTCTGCAGGCATCGTCCAGGCCGATTGGAGACATCGGCCAGGCCGATTGGCACTGTAGAAAATATCGTCCAGACAATAGCCCTGAGTGGAGACCAGGCCGATCCATTTGGTCGGATCGTCCCGGGACGATGTCGCGATCGGCCGGGCCGATCTGTGTATTATAAAGCTGATTTCAGTCGTTTTGAAGAGAGAGAAAAATCAAAAATAAATATCTGATTTACTGTTCTGAGGAGAGAGAAAAAGAAGATTTTGGAAAAGTTGATTTCGGGAAGACGCGGAGCCGTTTTCGTTCGAAGTGACTGTTGAGGAAATTGCTGTGCACGAGGTAAGGCACATTCCGACTTTCTCAATTTTCAGAACCGTCGAGTTTGGCGGTATTATCTGTCAGGAATTGATTTTTATTCGTGATTTTCGTCCGTATCTTTTTACCGGTTCAGTTTTTACCGCGTAAGTTTCTGTATATCGTTGCCGTGCCGGGTGTGCACGTTTTGACTATATTTTGAAGATTTTTGTCCGGGTGTTTTTGATTCGACTGTGTTTTTAGTCGACCGGATTTTTCTGTGGAATTGGAATTTATCTGTGCAGTAGAATAAATGTTCTGAAATGTTGATATCTATATTATGTGCGAATTTGGTAAATTTTGATTTTCAGGAAAATTGTGTAAATTCTGTATACTGCCGTTGTGCTGCCCGATTTTTGGGTAACTTCTGATTTGTCCGGATTTTCTCTGAATTGATATGCTATCTGTATATGCTATAAAAAGGGAGTTATAAGGGGCCTGGATCCTATGAGATTCAGTTAGTGTCTGGGAATTCTGAAATGAGCTCAATATGAAATCTGATATCTGTTATGTTCCGGATCCGAGGAAATCTGTTTAGGTGCTATAAGCACTATATATGTATTCTGGTGCTATAAGCACATCTGATCTGATTCTGGTGCCGTGAGCACAAAAGGGAGGCATAAGGGGCCTGGATCCTATGAGATTCAGTCAGTGTCAGGGAATTTAGCTATGAATTACATAATATCTGATATGTGATATTCTGATATGATCTGTACGATTCTGATTCTGTTATCTGATATGTCTGATCTGTTCTGTTTCTGATTTGATACAACTTCCGTTTCTGTACAGTTCTGTTTGATGTGATATCTGTCCGAATCTGTTTTGATTTCTGTACGGATTTGTCTGATGTGTTGGTTTTGCGATTCTGAGGATTTTGATTGGAGGTTTGTTGCTTTACTGAGCTGTTGAGCTCACCCTTGCTTTCTGGTGGTTTTCAGGTTCTGGGAAAGGGAAGGAAGTCCAGGACTAGATTTCAGAGTCTGATCAGTATAGGTACTTTTGTACTTTTGATTTTTGTACAGTCATGGCTTTTCTGTTCTGTATTTCTTTCTGTTGAAAGCCATGTACTGTTCTGTAGATGATTATTTTGAGGAAATGAAATCAGATAGATGTTTAGTTCCGCTGCATTTGATGTTTTTAGTAGCTCTGTGTTTGTTGTCTGTTGAATTAAAACATTTGGAAGATTTAGTTCCGAACCAAATTCCAAAGCTAGATCCTGGTTAGCTATTCTCGTCGCGATCCGGCGAGGGCGGGATCCGTCTCGTCTCGGGTCGGGTCGTGACATAGTAATCCATTAGACATCTGGACCTAAGAAATTTACAGATAATGCCTAAGATGTCTAAAATTATTTCACCAAAAGTTGCACTCCATTTGAGCACTTGATTGAGAGAAATTTGAAAAAATTGGATTTAAAACAAACCCAAATATATCAAAAATAATGATTAAAAAAGTTTAATTTAATTTTTATAAATACTAGAGCTCAAGAGCTTTCCAACAAGCCCAAGAACATTAAATTTGGTGAAATATTAAATTTACTATGAATTTTCAAAATTCTGACAATTAAAATTGATTTGTTAACTCAATCTCAGTCGTCGCTAATCATTATCAATGATTGGCACTGAAACGAAGGCGGCAAACAGCATGGTGACATGTGTCTGCCATGTGGCGAGCATCCGTGTGCCACTTAAACACATCGAACGGTAGTTTAAGCTATCTAATCCATGTGTTCTAAATGGAAGGTCCAGATGCGGCCACGTCGACCCCGTGGTTCCAAATGGCCCGAGTTCCAAACCCAACAATGACACGCCATTTTGGAGAGGGTGATGTGGCACTTTGTTGGTCATCCGATCACGCATAATGAATGATCAGACGGCTATGATTGAGCTAGCGCAGATTAGTTCAAAATGAACTGAAATATTCAAGTCACCATTACTTTCAAAATATAAGTCCAAATCGGATAAAATTTGAAACATAGAATCATGGTAGCCTAATCTTCTAATGTCTAGAGTTTGGAGGCTCTATGCATTGTAGATTTTCTACAGTTTCAAATTTAAAATTCAACTAAAAATGGGAATAACTTACAATCCAACCATTGAATTTTTAACTTCTTAGGCTTGTTGGAAATCTAGAGATGTTCTCTTTAATTTCCTAGAAGAGTTTAAGGATTGATTCTAGCTGGATTGGAAGATAGATTTAAAATCTCACTTTCTCTCTCTACTCTCTCTCTCTCTCTCTCTCTCTCTCTCTCTCTCTCTCTCTCTCTCTCTCTCTCTCTCTCTCTCTCTCTTTCTTCACCAAAACATGGGTTGGAGGCTAAATTTTTATAGGGAAAAGTTTGGAAGGCTGGAGAAGTTCTGGAGGAGAAGAATTAAGTGAGAGAGGGTGGGAGTTATAAAGAGGGCTCACTTGATAGTTTTGCCCTATTTTACCTACTTTAGGCCAAAGGGATGGCTATGATGTCTTGGCTAGGCTCTAGGATGTTGCCATCTGTCCAGGGGGGTAGGTAGGAGTAGTGGGCAAGGACGGGCCAAGGAAATCCTAGGTGTAAAGTGTCTTCTTGTCCTCTCATGGACACATGGAGCCTTGAGGGCTGTTAGATATGGATCCAAGGGCTGAAGGGTGTCTTAGGAAGGTTTTAGAGTAGCTTTAGATGGCTGGAATGAGCTGGAATGAAAGGAGTGCCATGTCATCCATGGTTTGGACCATTTAAAAGCCTCATTGACAATTTTTTTGACTGGTTTGATCAGTCAACAGGTCAAATAGGTTGATGTGGCATGGGAGGGGTACTGATTGGACAAGTTGGAGAGAGCTCAAGGCTTAAGGTTTGGAGTTTAAATGAAAACACAAAAGATTAAAGTAATTTCACCAAGTAATATAGGGTTGACTTGGTCAAAGTCATTTGGGTTTGATTTATCCTTCATTAAAAAAATGTAAGCTATGATTTAGAGTTGATTTGAGGCTTGAAAGAGGTTTGAGATGTAAAATGGTTAAAATAACCCATTTAAAACATTAAGGGGTATTTGGGTCAACCTAGGTTGACTTGGTCAACTAGGTTGACCTAGGACCCGGGTTTAGGCTCAACATGTTTGGTTTGATATTTAAAAATTATTGAAAGTGGTTCCAAGCTATTTGGAGTTCATTTGATTCAAAATTAAGGTTTGAACCCTTATGGGGTATTTTAGTCAAAAAGGTCAATCTGGTCAACCAGGCTTGACCAGGGTATGGGCTTGAGCCAATTGCACTTCTAATGATGATTAATATGCATTGGAAGAGGTTCTGGAGTTTGAAAAAAGGTCAAGTTGAAGTTTGAAGAAAACTTCAAAATTATCCCTAAGGGGCATTTTGGTCATTTTGACTCCTTGTCAACTAGGGGTCAAAGTGGGTCCACCAAAATGCAGTTTATCACTTAACATGACATAATTGAGGGTTTGGAAGTGTTTAGAGACTTTGTATAAAGATCTAAAGTCAAATTCCACTAGGTGATAGGTCCAATGGCATAGGCCATAAATATTTGAAGGTTTTATAACCTTTGAAAATCAATTCAGCTTATGAGGTTAGAGACCTCAGAATGGGCTCAAATTTGGAGGGTTGCCTTCAAAGAAATGTCCTATCAATATGAAATTGATAGACTCTAAATCAGAGATCATTTGACTGGGGTTTGAAAGGTTTAAAAAATCCTTGGAAAAGGCCTTCAAGACAAGGCCTTTGAACCTTGGATTTTCATTTGAATTTCTAGGTTTGAGTTGGATTTTGGATTTGATTAATTAAGTTTGAGTTATCCAAATCATTTATGATCATTTGGATGATCATAAATGATAGGATAGGGTTGAAGCTTGATCAAAGGCATGATCAAGGTTTGAACTCAAGATTAAGATCTAGATAGATTTGTAAGTCTGTATTTGATTGAAGTTTGAATTGAATTAAGATATGGATTGATATGAATCTAGATTGGTCCTAGAATCTAGAGGGACTCTAAGATCTAGAATCTAGAATAGTTCTAGGGCCTGGGTAAATCCTAAAGTCTATAATCTAGAAGGATCCTAAAGTATAAGAAAATCTTAGGGTCTAGGGTCTAAAAGAATCCTAGGACCTAAATAGATCCTAAGGTCTAGATTTGTCTGGAGGTATACATAGTCTAGATAGATCTTAGGGTCTGATTCTAGAAAGATCCTAGGGTCTAGGATCTAGAAGAATCCTAGGATTTAAAGTAGATCCTAAGGTCTGGAGTCTAAGAGGATCCTAAATTATAGATTGATCATAAGCTCTGGATTAGTCTAGAAGAATCATAGGGTCTAGAGTAGATCATAGGGTCTGGAGTCTAGAGGGATCCTATAGTCTATAGTAGATCCTAGGGTCTGGATCTAGGAGGATCTTAGAATCTATAGTATTCTTGAGGCTAGATTAATATAGGGTCAAGATTGATCTTGAGTATGGGAAAAGTCCTAGTGACCTCATACAAAAATGAGGTCAACAAGTCTCTATAAATCCTTCAATATCTAACTTTACTGCATTTGCATGTCAGCATGTAATTTTCAGACTTGATCTAGCTCTAATGTAAGGGTAGCTACTTATTGGGCTATGCATTGTCTCTTACATGTTTGTTGAGAAGTTGGAGCCACCAGTTGTTTTTCTTATGAATGGGTAGGCTTGCAAGCTTAAACCATAAATCTATCTTTTTTCCATTCCACCTACCACTTGTGACTAAGTGTGGTAGTTAGAATAATATATAGATCCCTTATAGGATCCCTCATCTGCTTTAGTATGGCTCTCTCAGAGTCGTGTATACTCTTCCTATAAAAGTTAACACACGATTAATCAATTTGTAATGGCGACATGCAATCTTTGATAAATCATCTTTATAGTATAACATGTATCCATTAACCTAATAATCTATTTTTATATACATCAAATCAAGTTTAGAAACTAACTTTTTAGTCTGATATAAATTTGTATAAATTATATTATCTATCGGGTTGATCTTCTTAAGCTGCCCAACAAATTAATTAAAACATTCATAGCATATATTATATTCTATCTTGATGTATAATATCTTCAAAGCAATAGATAACTCTAAGTGAGCAGTGTACCCCTTTTAAATTAGTTGTGGAGTAGCACACAATAAATCATTGAAGTTTTTTGCCTCCTTATTTGGTGAATATTCTATGTATTATTCAAATTGTATCTCAGTCATAAATTAAGTCCTTGACCTTTTTGATATTTTCTGTTACGAATATATTTTTAGGGAATATAATTTTGATGATAAAAAACTCTTCTGTTTCTCTACGACTGCCTTGTCTACTAACATTTTAGGCCCACAAGATCAAACTGCAATTTGAACGAGCTCAATATTGAGAAGACTAGGTTTAAGTTAGTTTGTAAACTTTTCCTTTTCTTGAATCAATTATAAATGATGTGGTTCCTGATGCTATGTAACCTTGCACACACACACTTGGGGAAAATTTTCTGACTGTTTTAGAGTTTTTTTGTGTTTGCTCACATCATTCGGGACGATCCATAAACCGGCCTGGATGATTAGTTAAATAGAAATCCTAATTAGGGCATCCTGGGTAAGGCAGCCGCCATTAAGCACATCGTCCTGGACGATATTCGTATCAGCCGGGACAATAGGCTCAAATCAGAAAGAATCAACCGTCAGATCTATTTAGGTAGCTTTTTTTTTGGGACATCGTCCAGGACATCATCCTAGATGATGCAACATAATTACGTCTAAATTAATTTGGTAATTAAGGAAAGCAATTAAGGATTGATTGCTCGATCATATCGTCCTAGATGATTGCAGGATCGGCCGGGATGATCAGTTTAAAAACCTTAGTTATTCTTGGACGATCAAACATTGGCTAGCTTTTATTCAGGATAATGTTCTAGATGATATTCAACTATTTGTACTAATCATACAGGACGATATACTATTGGCCTGAACGATATGAACAAAAACCTTCTGATCGTCCTAAATCATCCTAGCTAATTGAGCAAAATTTGTACTGATCATGCAAGACGATATATATATAGGCCTAGACAATAAAGTCGATTTGTTGCAATTAAGACCTATTCTGAAGCTCTTCTATTTAAGACCTCTTATTCCTTTCAAGAAAGTATCTTTTGCTACTATCCTGACCTAATAGAGCCAAGAGGAGAGGGAGAGCAAGGGAGAGAGAGAGAGAGAGGATCTTATGGGGGGAGTTTATGAGGAATTTCACAAAGGTTACATCATCATCCCTAATTCCTTGGGGGTTCTAGAGAGGTCTATTTCAGCATTTGATCAAGGTTCTCTGTCTGCTTTAGGAGGAAGCAAAAGGAGTTGGGTTCTTTGTCTGCTTCTAGAGGAACAAAAGGAGTTAGGTTCTCTGCCTCATCTGGGTTGGTGGAAAGGAGATTTGTAGTGGCTTTTCTGCCTTGCTGTGGGGGAAAAAGGAGAGACACTAAGTTTAGTGCAATATTCAGAGGGCGCCTCCGGGGAGTAGACATAGGTCGAGTTGATTGAAACACTATAAATTTATGTATTATTTATTACTTCTTTCGTATTTAATTTTCACACTTTATTTTCTGTGGTGAACTTTAGTTTATGTTTGTGTTTTGTTTAAAGAAGTTTTTTAAAATACAAATTCACCCCCCTCTTGATTAGCCTTGGGACTAGTTCATTAAGGCTTAACATCCATGTTGAACTTTCATTTTCTTCCTTAACTATATTAGAACTTGTAGATGAGCCATATCAAGAATCAAAATGTGACTCATACTTACCATGGGAAGTTTAATACCAATATTCTGGCATAAATTCTCTGCGATATAGATCAATAATTATATTATCTAGTGTGAGGTGCACTTAATTTTTATGTTTAGAACACAGACAATGAAAGCTTCAATCTGAGATAAAGTAAGGTAGTTGACAGGCTTTCTAAATGAAAACATTCACCTTATTAACTAACTCATATGTTAATATCTTTTATCCTTGCATTAATCAATTATACATTCAACTTCTTTGAATCCTAATATCCATAATATGAAGAATTTATTCTACATAAAATTTGAAATTATTAAAGATTAGAGTGGCATCTATTGAAGCAAAATTGATTAAAAAAGGCTTTAATTAATTTGAACACTTGTAATGAAGGATAAATGATGCCATTAGATGAGTTGATAAAACTAATATTAGAGGATTATGAAGGAAAATGGATAGACCTAGAGTTACATGGATATAATTCAGAATGATTTGCAAATTGGATGGTGATAGTTTCTAGTCAACTTAACTTAGTTCACTAAGGTTTTTAAACTATGTTCTTTTTAGTGGTAATATATTATTTAGTACACATTTTCTCACTTCTTTAATATTATATCTAAAATGGATAGACCTAGAGTATGCATTTTTCTTTTAAAAGGATAGACCTAGACTACGCATTTTTCTTGAAATTGATGGCATTGACATAAAACTTTCATATAGACATATATCATTACAACAATAATAACAACATCAAGCCTTACCTCATTATCTGGGGTTGACAACATGAATTATTTTTCTCCAGTATGTTCTGTTAAGAGTCAAATTTTCATTTAAATCTACTAGAAAGGTCATTTCTAATATTTTTTATCAAGTCATTTTAGGTTTACCTCTATCTCTCTTAACATAGGCTAAATATGATAACCTACTCGCATAATCGAGTCATTAGAAGGCTGATATTTTATGTGACCAAATCATATAAGGCGACCCTTTCTAATATTAACTATTATTAGAACTAGTCTAACCTTTTCATGTATATGTCCTTTTCTCATTCCATCCATAAAAGTAAAGCCACTCATCTACCTGATCATCTTTCTCTCTGCAACATTTAACTTAATTTTATGCATCTCTTTTAATGGCCAACATTCTATCACAAAACAGGCCTGAAAAATATGTCCCACAACCATCTAATGGAAATTCCCCTTAATTTTGAGAGGTACATTTCTATCATAAAACATGTCTGATTCATTCATCCACTTCCACCATACAACTTGAAGAAATTTATTTTGAAGCAATGAAAATAAATGCTCAAACCAAAATGGTTGTGAATGAAAAAATTACGGAGAACAGCGTCGAATGAGATGACGAATGGTAGTACCATGAAAAATGAGAAGGCGAATGACAGAGAACATCGATGAACGACAAACCACGAGAGATGACTCACACAAACAGGAGCATCGAACAATAGAGGGAATGGGAGAAATCACATAATAAGAGAGCATAAGACTTTGAACAACAACGTGAATGGGAAATAGTGCTTGTTCCAGTAGTACAACCGATGGATTGTCCACCGAAAATATTTCTAACAAAAATTCCACCAAAAAATTATTCGATGGGTTTCATTATGTAAGGGCTTTGCTATCATCACAAGACAACCTACTTATAATGCAAAATTATATTAATGATAAAGTTTACATAGAGAATGAGAAATGTTTCATTAACTCTTTAGTATAATGTTTATTACTAGCCTTTTTAATTTAACTACCTAAGTTCTTATGACATCAAGTGTAGGTGATATAATGTAAATAACGAGGAGAAAACTCATAAGAAGAGTATTAGGTAATTGACTCTCATTATTTTAGGTTTGCTCAGTTAGTATATATACTTGTGTAAGAAGGTTGAAACTTACTCTATTATAAAACACTTATTAGATAAATTATTACAACCATCTAAACATGTATAATAAAATCCTCATACTAAAAAGGTGGTTAAGGGGTTCCCCTCTATGTAAGCTTAAAGGGGTTTTGAGGGAATAGTTAACCCTTCCTTTTTAGTGAGATATGTTAAGTGAAATAATTATTGCTAAGTGGAGGACTCGATAGAGGGCAGGTGGTATTTAGGAGGTTTACTTTTAGAGGAAAACACATGAAAAAATGAGAGATTATACTTGTCATGTAGACTCAAGAATGCTACAATATTTCCAACTTATATTCCTTCAAAGATCTTCCGCATAACAGATATTGCATATCCTTTAATATGTAACCTCTTAATGTGTAAGCTAGCTTTTGAAAGAGCTATATATAGAAGGATTATACATAACCTTGACCCATAACTTGGCATGACTGAACCACCAAGGTCTTGTTTAGAGATAAATGAGAAAATAAGAGGGTGCCATTTAGTATAGAAGATTCAACAAAGAAAAAAAAAAGATAATAAAATTCTAATGAAGTAGGATTAATAAGTATTATATTAACTCATATAGCATATTCATAAAAATTCAGATTATTAATTTTTAAAATTAAAAAAATAAAATAAAAAAAGTATGTTTCATCAGTCTCTTAAAGGGAATACATTTCCCAAGGTTAATTATACTCTCAAATACTTCCAAGAGGTGGTCTCAATAAAAAAAATATGCTTGTATTTTGGCTTAATTTTGTGAGTATCTAAAGTAGACTATGATTCAAAAATTAACATTTAAATAGGGTTTTCTATACTTTAAGATAAGTCCAACAACAAAGCAAGGGGTGAATCATCTTAACCATGCAGATTACTATCTTCTTGCATAAAAAACCTATGTAATGATGATAGATAAACCACTAAAAGTAAAAAATAAAAAATAAATAAATGGGGAGGTAAGGAAACTAGAAAAAAATAGAAATGACATAATCAATATTTTATGGATTCATCATCACAAGTCATCAAGCTCGAAATTACTTAGACATGAATGTAATTAACCTCACTTAATAATTAGGCACTCTATCAAGTACCATGTTGTATAATGATCTTTAAACATTCTTGTGATATCAAATCAAGGAAAAAATATACATTCCTAAGTAGAATAATCTATCAGTATATGTAGAAAAAAGTAAGGCTTATAATCCTTAGATACATAAGGAATGCAATAAAAGAAGTTGAATGAATTGTTTGCTTATCTACAATTAAAGCTATCCAATTAAACTTTATAAATTTGTTTGGATCCAAATGTCAATACATAGCATATTATAGATCTGCCTAGGTATATTCAATTAAATCATATTATCAAGTTAGGAAAACTATCAAAGGGGAAATAATGAATTTAAAGTTATTTTTCATTCATGCAATGGATTTTAATTATATGAATTAGGATAGGCCATATTATGCATGTGCATCAGTTAGGGTGATAAGTTCTACTCTCAATATTCTCAATAAGGTATAATGGAAACAAGTTAATTTAAAACACTAGCCTTAATGCTATATAATTAAGATTCAAAGAGAAATGTTTTTTAAGTAATTATATGTTGAGTATTACTTTATTTAAAATTGATAAAAATGATTTTTTCTATGAACCTACTACATCGTATTATTTCTCAATACATTACACATAAAATTCAAAAAATGAAAAGTAGGAAACTTGCAATCCAATATTATAAAAGAAAGTAGAACATAAGAAGCCATATAAAGGAATAAATAAAATTTAGATGAAGTTGGGTCTATAAATATAATCCCAATTAAAATAGAAACTGATAGTTGGACTCTATATAACTATAATCCAATCCTAGTTCTATTTATAAATATATAAGTACCCTAAACTAGCACATGAAATAAGGCACAAGTGTTAGGGTCCTTTTACTATTGGTCTTCTAACTTTTTGAACATCATAAGTACTTCTAAAAATTGGTAATGGAAAGTATTCATGAACATGAATTGTTGATATCATTATTTTTTTTCTTATTGCATTCACAAATTTTTTCTAACTAAAATGCACATAATAAAAAAAATAAAAGTATAGAGGGAGCATCAAGTCCTTACATACATTTTCTCTAAACAAACTAAATAGTGTATAATGTACAAAAAAAAAGAAGTGCTTGGCACTTTATTATATTAAGCATTATTTATGCCCTCTATTATTTAGCATTTTATATTGACACATATTCTCTATAAAATAAAATAACATATGATTGTATGAGAGGCACTTACAAAAGAAAAAATATCTTTATCTTGGTATGAAAAAAGAGTCACACCAATGTATGGAAAACATTAATTTATGTAATACACAAAGCTAAACACCAACAGAAGTTTAAAGTAATTAAGTAAAATTTACTACACCCAAACCCTAGGCTAATTGACTATGGGAGTCCTATTACATCACCTAATGTGTGTGGAAGTTAAAATAGGTTAAGGGGAAATGCATGAATGTGATGAACTACCAAGCTAGCCTACCTCAAGGGCCTAATAAAGTTATGGCATTTTACCTTAATCTTATTAGGTTATAAAAGTTAATTTTGAAAATAAATTTTTATAGGGTTGAAAGAAGTTTGAAGATAAACATATATTTTTGTCAATAAATATTAAAAGGTAGAAATTATAAAATTTTAAAAGTGTTGGCTATACATATAGTTTAAGTAGTGTACTTGATTTTGAAAACTAGTAATGTGACATGCCCAAGTTTATTTGTATTTGTTGATCATCATATGAGGCTTGGTTATGATATAATGAATATTATAATCAACCATTATATGATGATAATGATCAACTTATTATAGTCATAATACGACACCAGATACAACGATTAGACATAATAAACCAATAAAGTGTTGACTCAAATTGCATAGATGTACAAAATGCACATTCATATAAGAGGAAGATGATTGAAGCTATCAACCATATACCATAAAGTTTCATGTATTTGAATGTGGCACTGAACACTTGAAAAGTAAATAGACCCTCTAAGTATTATGGTAAGTTCCCAATAATTAGAGTGCAAGGTCAAGGATGTTTGAATGAGAACGACTCATTTAAATGATAGAACTTCCTAGTTGAAGTAGTTTACTAGGAAATGCCATGTCTAGATATTATTAAGTAAAAATTTAATAATGATTTATTTATGCATATTTTATTAAATATTATAACATTATAAATAATTAATATATTTATGTATTCAATCATGATAAGATTCATTTATTGTAATTAGTTTATTTTATTTATCTAGTTTTTTTTATATTCTTTGATATTAACTCAAGTCAGCATACTATCTCACTTGCATCACTCAAAACTTTTACTATTGTTTATAATTTCATATATAATAATATAATCTTGTTGCGTGCTAAAATATTCACAATAGTAGAGAGATATAGAGAGTTTAGCATCCAAGCTTTATATGAAAATCCAACACAAGCACAAATGAAAAAGAAGGATCTAAGAGCCATAAGCGACACAAGAGTTTTTACATGAAAATCCCTAAAAATAGAAAAAATCATGTGGCATTACTTAGCTGAAATGATTCCACTAGTATTTATCATTGATTACAAATAACAAACTTCCTCACAAGAAGATCTTAGCACAACGTAATAACTAAACATCATTGTTTGATTTAAAAAAGTATAGTTTTGAAAAAGATTAATTTTCTTTGAGAAAAGATTAATTTCTAAAATTTTGAAATTAAATGCATCATTATGAACGATATATCACCTCGAAAGTTAAACATATCATTCCTTAATGGGTTCAAATCTTAAAATTTTGAATTTTATCCTGATTATCATAGGCAAACTCATGAGAGACAACATATGACCTCGAAGGATTAAAATGATGTTCAATCAAATATTTGACTATAATAATTCAGATAAGAAATCATTAATTTCATAATCAACATTATAATAGTATTTGATATACCTCTCAGAGAAAAGAAGTTATCAATCACTATTGATCGTTTGAAAATGACGATAATGATAATTGAATTTTGAATTTTCTCAAAGATAATTAATTAAGGATTTTAAAAAATTGATTTTTGAAAATTTAGATATGGGGTTCTAAATTTCCTACGAGCATAAGCTCTCATAGTTAATTAGATCATAGAAAACTGGAGTTTTCTATGAATACTCTTGATTAAAATAGCGGTAAAAATTTTATTTAAGATTTTAAAGTTAGATATCAAAGAAGGTAAGGACTTGAAATTCAACAGGGACTAGATTAAGGTTGAACACTTATTTCTAAAGTCAAAGGAGGAGAAGTAGGAGGAACCTGGGATTCTGAAATAATTCGGAAGTGCCCTAGTCTATCCTAAGTGTTAGGCTTGAATTTGATTGAAAGAGATTTTTAATTTGAGTGATCAATTTTATTAGAAAGTTGGGATTTAATTTTCGAAGTTTAAGGTCTTATAGCCTGAGCCAGTCTCAGAACCTAAGTCTAAATTGGGTACTAAAAATTAATGACCCGAACCTAGCTAATGCAATGTGGATCTGGACTTACCTCAACCTAGATTGGGGAGCCAGCTAAACCACCTAAGCATTTCAAAACCATGAGTCCGATCTTTTATGAAAGAGTGATTAAGGGTGTTATTTAGAAAGGTTTAAAGTAGTGGGGTCGACATCTAGAGCAAATTCTTAATTGACCCCTTTAACTTATGTAGGGTGTTGATGCTTAAGTAAATGTAATTAAAGTTATGACTCTTTTAAGTTTATATCTAATACAATGCATGCAAACCGACTCAATTGAATATTTAAATTTGAATGAAGAAATTTTAAAAGGCTTAAATAGGTTTTATCCTAGAAGAATACACAGATTCCCCTTTGACATATCTACACCCTCATAGGTCAGGTGGTCTACCAAAACCCGCGGGCGGGAAGGTGCCTTGCAAAAGGAAAGAAGATGCAATAATTATGCATGTGAACTCCCGGCGATCCTGGGCTTACTTCTTAAATCATTAGAGTTACTATGTTATCTTATAAAGTTTTAATTTTATTTAATTAAAAAAAGTTTTAAGTGAGTTCTTATGAGCCTATGAACAAATTCCAGGCTAAAATAAATATGGTATGCAAGTAAAAAGATTAGAAAAATATGTAATTATACATCACGATCAATTAAATAAATTAATTACTCAAATTAAAATTTTATATGACAGGTGTCACTTAATATTACAAATCAGGATCTTCAGAAAAGTAAAGTGGTCGGGCACCATTAACAACAACTCAAATTTTAACTCCTAAAAGACAAGTGACTTTGAGAATTAGGATTCTTCTCAACTTCCACTTCTTTGTCTTCTCATGAGCTTCTTGATCCGTCAATTTCAGATATCCAATTCTCTTTGAAAGGGGTATTATCTTTTCTCTTTAGATACTTTAAAGGTATACAAACTTGATCTTTCAAATGGAGGAAGACTTTCACCTTTAGAAATGTCTTCTCCTCTTTGGAATCTAAATTGGATATAAATATCTTATCTCAAATCACTTTAAAGTACAACCCAAATAAATCAAATTATATTGAATATAAAAAAAAAGAAATCTAAACTCAACAACCTGTAGGGTTATCATAATAATCATATTTAAATAAATAATCCCAAGCAGTTATTGAATTTTAATTAAAGTAGGTTAATTGATGTTTTAAGGATAATTAAAGATTTTTAGAGTTTTAAAGTGATTTTTGAATTTTAGGAATTTTTTGAATTATTTTAATCATTTAATTAAGGAGTCAAAAATTGACTTTTTAATTAAGCTCAAATTATAGAAAGTTAACATATTTATAAAATATTAGACCTTAGATGAGTTGTTAGACACTAAGTTTGCTAGATTTGGATTTTTCTACATTTTATTATAAAGTTTGAAGTTTTGACTTGATTTTGACTAAAGTTTGATTGGATTGCTAAATTTTTTACTTTGACTTATTTTTCAAGATTTGATATTTTTTATAAATATTAGATTTTATTTTGAGTTGAATTCATTTGAGTTTGATTAATTTGGAATTTTCTAAAATTAGTTATGATTTTCAAAGTTTTTGTATTTATTGATTTTTTTTTCAAAAAAAATGTTTAATCAAAGGCCTTTTTATTAATTTTGCTCCAAATAAACTTCTAACTCCTTAAAATCAACTTCAAAGGTCAAGAATGACCTAAGAAGAGATTTCCAAGTGTTTGGGAATTTTTTAAAATTTTTAATTATTTTAATTAATTAAATTAATGAAATATTAAGTTTTAATTAAAATCAAATTAACTTTAGGTTTACTATCAAATCAAAGAACTTTTAATTTTCTTTAGTTTAAAATCAAATTTTGGTCAGTTTGAGGTATTATTTATAATTTTTGGATTTAAATTAGATTTATTATAATTTTTAAAAGTTTTAATGCTTAATTAAGGGTTTAAGCTTTAAGGGGCTTAATGATCTCTAAAACCAGTAAAAAATTTTCTATGGGCTGAGATTGTCACTAAGTTTAAGTGGTTCAAATTTCAACTCAATAGAAGTGTATTCTAATTATTGAAAAATTATTAAGTTCTCTATATGTCCTTAATTATTGTCATTAATGATGTCACTAAGTTTAATTGAGTTTAAATCAATATTTCAACTAACCCTTAAACTTAACATAAATAATATGTAATCACACCAAAAAAATCTTAGATCTTGGAGAGCCTAAATCTAAGTGGTGGGTGCACAACCTAAATATGTTATTCATAATTAAACATAAAACATGTAATTAAAGTTAAGATTAATGAATAATCAACAAATGATTATTCACTAAACATCCCAATTAATTCTATTCAAATATATTTAGCCTAGGTTTAAAATCTCAAGGGATCTCCCAAAGGTTCAAAATTTAACATATGTATAATTTTAAAATAAATCATGAAAATATAAATCATGAAAAAATATCATTAAAATAGTTTCAAAAATATTTTGAGAGATCCTCTAATTTTTCAAAATAATTTGAAAATAAATTTTTAATTTTGAAAATATTAATATAATACTTAATTTAATATTAATTAAATAATATGGCATACAAGTAATTGAAAATAATTAAAATAAATTAAATTTTAAATTTTGAGAATAATTTTAAATTAAGATTCTTAATTTTTTGATAATTTTAAGATATTATATTAATTTTAATGATGTAAAATGAAATTGTTTTGAATTTTTTAAGTTTTAAGGTTAATTAAAGTATTTAAAATAATAAAAAATTAATTAGAATTTAAAATAATTTTTAAATTAAATTAATTAAATCTTAAATATTCTTTGAATTTTTAATTTGGTTAAAACAATTTTTATTTGAATTTTCAAAATAATCAAAATTTAATTTCAATTAAAAAATTAATTAACATTTAAATTGTTAATTAATCAAAGATAATTTAAAATATATAAAATGTAGTTTTAATTTAATTTAATTTAAAATTAAGTAATTTAGAACTCTTTCTGAGTTTAAAAATATTTAAAATAAATGATAAAAAGGGTTTAAAATTATTTAAATTAATGTTAACAAAATATTAATTAGATATTATCATATTAAAACTATTTAAAATATTTAAGAAAAATATTTAAAATTAAATTAAATTAAAATTTTAAAATAATTATGTTTTAAATATTTACCAAAAAATTTGAAATATACTTAAAATCAAATTTTAAATCTTTATTATAAAAAAATAATCATTTTTAATTAATTATTAATTCAAAATATTAAATATTTAATTAATTTAATTAATTTAAAATAACTTTGATATTTTAAATTAATGTTAATTTTAAATTAAAATAATAAATTTTTTGGACATATTAGTATACAATATATATATATATATATATATTTTAAATTACTTCTTTTAAAAAAAAATTGAATGTAAAATGATTTAAATCAAAATTTAAATCATTTTAAATAGGCCTGGCGGTGCCACTGGCGGAAGAGGATGCGTGGCACGCGCTGATTTGGCCAACGCTGTGCGTTTGATGATTGCCGACAGCGCCAATCATTTGGCATTGATTATGCAGCGGTGCAATCAATGCCAAATGATTGGCAGCAGCGATATCAATTCCGCTACCACTAATCCACGTAAGTGTGGATCCATAGCCGTCAGATCAATCGCGTTAAAAAACCCCTGACCCTGATCAGATCCCAGGGTCTGATCTTGTGGAGAGAGATTAGACGGTGGGATTTTGATTCTGCGGTCTAGATCAAGGGCCAAGATGACTGTTGACCTCATTTTTGTCCTGATTTACCCTCGAATGTGTTTGATCATGTTGATCGAGCCTCGTCGAGCTCGATTCAATTTGAATCGGCATTGATTCGAGTTTGATTTTTATTTTATTCTAATTTATCGAATTAATTTGATCGAGTCGAGTCGAACTCAAATTGACCCGAGTTGAGTCGAATTGGGTTTGATTTAAACTTGATTCTGGCCAACTTGGTTAGCCTAATTCCAATTGAGGTTTCATTGACTTTCTAAACCCATTTGAATTTAGTACTAGATTAGGAAATAAAACCCACGGTCTTGATTTACCTTGAAGCCCGAAGTCTGTCATTCATCGGTCATTCATCAAAAGTCGCATTCATGTGAGATTCTTTTTTCGAGGCCCCTCTGATCGTAGAGAGAAAAAAAAAGTTTTAAGCGGGATGAAAGGATTGTTTTTAGGGTTAGAGGGAGATAGAGGAAGGTCCCTCGAGCTGCAAGGCGGGGGGGGGGGGGGGGGGGGATTTCCTGAATCCTTTTCTTTGGTTCGGCCCACCCTAGACAATGGATGGGCACGCTCTCATGCTCTCTCGTTGACGGACTCTACATTCGCGCAAGCCAGGAAACTTCCACCTCCTTACTCTCCCTCTCTCCGTCTTTCTTTGTTCGAACAAGAGCAAGAGGATTCTGGACCTTCTCTCCTCTCCGTTTCCTGTTTTAAGACTTCAAGAGGAAGTTGCAAGCCCCCCAGAACAAATTTTGATGGTAAGAGTTGCTTTAAAGTTTTCTCTACCTTCTCTGCACTACATGGTACCATTTGGTACCCCTCGATACCGAGTAGTATCGCTCGATACCGAGCAAATACCGAGTAATATCGCTTGATACCGAGTAGTACCGAGCGGTACCGAGTAGTACTGAGTTCTGGTATCGCTCGATACCGAGCAGTACCGAGTAGTACCGAGCAGTACCGAGCGGTACCAAGTAGTATTGAGTCCTGGTATCGCTTGATACCGAATAGTACCGAGTGGTACCGAGCGATACCGAGTAGTATTGCTAGATACTGAGCAAATACCGAGTAGTATAGCTCGATACCGAGCAATACCAAGTATTGAGCAGTACCGAGTACCAAGCGACATGTGTGTCCGATACATCATGCCTCATAAATAGGCGTATCCGTGCAACATAGGTTTGGGGTTATATAAGTATAAGAGCTTGTGATTGCATCGAATGATTTTATTTGTTTTATGCTTTGATTATAAGTATATATCGTTTAGAAAGTGGTGAATTTTGTTTCTTATTCTTGTTTTCTTGTTCTATGAAAGTGTGCAATGGGTTTTGTATATTCATGATTCAAGGAAGAAGGCTTGGAATTGTATGATACCTACAAGAAATTATTGGTTGCATGAATCATGGTTCATGATTGGAGAACCTTTTGAGTTGTTGGAAGAACATAAAGTTGCTATAATTTTCCTTCTCTCAAATTTCGTTTGGCATAAGTATTGATTTGGAATAAATAAGTAAGTTGGAAGATTACAATTGCAAAGTGGAGTCAATTTGGAAGTCTAGTATTTCTTTCTTTGCACTTGCATCAAAGTTCTATGTGTGCTTTATACTCTAGTGGCATACATGTATACACGTTAAATAAATTAGAGTTTGGATTTCTTATCTCCTTATGAGTTGTTTTGGAAAGCTTTTTGGACTTATTTTATGTTGGAAGACTATGTAATTTGCTTCATGTGGGAATATTTCATAAGTTGTCTTATGATTGGAGGGTTTCATGAATATTTGGGAGAATAACCATATTGTGATATTTTATGATTGTGGCATGGAAGGTAGAAGTTTGTTGAAAAATTTTATGAGATTTTTTCATATTCAAAAGATGGAGGGCTTTGATCTATATTTGAAAGACTTATGATTCGTTTTGTATTAGAAAGAGTTATGGTTTATCCTTATTTTTAAAAGGGAGTTGGGTTCATTTCAAGTTGGGAAAATGTATGGTTTGCTTTATGATTGGAAAGATTTACAAACTATTCCACGTTGGAATGTTTCATGAATGATTTTGTCTTATAAAGCTTTGTGAATGTTTTATAATGGAATAGTCTCATGAAGTCTTCTTGTTATAAGATTTTCATGAATTCTACCCCACACCAAATTTAAGAAAAGCACTTGAATTGTCTTCTTTGTGTCAAGAGAGTTTTGGGTGGATTGTTTGGGTAAGGATTTTATGTTTCGTTTAATTTGGAAGCTTTTTCATAAGCTATTTTGGGGTCGAAATTTTATAGATGGCTTTGTGTAGGATATTTCCTTATATCTTTCTTGAAACAAGATTATATTTTGTATGTGAGTTGTCTTTCTTCTATTTGTATTGACTTCTAAAGTTGAGTTTGGAGAAAAAAGGAAAACTTTTTTTTTTTGTTTTAGATTTGGGAGACTACTTTCCTTTTGCTAGTTTTGAATTTTATGTTGGAAAAAGTATATGTAATTGAGTCGAGTTTTATCAAGTGCTTTATTTGGATTGTGGGTACAACAAAGGGCATTGAAAACGCATTCTTCCCTGTACGTATTACATCTAATCAGGGAGAAGTTTGTTTTAGAGGCACACTTGGCTGCAAAGAAGTGTGCCCAATAATAGAAATCCATACATTCCTTTATTATTTTGTTTTCTCACTTCTCTCCTTCTATTTGGTATTTTGTAGTTTTCATTCTTCTTGTATTTCTACTACTTTCCTACTTATTACCTTATTTCATTCGTAGATTCCTAAACTTGCCAATATAGGTATGAATGTCCAGAGGGGTTAGAAAAACACTTCCTTTTGTCCCATAACATTAGTCTCACCTAAGTAAAAAAAATTAAGGACTGAGTCTTAGATAACATAGACTTGGAGTGCATGCTCCATATATGATAGAGATATCAAAACAAAAAAAAACTTAGTGACATGCTTTCCTAGGTTTAGTTTTCTTTAATCCACTAATAATCAACCAATGAAAATCCACCTTAATTTAACTCTTAAGAATGCATTAAAACACCTAATTTTGTATTCAAATTATAACTAATATTTCATAACCATTAAAAATACCAACTCTAAATCAAGTTCAAATAATCTAATAATAAACCCTTAACCAATCTAAATTTTAAAAGATGTAGATTAAATTAGGAGATCAAACTTAAAGTTAAAATTCATTAGGATAAAAGACTCCTAAATATCAAATCTTAGATCAATCCTTAAAATCAATCAACAAACCTCTTTTGTTAATAAATTCCCTAATTTATATTTATTTTCTAATTTACAACTAGTTAAAATAATTTAACAAAAAACTTGGTTACCACTGGGTAACCCAGGCCTATGAGGCTATTAAGTTAGCCCCAAGGGGGGTGAAAAAAACCTCATGTTCTCGGTGTGAAATAAAGATAGTAATCAATCAAACACTAAAAATAAAAATTCTAAAAGCAATCCTAAAATACTAATATTTGAACTTCAATTAAAATCTCCTTTTTGCCCTTTAACAAATCAAATGCAAGTAACCTTAGCCAAATTATCCTATATAAGGTATAATTTAAATCAAATAGCTTGTTACACACACCTTAGACCTGTTTGGTTAGGACAAAACTTCTAGCTCTAGGTTAGGCCGATGTTTTTTCATGTTATTCAATGTTTTCTATATGCACATGTTCTATAAATGCAGTTCTTAATTTTCCTGTCAGTTATATTTTTATTTACCTGCATTTATTTTCTGAATGAGAGCTACACTCATATACATATTTCTTTTTTTTTTTTTAATCTTATTTTGCGAGGTACACCGGGTCTTGCACGGTCAAGAATTAAGCAAGTTCATTTGCTTAAAAGTTTTTAAGTGGCATCGCCAAAGCTAGATACATCGGGTCTTGCACGATCAAGAACTAGTGGATAATTTGCTTGCTTGGAGCTATTAAGTGGCAGCGTTACAATCAGATATAATTTCTGCAACTTATGAAGTAAACTCCTAATTATATATCGGAACTGCTACATATCACACACATCTTATTAATAGCTATTCTAGCATGTTTAGCTATCCAACCATAGGTTAATGCACTAATGAAGCTTTGGCCCTATAGGTTAAAGCTTGCCCCCCCTTCTGTGAGCACTAGAGACCCTTATGGTCATCTTAGGCCTTTAATTTAGGCCTACCTATTTGTGCCATGGGCATCGTTGTTTTCCCACACAAAGTGGACATCGCTGTTTTCCCATACGAAATTGGCATTATTAGGATGTTATCTTTTTCTGGTTTTGGGTATGATACCCTTCCACCTTCTATGTGCCCTAGAGACCATTAGGGTCATTTAATCCTGTAGTGTAGGCCACCTATTTGTGCCATTGGGCATCACTGTTTTCTCACACCAAGTGGGCACTGTTAGGATAATTTTTTATTATGATGTGATGCGTGTACCTTATATGGAGGGCATCCTTAGTGTGTTTATTTACTTTTTTTGTACTATGGATATCATGTATGTATTTTTACACACCTTACTTCATAGTGCACCTTACTTACATGCATGCATTATATTAGTAGACCTAAGGATGTTCTTTCACTTATGTGTCTATTTCATGCATCATATACAGCGTTAGGTATATTCTTTTGCATATTATAGAGTCCCTGATTAAAATCTTTTGAACTACAAATCCTTGATTCCTTATGATAGAGCCTTCATATCTTGTAAACATATAGGACGATTGATTGTGTTTAGGATGTTAGCTGGCAGCTCACTCCAGACAAGCATAAGCCCAGGTTGTACACCCCTCAGTATGTCTTTCGTTGTCTTTGGTGTGTTTTGAGTATGTCATTTCTTTTACGGTAGTAAAATGGTCTTTGATCTTTTAAATTCAAAATTTTAATCACATCTTTATTCATTTAAAAAGGTCTAGTCATCACTAAGGATAAAGAGAATAGTTTAATTTATTCGGAATAGAATATAGGAACTTTCTCTACGCGTCAAATTAAGAGGAGAATAATACAACACCCCTAATCAAGAGTTTTTCTAAGTCAAGACTTAGGATGTAATTAACTACAAGGGCTTGCGTCCGTAGAAGACCGATCCCCACATCAAATAAACTCTATTCGAGCTCATGTATCGAATGGGGGAAATCTCATGAGTTTTGGGTTATATATATTATTATCCATCGAGATGTGCAGGTGAAAGCCGCTATCCTCCATGGCTAATCGTATGTATAACTCCATCTGCTCTTTCATTGACCTGCATGTGTCGAGTGGAAAGGCTTACGATCATTTTGTCCTATGGGATAGTGCGGCCGTACCCTTTGCTTTTGAACCCCACAACCTGCATCCCTTCGGAGACCCACAATGACGCTGGATGGAATGAATGATTATTAGATCAGATTCACAGTCGAACATGTTGGAACTCGTTCAATATGAATTAGGATGTTAAGCTTAATTAAATGTCCCAAGGCTAACCAAGAGGGGGGTGAATTGGTAATTTAAAAATTATACTTCTACTCTTGAATTTTTAGAAAACCTTTTTAATTATTAATGCAAGTTAAATTTAAAGTTTAAAAAATAAACTTTTCAACTAGAGTAAACAACTTGCAATGAAATTAAATGCGGAAGAAAAATAAGAAAGAACACACCATATTTATAGTGGTTCGGTCAAATCTTGACCTACGTCCACTCCCCGGAGGCACCCTCCGAGTATTGCACTAATACCACAAAGTGACTCTCCTTTTGCCCCCACAGCAAGGTGGAGAAGCCTGTACAAAATCACTTTCACCTTCGACGGTGCGGTGGAGTAGCCAGGTACTTTGAAACCAAAGAGATCTTCTTCTCGCCAAAATTTCCCTCAAGACGACCCTTGAATCCGATGGTACTGAAGTGCAAGTTCGCCGGAGCAACCGTGTGAATATCCCCTCCACACTCCCTTGAAATCCCCTCCAAGGATCTTCTCCCTCTCAAACTCCACCCTTTCCTCTCTCCCTTTCAAGTTCTCTCTTCTAATTTTCTCCCAAAGAACGAAGACACAATGGCTGTCAAAGATACACTTTTTCGTCCTTTTACACTCTCCAAGTGTCGGCAGAGAACTGGACCAATGTTGTTGAACTTCACTTGAGAGCCTTCGCCGGAGCAACCGTGTGTATATCCCCTCCACACTCCCTTGAAATCTCTTCCAAGGATCTTCTCCCTCTCAATGATCCCTCTCAAGAGAAAACAACTCCAAAGGTACTTGTAATAGTTTCTAGGACTCCTTATATAGAAAGGACATGAAAAACCGCTCAAAAATCTGCTAAAAACATGTTTTTTTGCGCACCGGATCGTCCCGTACGAACCATTTGTTCATCTATACGAATCAATTTCATCCTGGACGAAATTGGTTCGTCCCGGGATGAAAAATTTCGTCCGGTACGAACAGTTATATCAAAAGTTGGTTCCGAAAACTGCAGAACATTGCCAGAAACTGTCATAGTCAGTTCCCATTGTCCTGGACGAACTGGACTTCGTCTGGACGAAAGTTTTATAGTGAGAAACTCGTCTAGGGATGAAAAATGATTTCGTCTGGACGATCATTCCTTAGAAAAATTTTCCAGTTCAGTTCATGTCCGTTCCATTGCTCTTACAAGGAGATAACTGATCTGATCGTCCCGTACGAATAATGTTCATCCCGTACGATCAGTACAAAAACTTTTTCAAGATCTCCTTTAAGTGTGTGTAAATTTATTCACTCAATTACAATCACTCACTCTCAAATTTAATTCAAATAAAAAGTACAAGCTTCAAATTCACAAAGTATCTCATGCTGAATCTGATTTGAAGTCTTCGTAGTCTGGGGTTCAATTTTCCTGAAATATTAGTACACACAAGAGAAATAACAAATCTTCCAAAAAATATTAGGAGATAACAACACATAAAACAATAATATTTGGAATCAGCAAAACTATACAAGTTGCAATAATGTAAAACATGCAAATAGCAACTTTCCTAACAGAACAAAGCCGCAAAAAGGCTATATCCAGATTACGATTAACGGTCTAAATCTTACGTAGTTGGAGGGTTACGTAAATTGAGCCCAAGAATGAGTTTTTTGACTTATTTGCTCGAAACACTCAATCATTTCAAGTGAAATTTTAAACATAAATCAACACCATGAATAGAAATTATGGGGTATTAATTTTATAGCCTAAGATGCATTGAATCAAAAGCAATTTAGTTTAAGTGTCCTAAATTATGGTTAAGCTTTTTACCCATGTTAAGGGATGGTTTAACCCGATTAAGATAGATCTGAATTTATTGTCTATCCACGCTTATTTCCCCTAAAGTCATCGCGAACAAAAGGGCTACTAATTGAGCTTTATGAGGCTTAGACGAACTTGAGCTTGAAGTCATCGGAGGAGTGTCGTCGGTGACATTGACCGATCAGATTGGAATAGGAATATGTGGAGGAGAAGCTTAGGGGATTGAATGAGTAGAGAGCTCAACTGAAGCGGTTGGAGTCTAGAGAGAGAGAGAGAGAGAGAGAGAGAGAGAGAGAGAGAGAGAGAGAGAGAGAGAGAGAGAGAGTGAGAGAGAGAGAGAGAGAGAGAGAGAGTTAGGGTTTAGAATAATAGCTTATTTTAAGGTTTTATCATATTCAAGTCCCTCCAACTTGAATGGATGGTTGGGATGGCTTGCATTTCTCCTCAGATGCTTGCCACTTGTCCAAGGAGTGGTTGGGAGTCAAGGATTAAAGGACATAAGGACAAATGTCATGTAAAGATCATTTTGTCTCTTTGAGGGCATGTGGAGTTGATGAGAGCCTTTTGATCCTCAAAAGGATTGTTTTGACTGTTTGACTTATGCCCTTGCCACATGGAAGCTGAGGTGGCATGGGTGGGGCTTTGGAGTTGCTGGAATGATTTGATAGGGAATGGGCTAGCTTGGGTCAAGCCATTTGGGCATTTAAACCCCTTTAAAGGAGTTTATTGACTATGTTGACTAGTCAATTGGTCAACAATAGGTGAGGTGGCATGTTAGGATGCCATGGGTGATGGAGTGATGGACTTAAGGCTCGAAGGTTGATGTTTGAATATATGAAATCATATAAGTGAGAGTTTGACCAAATGGTGCAGGGTTGACTTGGTTAAAGTCATTTGGGTTTGATTGGTCCTTCATTAAAAAATATGTAAGCCGTGATTTAGAGTTGATTTGAGGTTTGAAATGCTAAATGGGTTTAAATAACCCATTTAAAATATTAAGGGGTATTTGAGTCAATCTAGGTTGACCCAGGACTCGGGTTTGGGCTCAATAGGTTTGGTTTGATATTCAAAAATTGTTGGAAGTGGTTCCAAGCAATTTGGAGTTCATTTGGTTTGAAATGCATATTCAAACCCTTAGGGGGGGGCATTTTGGTCATTTTGACCCCTGGTCAACTGGGGGTCAAAATAAGTCCACCAAAATATAGTTTAATGCTCAATGAGTCATAATAAAGAGTTTGGAAGTAGTTTGAGGCTTTGGAGAAAGCTCCAAGATCAGGATCCACTTGGTGCCAAGTCCAATGATATAGGCCATAAATATTTAAATATTTTACAACATTTGGATTTTAATTTAATGTCTAGGGTTAGAGACCTTAGATTGAGCTCAAATTTAGAGGGTTGCCTCTAAAGATATGTCCTATCAATATGCAATTGAAAGACTCTGAATCAGAGGTCATTTGGCTAGGATTTGAAGTGTTTGAAAAATTCCTGAAAAAAGCTTTCAGGACTTATTCTTTTACCCTTGAATTTGAGTCTGGATTTTTAGATTTGAATTAAATTTTTAGTTTGATTTTGGATTTGATTGATTAATTTTGAATTATCCAAATCATTTATGATCATTTGGATAATCATGAATGATATGATAGGATTGAAGCTTGATTAGAAGCAGGATCAAAGTTTGAACTGGAGTTTGGATTTTGAACTTGATTGAGGTCTGAATTTTGATTGAAGCTTGAATTGAATTAGGGTATGGATTGGCTTGAAATCAGGATTGATTTGAAGTCTGGATTGGTCTTAGAATCTAAAGGAATTCTAGGGTTTAGAATTTAGAAGAGTCATAGGTTCTAAATAGATCATAAGGTCAAGAACCTAGAAGGCTCCAAGGGTTTAGGAAAATCCTAAGGCCTAGATTGATTCTAGAGTGTGAAAGAATCCTAAAGTTTAGAATTTAGAAAAAATCATAAGGTTTGGATAAGTTTATAAGAATCTCAGGGTCTAGAGTAGATCCTAAGGTCTGGATTCTAAAAGAACCCTAGGACCTAGAATAGATCCTAAGGTCAAGATTTTAGGAGGATCTTAGAGTCTGGATTGGTCTGGAGATTAAATTGATCTGGGGTCAGGATTGGTCTAAGTGACCTCATACAAAAATGAGGTCAACAATTATATATAACACATTACACAATTAGATTTCAAAGAATCCAATGCCATGAGAGCTATTCTTAAGAGAATGTTTGCATATTTGTTTAGTCAGTAGGCCCGTAGTTAGGTGATGGTGGTCGAAGGGACAACAATCGGGTGATAGTGGTCTAATGGACTGTAGTATAATGACATAGGTCGAAAGGATCATATTTGGGAAACAGAGGTCAAAGGGACCATAATCAAGCAACGGTGGTCGAAGGGACTATATTTGGCGGGCGACAAAGGTCATAAGGATTGTAGTCGGGCAATCGAGGTCTAAGGGACCATAATTTATGAAAGACTAAGGTTAAAAGGATAATAGTCAAGTGACAGTGGTTCAAGGAATTCTTATCGGGCGATGGAGGTCGGATGTACTGTAATTAGAGAATGATAGGGGTTAGAAGGATTGTCATCAGAGTGACCATTATCATGCGATTGTGGTAAGAGGGATTGTGGTTAAAGAGATTGTTGTATGGGATAAAGATTGGAGGGACCGTAGTCGAGAGTCAGTGGTTGGAGGGACTGTAGTTGAGCGAAGGTGGACAAAGAAATTGTAATCGAGTAATTGTGGTCACAGGGACCATATTTGGCAACAGTGGTCGAGGAGATCATTGTAGGGGGACGACGGTGGTTAGGGGAGCCATAGTAGGTTGTCGACGGAAGTCAGAAGGACCAAAGTCGGGCGATGGAGGTCGAAGGGACTGTAGTCGGCGAGCTACTAAGATCGAAAGAACCATAGTTGGGTGACTGTGGTTCGAGGAACCATTGTCGAGTGATGGAGGTTAGAGGGCAATGAAGGTTAAAAGAGCCATAGTTGAAGGACGTCAAAGTTTAGAGGACCATTGTCATTAATACCAAGTTTACCCATTAATCAATATAAGAGATTTTATATGAAATTTATGTAAATATCAAAAAGTTTTTATGTATTATATCTCTAATAATTAAAATATTATATTTATATAATATAAATTATTATTATTGATTTATTTAAAATACTATATATATTAAATATAATTTAAAGACAATAATATACAAATAAATATAAATTTTGAATTTTAATATGACACATGCCTTCAAACTTCAATAATCATTAAAAGTAGGGTCATAATCGTCATTCACATAAATCTCTGCGCTCCCACAGCAGATCCAGAAAGCAGCGGAGGTAACCGCGCCGTTCCTCTCTTCTCTGTCTCCATAACGCACTCTATCTCCTTCCCCCGCCCAAATGGATCGGAACACCGGCCTTTTCCCCTCATCACCGACGAACTCTTCCCCTTCCTCGTCTGATCTCGACACTGAGGTAAGAATAAGTACTCCTCCCTAAATTCAACCATTGCCCCGCTTTCCCCTTGCCTCATGTACATCGCTGCCCCTCGCAGTCCACCGGCTCCTTCTTCCCCGACCGGAGCATGACGCTCGGAACCCTCATGGGCCTCACCTTCCCGGAAATACAGCCCCGGGTCGGGCGGCCACCATTAGCCCGGCAACCCGACTTCGGCGGCGCCACCGACTCCGGCGTCCGGAAGCAGAAGGCGAGACGGACGCGTCGCCGGCGAGGAGGGAGCGCATGGTGGCGGCTATGCCGTGACGAAGTGGGGCCCACATCGCTGGAGGAGTTTCTGAGTGCTGAGCGGCAAATGGGCGTAGCGGAGGCTGATTTCATATATGGAAGAGAGGAAAACGGGGTGATCGGAGGTGGGAGGATGTTGTTTGAGAATGGACGGGTCCTACCGCCATCGCCGCTGGAGGCTGCTGTGGGATGGCGGCGGAGGGGCAGGCAGGGTGGGGCGAAGGGGCGCCTGCCAGTTTTGATTGCTGGGATTTGCAATGGCGGAGAAGGGTAGTTCTGTAATTTTGTTGCTGATGTACGAGAGAGCTGAGCATTTAGATCTTTGGTCTTTCAAAAAAATATAAATTATTAGTCGGTAGGCGAGCACAGTTGAAAACCCCCAATTTTGAGTTCAAATTCCTTCTTCTATGGCCTCACCTCTTGAGTGAGGCAAAACAAGTGTGAGCCCGATTCTGGTGGGTGGCCTCGTTAGGTTCCGCCGAGTAATTAGTTATACCGTCAAGCGCTCCCTTTAAAGTGGCAGTGGATAGATGCTCTCGTTCCAAAAAAAAAAAAAATAATAATAATAATTGTATAGTTGTATTATATTAGCCCTTAGTAATTTGGTAGGTTATGACAAATCATCATATATTTTTAAAAATTGTACCTATGCTTCATTTGCCTAAACAATTTAATTATTAGAAAAATAAATTATGATATAAAACTTGGGCTTAATTTGAGATAATTTTTTTACTCATTTTTAAAATAGTTTTTAGCTCAAAAATATGTTGAACTAAATAATTTTGAACTTAAAAAATACTTTTAAAAAATATTAAGAAAACCGTCCCAAATGTAAATATTAGATAAGTTTGCTTGATTATTAATGAATTTATGTTGAGATAAGTGCAACATATGAGATCAAAGAAGTTAGAAGTGCATTAATATATCTACACAAATTGATGGAATCCAAGTTAGACATAACTAGATTTGATTAGAATATATTATTACAATTTTTTTCTATATAAAGTAAAAATATTATTTTTTTTAAATAAATTTTTTTGGCAAAATTTTAGATAAATTTATGATAGAAGTTTACATATTATGCATTCTCATAAATTAGATGAGCAATTTGATTCAATTATATGACTAAATAAATTTTTCGGCTTCATTTTGAAATGATTTTCTTATTTTTTTTTAAAGTGATTTTTTTTTTTATCAAAATTTAAATTTTTGTATTAAAAAATTATTTTAAAAAACAATAAGAAAATCAATAGATAAAGATAGTTTTCTTTGCTTTCGAGAAAGGTGCTTCTATGGATAATAAAATTGCTTGAAGAGAATCACGACGAGTGGCTGACGCTGCATGAAATTTCTCTCTCTTCTTTTTCTTCAGAAATAAGAGACAAAATGAAATAATTGTGCTGTGCGTATACAGTTAATGTGCTTTGTCATTTTTTCGATGAAATATGGGCAATTGGTCAATTTGATCAATAATATGGGCTTGAATGCAAATTGGGCAATGGATGGTTGGGCATTGGACGGCATATTGGAGTTTCATGTGCCCTTTTTTGTCATTTTTCGTGGAAAGTAAGTTCATAAGTAGAGAGAGGAATGTTAAAATTTTGGATTTTGATCATCTTTTAAACATTTTTCTCCATTGTTTTAGAAGGGTTTTAAAGTTTGGATAATAATTGATAAGTCGTCAAAAATCATCTTGATCAGACACGAATTTTGACAACGACAATTCCTTTGTTATGACGAAGATGAAGAACCTGAATCTCCTAACCTTTAGTTTCACACTACACAGCAAAGCTCAAACCCCTTATTGTTCTCTCTCTCTCTCTCCACCATCAGAAAAAGTTGTAGGAATAAAAAAGAATGGAAAAAAATCCTCATCTCTTCAACTATTTGATTTTTAAACCTTCTATTAGGCCGGCTGTCAAAAATGAGTTTCGGGTCGGGTTTGGGTCGAAGCCAAATATGATCCAACACTTTTTAACCCGACTCGTTTTGCAAACGAGTCGATTTTTCGGACCCGACCCCAACCCGCTTCTTTTATGTTTTACTAAAATATTTTTATTTAATTCAATTTATTTACCCCTAAATCGAATTAAGGTAAAATTTACTTCAATCAATTTAAAATAAATCAAGCTTAATTAAATTTAGACAACATGATTTATTATTTTTGGGAAATAGCTTTTATTTATTTCATAACAATCTTCTAAAATCCTCATAAATCAATTAATAAAGGATCAAATCGAGTAGATTTCGGGTTTCTGGGTCAACCCGGTTTTACAAACGAGTCAAAATCCCTAACCTCAACTAGACCCGGTTTTACAAACGAGTCAAAATCTCTAACCCGGACCTAAATTTTTTTTTTGTAGAATTCAGATCGAATTTTTGGATCATGTCAAATATTGACACCCCTACCCTACCTTCTATTATTATCTTTTAGTCCATCCACTTCATATCCACCTACAAGTAATAAATATTAAAGCAAACAAACAAACAACACACCAAAGACTATATTAAGCGATTCTTTTATTATTTTTCTTCTAATTTCTTATTCTTTTCATTATTTTATTATAATAAATGAATGAATTATACTTCATCTCTCTTTCAAAATAAACAAGCATGCTCAAACTCATAGAATAAAACTCAAATTCGAACTTGAACTCGATTAATTAATCAAGATGAAGCTCAAATCATAAGTGACTTGAGCTTGTCATAACTCGTTTACACCTCTAATTGTGCCGACATGTTCCTTCCCTTCAGAATGAGAGAGATTATTACGTGCGGAATCCGGATACAGAAAAGTGTTCAATTTTCTGACTGTGAAATGCAAAAACACAGGAGTGAACAATAAAAGCGCAATAATGAACAATAACTACGCTTTTACTGTTTACAGTCAAAAAACCGAATGATTCTCCATATTCAAACTTCATATATATATATATATATATATATATATATATATATATATATATATATATATATATATATATATATATCTCTCTCAGAATGGTGACTCCATCAGCATAGAAAAAGAATAAAATGTACTAAAATTCGTCTAAATTTTTTGGCATAAGGCCTACAATGACATATTCTTATTCATACTATTAAATATAAAATTAAGTGCAGAGTACTTCCGTTGGGCCTTCCTTTGTCGGCTACTCAAGTATTGGGTGGATATGGGGAGATGTCCCAAATTTGCTCTTGGATTCTTGCGACAGAGAATCCTTTTGCTTCCATTTTGATCAAATTTTTAATCAAATTTTTCTTGCCGAACTTAATTCTGTCGCCTACGACAATGATGAATCCCAAATAAATTTATTTATTTTTAATTTCTTAAAATAAATGTTGCATGTGGGAATATTCTTCGATATAGAAAGATATAGAGTTTAATATCTTAGCATTGAACGCATATCCAACACACATATATATAAGAGAGAGATGTAACATTCATAAGAGATAAATGAATTTTTATGATTTTGCAGAGGATGGGGAGGATGTTGATGTGCCTGCGGTGGATTCTCAGGACCTTTGCGATTTAAATGTTATTCAAACTATTGAGGATGAGTTTTTTCAAAAAAGTTGGTAAACGAAATAAGGAGGAAACTGAAAAAGAAATAGTTGCTGGCTGGTGGCTTGTTGTCTGTTAGTTCTGTGTTGCAGGTGGCTATGGTTTCATTGTTGTCTCCTACTAGCAGGTTGCTATTTAGTTGGACCTCTCAAGGTGTTGGCTTTGGCTCCTTCCTAATTCCCAAGGTTGGGTGGTTAGTTCTGTGGTCAGTCTTTATGATTTGCTTTCTTTTCCTTTGCTTGCACTTTGTATTTATAGAATCTAAAGCCACTTTCCTATGGGTTTTATAAAAAAAAAAAAAAGAGAGAAATATATGAATTTTTATGTGGAAAACCATAAAACGGGAAAAATAATAGGGTCTTGCCCAGTTGAAATGATTCAACTATTATTGGTTGTTGATTATAAATGAAGCCTTTTCTTAGGGAATGTGTTGACTCAATATAACAAATTTACATTATATAGTGCACATTATATAGTTGGAGTTGAAATAATCCAGTAATATGAGAGTTGTTCTTAAGAGAGTGTTGGCCTATTCACTTAGTCGGTACAATTGCATTTGGGTGATAAAAGTCTGAGGGTCCGTAGTGAGCAAGCAATGGAGGTCAGAAGGATCGTAGCCGGGCAATAGTGGTCGGAGAGATCGTAGTTGGCAAGCTACAGAGGTTAGAAGGATTGTAGTTGAGTGATGATGGTTAGAAGGACCGTAGTCGGGTGGTGATGGTCAAAGGGGTTGTAGTTAGTGGGCGACGAAGGTCGGAAGGACCGTAGTCGAATGTCGATGGTTGGAAGGACTGTAATAGGCAGGTGATGGAGGTTGGAATGATTGTAGTCAAGAGACGGTGGTTGGAGGGACTGTAGTCGGCGTGCTACAATTGTCGGAAATATCATAGTTGGGAGATGATGGTTGGAGGGACCATAATCGATGGGAGATGGAGGTCAAAAGGACGGTAGTCAGGTGACGGTGGTCGAACAAACCATAGAAGGAGGGCGACAGAGGTTAGAAGGAATGTAGTCAAGCGACGATGGTCGGAGAGACCTTAGTAGATGGGCGTAAGAGGTTGGAAGAACTGTATTCAGGTGACGGTAGTCAAAGTGACCGTAGTCAGAGGGCAATGGATGTATGAAAAGCAATAGTTGGGTTATGGTGGTTGGAGGGGCCGTAGTAAGCAAATAATGATGTTCGGGCATAGAGCCAGCAGTGGCATCCTAATAAAGATCCGACGATGATGGTCAAGTGGAGGTTAGACAGACCATAGTCGGGCGATGGTGGTCGAAGTTTCTGGATTCTTCATGCATTAGAATTCTCTTGAGATTTTAGCCTATGGTCCAAGCCTCTTAAAATGTCTCCCCTTTAATATGGGAAGAGAGGGTCTATTTATAGATTTTGAGAGTGGTATGTCCCATAAATATAAAGAAGATCTGGGTAAATTTGGAGTGTTCCATTGGACGACCTATAGTGATTTCCACGATCATGAAACATTTATCAAGCATTGAAGTGCCTTAATGATATTAGAATTAAAGGTTCTTGAGCTCGTTGGATTCAACTCATCGAGCCCCTCGATTCCGCCATAACATATTGCATTTGGATATCTTTTGGTAATCCAATTAATTTTTTGAAGCTTTCAAATACATTTTGGTCCTTTGATTTGGGCTTATTAGAGCTCAGATTAGATCGAATTTGGTATCGTTGGGTTCGTTTCCTTGAGATGTTTAATTTGACTTTAAGTTTGTTAAAATTGGAGTTTGAATGATCCCAAATTTAATTTTGGAAGTTTCCAATTTAGATTTGCATCAAAATTCGTGCATGATCAAAGCGATTTTTGATGAAGTATCAATAAATTAAAATATATTTAAAATGACTATAGTTTTTAGTAAGCAAGATTGTAAAACTATTGTAAAGAAAATAAATTTTTTAAGGCTGCCGTAAAAAATAGCTTCCCATCACAATTTTTTTTTGAAAGTAATGAAAAAATAGTAGATAGATAGTGTTGTGGTTGCAATTAGAAAAGCAAACTAGTAAGAAAGTTGGGTATGCTTTGGTTAGTTTTCTGGTTGCTTTCATTTCAAAGAACAATCATAATTTCGTTTTACTACTGTTTTCTTGATACATTCTCATTATTTTTTAAAAAATTTATTTTAAAAAGCTACTTTTTGCAATCATAGTAGTAAATTACTTTCTCAGAAACAATTTCACAACATACTTTATAAAATACTACAGTTGTCTCAAATAGACTCTTAGTCAAACGAAATTAATGTTACAAAATGCAGCTTTTCACAATATAAATGTCTGAATAGCATTTAAAAAAGTGAGATAATAGTAGTTAAATAAAATTACGATTGCTCTTGGAAAAAAAAGTAGCTAGAAAGCATGGACAGATCCCAATATTGTCTATTTGCCCACCCTCAACCCCCCCCCCCCCCCCCCCCACACACACAAAAAAAAAAAAAAAAAAAAGATTATTTTGCCCATCATTTAGGGAGAGGAAATAGCATTGGTTGAAGAAACTACAAAAAGATAATGTACTTACTTTCTAGTTTGTATAAACTATGAGTAAAATTTTATCAATAGAAAAAGAAGTGTCATATGATTTATAAGTTTGGTTTAAAGGGAATTCTAAGAAATAAGGGAAAAAAAAATGTAATTTGTATACAAATAAATCTTATTTTTTGTTGGCTATTTTTAATTATATTTTATTGCATTGCATTGAAATCCAATTATGTTTTATTGATTTATGATTTGTTCATGAGCGATTCTTTAATCCATTAAATATTATGTATACTTTATGGTTTAATTATCCTTTTTTTTCCTTAAGTTAGATAACATTAAGCTTATTTATTATTATTTTTCTCTAAGTTAGGGTCTAGCTTTTGCATAACGTATAAGTGAGCTGAGCTAACTCGCGAGGCAGCTTGAGCTCGACTTGTTAATGAGTTCGTTAGTTGGGTTTATCGAGTTTCAAGTTCAAGTAGAATTTTGAGCTTGAGTTCAATCAATTTGATGCTCGGCTCGATTACTTGCGATCGGGCTCGGACATGAAATTTGATGCGGGAAGGTGGAATCGTACGATGGGAAGGCGAAATTGCGGGTGGGTTGGGCGGGCATGTGCGATGGGTTGGAGAAGGGGTTGTGAGTCGTGCGTGCAGATGGGCTGCATACGTCGGTCGAGCATGAAAGATGGATCGAGTCTGCTCGAGCGAGGAAGATAGATTGTGCATTGGATCGACCTACGCGGAAGTAGCTCGGATGCAGCCTCTCAGATGTAGGGCGTAATCGGAACCCGTGTGGGGTGGAAGTGTTGCGGATCTATGATTTTGATGATAGCAAACATTCCTTATTTCTCTACGATTGCCTTATGTGCTAACGTTTCAGGTTCTCACGATCGGACTGCAATTTGGAATCAGCTCAAGATTGGGTAGACTAGGTCTGAGTCAGTTTGTAATCTTTTTCCTTTCTTGAGTCTGTTGTATTTGGTGTGGGACCAGTTGGATTATAATTTAGAGGATCTCCTGGTGTTCCCTATAAGTTTTCTATTTTTGGTAATATCGGCCGGGACGATATTTATATCGTCCTGGACGATCTGTCCAAAATCAGAAACCCTATTTAGGACATCCTCATTAAGGCAGCCGTCAACAGATCGGCCTGGACGATACCTGTATCGGCCAGGACGATAATCTCAATTCAGAAAGAATCAGCCGCCATAATCAGTTTAGGAATTCTTTGTTTTAGGAAATCGGCCCGGACGATATTATTATCGTCCAGGACGATCTAACTCAATCATGCCTAAATTGATCTGGTATCTTTGGAAAGCATTAATGGTTGATTGATACGATCACATCGTCCGGGACGATCTAATGATCGGCCAGGACGATGGCCTGGACGATCTTCATCGGACAGCTTGTATTCAGGGCTATGATCAGGACGATTAAAATCGGTTTTAAACTAATCGGCCAGGACGATCGTGAGATCGGCCTGGACGATGTAACCAATTTTCTTCTGATCGTCTCAAATTGTCCCGGGCTAATGAGCTTAATTTGTACTGATCGGCCAGGACGATATGTCTATCGTCCTGGACGATAATGGCGGCAACTTGCATTAATGAGCTCGTTTTGAGAGCCTCTATTTAAGCTATGGCAAGACACTTTGTAAGTGTCTTTGGCAGCCATTGTAGCTTCGTTCTTGTGGGGGAAACTTGAAGAGAGAGCTTGAAAGGGAGAGAGGAAAGGGTGGAGTTTGAGAGAGGGAGAAGATCCTGTGAGGGGGGACTCAAGGGAGTGTGGAGGGGGTTCCACACGGTTGCTCCGGCGAACTCGCACCTTAGTACCATCGGATTCAAGGCTTGTCTCGAGGTAAGTTCACCAAAGAAGAAGTCTCTTTGGTGTCAAAGGACCCGGCAACTCCGCCGCACCGGGAGAGGTGGAAGTGATTGTGTAAGGGCTTCTCCGCCTAGCTGTGGGGGCTAAAGGAGAGACACTTGTGTTAGTGCAATACTTGGAGGGTGCCTCCAAGGTTCATTTTAGTGGACGTAGGTCAAGGTTTGACCGAACCACTATAAATCCGGTGTGTTCTTTTCTTATTATCGCTTCCGCATTTATTTTTCTTCCGCACTTTTTGTGGTGATTTTGGTTTAGGTTTTTGTCTTTGTTTAAAAGATTCTTCTTTTACAAATCACCTCTCTCTTAATTAGCTTTGGGAATAAGTTCATAAGGGCTTAACATCCCCATCGAACTTTCAAGTGGTATCAGAGCGGTTTTCATAAAATAAGTTTTAAAAAACTTTTGAATTTCGATCCATGGCTAATTTTTCAAATCGTATTTTTGCGGAAGGATATTCAATCACTAGACCACCATTGTTTGAAAATATTACATTTGATTTTTGGAAAATTCGCATGTCTACTTTTTTGCAATCGATTGATTTTCGTATGTGGCATATGATTTTAACTGGTTATTCATCACCATCACGTATTGTTAATGGAATTAAAACTGATATTCCTTTTAATCAATGGAATAGAGATGAACGAATGGATGCTCAATTAAATGCAAAGTCTTTAAATTGTTTTTTCTGTGCTTTAAATTCTGATGATTTTATGTTAATATCCACGTGCACTACCGGTAAGGAAGTTTGGGATAAATTGCACACCATATACGAAGGCACTAGTGAAATCAAGCAATCCAAGTTGAATATTTTAATGCATGATTTTGAAATGTTTTCTATGAAACCTTTTGAAACGATTTTAGACATGTATACAAGGTTCATTCAAATTACTACATCATTGCATGCTTTAGGAAAAGATTTTTCAAATTTTGAAAAAGTTAACAAAATTCTTCGATGTCTACTGGATAAATTTGATTCTAAAGTTGTTGCTATTTGTGAGTCTAAAGATTTGAATGATTATTCTATTGATAATTTGATTGGCTCACTCATTGCCTACGAGCAAGGGTTGAGTCAAAGACTTTTGGATGCAGGTGAGACGATCGTTCTAAAAGCCGAAGATACGGAAAGAGGAAGCTTAGTTGGTGACGATAGAAAGGAATTGTCAAGCAAATCACAAAGCTCACCAATGCATAAGCAAAAGAGGAAGAAAGGTAAAAGTGGTAAGGATGTCCATATTTCCTCTGACATTGTTTGCTTTCGATGTAGGAAACCTGGACATATGAAGAATGAGTGCCCTAATTTAAGAATTCTCCCTGCAAAAGAAAAGGGTAAGGCGAAGTTAAATTTAAACTGGGGAAATAATGAAAGGCAAAAAATCTCATGGGCAGATCTGGTCTCTGAAGCATCGGACCAGGAGAGAGATAATGGTTAAGAGTCTTTCGTATTTTTTTTTTGTGTTGTGTTTTTGTGTTTCTTTTTTGTTGTGTTTTTGTTTTTATGTTTTTTCATTTTTATTTTGCGTTTTTGTTTTGTTTATTCTTTGAAATTTTTTTTTTTTTTTTTTGATTGAAATCTTTAGTAAGTTGTGATTGACTTCTCTAAAAACAATCAAAGGAAGGAAACTCATGTTTTTGACTTTCAATCTCTGTTTCCTAAAAGAGGTTTTTCTACTTTTGATTTAAAATCTTTTTCATCTTTTAAATTGGTTTTTGAAACTAAATTTTTTATCTCCCTATATTTTATTTATCGCATAGGAATCTTTTGCAAGTTGTTGAATCTAATTCAAAATTTTCTTAATCAAGAAATTCGCTTTATCAATAGTATGGGTTTACTTTTGGTATTTAAGATTTCAGAAAGGTAGCATAATCAAAAAAATTGGCCAATGATGCCAAAAATAAAAGAAGCGCAAAGCGCCAAAATTGAAAAATATAGAATACACAAAGTGTATCAAAAGATGCGCAGTGCGCCAACCAATTGTCAAGAGGCATAAAATGAGCCCACTAAATTTTAATGCTTACCATTCTTATACTTCTTAAAGCTTAAGAAAACCCTTGATTTTTCGATGCTTGAGTTTGAAAATCTTGACTCATGATTCAACAAATCGTGCATTAATCTTCTATTAGACCTCTATATTTTATGAAAGGAGCTTTGAAAAATTACTGTTTCTTTCTCTAATTTATTCCTTGATTTAGATATTGAATTAAAAAGTTTTTGAGCCTTTTTAAAGAACTTGAGTTTGGATTATCAAGTCTTGATTTTCTAACCTTTACTGGGCTATGTGTTGTCAATCCAATTCTACTAAGTTTTTGATTAAAACCCAGAGGTAACTTTCTCATTTTAAGAACATTTTTTTCACTTGATCAGGGAATGTTTTTTTTTTTTTTCGTTTTGTTTTTTGTTTGTGCATCCTCTCTTTTTGATAATGTCAAAGGGGGAGAACGTTGTATCTTTTTTCTTTTCAAAAAATTTTAAAACAACAAAAATATTTTCATCTCCCCTATTTTTTAAAAGTGTTATTCTAGTGAGGGGGAGATTAGGAGAAAATTGCTCTTTTTGAAAATTCAATTTGAAATGTTTTGCCATCATCAAAAAGGGGGAGATTGTTGCGGATCTATGATTTTGATGATAGCAAACATTCCTTATTTCTCTACGATTGCCTTATGTGCTAACGTTTCAGGTTCTCACGATCGGACTGCAATTTGGAATCAGCTCAAGATTGGGTAGACTAGGTCTGAGTCAGTTTGTAATCTTTTTCCTTTCTTGAGTCTGTTGTATTTGGTGTGGGACCAGTTGGATTATAATTTAGAGGATCTCCTGGTGTTCCCTATAAGTTTTCTATTTTTGGTAATATCGGCCGGGACGATATTTATATCGTCCTGGACGATCTGTCCAAAATCAGAAACCCTATTTAGGACATCCTCATTAAGGCAGCCGTCAACAGATCGGCCTGGACGATACCTGTATCGGCCAGGACGATAATCTCAATTCAGAAAGAATCAGCCGCCATAATCAGTTTAGGAATTCTTTGTTTTAGGAAATCGGCCCGGACGATATTATTATCGTCCAGGACGATCTAACTCAATCATGCCTAAATTGATCTGGTATCTTTGGAAAGCATTAATGGTTGATTGATACGATCACATCGTCCGGGACGATCTAATGATCGGCCAGGACGATGGCCTGGACGATCTTCATCGGACAGCTTGTATTCAGGGCTATGATCAGGACGATTAAAATCGGTTTTAAACTAATCGGCCAGGACGATCGTGAGATCGGCCTGGACGATGTAACCAATTTTCTTCTGATCGTCTCAAATTGTCCCGGGCTAATGAGCTTAATTTGTACTGATCGGCCAGGACGATATGTCTATCGTCCTGGACGATAATGGCGGCAACTTGCATTAATGAGCTCGTTTTGAGAGCCTCTATTTAAGCTATGGCAAGGCACTTTGTAAGTGTCTTTGGCAGCCATTGTAGCTTCGTTCTTGTGGGGGAAACTTGAAGAGAGAGCTTGAAAGGGAGAGAGGAAAGGGTGGAGTTTGAGAGAGGGAGAAGATCCTGTGAGGGGGGACTCAAGGGAGTGTGGAGGGGGTTCCACACGGTTGCTCCGGCGAACTCGCACCTTAGTACCATCGGATTCAAGGCTTGTCTCGAGGTAAGTTCACCAAAGAAGAAGTCTCTTTGGTGTCAAAGGACCCGGCAACTCCGCCGCACCGGGAGAGGTGGAAGTGATTGTGTAAGGGCTTCTCCGCCTAGCTGTGGGGGCTAAAGGAGAGACACTTGTGTTAGTGCAATACTTGGAGGGTGCCTCCAAGGAGTGGACGTAGGTCAAGGTTTGACCGAACCACTATAAATCCGGTGTGTTCTTTTCTTATTATCGCTTCCGCATTTATTTTTCTTCCGCACTTTTTGTGGTGATTTTGGTTTAGGTTTTTGTCTTTGTTTAAAAGATTCTTCTTTTACAAATCACCTCTCTCTTAATTAGCTTTGGGAATAAGTTCATAAGGGCTTAACATCCCCATCGAACTTTCAGGAAGCGGACTCAAAATCAAGCTCGAACAACATAATTGAGCCACTATACGAGTTCATTTTAGTGGCACGAGCCAAGCTCGACTCAAGTTCGAGCTTGGGATTTGGCTGAGTTGATCTCGAGTTAGGTCTGACTCAATCTCAACTTGACTCATTTGCACCTCTATTTGAGAGATTAAGATGTTGATAAAAAAATCTTAATATTTATATATATATATATATAATGCGAATGAATTTATGATTAATTAGTTCAATATCCCTAAAGTTTAAATAGTTTTGATAAGAGTCGGTTTCTTAATTAAAATGGATTGATTAAGTGTTATTTCAAACAAAATCTTATTTTAATGGCTTCTTTTGGTCAATATTAAATAATGATATGTTCTCCAAAATTTTATTAGATTGCACAAAAAATTTGATGCATTTTTTAGATTCTAGAGTGTGATTTTTGGAAACTTTATGGTTGACTGTGATTTTTGGAAACTTATGGTTGAGGCATTATGTTTGTACGAGTTGAATCAAATAGGAGAAAATTATATGTATTGAGTTTGAATGGGCTTAAACGAAAATCTCAAAAGTATAATTAAATTTTTTTGGCTATTTGAGATCTTAAATGTTCTTCAAATTTTGCAGATCCAGTACTTTTCTTTTTTTCTTTTTCGTGTAGATACTTAGGCTTCGTTTGTGACGGCTTTATTATTGCTTCTTAAAGCAACTTTTTAATACAAAAATTAAAATTTTTGTACTAAAACTATGTTATAAGAAGCAGTAAGAAAGCCGTCCTAAACGAAGTCTTAATTATCTTGTTTTAAGCAAAGATTCTAAGTGATAAGTAGTTAAATAAGGCTAACTCGAAATTGACACTTAGAAGTCGACACTAAGTATTTTTTCAAGAAAGGGGTCATTTTCCAAAGCAAGTTGCTTGCAAAAGAGATATGAAGGAAGACATTTTGAGATAGGTTCTTAAGAGGCTATAATTAAGAAATATATTCCTAATAACATTTAAAAAGTAAAACAAAAAAAATGTAAAAGTTACTAATTATGTAAGATCTTAAACTAAGTCTATCTAGTAAGTTGAGGAAATTGATTGGTCCTATAAGGAAGTTAAGTTTGTAACTATAATAATCTTAAAGTACAAACGATAAGGCTGAGACTTAGGCATTATGATTTGAATGCTAATAATAGGATTAAATTGAGAAACCTAAAGTGTGAAAGATGGGTTAATAAATATAAGCCTCAATAAGTATAGTATGTAATAACCCAAAACTCAAAAAATAAACTTATTTGAAAAATATGAAAAATATGTATAGAGTGCTGCGATGCAAATTCTCTCTATTATACAGTAACTCTGGAGGTGGCATACAACTCAATAATGCTGAGTCACTTGGGCGATGTGGTGCTAGACATTAATATATATATATATATATATATATATATATATATATATATATATATATATATATATATATATATATATATATATATATATATATATATATATATATATATATATGTATATATATGTATATCCGTGCCACCGCCTCATTCCCTCCCACGCTCTCATTTGCTTGGCCAGAGTGATAAAAGCGGTCTCGAAACAATTGTTAGTAAAAAAATTTGATTAAAACTAGAACTGCATTGTTGATTGGATTAATTATTGGTTAAATATATTTGTAGGTTTATGTTATTTCTAATGATTTATTTTATATTTGAGATTTGCTTATTGACTAGATAAATAGATCCAAAGAAAAGAAGTTTGAACCTGATATTGAAGTATTTTCCAATGATAATTAGAATATGGTAAAGTTTGCTAAATTAGAAAAATATTTTTTACAATGTTATAAGAAAGTAGGTGAAAGTAGCAAGGAAAAGATTAATAAGATTGTCAAAGCACCATTCACTCTGCAATGCATCTAGTGCGAAAGAAGATATGTGGGACCTTGCTACAGGGTGATCAGAAAAAACTTTAGGTGTGGTGATTATAGACACTGAATGGTAGAATGCTTATTGCCTAAATCTTGGCAATAATATGTTCATATTGGAAGCAGATTGTCAGAACCAGTGAAAGAGACTTTTGAAGTGCCTGAGAATATGTGATATGAATTTGTTTCAATTTTTTGTAAGTTGAGATTTTCGATGATTTCAAAATTAATTTTGCTGTGATTTATATCCGACATAGATTCTTTTTGATTTTTAGATCTAATTTGGTTTGGTATATTATAGATTTATTTTTTTTAAAATTAAGCATATACTCTCTCTAATAGTGATAATTCGAGGATGATATATTTCAAAAGTAAGAAGATTGTAATAACCCAAAAGTTTAAAAATAATTTGTTTGGAAAATATAAAAAATCAATATGGAGCACTATAGTGTTGGTATAGAAAGCGCAGTGGTGCTTAGGGGTGCAAGTGAGCCAAGCCGACTTGAGCTTGAATCATTTATGTGCTCGTGAGCCATACTTATCGAGCTCACGAGTCGAGCTCGAGCTCGAACTCGAGCTCATTTAATAAATGAGCTCGAGTTCAAGCTTGATGAAGCTCGGTTAGTGAGCTCGCGAGCCAGCTTATAAATTATTTTTTATTTAATTAAAATATTATATAACATTTATTATAATATATGTTAATGCATATATTCTGTTGCTTGGGAGTTGGGATGGACACAGGTGCTTTAATTAAAATAATATATAAAAATTATTATAATATATGTTAATGCATACATTATGCTGCTCATTAATAGGTGGCTCATAATACTAATTGCCTCATTGCAAGTGAAAGCTGCTTTTCATTAATGCAAGTTATCCTAATTTCAAAATACAAGCGGACATAGGCTGTAAAATGAGAAACAGGGTGGGAGAAATGAAAAATCAGACATATGTGAAATATGGCACGGAATCAAGCGGCTTGCGAGCTAGCTCGAGCACATTTTCCAACTGACGAGTTAAGCTCGATAGTGTTAAAACTCAACTCGACTCGACTAGACTCATTTACACCCATAACGGCGCTTGCTATGGAGGAGTAATGACACTAGAAAATACCTATGCGACATAGATCGATACTATGAAGCCCTAATATCTAATTTGAAAGAATTATGCTTTTAATCCTTTAATAATAAATAATCAGAGTTATCTAATATCATGTATGAGTAATAAACAATACAATAGATTCTATAATTTAAAACACCAATATATATATATATATATATATATATATATATTCAATTCCAAAATTTATATACACTATTTAGGATATACACAATCAAATCATAACTACTCTGTCCTAAGTATAAAAGAAAAACAAAATGAAACAGAACCTAAAAAACCTGACCAACTCACACTCCTGTTCCACTGTCCTAACATGAAATAATTTAACCACATATAATGAGCTTAAAAAGCCCAGACCACCAAAACCTTTAACTAAATGTAAAGCACGGTAAAGGAGCAATATCCTTATCAATAGTCAAATCATGACATCAACAGACATATGTTCATTGAATAAATGAAGAAATAATAAAACTCAAATGTAGTAGATGTATAATCTATAAATAGTAAAATATTATAGTATGAAAGCTTATAAAACAATATAAGTGTCAAATCTATAAAATAATCATCGTATCAGTAATACCAATTATTACAAAAATCATATAAAATATTAAATCAAAATATCGGTAAAGACTATCGAAATCAAATCAATTTAATAAAATTATATTAAAATGTACACATACTATCCAGACATTCTATATTATATGCTCAATATATCACATGCTTATTATATAGTGAATCAATAGTATACAATATTATCAGTATATATATATATATATCAGTAATAAAAATAATATAGTGTAAGGAGTAATAAAATAATGTAATAATAGTAAATCCGTGCAATAAAAATAAATATATATAATATTAAGAAAAATACTCCAGGAACATGAATTTCAGTAGTCATGCTAAATAAATAGAAGTTCTAGCTATCAAGGTGTTTTTTAGTGTTAGTATTGATGTTAGTAAACCATTGACTCAGTAAACAGAGTCATCACTCTTTGCCTGTCGGTATAATAGTAATCTTCTTATAACTCCCAATTAGTATATTATGTGAATTAGTAAAGAATAACATCAAATCACAATATTTAAAGGAAAGCCCGCCAGCCCACCATTTTGTACATGTCAATCACTCTCTAACCAATGGGTCAACTAGTCTTTACTTATTTGTTTCACACACGTAGATTATTATCATAATACTATAATAATAATACCAGATATTACTCAAATACATATTCCTTGAATTACAATAAATAATACATAATTGAGCTTAATTAAGAAGATGTTAAAATGTTATAACGGTAGACAATAAAAATCATATTGAGCAAAAATTCATATTTTTAGAAAATTACTAAATTATCAGAGATTGTGAAAAATGATATTTTAAGACTTTTATTGTACTACATCACTATTTTTAGAGGTCAAAATAAATTTTTTGGTAGACAAAAATCGCTCTATTTTCAAAATCACCTCTTAAAAATCTCAAATAAATACTCAAAATGCTCATAATCATGATATCTATAAAATATAAAAAGTTACGTGATTAAAGTTTTATAAATACAAATTTATTCATATTTTTCGAAAATAGAAATACAAATTTGACCAGAACAATATAAAAAATATAAAATCTTTGAAATAAAAAATAGGGTATGGATTCCTTACAGCGAAAAAAAAGTTTCCCAACTAGCCCGACATACGAAAATCATACTGTGGCCTCCAAATCCGAGTTTCCCTTTTATCTCTCTTCTCTTTTTCTCACATTTCTCATTTTCTTTTCTCTGTTATCTCTTTAAGCCGAATGCTAAGGGAAAAGCTTTTAAAATGCTTTATAGTGACTTAGGATATTTTATTAATTTTTTTATATTATATAATTTATTTAATCAATTTCTTTTAATAAAAAATTCAAATAAATCATTTCAGGACTTCAAAAATCACAGAAAATATTCATAAAATTAAACATGTTATTTAAAAAATACGAATGAAATAAGTTTTCAAATCAGACACGTAACGGTCCCGAAATTATCATTTGTACCAATAGGTATCAAATTCTTAAGAATTTTCACCGGTGCCCAAAAATTACCAAAAATATTGTGTAAGTAAAATACTACAATCAAAATAATATATAAAAGACGGTTTGCTATTTTGAGTTATAATGACTCTAAAAACATTTGGCAAAATTAAAATATTGGCTATTACAAATGCTCTATATTCTATAGTAACTCTAGAGGAGGCATTCAGCGTAGCAGCGCTTGGTCACCTAAGCGCAATGGCACCAAATACTAAAAAGAGTTTTTATGTTTATTTAATCTAAAACTCTACCGCCACCTCATGCTCTCTTTCACTCTTTTTTTCTTACCCAGGGCGTTAAATAGTTTACTACTCATGTACATAAAATATGTTGGAGTTGATTGACTGTTAAACCTTGAAAAGTTTTTTGAAATATTTTAGGTCAAACTGAGATAAGGATTTGATGCTTGTGTGATTTTATTAAAATTAAGTAGTGAGGAGATTCTCAATACATTCACTAATGCCAATGAAAGAAGAGAGGGAGAAAAGGAGTCAATACTATCAAAAATGTGATGTTTCAATAACTGTTCATTGCGGCAATTTATAAACTGGTGCTATAGATTGGTATAGACATCAATTTTTATCACATCTAATGTTACTATTATTTTTTACAACATTAAATAGTAGCATTTTCAAAACCACTATAAAAAATAATTTTAAAATTGTACTGCGATCTCTCCTCTCCCTCCCATGCCCTAGCTCCTGCTCCCGCTCCCGAACCTGTCACCCATACCCACCACCTCCTCCCAACCGTGCCCTAGCTCTCGATCTTATCATTCCTATTGCTTCTAGTTGGGTTCCTCAGTAGAAATTGGGCTCCAGGTTTTCCCATCCTCAATTTGCAGCTCCTAGGGAATACAAGTAGCTTGAATGAAGCTAACGATGGGGAAGCTGAAGCTGCTAATTTTGACCATGAGGTCATGTCAGACGATGTTGCTGGAAGAGAAGGTTTGGAATTAGCAGATGCTTCTTATTTAGATAATTAAAAGTTGGAAGAGCATGATGTGAGCCAAAATAGCAAGTTTTTTTGGGGTAATTTGGGGCCAAAGCCCATATATTAATTATAAAAGAACAGAAAAAAAATTACAGTAAGAGAAAAGCTAGCAACTACCTAAGCAAAACGGCGAAAGCTAGAAAAGGAAGACCTGTAAAACCAAAGAAAAGTTACATAAGAATAAACAAAGACAAGGGGGCAAAAGAGGACTCAGAATGCTAAAAAAGAAGAGATCTCCAACAGCCGAAAAGAGCATTAAAAACTCCTGGTTATCGAGGAAGACCATCCAAGGATAAGCTAGGTAGAACCAGCACTCATCATTGACCAACAAAACTGTTTAACCAATGCATCGATGTGACAAAATTCCCTGGTTTCGAACCAAAGCCATCCAGAGGGAAGAGGGGCGTGAACCAAAACTAAAAGATGCCAATAAAAGGCAAACCAAATTCTAGCGTGGGCGTTCCAGCATGAAACCAAAACCAAGTACTCGTCAGCCAAATTAAGCCAGAAAGTGTTTAAAAGTGTGCATGTTTTTCCAGTAGCTAGTTTTATTCAAGATGGCTTTTTTTATTCTCCTAGCCACAGTTGTCGAACAATCAAACAAATTGCCAAATATACGATCATTTCTGGCTCTCCAAGTGAAATAAATAGTAGCACCAATAGTGAGGTAGAAAAGATAATGCATATCTTTACTCAGCATATTATCATCCATAAAACAGTAAGCTTGAAATAAGTTTGGCTTGAGAAGAAGCATCCCAATCCCTAGGATAAGGGATTTAAGAATGTCAAAAGTAAAATCACATTCAAAGAAGAGGTGGTTATGAGATCTTCTTCCTTAAAATAGAACTTGCATATAGAATCCATAGCTATACCACGCCTAGCCAAGAGATCAGAGGTTTTAAGGCCAGCTTTAAATGCCATCCAAGAATAAGCAGAGAATTTTAATGCATACCACTTGTTCCACACATATTTGTACCAATTGACAACATCTAGATTAGAAAAGTATTGCATTTTAAAGGCACGGGTAGAGATAGACCCCAACCAGAGGCAACCAAAATTCAAGCCATAAATAGGAACTAATTGAACCACAGTAGAAACATAATTCCCAAAGGAAAGAAGGATGGACTATCTCCCATTGACAATAACATTTTTGACTTTGCTCTCAGAGAATATTCTAGTAATGTGGTCATCAGTGTGGGAAGCCAAAATCTCCATCAAAGATTTTCTATGACACCAAGCAGGGGTGGAACCAGTCATAATTTTCAGAGGGAAGGGGGGAGGGGGGCGCAAAGTTATAAGTAACTGTTTGCATATATGTCAGGGGTCCAAGGGGGCAGCACCCCCTGACAGAGTTTAACCTGCCCGGTTAGGTAGCGGGATTTTCAGGGGCAGCGCCCCCAGAATAAATTTTGATTTATTTTTTTCTTTGTATTTGGTTTATCATTTCCTAACAATAACACATATACATAATGTATTTAATTATATTAGGGGAAATTGTCTGAAAATCATAATATTTTAATATTTTTAAGGGGAGGGGGCAATTGCCCCTTGGCCCCAAAGGGGTTTCGCCCTTAAGACCAAGGGTCCCACAGAATGTTAAAAGAACTGTTAGTATGGATCCTAAGGGTGAGTCATTATTTTACACGGGCAACAACAGAACATAGAAAGTTCTAGCAACTTGAATTTTTTTTTTTTTTTTTTTTTTTTTTTTTTTTTTTGTGATTGGGGGACCAAAGAGAGTGGTATTGATCTTTCCAACATTTAAACAAAAAATTTTCTTGATGAAGGAAGCGCTACATGAGGGAGCAACCAAAGCCTTGAGAGAGCGAGTCAATGGAAGGGAGGTCGAGTCCCCCATATTTTTTTGGCAAACATGTGTCTTTCCAAGCAATCATTTGAAGTTTTGTTTTGTGAGATGCCCTAGAAATGAGAAATATGGAGCAAAGTTTACTGATAATTTTACAACAAGCTTTTGGGATTATAGAGCCTCTAATCCAGTAGTTAAGGATACTGAAAATTATGTATCTAAGATACTGAATTCTCCTAGCAAACGATGGACATTTAGCCTTCCAGTAGTACAGGGCTTTAGTGATCTTCAAGATGAGAGACTTGAAATTGACATGATGAAGCTTTTAGTGTAGATAGGGAGCCCAATATATTTAATAGGGCTATTAACTTGCTGGACATTCAGGATAGTGCATAAATTATTACCAAGAGGGCAGTTATTAGAGAACAAAATGACACTCTTGGAGAGGTTAACAACAAGACCAGAGTAGTGAGAAAAATGATGTAAACCCTCTTTAAGATTATAAGCATTCTCCAAGTTCGCCTTAGCAAAAACAAGTAAGTCATCAGCATAAAGGAGGTGAGTGATAGGAACATTACTTGACGAGATGCAAGAGAAGGATTGTTTAGCAATGACATCATCAAAACAAGCAGAGAGCCCATCCATAATAATAGATAAAAAATAAGGTGAAAGTGGACAACCCTGCATGAGACCAAAAGGTAGAGTTAAAGTAACATTTAAGAGTGCCATTAATAGCCACAAAAAAATAAATATAAAAAATGCTGGAGTTAATCCAGTTGATAAAGATAGGGAAAAGCCTTTAGCATATAACCGGTCCAAAAGGAAGCTCATATAGACAGAGTCGAAGGCATTTTGGATGTCAAATTTAGCACAAAAGTATTGATCATTTGCTTTTAGATTGAACCTCCCTAAAAGTTTATTGGCAAGGATAATATTATCACTGATAATCCTCTTCTTCACAAATCCAGATTAGCTCTGATGTACAATAAAAGGCATGATCTCTTTCTTTTTGTTGGCAATTATTTTAGCAATAAACTTATAGAAGGAGTTGCATAGAGGAATTAGTCTATAATCATTGATTCAAGAGGCGTGCAGGTGTTTAGGTACCAAAGCAATCGTAGAATGCTTAGCTTGCTTAGGCAAATAGGATGTAGAAAAGAAGGATAAAACCGCATAAGTGATTTGCTTACCAATGACATTGCAATAACATTTATAGAAGTCAAAAGTATACCCATCAGAGCCCAGGGCCACATTCGTAGGAGCAGAGAAAATCACACCTTTAATTTTATCCATAGTGACAAGAGCAATCAAAGCTGCAGTAAGGTGGATGGGAATGCTAGCTCTAGCCGGTATGGGGGATACAGAAGTAGAGACTTGCATATGCTTAGAAAACAACTCATGGAAGTGTTTAATGAAGGCATTGTTGACCTCTAAGGGGGAATTGAGGGTGGACCCATTAAGAGCAATAGATCTTATGAGGTTGGTGTTGCTTCTAATATTGATTTTTGAATAGAGAAACTTAAGATCGTCTTCCCCTGAAGTTAGCCATTTAGCCTTGGCTCTTTGCATAGACCAATCAACCCATTGAGAGTTGGCTTAAGAAAGTTTCATGTTGATCTCTTTAAGCCTATCATTACCTTCCTGGTCCAATGGGTTACCTTGGAGTTGGGTTAAGAGGGTAGTTTGTAAAGCAGAATAGTTGTCAATATCCAACTTCAGTCTGATAGAGGAGTACCAATTCTGACTTTTGAGAAAGAATTTGAGGGCCTTAAGTTTGTGATAATGGTCACAAATAGGGCTCGCAGAAGCCTGGCTAGAGAAAACCTCAATGCCCCCTCCCAAAATTCAAGAATTTTGGCCCAAAAGTTCTTAAACATGAATCTGTGCTTTTATTTTAAGATTCCACCCATCCAGGAGGATAATGGGAGAATGGTATGAAATATCCGGGTCACAAACTTTATAAAAAAGAATTGGGAAACACATTCAACCACGCCCCATTCATAAGAACACGATCCAACTTAATATTGATGGGGTTATGAGATCTCTGATTAAACCAGGTGAAGGAATGACCCACATAGGCTATGTCAAAGAGACCATTGTTAAAGATAAGGTTATTAAGTTCTACAATTTTGCTAGGGTGAAGGGGAGAACCCCCTACCTTATCAGAAGCGAAACAACAACAGTTGAAATCACCAACAATAGCCCAGGGTATATTGATATTCTCCCCCAGGTTAGTAATTTGATGCCAGAGTAATTGACAGTTAGTAATAGAATTGGAGGCATAAACCACAAAAATGCAGTAGGTAACAGAGGACCTAATCAACATCTCACCATGAATGAGTTGATTGGATATGAAGAGAGGAGTAAAGGAAATGTTGTTTGCATTTGAGGGTGGGAGAGGGGGCTTTTGAATAGAAATGTTCGGGGGATGAGACCTTCTGGGCTTCCGACTAGAGCTATGGCAACGGGGCAGAAGCGATTGCTAGGGAGGGGGGTTAGGATTTTTGGGGCATTGCGGTGTGGAGTGGTAAATAGAGGCATAATAGGTATAGGGGGTAGACTTCTAGTCATAAAGAACTGATAAAGGGGTAATTTTCCCATCCACATAAATGAAAACTTCATTTGGAAGGGGAGAGGAACATTTCACCTGAACGCATACGCAAGCGAAAGTAAGGCGGGTCTTTGCAGTAGTAAGAGCAGCGACTGCAAGAGGAATACCCACGTAGCTGGCAACTCGTAAGATGACTTTCGGGGTCTAGCCGGAGAGCGATAGGTTCTTAATCTTTATCTAGAGGGGGATGGAAGGAAAGTCTTCCTGTTTGGGAACAAAAATGGGAGATCATTTTTGAAGGATGAATGGTTTCCTGAAGAAAAATCACGCCGTCGGTCCAAGCCATTTCGTAATGTTCAGGGGTAGTGAACTTCAAGAGGAAGAACACATCATCCAGAGTTCGAAGGGTAAGAGCACCTTTTAGTGTCCAAGTTCTTTTGATGACTGAGAGCAAAGCTTCATAGTAGGGACTTCTACCAATTGAGGACCTGACTAGGTATAAGGACCATTCCGGGGCCCCAACTTCAAATTGCGACTTGGAGAAGTGAGATGTGAAGTTTTTCGTAGGGAAGTGGCCAAGGGAGTTGGAGAATCCTTGGGAAACCTGTTCCTGAGAAGAAAGAAGAAGCTTCCAGTCTAGGAGATCGAAGGTAGAGGGAGTAGATGTGGAGAAGGTAGAGGAGAGGGGAGGAGGACATTCCGCCAACGGGGTCCTCCCCAGGGAGGAGCGGAAAAGGCGGCAAAGCGAAAGCGAAAACCCAAACCCTAGCGGAGCTCGGGGACTCACACGCTTCTCTATTAGAATTGTACCATGCTTCCTACCAAAATAGCAAGTTGACATCCACAATTTGTCCAATGCATATAATTGCATGCATGATGAAGCTCCCATCATGACCTTTCCAATCATGAATTGTTCGCCCAATTCTGTGAACAATTCAATGAATCAATTTGAAATATTCTAAGTGTTGATGTTGATATGTCATTGAATGATTGTGCTGGCTTGGACAAAGATTCTAGGATGGTTTTGAAGGCAACTTGCAGGTGTGGAAATTCCCTTGGTTTAGCCATTGATGATATTAAGGGAGCAGGCTGTTGCACTCTAGGTGTTTTTCTCAATGCTTCAAAAGAACAGAGTGCATCTTTTTTTGCTAAAATACAATCCCAAACCTTCAGCCGATCTAACCTATAGCCATAAAACTTATTATATATTTCTCTTCTAGTGTGTTCTTATGGTAGTTGTTTTTTTTGGAATGAGATTTATTTTATTTCAATAGATGTTTCCTTTTTTTTTTCGTATGTTGGTTCCTCATTTTGCCAAGGAAGAGACAAACCTACTTGTGAATCTATCCTTGAAGCTACAAACATGTAAGATCTATAAATGCATCAGTTTCTATTTTTTTCCTTTCTATTTATAATTTGCTTAATTAAAACTTATCCTTTTTCGGCGTGAAGGGAATTAAAGGCATAATTGGTTATGTTACACTTGATATGGGGATAGTAACCACTCCACAACTTCATTGGAAGGTTAGGAGAGAGAACATGGGAATGAAAGATTCTGAGTTCGATTACTTCTTGCAGCTCTCAGAATCTTTCATAGATACATACTTCTTCACTATTGCCTACCTCTTGAGGTAAACTCTATTTCCTTTTTAGTTTTTTTTTTTTTTTACTATTTCTTTTTCCATAATGGATATGAGTATGTAATGCTTGACATGTGATTTTAAGCTGAGTTTATTGTTCAAGGGAGTGTGGTTAACACATTATTCTTTGGTGTTGTGGCTTACTATTTATGGCTTGTGCTTCATGAATATAGCTGTTGTTTTGATTATTTACTCAATAATTCAACACATATTGGAAGAAATATAAGCATGTGATCAGCCTTGCTGATATCCATGCACCATATACATTCTTTAAATATAAGTAAACTCAAGTTTATGACTTATGAGTGATAAATAATTATATTCTTTATATTTGAGATATTGACAATATTCTTATTCAATATTGTGATTGATTATAGCTTTGATGATTCTAACTTATAAAGCTTGATAAAGGCAATGATGAATAATGTTGAGTTGAAGTTGTTTGATTTTGATCCCAAGCACATTGAATGGGATGCTTACTTGATTAACGTTCACATTCAAGGTGTAATCAAGTATTTGCGGAAATAGAATATTAAAAACTACTATTAGGCCATTTATATAGCCTAAATTTATTGGAGAGCAGAAGAATTAAATGATAGATGCATACTTGTGATTGTAATATTTATTGAGCACATCTAGCTATTCAGTTAAATTCTTATTAGTTACAATTGTATTTCCATCAAGTACATTAGTTGGTTTATTATGAAATGTATTCGTGGAATACAAGTCAATACATATGTGTGTTAATGTGACATGTGAACTTGTAATTTTAATTCTTGAAACATTATAAGAAAGACTAGGATGGCTTGAGAGAGGGTCCTTGTCTTGGTTACAGGTTTTTGTTTGGGAAGTACCACTTTTGTTTAACTTTTTTCTTTTCTTACATTTAATATATTCCTCTAGTAAGGTTTATTGTAATTAAGAAGTTGATGTGAATTGTTCTAGGCTCTTAGTTTAGCTTAATCCTTGAGAACAAATAATATTTCTGATGTAAGTGGATCACAATTTAGTTTTTTTGGCATTATATATATATATATATATATATATATATATATATATATATATATATATATATATATATATATATATATATATATATATATATATATATATCACATGTGATAGTTTTTATTAGTAGTTTTAACTCATGCTAAAAGCGTTACTAAAGGCCTTCTACAACAACACTCATTGAATCGTTGCAAAAGCTTTTCCAACGAATACAAATACAACAGATTTACAGAGGATCTTAAACCGTTGCAAATAATTTAATAGGCATTTAAACTCTTATCATGTTGATCGAGGTGCATATATTCTCAAAGAAAAAAGAAAGAAAGAAAGAATGTACATATTTTCATAGAAGGCCTAAATAATAAAAAAAAAAGAACAAAGACAAAAGAAGAGAACACTAGGCCCAACTGATCTACGTAGCTATTGACCAGAGCTGAGCCCATAATTAAATGGGCTTTTATTAGGCCTCTCCCAATTGCCAAAAATCTTCTTTACCTTTCCACGCATTCTGAGACAGCCATGAGTCCCATTTCAAGATTCACAGAAATTATCAAATCATATCATCTTGCAAAAGTGAGGCTTGCTTATTGTTGAATGTGAATTCCCTTTTCACATTTGACCTGTTTGGCATTATTATTTTTATTTCTATTTTTTGTACTTTTATTTTTAAAATTATATACAAAACAAATTAAATCAGTGCTATACTTTTTCTTTTTAAAATGTAAACCTAATCACTCAACCTCGAGATTCATAATATCAAGTACATACTTACTATCTGTCGACCGACTGTACACTAAATCCTAAACCACAAAATGAACTATTGCGATACTCAATTAAAACAACATTGTCTTAAGGTGTACTTTTTATTTCATATCAAAACTTAACCAAGTAAAATATACAACAACATCATTGTTTAAACACGGTTGTCGTTGAAATCTAAGTTCTCAAATTAAAAAGTGAATGATTGTGTTAGGTAGTTGACAATAAATATAAGTTTTGTCAAATAATCGTGATATGAATTTGTTAAAAAAAAAAAAAAAAAAAAAAAAAAAAATCTAAAAATTATTTGAAGGGTAGAATAAATTCTAGTTTTTTGAGATAGTTCTTAGTTAAAATGAATATTTTGTCAAGAGAGAATTCTAGAAAGTTCAAGATCTAGTTAACAAATCATCAGTGATATTGCTTTGCCATCATCGCAATGATTATGATTAAATTCATATGAAAATCATACCGTATTATTCTAAATGATTCGACCATCAAATTTTTAATCCATCAATCTAATTGTTTGCATGGAATTGAGAACATAAGATGGTTCCTTTTATTTTTCGATCAATAACATCACCATCGGCAATTGCCATCTCATCACTATTGAGTCATTGCTATCTATCATCATTTAATTGTTTGATCCATTCATGATTTTGGTGGGTTAATGATTGTTTGATCCATTCATGATTTTGGTGGGTTGATCAAGTTAGCCAAGGGTTAAACAACTTCAAAGCTTTAGAACTGATGAAAGGCATCAAGGAAGCTCAAACACATCAAACAAAGACTATTGGGATTCAAGAAAACTTTCCATAATTAATTTTGTGACAATCTTTTGATCTATTAGAATCAATAGATTGTATTGTTGTATTTAAGCTATAAATCACAAAATTGGATTCTAGATTTCTAATATATAAAAGTAATACTTTTTTTTTATAAATTATTTAAACATTTTGAATTTTAGTCGCACATGTTTTTGTGTGGCAAAAACCCAAATTCAACTCGATAATAATTTCAACTATTTGCTAAAAAATTATCTTTCATGGTTATTTCATCATTATTTATATAACTATTTTACATACTCAAAATCAAACTTTTATTTTATCATTACTAAATATGGAAAATTTTGTTACAAAATAAGAGACATTTTTTATTTATTTTTATTTTATTTATTTTTTATTTTTACAAAATAAGAGACATAAGTAGACCTAACTTTGGATCATCAAAGTCCAATCCTTAAGGTATTTATGCGGATTGTTGGAAGCAAGATTCTTATACCTGATAATGTATTGCTATATTGTTTTATTTGAAATTGCAAACTTAAAAATAATTCAGCTACTGTCCATCCTATTTGGTCTGCCAAATTCAATTGAGCCTTATTAATCATTTGATCATTACTATGCATAAATTTCTTTGTGTAAAGATTATCACCTATTTGGACAAGGTTCTCCACCCTTTGCCTTCTCAACCAATTTATCTTAAAGCATTAGTTATTCTGAGTAGGTAATGTCTTTTACATTTTAATCCTTACCAATTTTGGAATTATAAGCGATTTTGTCGCATGATGTTGGAATGAAAGCTTGTCTTTAATCTTATATCATTAATGCACTCAATAAGAAAAAAATTAAGAAGATTTAGGAGGAAGTTTTTTCTTCATCTTTGATGAAGAGAAAGTGGATACCTTGGTTTGAATTCAACCTTATATATAGGGGTCCTTCAATCCATGGAAGTCTATTCTTATCTGATTGGAATATGTTGATTTAGAATATCTTCTTTATGACTTTTTCAGTTTATTTGATACATCCTTTCAAGAAGTTTGTAAAACATAATAGGGTATTTCATCACCTTTATTACTTATTTTGAGGATCAGACTTGATGGTTCTAAGTTTGAGTGGATATCATGAATATTAATTAGATAATTGACTATCTATTTGGTATATGATCCATAAATTGTGTCATGTCAACTCATTAGCTCACCTAAAGTTATGCATTTCGGTGTAGGTTTACTAAGGTTATTTTTACACCCTTTCAGTTATGTGCTTATTTTGTAAGAAAGTTAAAGGAAGAACTTAATCAATTGATTGACTTCAAGCTCTTACAAGTGAATCTAATTTTGATGAGTGTAAGTCAATTTTGATAATCACTAATCTTTATGGCTTGAAAGGTAGGGTTAGAAGTTTCAGAGATTAGCTTATTTCATTCTTTGATGAATTAGGCTATAAATGAGGTACTCCATATCAAGAAGTTGAACAACATATTTAAAATATCATTTATAAGATTGAGCACTATAAAAGAAATAATATACTATTTTTAAAGGTAGATGTATTATTATGTAATAGAGTCAAAGATACAAATTTATTTTGAAAAACTTAATTTTATTTATATTTCTAGAGATTTTTTCTTACCTAATATAGGTAATAGGGTCCCCATAAAGACAAGCTCTTATGATGAATTATTTCTTAAGAGTATTTGACCTTTTACATTCTTATGATTTTTCAAAGTTTAGATTCATGAATTTGATCAGGAATTTCAAGAGGGATTGGATTGACTTTTAGGACTGATTATATAAGAAAACAAAAGGAGAAATAATTTAAGCACTTAATTTTGATAAACTAAGAAGCACTCAAAATTATTCTAGATTGAGCTTTATATTTTGAAAGTTAAATTTTTATATTGGTTCATCAATCTTATGTCAAATTTCAGACTTATATTTCATTAATAAATTTGAGTAAAGGTCCAAGAGAGAAGACTTATGCCATAACTATACAGAAGATTAGCTTAACATCTTGTATCTTAGGTGAAAATCATTAACAAGATAGTAACTCAAAGATAAATCTAATAGATGTATAAGGCTTACAACTTAAAACCTCATCAAAAGCTTGTAAGTCCAACATATAATTTTTATAATCATTGAATAATTTTCAAGCTTTTTTTCTCAAAAATAAAATTTTAAGAATTGATTCTTTCATCAAGTTTGAAATTACAAGCGGGAAAGAATGATTCATGTATTATATGTTAGAGAAAATATAACTTATCTATTGAATAACTAAAGTCCTAAGAGATTATAATTCCAAAACTACAACTAAGGCAACCTCCTCCATCTCCTAAGGTCTATGTCTCTCTCCCACTCTTAAAATGGATATCAAAATAACATAATGGTATCCCCTAAGATTATCTAGCAATCCCACCCTCTTTAGAAGCATCTAAAACTTAAAAAGGCAAGTTAAATGATTCTCTAACTACTGTCACAATACAATGCTTGAAAATAATGATAAAAAATATGTATAATATAGTACAAAGAGTGTATAATATAATATGCCAAAGATTGGTCATAAAATGAATATCACAAGCCACCAAAGTTATGTTCATTCAATATTACCCCTATTGGATTGTATGCATGATCGACTAAAGAACCAATCATTTATATCAATGCTTTAAAAATATGACTGGACCGGCCAGTTCAACCGGTTGAACCATGAACCGGTCCGCCGGCCGGTCCAGAATTTTGTAAAAGTCACTTTAGCCACAAACCAGATTGAACCGACAGTTTAACCTGTTAACTGGTGCCAGTTTTCAAAAACCAGTTTCGCTAATATTTTATTAAATAAAATATTTAATACATTTATTATTAAATATTTGACTTAACAAATAAATTTAAAATTTATATATTTTAATTAAACAAGCATAAAAAAATATTTTATGACATGACACATGACCCATCATATCATGTGCCTCTTTTAAAAAAGGGAGCCAAAAAGCTTATATAGATAAAAATAATGCTAACATATATTCTCTAGAAGCCGTGGGACTAAAACCTAAAGAAAAGTTCTCACTTCTCAAGTTCACTATACATACACTATATATATATATAATTAAAATTTAATAATACAAATAATATTTAATTTTTATGTATTATTGTTTTCATTTTATTTAATTTTCTAATATATATATATATATATATATATATATATATATATATATATATATATATATATTTTAAATTTTTATCTTTATTTTAATAATAAATAATATTACACGAAAATTATAGATATAATTTTATAATGAAAATTTTGTATTCTTTTCATAAGTATAGTATATATAAACATATAAAATAAATTAGAAATTATTTATATTAAGTTTAAAAATATATATATCTGAACTAATCTTATTTTAAATATGAATTATATTATTTATAAAATAATCTCCAACTTAATTTTAATTTAGATATTTGATTTGTATGATAGGATGAATTTGTGTTTAAGTTTAAGGTTAGATCATCATATTATTATATTAATTTTATTATTTATTACATCATCCGGTTCGACCCTGATCGAACCATCAAACCACTAACCCCTCCGTCTTTTGGTTCATTTACCAGTCCGATTTTCAAAGGCTTGATTTATATGATAAAAGATAATATGCACTATCACATGCAAATCAAACTTCAAGAAAGTACATAGAATTTTTAAATAAAATAAAAATATAATCATAATAAAATAAATAACTTGAGGCAGATATATTATGAAGATAACATAAATATTTTTTAAAACATATATTTGATTAATACATTATCCAAAATTATGAAGCTTTCCCACTATTGTCTGTTGGTGCAACCCAAATTAGCAAATGCATATATATCCTTATATAAGAACCAAGGTTCTTCAAATGGAAAACCCCCTCCCACTTGATAGAATTTAAGTCTCCTCCATCTTTTAGATCATCAACAATAAAAGTCATATGAAACTCCATCCATATGTTTGATGTCCAATAGCGGTTCATAAGGATAGTATCATGGTGGCAATATAAAGAAACTTTAGGCTAAGAAAAATTGTTGCATAATATTAATGATCTCTCCATATATCTAGCACTATATTTGCAGCTCTTTATAGCACCAACACTATTTACTCAACTATTATCCACATCTAGACAAAATACTCATTAAAAGTTACAAAAAGTGATTCCTGAAGAGTGAGCTCTGGGAGTGTATTCGAGTAAATGTGCTCTTCAATTCAATAAAAGTTCCCCCAAATGAGATTCTTGAGAAATGAATCTTAGGAGGGTTGGTTAGAAAATGAGTTATTTGTTCTTCAAAAGTTATTATAAGTAGTTCATAACGAGTGAGCCCCTGGAAAGAAGGTGAGCTAAAATCTATAACTCATTAGATAATTATAAAAAAAGCTTGCAAAAGTAAGTCCTGAGAAGGCATAAGAGCTAACAAGATATTTAACTCTTCAAAATTTACACCAAGTCCCATAAACATTACAGCCTCAAGGACGTAGGTGGGTAAACAAGTTCTTCACCTCATCCAAAAGTGCTCACTGGACTCATCGATTAATGAACCTTTAAGCATGGTACTTATGATATAGTGCTTTTGAGAGCCCATTAATGTTGCAACTCGGGCTTCCGAGTTTATGATTTTGATGATAACAAATAATATTTATTATTCTTTTATTTCTCCTGGGTATTTGCAGTGCATATTTCTTTCTATGTTAACTAATATTTCAGGTACATCATGCACCGTTCTTTGAAGATTCAAGGCTCAAGATTGCATAGAATTGGTCGTATTAAAATGAGTCTGTAATTTTCATTTATTGAGTCAAGTCTTATAATGAAGTATGATAGTTTGTTGATCATGCACACATACAGAGGGAGGAAAAAATGATTATGAATATTTTAACTTTTTTGTTCATCGTACTGTACGAATTTATTTCGTACTGTACGATCTGGTGTAACAGAAATAAATTGAAATATTTATTTTTCCTTAAAAAAATTAATTTTGAATATAACTAATCGTACTGTACGATCATCACATTGTACTATATGATTTGTTATAATTAGAAAGCCCGCCGTCCATTAAATTAGGCAAAAATTTGAATTTGAACAGTTGTACAATCATACTGTACGATCATAATCGTACGGTACGATGTTTGAAATATTGCCTAAGTTAATCCTGAGATTATGCAATCAAAACGGCTGAAATTTGTCATTTGGATCGTACTGTACGAACTTGATCGTACTGTACGAACTGGATCGTACTGTACTAACTGGATCGTACAGTACTAACAGGTCAATTTCTGCACATTGTACTGGACGATCTTGAGATCGTACGGGACGATATTTGACGGCTGAATTGAGTATTTTTAGGGTTTTTTGAGCCCTCTATTTAAGCACTCTCATAAGACTTTGTAAGAGTCTTTGGCAGCTATTGTGTCTTCATTCTTTTGGAGAAAACTTGAAGAGAGGACTTGAAAGGGAGAGAGGAAAGGGTGAAGTTTGAGAGAGGGAGAAGATCCTTGGAGGGGGTTTCAAGGGAGTGTGAAGGAGATCACACGGTTGCTCCGGCGAGCTTGCACCTCAGTACCATCGGATTCAAGGTTCATCTTGAAGGAAGTTTTGGGAAGAAGAAGATCTCATTGGTGTCAAAGGACCCGGCTCCTCCGCCGCATCGGGGAAGGTGGAAGTGATTGTGTAAGGGCTTCTCCGCCTAGCTGTGGGGGCTAAAGGAGAATCACTAAAGGTTTAGTGTAATACTCGGAGGGTGCCTCCGGGGAGTGGACGTAGGTCATGGTTTGACCGAACCACTATAAATTGGTGTGTTCTTTCCTTTATTTTTTCTGCACTTTATTTCCGCATTTATTTTTATTGTGATTAATTGCGTGGATGAAATTGATTACATATCTTTTTATTATGAATGAAATTCGGTTCCGCATAAAGTCATAAAAAGATATTTCTTTTCATTAAAGAAGTTTTTAATCATCCAATTCACCCCTCTCTTGCCGTTTAGTAATTTCAATTGGTATCAGAGCGGGTTTCAAAAATAGTGTTTTAGAAAACCTTGAAAAAATCGATCATGGCATATTTTGGAAATCGTAAGATTGCGGAAGGCTATTGTATTACACGACCACCTTTATTTGAAAATATTTCTTTTAATTTTGGAAAATTCGCATGTCAACATTTTTGCAATCAATTGATTATCGAATGTGGAATATGATTCAAACTGGCTATTCTGTACCTTCACGTATGATAGATGGTGTCAAAATTAATATTCCTTTTACTGAATGGAGTAGAATAGAACTATTCAATGCACAACTAAATGCTAAATATTTGAATTGTTTTTTCTGTGCATTAAATTCTGACGATTGCATGAGAATCTCTGCATGTACTACTGGGAAAGAAATTTGGGATAGATTATGCATTTCGTATGAAGGTACTAGTGAAGTCAAACAGTCTAAATTGAATATTCTAATGCGTGATTATGAACTTTTCAGCATGAAGCCATATGAGACTATCTTAGACATGTTTACTAGATTTAATCAAATGTGATGTCATTGCATCATGATTTAGGTAGAGAACTTTCAAACTTTGAAAAAGTTAGTAAAATTCTACGTTCTTTACTTGATAAATTTGATGCCAAAGTCATGGCAATATGTGAATTAAAAGATTTGAATGCTTATTCTATAGATAATCTAATCGGCTCACTCATTGCCTACGAGCAAAGTGTGAGTCAAAGATTTTTGGATGCAGGTGATGAGAAGACAATTGTGCTAAAAGTCAAAGACACAGATGAATATGGCTTAGTAGACGATGAAAGCAAGGAGATATCATCGATAACAAATAAATTTGAAATTCTATTGAACCACAAGCATCTGAACATCAACAAAAGCGGAGTAAAGGTAAAAATTATAAAAATGTTAAGTTTTGTTCTGACATAATTTGCTTTGGGTGTAGGAAACCCGGACATTTGAAGCGTGAATGCCCCAACTTAAAAACTCTTCCTGCAAATAAAAAGAGTAAAAATAAACCGTTTGTAATTTGGGGAAAAGATAAAAAGCAAAAAGTCTCCTGGGTAGACCTAGTTTCTGAATCATCAGAACAGGAGCAAGATGATGAGGTATAAGTATGTTAAGGTTTGTTTGTGTGTTTTTGTTTATGTGTTTTGTATGTTTTTTTCATTCCTTTGTATGTTAACTTGTTTTATATAATCGTATGTTTTTGTTTCGTTAATTATGTTGTTATTTTATATTTTATTTTATCTCTTCTTTTTGATAATGTCAAAGGGGAGAAAGTATTGTAGTTGTTGTGCATTTTGTTTTAATTTTTGATGTTATTTAATTAATTTTTTAAAAAAAACCAAAATTAAAAAAAAAGAAAAGAAAACTTTTCCCTAATTTTTAATGTAATTCTTTTACTGAGGGGGAGTTTAGGAGAATTTTTTTTAATTTGCAAAGTCAACCAATATTATTTGACATCATCAAAAAGGGGGAGATTGTTGCAACTCGGGCTTCCGAGTTTATGATTTTGATGATAACAAATAATATTTATTATTCTTTTATTTCTCCTGGTATTTGCAGTGCATATTTCTTTCTATGTTAACTAATAGTTACTTTGCTCTAATTTAATGCAACAATGATAAATTTATTTGAATTAAAAAAATTAAAATTTTGACATCCTCATCTATAAAAAAATTGCAAACTTTAAAACCAATTGATCACAATAAACAAAAAATAATTATCTATATTAATAAGAAATTATAAATTAACTACAATCAAATTTCTCTTAAAATTTTTTACCACACTGAACTTCATGAAGTGACAAATCAAAACAACTCCTTTGCTTAAATCTAACAAAACAAGTAAATCATTAAATATAATGGTCATTTTTTATTTTCTTTCCATTTTTTCCTTTCAACAATAATTAAAAAGCCACTACAAAACAAATACTTAAAAAAAAAAACAACATAAAGCAAGTTGATTTCATCCACAATCAATTTCTTGTTGAACAAAGCCATGAATGCAATTACAATATCAAAGACTACATGCTTATGGTAGTACTAGTGGATAGAGGAGGTGTTCCATTTCCATGATATGGTTGAGAACAAAGCAAGATTTTTGTCACCTTCTCATAACCAAATATGCCTTGTTGTTGTTCACCAATTGAATTTCATTTGGGCCACCCCCAAATCCTTCACACATTGTACAACTTTTTCTTTTGGTGGTTCATAGGACATCTTCATTGCCTCTACTCTTTTAGGGTTATTGGCATTATATGTAGCTTCCTTTAGTCCTATAAAATAAGCCATGAAATCTTGCATGCTACAAAAATATTAAATTTCAATACAACTTTGATTTAGGAGATAGCATAGCTACCTTTATTTTTTATTGAAAGCATGCTTCTTTCATTTAGGGGAGTTAAACAAATGAAACCTACGATTGAATAACAATGGTCAATCATTGTTTATGTTAAGCAGACTCTCTTGAATTTGTGAAGTTCTGCTATTTAAATTTTATCATATACACAAGCTACTTTTCCTTAAGCTATAGCACATTTTCATCAATTTATTAGCCATCTCTTTCAATTTTATTATATTATCTTAATCGATTTAAATTTCAATAAAAATAAGATTATTTTATTTAACTCTTTTCTAGATGATTAACGCTTTGTTTGAGACAACTTTCGTATTGCTTTATAAGTCAGTTTATTAGTACAAAATTGTTTTTGAAAAAAATAAAAATTAAAAAATTGTTTTAGACAACAATTAAAAAGCTGTCACCAACAAAGCCTATGAAATATTATTATAATGTAGAATAAAGTTTCTTATAGCATAAGAGAAATATGTATTATTACATATTAAAATAAGTTTTTTTTTTTTTTTTTTTTTTTTTTTTTTTTTTTTAATTTTCATCTGTTAGCACTCCTTTCAACTTTAATGAACCACTTTCTTTGCTCATTGGCCAACCTCCAATAAAAATAAAATAAAATAAAATAAAAAGCTTATAATCAAACCTCCTCAATAACGGAATATATCCACCAAGGCTCAAACACCAATGCATTATGTCGTTTTCATTAGTGTACCCTACCTATAATTAATTAAATTATGTTGATTTGATATATGAAGGTGAGATGTGAGCCTACTCCTTCACCACCATCATCATTAAATAGTTAATATGAAATTTCAGAATAAAAAGCAACTAATAATGCCTTGTTGTTAATGATATAATTAAAGATTTGTTAAGTTAAAGAGTTAAAATTATGTGTATGCATGTTT